>JALDQB020000023.1:20000-620000 GCA_024416835.2 Perccottus glenii | reverse complement strand
CTTTGCCCGTTAGCACTTGGCGAGACTGTGTTCCTCCAGAATCTGCAAGGCCCGAGCCCACACAAGTGGGACAGATCAGGGGTGGTAGTAGAGTCACTAGGTCACAATCAGTATCGTGTTGGGGTTGACCGGTCAGGTCGCCTGACTTTGCGTAATCGACGGTTTCTCCGTGCCTTTGCGCGCTGGCGCTCTTGTGCACGACAGCTGGCTGCTCCGCTGCCTCCACCGCCTGCGACCCTGTATTGTGTGCCCCGATCCGCCCATACGGACCCGGGCACACCTGATGTTCCTGCTGGTGGACCCCACGACACGGCTTTGGACACCCCCCCACTGTCGCCTTGTGCAGTGGCGCAAAAAGGGGGTATGCGCTATATGCGGCGCATAGGGGCGCAGCACCTTGGGGTTGGGCTAACACTGGGAATGTAGCAGCCAGATGGGGTTTAAATTAGGGCTAGCTTAATGAGCAAAACTGAGGTTAATGAGCTGAAAACTGGAAAATATAAGGCATCATGCCATGTACAATAAATTACAACAATTTGGAAAACAACTAATCTACACTGGATAGTTCATAGCGTCCGGAGGGGGATTTGAACCTGGGTTCCCCCGTGTGAAAAGTCTTGTGCTTACCAGCTATTAATGCCCAATACCAGTATTATTATATGCGCCTCATATAGCACAATACCAGTATTGGGCATTAAATACTGGCTCCTACTTGGAATTGTTATAAAAATTTAATTTGATTTTAGAATGATGTCCCGGTTTATATGTTCACAGACTGGGGGGGTCACTAGTGGTTAGTGGGTTGAGGCTGAGCTCAGTTAGGAGTCGGCCACATTGCTTTTGTCTTAAAGTTGTAGATTGGTTATTAAGCTTTTCTACTTAATTCATGTAAGTTGGTTTGTTCTGGTATTATCACTGTCCTGCTTAATTGAGTCCAGGTTATAATCCCTGATATATATGTAAGAGTGGTTAGCTCCAGCTTATTTTGTTATGTGTATATGTTTGCAGGGCTTCTTCATCTCTGTCATTAAACATACAGCTTGACATTGAGGAGTGCATTTCTTCAATGAACAGCTCACTAACCTGACTGTAACAATGACCACCAGTGATCTTAACTTAAACGTAATGACATCACATTCAGTACTGCAACTGAGTGTCTTCACAAAATAAAAGCTCTAATACCCAGGGAGTAAGAGCGCTATAGTTACCAATACTTTTACAAATGAGGCACAGAATCTGTACTAGTATACTGTAGCTCACATTAGTAAACATGTCCACAACAGTGCCTTCTTATGAGGTAACAGTTTGTTTTTAAATGACATTCTATGAGGCCACACAAATGTTGTTCTCCATTCTAGCCTATGCTAGAGTGCAGTTTGGGGCCTTCCTTTCAATACTTAATAAAGGAGGAAGACTGGCAGAAGACAGTGAGCGCAGTTACCTGCTAGTCAATCTGATTCTTTAAATCAGTTCTGTTTGCCGATGGCTGGTGGGGGTAAAGAATGGTAAAGAATGACCTGGAGATTGAATATGTCTTTATCCTAGTTTTGAACTAGATAAATAACCTTAAATGGTTAAGTAAGGTTTACAGAATGAAGCAAGAAAAATATTTGTAACGCCTCACAATATCTCAGTTATAGAACCTTAACTCGAGAACCAAGATTGGTCTGTTCAGAGGGTCAAGTAGAAAGTAGAAAGAGAGCTAAATAAATTTTAGAGAAAATAAGACTGCTTACGTGTTTAACCCTTTGGTGTGAACACGGGGGAAACAAAAGAGTGTCTTTCTTGGTCTTCGAAGTTTCACTTAATCTTCCACATTCACTACAGTTTAGTAGTGAATGCTTGGCAAATTATTTTAATAACTTTAACATTTAAAATAAAAAGTACCAGTACCACAACCAGAGATGGGACCAAGTCACACATGTGCAAGTCTCAAGTAAGTCTCAAGTCTGAACTAGTGATGGGAGGTTTGGCTCTTTTCAGAGAGCCGTCTCTTCTGGATCAGCTCCCAAAGATGAGCCGGCTCTTTCGACTCCTGAACGGCTCTTAATTTAGGATTTTTTTTAGACCTTTATTTTATGTGCAGTGTTTTTATGAGAATCCTTATTGCCTAATATCGTGCATTTATTCTTTTGGATGGGGTCATCACTTTGGGTATAACCTGGCTTTACTTTGAGCTGCAGAAGGAGAGGTTATACCTGCATGTGTGGGGAAGCCAGTAGATGCTGCTACTGTTTTTTTGGGATGAGACACACCTCATCTAGCTCATGCTAGCTTGCCCTCTCTCCTCTAACTGCACTGTAGGATGGACAGTTCTCATATGTCTATGGAGGTTTGTGGTGGAACCAAGCCTCTCCCATGGTACCTCTTAAATGGTTGTCGTGTAAGGGCTCCACACTTGACATTGATGTCAACGAACGCCAAGGTGCGTTTACACCAAACGCGAATTAAGCGTTAAGCGCGAGTGATTTACATGTTAAGTCAATGCCGCGCGATTAGACGCGCGTGGGAGTCCAGCGGCGCAATTAGTGCGAATGAGGCGGCGCGAATGACGCGATTCGCGCGAATGAGGCGGCGCGAATAGCATTCCAGTTACCATCACAGCGGCAGACATCCAAGAAAGACTCTCAGGTATAAAAACTGGACGCACCCTGAATGGCTTACCGAAGGGCGTACAATCCTGATCCTGAAGGATCCCACAAAGGGTACAGTCCCATCCAACTATCGGCCAATAACCTGTCTCTCCACAACATGGAAGCTCATGTCAGGTATCATTGCGGCTAAGATAAGTGGGCACATGGATCAATACATGAGCAAAGCACAGAAGGGCATCGGCAAAGAAACCAGAGGATAATAATAATAATAATGGATTGGATTTATATTGCGCCTTTCTCCCGAGGGACCAAGGGACTCAAAGCGCCTACAGTCCGTCCATTATTCATTCATACACAGTCATACTGGTGATGGTAAGCTACAACTGTAGCCACAGTTGCCCTGGGGCAGACTGACAGAGACGTGGCAGCCATTTTGCACCTACGGCCTCTCCGACCATCACCACATACATTCACTCAACATTCATACACATTCATACGAGGCAGGGTGGGTTAAGTGTCTTGCCCAAGGTCACACGACAGTATGAATTGTGGGGAGAGCGGGAATCGAACCCACTACCTTCCGGTTGAAAGACGACTGCTCTACCACTGAGCCACTGCCGCCCCAGAGGAGCTAAACACCAACTCCTGGTTGACAGAACAGTCACCCAAGACTGCAGAACCCGACACACCAACCTGTGCACTGCCTGGATTGATTACAAGAAAGCATATGACTCAATGCCACACACATGGATCACTGAATGCTTGGAGATGTACAACATCAACAGGACTCTAAGAGACTTCATTGCAAACTCAATGAGGCTGTGGAAAACCACCCTTGAGGCCAATGGCAAGCCACAAGTATCCATCAAATGTGGCATATACCAAGGAGATGCTCTATCCCCACTGCTGTTCTGCATAGGCCTGAACCCCCTCAGCCAAATAATCGACAAGACTGGCTATGGATACCGACTCAGGAATGGGGCCACCATCAGTCACCTCCTCTACATGGATGACATCAAGCTATACGCTAAGAGCGAGCGGGACATCGACTCACTGATCCACACCACCAGGATCTACAGCTCTGACATTGGGATGTCATTCGGGCTTGAGAAGTGTAGGCGAATGGTGACGAAGAGAGGGAAGGTAGTCCACACAGAAGGGGTCTCACTCCCAGAAGGAACAATAGCAGACATTGAGGATGGTTACAAGTACCTTGTAATACCACAGGCAAATGGCAACCTCGAAGAGGTAACAAGGAAAACAGCAACTGCCAAATACCTCCAACGAGTAAGGCAAGTCCTAAGAAGTCAGCTCAATGGCAAGAACAAGGCACGGGCAATAAACAGCTACACCCTGCCAGTGATCAGATACCCTGCGGGAATAATAAGGTGGCCAAAGGAAGAGATACAGATCACAGACGTTAAGACATGGCTCCTCACCATGCATGGAGGGTTCCACCCCAAATCCAGCACCCTGAGACTGTACGCTAGCCGTAAAGAAGGCGGCCGTGGACTAGTGAGTGTGAGAGCCATTATCCAGGATGAAACATCCAAGATCCACAAGTACATCAAAGATAAAGCCCCAACAGATGACGTGCTCAGTGAATGTCTCAGGCAATGGGGAACAGAGGAAGAGGAGCTGGAGGAGGGACCATCATGGGAGGACAAACCCCTACATGGGATGTACCACCGGAACATAACTGAAGTGGCTGATATCTATGTATTATTCAACTGTCCTGGACACGTTCCTGCACGGCCTGTCCGTCCTGGTAGTGGATCCCTCCTTCTGTGGTTCTCCCTGAGGTTTCTCTTTTTTCCCGGCTGGGTTTTTTTGGAGTTTTTCCTTACCCTGATGGAGGGTCTAAGGACAGGGGATGTTGTCTAGTGCAGTCTGTGAAGCCCTTTGAGGTGACTTTTGTTGTGATATTGGGCTATACAAAAATAAATGTCTTGTCATATCAAGAAATCCTACCAATGGCTAGAACGGACAGCACAGAGGCACTCATCATGGCTGCACAGGAGCAGGCCCTGAACACAAGAGCAATAGAGGCCCAAATCTACCACACCAGACAAGACCCAAGGTGTAGGCTGTGCAAACAGGCCCCTGAGTGTACAGGAACATCTGTACGGAGTATGGACTGGAAACCCCGAGGTCAAAGTGGGAAACACCTCCAAAGATGGTAGAGAATGACCGAGCCAAGATCCTGTGGGACTTCCAGATTCAGACTGACAGAATGGTAATGGCGAACCAACCAGACATTGTGGTGGTGGACAAACAGCAGAGGAAGGCCGTTGTGGTTGATGTTGCAATACCAAGTGATTACAACATCAGGAAAAAGGAACATGAGAAACTAGAGAAATACCAAGGGCTCAGAGAAGAGCTGGAAAAGGCTTGGTAGGTGAAGGCGACAGTGGTGCCTGTGGTCATCGGAGCACTCGGGGCAGTAACCTCCAAACTGGAAGAGTGGCTACAGCAGATCCCTGGAAGAACACCAGACATCTCGGTCCAGAAAAGTGCAGTACTAGGAACAGCAAAGATACTACGCAGAACCCTCAAGCTCCCAGGCCTCTGGTAGAGGACCCAGGCTCGAAGGATGAGACCACCCGCGGAGGGTGAAGGACAAAGTTTTTATATATATATATATATATATATATATATATATAGTCAGGTCCATAAATATTGGGACATCAACACAATTCTAATCTTTTTGGCTCTATACACCACAATGGATTAGAAATGAAACGAACAAGATTTGCTTTAACTGCAGACTTTTAGCTTTAATTTGAGGGTATTTACATCTAAATCAGGTGAATGGTGTAGGAATTACAACAGTTTGTATATGTGCCTCCCACTTTTTAAGGGACCAAAAGTAATGAGACGGATTAACAATCATAAATTACACTTTCACTTTTTAATACTTGCAAATGTTGCAAATCCTTTGCAGTCAATTACAGCCTGAAGTCTGGAACGCATAGACATCACCAGAAAAGGGGTTTCATCCCTGGTGATGCTCTGCCAGGCCTTTACTGCAACTGTCTTCAGTTCCTGCTTGTTCTTGGGGCATTTTCCTTCAGTCTTGTCTTCAGCAAGTGAAATGCATGCTCATCGGATTCAGGTCAGGGGATTGAATTGGCCATTGCATAACATTCCACTTATTTCCCTTAAAAAACTCTTTGGTTACTTTTGCAGTATGCTTCGGGTCATTGTCCATCTGCACTGTGAAACGTCGTCCAATGAGTTCTGAAGCATTTGGCTGAATATGAGCAGATAATATTGCCCGAAACACTTCAGAATTTATCCTGCTGCTTTTGTCAGCAGTCACATCATCAGAACTAGTTCCATTGGCGCCATGACACTACCACTTCCATGCTTCACTGATGAGGTTCCTCCCTGGAGTTTCTTTCTGTCCTAACAAAAAAATTTTTAAAGACTCCCACTCAATGTGCATCTCCGGAGATGTGCGTTTGGATCCAAAAAGAAAATAAAAATATGTAAGTCAGTGGGTACAACTTGAAGGTGGTGATATGGTGGTGCTGGTGAATTCAGGGCCCCAACGAGCATTTCTCTGAATCAACTGTCTGCTGACTTTCTGTAATTCATGGACTTTACCAGCAGAGGGAGACACAGACCATAGAAAAAAGAAGTCACAGACCAGAGCAGTTAATTCCACACATTTCACATTACAAAATTTGAATAATTCTTGCTAGAGACTTAATTTTTTTTTTGCCAGTGCATTCCTCTGGAGGCCCTTTGTCCTGATGAGAATAAAAAAAAACAAAGACTCCTGCACACTGCTCAATTTGCTACTCAAACTAATGTGTCTACAGTATAAAGACTCCCAGCATGGTCAGGAAAGAGATGTTTCCAAGACAGTCATTGATAAATAGTTCATCATACGTACAAATGAATGGAAGTGAATATAGTCCATGATAATCTCAACAGGAACAATTGATCAAAACCGTACACTTTTAGTAGGCACATCACACATACTCCATTTTTTCCCCAACAAGTAGCACAGAGTCCAGTTCAGGATTAGAGCTAAAAAACTAAATTTCCCCCTGGAGTTTCCCCCTGTACTTTGCCCAATGCCCATGACATTAGAGGTTAAACATTAAAGAAAAAATTATCAGATGATGTTGGTATCATGTGTGACTCTGTTCCTCTGAGTCAGGGTCAGACCATGACTATTCTGTTACAGACTGTGCTTAAGGACACCTTAACAGGCTTTTAAATTTATTATTTTTTCACAATATACAGAACAAATCTTTAATGTCATAAAGCAATTAACTCCATTGTTGGAAAAGAGTCTCAATAAAACCACATTGACATTTCTCATAAACTCATTTGCCAGGCTTCAAACTGAAATGTAAATGTCCTGAATGTTGACTTAGGCAAACGTACAGTCTGGGGATTAAATAAATTATAACTGAGGGTTGGACTAGATTAAAAAAAATTATCTAATTAATTAGAGGCTTTGTAATTAATTAATCAAAATTAATCACATTTTAATTGCATATAAATATTTGACCTGAGAACAGTGAGAAGTAATTTTTCACATGGATTTTTAGTATACCATTGAATAATGACTGAATACTGAATAAAGCTTAATCAACAAAATATTGTTTATTTATTTCAGTCCAGCAGACCAGTGCAATGTTTGCCATTAAGTGTAGCAGTGTAGTTACCCTGGTCCTTGTAACTTTACTCGGAGTCGGGCTAACGTCCACGCTAAATCCCTTGTTGCATAGCTTGCACACAACCGACGCTTCCATTCTTTCGTTTTTTTAAAACAAAATTTCCCATCCACGGGGCCAAGCAAAGCGGTCTCGTCAGCTTCTTCGTCATGTTGACTGTGGTCGGAAGTCAAGAACGCTAGTTGGTGCTCCAGTATAATCGGTCCATTCATTGAAAAACGTTCCGCGGTGCAAAAATTTATTTTTTGCGTTTGCGTTTAACGCGTTAATCTTAAGTAACGGGTTAAAGTCCTGGCCCTAATTATAACATAACAAAGAAATCTTCCCTTTCTCCTTTATTTTGATGTCACTCTCGGTCTCTGATCAACAATTAAAAAAGAAAAAAAACTTGGCATTGTTCTGGTTTATTTCTGACCAGAAATGAAGCCCAACACAGGTGGGGCCACCGTGAAAACTGCTGACAGCTCATATTTGAGACTAGGGGGGCCCTTGTGGAAATGCTGGCTGGGGATCTGTACAACACGTGTCCACAGTCAAGGTAGCCTTTTGCAGTGTTGTAGCAGACATAGCATGCATAATGCTTAATGTGCTGCACGTCCGAGGCATCTGTGTGGTCCATGCCTAAAAAAAAAGACATACAAATAAAACACATTTGTTGATATAACTAAATATTGTTTACCCATAATTCACTTTCAACTTTCTTCCAATTCCACCATATGTTTCCAATGAAATCCATTTCTTTTTGAAATCCGAATTAAAACACTATCAAATAACAACAGTAATGTAATGTAATCCATTTTGCTCTAAAGAACAGCCCAAGACAGCCTGAGAGTTGAGGAGTGAGCTCTGTGAGTAGCTGTGCCCCTTATATACAGTTTTGTTCAAAATATTAGCAGTACAATGTAACTAACTAGAATAATCCAGGTTTTTAGTATATTTTTCATTGCTAAGTGGCAAACGAGTTACCAGTAGGTGAAGTAGATTCTCAGAATACAAACAAGACCCAGCATTCATGATATGCACGCTCTTAAGGCTGTGCAATTGGGCAATTAGTTGAAAGGGGTGTGTTCAAAAATGTGTGGCATTCAGTCACTGAGGTCATCAATTTTGTGAAAAAAACAGGTGTGAATCAGGTGGACCCTATTTAAGGATGAAGCCACTTGTTGAAAATGCATTTGAAAGTCTGAGGAAAATGGGTTGTATAACATGACATTGTTCTGAAGAACAGCACACTTTGATTAAAAAGTTGATTGGAGTAGGGGAAAACCTGTAAAGAAAAAAAGAAAACAGGCTGTTATTATAGTGTGACGGGTGGCACCGCGGGGTGTTGCTCTGGCGTCGAGCGTGTCCTTTATATGGGAGGAGGTGGCTGGGTGTCGGGGTGTGCCAGGTTCTGGTGGGTGGCCAGGACGATTGATGGACCCACGCTGTTGGTTTGTCAACTATTTGAACTGGGCCGTGGTTTAATGAAGATGGCTTGCCTGTGTGGGAATGTATTTTAACGTTTTTAGACTCTGAATTAAAATGTGTCTTTTAGCAGATTGGTGATATTTTATTACTTTTTTAACAGTGATCTACATGTACCGCTACCTGCTGTCCTTTTAGTTATTGTTTTTTTGCGTTAGTTAGTCCGCTTCTGGGGGCACTTGTGCAAGCGGACAAACGCTTTTCCATTTTTTGTTTGTTTTGTAATGTTTTGTAGTGTATTCTTTGGGTCACTTCCTCGTTTAATTATTCCTGTTCACCGGTGCTCAGAACTGTTACACCCGATCCGTTTGTGATGAGCATCTAAAATGTCTTTGCAGTTTGTTTGTTTGCTGTGAACCTGCTGTGTTTTGATGTGTGTGGGGTTCAAGCAGGTTGATCCGCCCTATGTGGTGTGTGGAATTAATTCGGCTCTGTGACAGAACCTGTAGACGATGAATAAATAGGAAACCAGGAGTACCCTCCTTTTTTAGTGTTTATTAATAAATATTGTTTAACTTATTCATGCATTTGTCTTCCTTACCACCACACACAGAACAACACTTGTAACAATAGCTAAAATGATCTCCCTTTTAATGGAGAGCAAAACCAGAGAGACGTGAAAGAAAATGGAAGACAACCATCAAAACGGATCGAAGAATAACCAGAATGGCAAAGGCTCAGCCAATGATCAGCTCCAGGATGATCAAAGACAGTCTGGAGTTACCTGTAAGTACTGTGACAGTTAGAAGACTAAAGAGAAATGGAGGAGCATTTTGTGACTGATGAGAGTAAAATTGTTCTTTTTGGGTCCAAGGGTCACAGACAGTTTATGAGACGACCCACAAACTCTGAATTCAAGCCACAGTACACAGTGAAGACGGTGTGCCCATTACATGAAGCAAGCATCATGTAATGGGCATGTTTCTACTACTACACTATGGTGTTGGGCCAATTTAGCGCATACCAGGGATTATGGATCAGATTGCATATGTCAAAATACTTGAAGAGGTCATGTTGCCTTATGCTGAAGAGGAAATTCCCTTGAAATGTTTGTTTCAACAAGACAATGACCCCAAACACACTATTAAACAAGCGAAGTCTTGGTTCCAAACCAACAAAATTAATGTTATGGAGTGGCCAGCCCAATACCCGGACCTTAATCCAATCGAGAAGCTGTTTCTGTACTCATACAACTAAATATTAGTTTAGTAATTCACAGGATTGCTTATTCCTTGAAACAAAACATTTGTACAAAATAGTTTTGAGTTTGTACAGTCAACGGCAGACACTGCTATTTTTTTGAACACACCCCTTTCAACTAATTGCACAATTGCACAGCCTTAAGAGCGTGCATATCATGAATGTTGGGTCTTGTTTGTTTTCTGAGAATCTACTTCACCTACTGGTAACTTGTTTCATACTTAGCAATGAAAAATATACCAAAAACCTGGATTATTCTGGTTAGTCACATTGTACTGCTATTATTTTGAACAATACTGTATATATGCAAGAGTTATCAATATGCTCACAGAGAACTGATAAACCAAAATAAATAGCTGTTGTAAGTGAAAAAAAAAAGAAAAGTGTAAAATGCTTGGCAAAAATGTAAAATTCATAGGAAAACACAAGGTGTGCAGATAACTTCACCCCCACCCAATGTACAGCAGGTGTAAGCATTTACATTTATTCATTTAGCTGACACTTTTATCCAAAGCGACTTACATTGTTCTAATGTAATTACCAGTGTTACAGCCACTGGAGGCAAGATGGGTTAAGTGTCTTGCCCAAGGACACAACGACAGCATGAAATGTGGGGAGAGCGGGAATCGAACCACCTACCTTCCGGTTAAAGGACGACCACTCTACCCACTGAGCTACTGCCGCCCCTACAAAAACAAAAGTAAGTGAAAAGATAAAAGGAAAAGTGTGAAATGCATCAGGAAACACAAGGTGTTCTACTATCTTTCCCCTTTAAATGGAAGGGAGAGCACGGTCTATGAACTCATCATAACTGTACAATAAGTTAAAACTGAAAAGAAAAAAAAGAAATCCCCTTCAAGGACCTGACGTGTATTGCAATAAAGCAAAGAGTCAGGACGGTTTGGCCAGCAAGGACATGACTTGTATGGCAAATAAAGCAACAGAGATGCAATGGTTTGACCCGGGAGGACACAGGGTGGTCTTGGTTCTGGTCTGGGTCTGTTCCTGATTTTTATTTAAGTCCCAGATCTGGTCCTTGTTTATTTCTGAACTTGGCTTGCATTAACGTCTTGGGTAAACAAAATATTATAGATATTTAATATAATTAGTTAAACAGACATTAGGACAGTTACGTTAAAAAACTGAGAAACATCAAGAAATTTGTTTGAACCTGGGACAAAGGGCTTCAATTTGCGACAGTCTCCATTTGAAATTACACTGGAATAAACAGTCACTGCAGAAGGTGGACCAATCAGAAAAAAATAGTCCTGGTACTGGGCTTGTCTTTATGTGGTCACGGTCTAAATGTTTTGGGTCTAGTTTAGGTCTAGGCGGTTGTCCTATAAATGGAAGGTTGGCGGTTTGATTCCCGGTCAATGTTTCCTTAGACAAGACACTAGCCACCTTGCCTCCAGACAGCTCTGGTGTATGAATGTGTGTGATTGTAGAGGTGAGTTTGGTGGTGGTCAGAGAAGGCTGTGAGCGCCATGTGCATGGCAGCCCCTCAGTCTGGCCCAGGTGTGAATGTGTGTGAAGGCCGTGATTGAAGCAAAATGTATTAATGGGTGCTCGAGAACGGTATAGAAAAAGCGCTTTATAAATGCACATCATTTACCATTTACAATTTAGTCCTGGTCTCGGTCTGTGGTCCAGGTCTAGTAAGTTCCCTAATCTTAGTGTGGTCCTAGACTGGGTTCGGTCTTGGTCTTAGTCTTGGTTCTTGGATCTTGGTTTATTAGTGTAAAATTTGCAGAAGAAAGCAGAAATTTGCTAAAGAAAGCAGAAGAATTGGCAGAAGAAAGATAAAATGTACATGAGTCAAATTAGTAAAACTGAAAAGGACAGAAAGGCTTGAAGAAGGCAGACTAGGGAAAACACGTAAACGTTACAAAAAATATATTTAGTATGTATAAAGACTCAACTTTTTGTATTTCTTTACAGTTTGAACGGTGCAAAAAGGTTAAACTAGGCAAAAGCTGTAAAGGGCAGAAGAAGCAGAAGTAAAGGCAGAAAAAGCTGGATTTTGCATAAATTCCATAAGAAATGAATGGGAAAACAAGGCATAAAAAATAAAATATCACAAAAACTATAAAAGGCAGGATTAACAAAAGTAAGAGCAGAATTGTCCCAGAATTTAGACACTTTTTAAAGTTTGAATGATGAAAATCAATTGAAAGCGGACAAAAAAGGGGAATAATAAATAGGCAATATTTGCAGATTTACCAGCGTCAAGTAAAAACTCTTAAAAGGGAAGTTTCAGTGCTGTGCCGTGATTTAAAACCCTACTGAAATTTCTCGCGAATGCCATGAAGGTCGATATGAGATTGTTGGTTGTGGACTACCTTCTCTAAAACCTTTGACACAAAAGGGAGCTTTAAAATTGGCCTAAAATTAGACAAAACAGAACAATCTTGACCCCATGGTCTGTACACCATGTTTAAAAGCAGCAGTTGACATTTTTCCAGGATCTGTGTGCTCCTGATGTCAAACTTCTGGACCAGATTTGTAAATTAATACAGCGTGTTGTCCTGAAAGATGTGCTTTAGGCAGAGCCGGTTCGCCCATTAGGCAATACAGGCAAATGCTACGGGCGCTGTGACATCCAGGGGCTTGTTTACTTTCAATATAATCAGTGAAATGTTCAGAGCCCTAGAGCGCCTCAACTGACCTAGAAAAGGTGAACTACTGGCACAACAGCTAGAGCTCAGAGACAAGACGACAGGAGCGGGGAGCTTGCTCACAGAGACATGCCAAGTAGCTGCACGTTCACAGACAGAGCACACAGAGGTGCGTGCTCATGGGAAGATATACTCACGGGGAGACTGCCACAGAACAGAGCCAGATGAAATAATGGTAGAGAATATTTTCAGTTGTTTGCCCCGTTTAAAGTTGTTCAGAAAACAGCCTGTTGTTAGCAGCAATACAAAGAAAAGCTAACTTCATGTAGCAACAGTTTATTGGAGTTTCAAAAACTCCTTCATCTGAGTGTTACCATGGAGATCCAGACAAGCGCCTTTACTCACCAATATGGTCTATATCAGGTGAGCTTAGGTAATAAGTATTACTACTGTAGAGTTTTATTCATTAAAATGAAAAACATATAGGAGGCCTATCCTAATTCCTGGTCTGTTAGATGAAGGTTGAGATGTGAAGGTAACATCACAAATAAATCATGATATCAATAGAGAAAATAGAATTATCCCTCTCCTCTGTTGATATTTTAGGTCCACTGCACAGTTAGGCTTAAGAAAATCTGACTTCAAAGTTATCCCATTATATAGCTTTTAAGTTAATCATCATATGCTGTCTATTTAGCTCAACTGGTAAAGTGTTGTACCTGTGTGCAGATGGCCTGGGCATGAATCTTGGCTTCAGTCTTTGTACCTTTTTCTTCTTTTACTGTTTTCCAAACATAAAAAGCATAAATAACGGATCCATTTTTCTATTTTTAGAGTTTGCTGTGTAAGACTCGCAATTTGCTCTGAAACAGTGTGTCACGTGCCTCTGCCACCTGTCGCTACTTTTCACCTGTGTGTCACGCCAATTAATCTGCAATGATGGTTGAGCATACATTAAAGAGGAGCCATTGGGTTTATATATCCCTGAAACAGCCTAGTGCCCTTGGTGCTCACATTAACTTAAGACAAGTCAGGTAGGTTTGTGCATGCTATTATCACACTTTATAAGTCTACAACTAGTCTGATTTTTTTTAGAGGTCCGGGTCAAACCTACTGGTGCTCTCCAGGGCATGTTGCAGTTGAGGAAAGAATATTTTGTCAGGATGAGGAGCTGTGGGCAGTGGGATAAAGAGTGTTTTCATACTTGCTGTGTTTGATGCGGTTAAAACAGACTCTGGTGTGGATCACTTTGTGTGAATGCTCCATTCCTTAGACTATATACAGTACCAAGAGAGATTTTACATTTTGTCTTTGTTACAGTTTACTGTATATTCAAAAAGGGCTGTACCAGAAACTGCTTGTGACATCATCAGAGGAACTGTTTTTAGGAACAAACCCAGCACCTGATGCCCTCTTCATCAGATCAGTGTATCCTGAACAACATGCATTCAGCTTTTGAACAACAGAGAGCACCCAGTGAATGTCTGAGATCAGTGAGCTGCAGGACAGAATGCTACAAGAACTCCTTCTTCCCACCACTTTATTAATAGTTTTACAGTTATATAACAGTTATAAAATTGTTTAATTGAATTCAACCATTGTTATTCAGTTAATACAATAAAAAATAAACAGGAGAAAGACTAAAGTTGTGTGTTTCTTCACACAGTTCCAGTGAAGACAGCAATGACACTCTTTCTGTGGTTGATGTGAGAAGTGTATTTATCATAAAACAAAGACACTCTTTATTGAACAGCGCTATTCACCATGCAAACTGGACAGAGGTCGCTGGGGACCAGAACTCATTCTGGGAATTCAACACATTTTGATCTTGACCTGTAACCTGTCTATACTATAATGTCACAATATAAAATATGATAATTGTAAAAACAATAAGTGGAAAAGATCACTGACAAAACACTGGATCAATGCATTATTTAAAGGCTACTGGTGTAATAGTGTTAAACACACAGGAGAGATGGCGGAGTGGACATTTGTTGACAAGCAGAGACAGATGCTTAGGAACCGTGTCACCTCACATGGTACAGGTATCATATTTATTACAACTAATAGTGTTTCGCATTACAGCCCATTCTCATAATTTCATGGTTAAAAGGTTCAGATATTGGAGAGGGCTGAACTTGAACATTAATGGGTTCTGACTTTCAACCTTGGAAAAGCTGCTTAATACGAGACAAATATAATAGAAAAATAATAGAAAATCAAAATGCACTCTGCAATTGATTGTTGCTTTTCAATGATTTCCCTGTCAGACAAATCATCATCAGAACCACTTTACATTCATGCATCCAAATTCCATAAGTGTTAGTGTGAAAATAAATACATTGTAATTGTGCTGTAATTCTACCATGAAGGTATGACCAAAATTATGACATGCAAGCTTTGTATCAATAAAAGAGGGACTACTTTGTGTGATTTCTTCAGCCTAAAGTTACAATCCAGCTTCCTGCATTTGTAACTCGACAGAGGCAGAGGTGTTTCTACTTTGAGACTGCACAGAGCACATGTCTGGCCAAGAACAGTAAAAAGAGTGACTTCATTAACATGCACAGCCAATCTCTTCCTCTCAAACAGGCCTTTGTTGGCAGCAGAAGCTCAAACCAGAAAACAGATATACTGCACTAGAGCCACGATGAACGGCTGTGGTGTAAACAGTCAGCCCTGAGTCAGGGCTAGGACTGGCACTGTCCACTTATTGGTTTAGTTCACTCCAGCCTATTTACTCCTAATCACCACCATGATGTATGTTGGAGACCAGCACTAGATTGCATAGCATTACTTAACTACTTTTAATTTATTAATAGTACGTAGTAGACTAACCAAAACTATTTGAATTTCTTCATATTAAAAATATTTGATTCATAAACCAGTTGTAACCATAAATACATTTCCAAACATTGGCATAGAAATGTTTTATTTTACCCGGAAGTAAACACACACTAAAGTGCACAAATATTCAGACTTTATATAAGCCATGTTTGTGATTACTGTTATACATATCCTAGATGCATTAAGGGCACAGTCACATGTTATTAAATGATTCCAGTGACAGAGCAGTGGAGTGAGCAGAGATTCTTTTGTGTGATTGGTCAGTAATCCCCACAACTGCCCCACTATAAAACCCCTGCCCCGTCCTGCCCCACCATCTGCAGCCACAGCCCACTGTTCTGCACCGAGCGCGAGGTAAGTCAGCATCAGAACAACCCTCATTCATGTCACTGTCAGCAGTTAAGTTTATTATGAAATTAGTTTAAAGGATTTAACCACCACTTTTTTATTCATTCATTTAGCATCAACCTTTACCAATCTCTGAATATTATGTATGCTATCTCTACTACACAGTAAGCTTCTTAACACTTACACAATTAAATTGTGTTATGGTAAAAACTTGTTAAAAAAAAAAAACTATTAGTTTTCAAATTAAGTTCTTCACTGAATTGGATTAAATTACCTTGTGCAATTAATGAAACAAGCTGAGACTGGTTGAGCAAATTTCAATTTCTTGATGTGAATGTCCTCAATAAAAATGTGTTGCCTTCTCATTTTGTATCGAAGAAGAAAGGCGTGTGACAATGACTGACCTGGAGACTGCAATGGCCACCATCATTGCTGTATTTCAGAAATATTCAGAGAGAGAGGGAGACAAACACAAGCTGAAGAAGAGTGAGCTGAAGGAGCTGCTTCATGATGAGCTACCAGACCTGATGACAGTAAGAACTTAAACACACTGCCCTGCATGGGCTGCCTCCACAGAAAATCCCAGTATAATATAAGTGTGTTTATTTACAAACTAACTGACTAAAACCATTCTAATTATAATTCATTCATAGTTAGGATGGTCACCTAAAAATTATGTACCTAGTATATTTTAATTTCATTTTATTTGATTTTATTCATTTGTTTGTTAGATGAGTGCAGTCTACCCTACTGTTTCTTAAAATATAGTTGAACTCAAAGGGCCCCACTACAAGTTAGATCCTTGCTGCAGACTGAAGGATAAAGTTTTGTGCATTATTGTTTGACTTGATTGTATTTTATTGTAACAGTAGAGATAGTGTAAGCCCTGTCTTGTCCTGGTGTGAATCCGCAGCATGTCTCAGACCAGGCGGCTCTGGACAGTCTGATGGATGCCCTGGACTCAGATGGAGATGCCGAGTGTGACTTCCAAGAGTTCATGACGTTGGTCTCCATGGTGACCGTTTGTTGCCATGAGTTCTTCCACCAAGAGGACGAATAGGAAAAAAGAAGCTTCGGAGTCATTTGTAAGAAGAGCCCAACCCACTGAAAGGGAACAGGAGCGGTCCGTGCCCTGACACAGAGTTGGCCCATGCTGGTTCTGACTTCATCTAGCATGTATTAGTTAGGATGTAAACAGCTTTCTAGGCTTTTTCATACTAACATGTTTTCATACATTATTCCATGTTTAAAGATTTAGATGGCATGACCCTCAATCTTACTTTGTATTCAAACCCTCATTAAAAGTTATTTTACTTTTATATTAAAGATATACCTATAATAAATATAAACTTGAAAAAACAATTGGAAAATAATTATTATTTTATTCCACACTAATGTTTTAAAATGTAAATGCATTAATGTGCCTGATCATTTCTCTGCATGGACATATGCTTTGCTGTATAATTTTATAGATCGAATACATCAGCAAATAAAGAGGTTTGGTAACATATCAACCTTAACATGGCAGTAAAGTTTTTTATACTAAGAGTTGGGCATCAGTTTAACTATTTAACTGTCCTCATCAAAAAGTGAGCCAAATGATGAGACTTTAGAGTAACCCTTTACCAGATCACCAGGTAAGTACTAGGTAACAACTGGTGTAATGGTGTAATATTTACTCATGTAAATACAGGGTAATTACAGGGTACCTACCGGGGGGTACTTACTAGATACAGGGTGTACTTACCAGGTACTTGCCGGGTACAGGGGTTACTTACTGGTAACACGGTGTACTTACTGGGTACAATGTGTACCTACTGGTGACAGTGTGTACTTTTTAGGTCAAGTTTTGTACATTATCATAATTTATTAATTTACATTAGATAAAATGGGTCTAGAACCAAACAACCCATTTGGTTCTAGACCCATTCACCTTTAAAGTCCAATAACTACACATGTGCATTATTATTATTTGGATTTTAACATTGTTTCGAAAATATAATTGTTACTAATTAAAGTGAGTACGATTTTTACGTTTTTATTTTCTCAAGTCAGTATTTCATGTAAAAAATGTCAGCATTGTTAATCTGTTGCTCATACAGAAAATAAAAATGTTGGCAAAAAAATTAAAACAATATAAAGGATTTATTCATGTACACTTAAAGCGTTTTATTTAGTCATAGCATAGGTATATTCAACACATTGTGTTGTTAATTTCTGTGGAGCACACAGTATAAGCAGTACAACAGTAATAATTGATACATGAGCTATTAACATTTAGAAAATTCAACATCCCTTGGTAATTACCAAGTAATAATGCGGCAACAGTAGGGTACAGGGTGGTTACTTACTAAGTAGGTACCCCGTAGGTACTGTGTAAGTACCTTGTAGTACCCTGTAGTTGTCAGGGTATGCGGTCTGTAATTTGAAGCAAGATAGCAGGGTTTAAGTACCCTGCAGTTGCCGGATTACTACAGCGTAGTTGTTCTGGTACGCGGTCTGTAATCTAAAACGAGATAGTAGGGTAGTACTTACCAGGTAATTACCAGTAAGTATCAGGTAAGTACCAGGTAACTACAGCATAGTTTTCGGGGTATGTGGTTTGTAATTTAAAGCAAGATAGTAGGCGGTACTTATTAGCTAATTATTCGGTAAGTACCCAGTAGTTGCTGGATAACTACAGTGTAGTTGTTGAGAAACGCAGTCTGTAATCTAAAGCGAGATAGTTGGGGGTATTTACCAGGTAATTACCTGGTGTAAAGTAACGAATTACAAATACTCTCATTACTGTAATTGAGTATTTTTTCTCAGGAATTGTACATTATTAAGTAGTTTAAAAACAGTGTACTTTTACTTGTACTTGAGTACATTTTTAGTGCTGTATCTGTACTTTTACTGTGCTATTTTCCCTCAACCTGCAGTCGCTACATTGTTTATTTTTTTTTCCTGTCAATGATGATTGGCTAAGGAGAATAATCAGTCCAGTGATTCCCGTCCAATCAAATAGCGCATAGAAAACTTGCATCAGACAGACTTCAAAACACCTGGCGCCAATTTAGTTTAATCATGGAGGGGGAGGAGGAGGAAGGAAGTGTGGTGGATGCTTCAACATGCAGTAACTCAAATACAGCACTTCAGCATCCTTGGCCATACCTGAAGGAGCTTTTTACAATGAAGGCGAAGAAAGGCAATTGTGTCGTTATGTCATGCCTACTTTGCTTGCCCAGACCGGTTGAAATATCAGCATTCAAGAGTTCTTTCTCTAATTTAAAAAAGCACATCGAGGTAAGATTTCATATTTGCTAAGTATCATATCTTAAATATTTATGTTAAATGGTATAATAAACGTCACAAATATAGTGTGGGGGGCATAAATAAAACTGTGTTAGATTTTATGAGCCAATGTGAATTAGGGATGCACCGAATGTTTCAGGCAACCGAAATTATTCGGCCAAAAACAATTGCGTTAGCGATTAGCAACCAGCTTGGAGTGAAGGCACGGTCATTTTATTAATGCAGCAGTATGGACGTGTTTGAGAAGACGCAAAAATCATCACAAGCAACGACTGCTTAATAAGACTATCTCGTCAGTCGTCGTCATTGATGAGAAGGGGGAACAGGGTTGTTGCTGGTTATACTGTAGGCCTATGTATAATGACTTAAATCGCAAAATGGCTTTAAACCGCTACTAAATACACTGCAGAATACAATGCGCAATTTGAATGTAAAAGAGAACGACACTGTTATAAAACTACATATTTATTTCACAGGGTATAAGGTGGAATAAGTCACAGCATAATACTCACTACTCCCTACTCTTGAGTACTTTTGAAGGGGCTACTTTTTACTCATACTTTGAGTGGTATTTAGGACAGGTACTTTTACTCCACTCACATTACATTTTATGGTAAGTAATAGTACTTTTACTTGAGTATGATTTTTCAGTACTCTTCCCACCACTGTTGGTAACTACAGGGTAATAACTGTAAATTCAATGTAGCTCTGAAGCCTGTGTGGAGCAGAGTGTACAAATGTAGAATGTAGGGAACATTCACATTCAAACAAACACATTCATTAAAATATGATATACCCACTACATGTTTTAAGGTATTAATGTACCTTTTTAGTTGATGTAAAATCTATGGAATCTACATGTTTCTTGTCAGTAAACAGAGGTGTAAAGAGTACCTGAAAGCCATACTTGAGTAAAAGTACAGATTATACTGTAAAAATTACTCCACTACAAGTTACAAGTCACCAATTTAAATACGACTTGAGTAAAAGTCTTAAAGTATCCCATTTTAAAAGTACTTAAGTATTTTACTCGTGCTGAATGTTGGCTCAAAGATGCACTAGACCTCAACACAACACAACTCAACAAGAGATTTTGTAGGTCAGACATGAACACCTCAATATTTTGACATGGCAGAACAAAAACACAGATTAAACAAGTCAGTCAAGCCAAGTGCTCAAAAAAGGCATAAGTAAAACATTTTCAAAAAAAGCTTAAGTAAAACATTTTCAAAAAAGGTATTTTTAGTAAAATGGAAAAACAAAACAAAAAAAGTCAAATCATAGCTGACTTTGTTATAATGTACCTCTCAGTCTCTGAGAGGGGCCATATTTTTAATTAACTTTAACAAAAGTTGGTTCCTAAAGTTCTTGGAATTTATTCTAGCTCTTTTTGGACTGAAAATGAGGCCAGCAGTGCTAAAGAGTCGCTCGCAAGCAGCAGATGCAGGTAGGGGAGTGTTGAGCCTTAATGACAACTTAAATAGAGGTGGGAAGGTTTTCAGGACACCCATGTCATCACCAGCACACATCAGATAGCCATCAAGCACAGCTGGGCCTTGTGCTTGGGATGACTTCAATGGCTTGAAGAAATCCTCTTCCTCTGAAGAAGTGGCATCACTTGTAAGCTGAGAGGTCTCCTCCATATTTTCATTTATGAAGTCAAGATCTACAATGTGTTACAAGATCTACTGCCAGACTACTCACCCACACCAAGCGTTCTGCACATATTTCCCCAATTCTGCACGATCTTCACTGGCTTCCTGTGGCATTTCGTATTAAATTCAAAATTCTCCTTCTTGCTTTTAAGTCTCTGCATGGCCTTGCTCCCCCCTACCTCTGTAACCTGCTTCTCCCCTACACCCCTACGCGCGCTTTACAATCTGCTGATTCCAGCCTTCTTGTTGTCCCTCAGCATCGCCTTGCTTCAATGGGGGGGCAGATCATTCAGTGTTATTGCGCCCAAAATGTGGAACTCTCTCCCCCTATCACTCCGTTTAGTTAACACCATCTCTGAATTTAAATCCATGCTCAAAACACACCTATTCTCTGAATGTTACAGTTCTTAGTGGGTTTTTTCACTTACTGTACTTGCACTCTCATTTGCCTATTGTTGTCCTGTCTGCTCTCTTTGTCAACTGTCCTTATTGTTGTTTGTTTATTGTAAAGCGTCCTTGAGCTCTGGAAAGGCACTATATAAATAAAACTTATAATTATTATTATTATTACAATATAATACACATTTTGTAATGTTTCTGCCCCAATGTGCTTTTAAAATTATAAAGCTTACATTTAGTCATTTCACTTTTATCCAAAGCAACTTACATTCACCAGTGTTACATTTTAGTTGACGCTTTCATTTTTTAAAGCGACTTACATTAGGATTCCATTCACCAGTGTTACAGCTGGAACACCACTGGAGGCAAGGTGGGTTGAGTGTCTTGCCCAGGGACACAACAACAGTGTGAACTGTGGGGAGAGCGGGAATCGAACCGCCTATCTTCCGGTTGAAGGATGACCGCTCTACCACTGAGCCACTGTCACCCCATGCTTATATGTACTTATCCAGTTTAAAATATATCTCAGCATTCCACAGCTCAAAAGCAACACTTTATTGATAAAAGTAAATAGAATATTATCAAATGTACAAAAATTATATGCAATACTACTACACCCATTATTCCATCTAAATGTTCAAGTTAGTTCTAAAATCAGTTTGCGATCAATTAAAAAAACAAAAACAAATCTGCACTAATTAGCATGTCACTGCTCTTCCTTTAGTTTTATATGTCTGTCAACAAACCGAGTTTGAGGATGGCAGCATCAGTTGTACAATAGGTTTTAAACTTTAGAAGCAGGATTGCAGCCGCAGTCAGCTCAGGATCATTGAGCATGTCACCAAAGCGCTTGTTCACACCTGCAAGGATTGCATCTACTAGGCTCTTGCACAGTTTCATGGATATCTTAACTTGTTTTAGTTTGGAAACCATGATGTTGAGTGTTGGTACAAGCCAGCCCTTATGGACATTGATTTCTCCCTGCAAGATATTAATCGCTTTGGCAACAGGGGCCATAACAGTAACATATTCCACAAGAAAGGCCTTTTCTGCTCCTCCTTGAACCGCAACCTTATCGTGGTGGAGGGGTTTGAGTCCCCGAATGCTCCTAGGAGCTATGTTGTCAGGGGCTTTATGCCCCTAGTAGGGTCTCCCAAGGTAAACAGGTCCTAGGTGACGGGCCAGACAAAGAGCGGTTCAGAACCCCTTTATGGAGATGAAAATATCAAGGAGGAGGAGACTCAGCCAATCTTAATAACTACAGGCCGATATCAAAGTTATGTATACTGGCAAAGGTCTTTGAGAAAATTGTTGCTGAACAGCTTAGAAAATTTATTGAGGTTCATGAAATTTTATCAAAAATCAATCTGGTTTTCGAAAATTACACAGTACAATAACTGCTGCAGTTAAAGTAGTTAATGATATCATTGAGGCTCTTGATTGTAAAAAGTTCTGTACAGTGTTGTTTATTGACTTGTCAAAGGCCTTTGACACAGTCGATCATGTCACCCTGTTAAACCGGCTTCATAAAATTGGTCTGTCTGACAATGCTATTGGCTGGTTTTCTAAATATCTGTCAGGTGGAACTCAGTGTGTACACCTAGTTGGCATGTTTTCCTCCTTTCTTTCAATAACTAAAGGAGTACCCCAGGGTTCTGTTCTGGGGCCATTGCTGTTTTATATTTATGTGAATGATCTTGGTGAAAAGGTGTCAAATGCTTTTTTTCACTTTTATGCTGATGACACAGTTATCTATTGTTCCTTTCCTTCAATTGAACAAGCCTTTGATTTCTTACAGTCTGCGTTTGATGCTGTTCAGTCTCATCTAAATCAGCTGAGACTAGTGTTAAATGTGGACAAATCTAAAGTTATGGTTTTCTCAAACAGAAAACAGCTACCCTCTCAGCTTCCTAAAATAAAAACAGCTGATGGAAAAGAAATCCAAATGGTCTCTTCTTATAAGTACTTAGGCTTTGTTATTGATGAAAATTTGTCCTTTAAACAGCATATTGAGCATCTTGTACGTAAACTGAAGCTAAAGCTCAGTTTTCTTTTCAGAAATAAATCATGTTTCAATGTTTATACAAGGAAACGTTTAATTTCTGCAACTTTTTTACCTTTATTGGATTACGGAGATCTCCTTTTGATGAATGCATCGGACCGTCTTTTAAAAAGCTGGACACTGTTTATCATTGTGCTTTACGTTTTATGACTGGTTGTGGAAATCGTGTTCACCATTGTACACTGTATGCTGCAGTTTCCGTCCCTGTATGTTTGCAGGTGGTCTCATTTGTTGACTTTCATTTATAAATGTATTCTTGGGCTCCTCCCATCTTACCTCTGTACATACATGCGTAAAAATCAACAACAGTATGCTCTGCGTTCTCAGAAGAACATACTGATGGTGGTTCCCAGAGTCAGAACAGAGTTGGGTAAGGCAGCATTTCAGTACACTGCCCCCTGTGCATGGAATGAACTGCAAAAGGACCTAAATCTTTCTGAACTTGTGACATTGGGAGAATTTAAATCTATTCTAAAGAACTCAATGAACTTGGAAAATGTAACTTTTTAAACTTGTACACATTGACTGTAAATATCATTTGTTTTGTTGATGTCATGTATGTTTTTTTTTGTATGTAAATGCTGTTGTCTTGGCCAGGTCACTCTTGAAAAAGAGATTTTTAATCTCAATGAGTCTTTTTATTTGGTTAAATAAAGGCTTAAATAAATAAAAATAGTATGTATTGGAAGTGTCTAGGTGCTGCAAAATATAGTGAAGTGCCAGTGCCACTGTATCATCCACTGACCTGTTCGAGCGGTAGGCAAACTGAAGAGGGTCTGCTGTTTCTGGAACCAAAGAGTTAAAATGCTGTAGGACCAGCTTCTCCATGCACTTCATGGCGACCGATGTAAGCGCCACTGGTCTAAAAGAGTCTAATAAAGATATGAAACTGTAATTATTTGTGAAGAATCAACAACAAGTGGGACACAATCATGAAGTGGAACGAAATTTATTGGATATTTCAAACTTTTTTAACAAATAAAAAACGGAAAAATTGGGCGTGCAAAATTTTTCAGCCCCTTTACTTTCAGTGCAGCAAACTCTCTCCAGAAGTTCAGTGAGGATCTCTGAATGATCCAATGTTGACCTAAATGACTAATGATGATTTATTTATTTATTTATTTGGAGCCCCATTAGCTTCCACGAGTGGTCGCTAATCTTCCTGGGGTCCATTTTATAATATCAAAACATATTATACACAATCACATTTCACTTTTTACAATATATTATCAAAAGAATAAATACACTTTAATTTGAGATGTTACACTTAGATTTCATTACAAATCATACATTTTACCATCTTTTTAAAATAAGATTTGTTGCTTATTTGTCTTGTACACATTGACAGTTGATTCCAAGCTACTGAGGATCTAAATAGTACAGTTCTCCTCATACAGTTTGACTGTGCAAAAGGAACAACTAAATCACCAGGTCGCCGAGTAATATAAAAAAATCTGGGGTTGTTTTTATAGATAGCATTATGCATGTAACACAGAAGACTTTAATTTATCCTGTACCTTCAACCATACTAATATAGTGTGCATCTCATTCACACCGGTCCTGTATGAACAGTCAAGAGCAACTCTGGCTGCTCTATTCTGAGCAAGTTCTCCTGTTCTTTTTCAAGTTCTCCTGTGTAGCACTGGACCAAATAACTGAGCAGTACTCCAGGTGTGACAAGACCAAAGGGAGGAAAAGGAAAGGTGGGGGGGTGCCCTACACAGGAAAGGTGCAACCATCCCTTACACATAGAACATTCAATCTGTAGAGAAGAAAAAAAATTATATGGTTCCAAATGTAAGACTTTGCTGTGGGTTTTGAGATATCCCAAGTGCAAAATGAGAATTTACCTTATTCAGCCATTAGGCTATCTTAGAATCTCACCCAGTGGTTTAATCACCCTGAATAATCCACTTATCTTACCCATTCATCAACTGTTGCACCTGAGCTCAGAAGTCCACAGGCCCGGCATAAATCAGACAGGTTATCTGGAACAGTAAAGGTGGTCAAAAAAACCAAAATGTTAGACAAACATGTAAACCTTTCTCTGCATGTACCTGATTCTCTGAGCAGGCAGGTTGCAATGTCCAGTCTCAGCCTGGCAACCCCCTCCTCACTGACAGGGAGCTGGACATCATCCCCCTTTAGAATCAATTCGGCAGCTAATACAGGAGAATCATGTTGAAAATTGTCTCACTGTGGGAGCTAATAACAATAAAGATGAAATGAGCAATTATATGAAGTATTTAAAGAAGATTGGATGTAGTAATAATTGTTACCTTTTTTAACTTTTTGGAGCATCCCTGCCAGGCCTGTGTCATGGCAAAAGAATCTATTAAATGTGCACCATTCTGCTGTGCCAGTAAATAAAGAAATCCATTTACCACCTTAAACACAAAGGAATACATTTCTCTTGATCTTATTTAACAATGTTCTATTTACAAAAGACATGTGCTTTAGCCTCTTACTTCACTCTCCAGTTCACACCCAGGGGCCAGGCGCAACAAGATTTTATAAGGGCCGAGCTTGGCCCTGAGCATGTGCCTTGTTGCCCCTGACCATATACTCCTAATTACTGTGACAAGATAAAAGAAAATAAATACTCACAATTGAAACCATTGTTTAGGTGGTCTTTAACCGTGGAGTTTACTCACAGGTTTCTTTGTCATCAGTGACAACTGATAACAAGGGCGGTGGTGGAGAAGGACTAGGGCAGGTCAGGGTTGTGGCAGGACTAGGGCAGGTGTGTGGTGTGGAGGAGTGTAGATTTTTTCTCAATTTAGCTGGAATCCTGTTTGTTGGTTCAAAATAATGAGTCATGTGATCAATGTTCAGTTGTTGTTTCTTCCCCCCCACACTTTTTAACGTTGCACATTTCCCACGTAGCTCTTTGATAATGTACGGGCCCAGCATGTCCAAGCCATTTTTCCTCCTTTACGCTGCTCTTTCCATTTGTTTTGAAGAATGACCCTGTCTCCAATCTCAAAATTGTCATTCTGGCCAGTTTCTCGTTTGCGTTTGGCTACTTTTTCCTGGGCCTTTTTGACACTTTTTTACATTTGTGTAAGTCTTCTCCAGATCCAGCAAGCCTTCAAACAAAATGTAATTTTCAAGAACACAGACAATTTTGGATTCTGGGATCTGGAAAAAGAAATAAAGATAAATATGATAATCCATTAATTAATAAAAGAAAATAAAAATGGTTTATAGTCACGCTTTGTACTTCATAATCCTTTGGTATTTCTGAAGGATATCTGGCCTCCCTGCCAAACATCAGGTAATAAAGACTGTGTTTGGTGGTTAATTGTTTTTTTGTCCACAAGCTGAACATGGTTGCCTGCAAATGTCTGTCCCATTTGGATGGCTTGTTAGAGATCAGCTTGTTTAGGGTTCTTTGAAGACAGTATTTAAGGACACATGAGAGACCAAATACAAATGCATAATACAATGAACTATCAAAACAATGATACCTCTGAATCGTGCCATTTAAATTTTCCACCAACCCATTTGTTTGGGGATGGTAGGGGGAACAAAGGCTCCTTTTTATTCCTGGAGTGGTACAGAGCCCAGAATTGACCTTAAAGACAAATGAGACAAATGAGCAAATACTAAAGATAAATTAACACACACACACACACACACACACACACACACACACACACACACACACACACACACACACACACACACACACACACACACACACACACACACACACACACACACACACACACACACACACACACACACACACACACACACACACACACACACACTATACCTTATTGCAGAACTCAGAGCCCTGGTCTGTCAGCAGTCTTTTAGGTGCACCAAATTTGTAAAAGAAATCTACAATACAATTTGTTACCTCAACTGCATTTTTACTTGTTGGTGGGTAGGCCTCAGCCCATTTGGTGAAATAATCCACCATAACACAAATGTACTGGTTGCCACCATCTGTTTGAGTCAGTTTACCCACCAAGTCCATCCCCACCAGCTCCAGAGGTTCTGACACCTGTAGGTCCAATGTTTGTACATTTTTGAATGTCTTACAATAAACATCACTCACTTATGGTGTACTTCATTTTACTTGTGACACCTTCTGGGTACTTCTGATGAAGTTTGTACTCCATCACCTTGACAATTTTGGGGTCCATTTCCAATGGCAGCTCTCACAACAACTCTCACTACAACTCTCACTACAACTCTCACTATAACTCTCACTACAACTCTCACTACAACTCTCACTACAACTCTCACTACAACTCTCACTATAACTCTCACTATAACTCTCACTACAACTCTCACTACAACTCTCACTACAACTCTCACTACAACTCTCACTATAACGCTCACTACAACTCTCACTACAACTCTCACTACAACTCTCACTATAACTCTCACTATAACTCTCACTATAACTCTCACTATAACTCTCACTATAACTCTCACTATAACTCTCACTATAACTCTCACTATAACTCTCACTACAACTCTCACTACAACTCTCACTACAACTCTCACTACAACTCTCACTATAACTCTCACTATAACTCTCACTATAACTCTCACTACAACTCTCACTACAACCTCACTACAACCTCACTATAACTCTCACTATAACTCTCACTATAACTCTCACTACAACTCTCACTACAACTCTCACTACAACTCTCACTACAACTCTCACTATAACTCTCACTATAACTCTCACTATAACTCTCACTATAACTCTCACTATATTGCTTTCTCTTGTCTCCTCACTATCCCAACACACATGGATGATTGGAGTGTCCTTATATAACTACCATCTAACGCTCTTCACCTGTGTCTCAGCTGGTGACTCGTGACATTTAATTAATTTTATTACCTACCAGGGGTCGCATTTGCGTTTGCTTTATTGATTATGAAGTAATTTAGTTTAGTTAATTTTAGTCATCTTCAAAACAAAGAAAATCAAAGTAAAAAGAAACAAACAATTTACAGCAAACATGTAAACATGTTTGGCTTGAACAAAAAGGTTTGGCTGAAGCTTATAGGTTATTCTTAATAAAAAGTGCATACCCTTTTAACCTTTCTAATTATTTTACACACAACCCACAACACCAACATAATTATGCATACATAAAGAAGTGAGGAATGAAGGGGAAGCTAATTTCATTCAGCTTTGTATAATTTAATCTTTCCCTCTGTGACCCACCACCATCTCTTTTTGCCCCAGGTGTGAATGGGATGAAAGAAAGCACAATGTAAAGCACTTAGGGTGCCTGAGAAGGTCGCCAAAAAGTGCTATATAAATGCACATCATTTAACATTTACCAACCTATTTTTATACGTACTTAATATTTCAGACATTTAGAAATTTATTTTCGATCATATATATATATATACATTGTCTATTGTATAGTTTATGTGGATAGTTTAAGACTTAAGTGTTTAAATGTGCTTTGTTTGACAACAACTGAAAGGAGATCATTGTTAAATAACATGTAGAAAATGTTGTGTTTGACTTTTTATTGTACTTTAGACAAGAAATTACCAAAATATCTTAAAAAAAAAAGAGTAGAGAAAGACCTGAACACATAAGTATGAATGAATGCTATTAAAAGATACAGTATTGGTTTACATGTTGCAGTTGTGTCTACATTTGATTAATGCCCTGTGTGAATGTTAAGCACTGTAATATTTGTTAAAGGTAGTTCAGAGAGTAGGAGCTCTTGTGACGGAAAGGTAGTTGGAAATTCAAACCTCTGGAAAGGTTGAATTCATTTTAATGTCACAGTTGTGTCACAGTGTGTTCCTTCTTATTTACTGACAATGAGTGCATCTGTCAAATGCAGCAGGTTGATACTTTTACAAACAGGTTGTGTGAGATGCAAGTAAAGCTGAAGGTTCCAAGAAAGTACAGCTGTACTCTGTAACTGTAGTGTAGACTGGACATGATTTGAAATGAGAATTTAAAAACATACTTTTATTAGGTTTAGCCTACAATACAACATAGTTGTTGAAGTCACAGTGAAACTCAGGCATGAAAACGGGTCAGGGGTGAAAAAGGTGAGAAAGATATTACCCCTCTAGGGGGGTCCGGGGGCATGCTCCCCTGGAAGAAAATTTTAAATATTCCCTATTTTAAAGCATCAATCTGATGCATTTAGAGATGCATTTTTTGCCAACCTGGGGAGAGGCATTAAAACATAACTTCAGCCATGAGTCAAAAATATTATGGCCTTCTTACTAAGTATTATGCAAGCCATTTCATGCCAGCCTGTCACTGGGTCTAAAATGTCCAGTATATATGAGACACAATGTGGTATAAGGGCAACACAAATGGCTAAATGCATAAAGCCCACAAGACATGGTAGACATGCTGTTCTGGCCTCATAGAAACTCTTTCCACTATCCAGTTAGTTAAACACCTCCACACAATTAGTCACAGACGCCAGGATGGGTTTAGACCATTCTTTATATGGCAGGTGTGAAACTGTAACAATAAATACAGTACATACATAAGTAAAAAATGAAAAGAAATACAGAAATACAGCCTTTAGCCGATAATGCTAACCAACTGCACATAGCAACATTGCAACGAAGTAAACATGCATAGATATGCTAAATACCTTGTAAATAACAGCTTTATAGCTTAAGTAGATTATCGTTTCTACATCCAGTGTTCATTTTTTATGTGTTACTTTTATAATACTTACAGGGAATGCCCTTGTGAACTCGCTAGAGAGCGTGAACTGAACACAACCACGGCTGATTCTTACAGTGGTCTTTTCCTCACGTGGCCTACAGGCGCACTTCCTGTCTCACTTAAAGGGCCAGCGCACATAACTAAACTTAGGAAATATACAAGCCAAAACACATGCTATAGCTTAACTTGTCTTCTCTTCCATCATGATTGGAACAATGACAGACAATACAATGTTACGCAATTCAGATTTTAACACATTTTATTGGCAAAGATAACAATTTACATTATAGTTTGTTCGTAATACTCTTAGAAGCAGATCTCATTTTTTCTTCTTTGCCTGGACCACCAGTGTCTCCATGGCCCGCTTTCGCTGTTTTGCCACATGTCTCAGCCTTGCCTTTTTCTCCTCTTCAGCAGTCTGTTTCTTGAACTGTTGAGCACTGCCAGATCCTTCTCCCCTAACACATTCATTCTGAAAAAAATATGTTTGTATTATTGTAAACGTCTAGTTTATCCTTATTGATAGAACGGTGGAACACTTCACTTTACCTTCAGCCTTGTCAGTCCCCTCACCTCAAAATCATCTACAGTACACGTCCTGGAAAAACGAGTTGTAGATATTTAAGAAAGAAGCCCTAACATTAACAGTGTTTCTTTTTTTGTGATTTACCATCAGCTATAAAAGCTAGCAGGTAACTTTAGTAACGATATCATGCTAATGTTAGACTTACGTTAACGGTAGCGTTAGCTAACATTAAGAATTTGCCACCGAGCTTTACGTTAGCAGGCTAACGCTATGCTCTCTCCTGCTGTGTTTAATGACTCAATTCATCAAGTTGGAGCTAACGTTAGCTAGCTTATGTCAACAGAGCTCCTAGGTAACTAACATAGATATACCAGAAAATATTAAAAGAAACCATCACTCACCAAATTCAGTCAGGTAAAATCTCAGAGGACAGATGTGCTTCTTCAGCTTCTGATAGTGGTCCGCACTCCTTGGTGTGCACGCTCTGGTAAGCACGAACCTGGCTGGCACGCGCAAATGCAATCTGCTTGTAAACCAATCAGGTAATGGTACTCCCCTACCTTCCCAGAGAAACAAACTGGTGAAGCAAGGCCATTCGTGCTATTTCCATGCACTCGCGGTCCCTTCTGGCACGTGCACCTGTTCTCCGGTACCTAGTGAACAGGTGCGCGTACAACCAGAGCAGGGGCGTACAACCCCCCCCCCCTAAACATTTTCTCATCGAATCTATACGATTCACGTAGGTCACCTATTTTGGTTTCAAAACGGCGAATTTCGCCGAAAGGTGAGCAATTTTCATGTCTGGAAACTGTTGACTGAAAAAAATAAAATAAAAGACGTTAAAAATGTTGTTAAGGCTACGGCTAAGCTATTCTGCGACAAACAGAGAAACTAAAGCAGTAATCGCGTGTTTAATGGCCATGATTACTTACATACATTGCACCACATGTAAAGACAAAGTCATTGTAGTAAAACTTCACGATTGAAAAGTCAAGTTAACTGCAGCTGTCGATGCATCACAAGTTAACCTGAGAGTTCACCTAACGCTATCTGTGACAGACGACTCTGTCTAATCTCAAACTTACTTTACTGCAGTGTACGCTTTCCAACAATACTTGACCTTTGATCAATTATATTGTTGTTGGAATCCACGTCCTTCGGACCAAAAATGTACCATTATCACGAACATTACTCATGCGACTTAGTGAGTTTGTGTTTTGAACAGGCAAAGTGTAGACACCTACACTTTGTTTTGTTGTTGTTGCAGCTGCACAGTGCCGCCAGATAACCTGACTCCAGTTGATCCGTCACACCGGTCTGCCATCATCGCTCCGTTTAGCGCTGCTCAATGCTCGTTCCATCACTAATAAGGCGCATGCCATCAACAATCTTTTCACCACGGAAAAGATGGATTCTATGTTCCTTACAGAAACGTGGCAAAAGGATATGGAAGCATTTAAATGAGCTCTGCTCTGCAGGCTGCTCAGTGATTGGGACACCTCGAACGGCTCGCCGAGGCGGTGGCTTTGCGGTTGTGTATCGTGACAGTTTTTTATGCAGAGAAATCCACTTTTGAGTCACAGATGATTAAGGTTGGTTCTGTTAACATATTTCACTGTGTGTTAATTTACCGCCCTCCTGGTCCTGCAAGTATCTTCCTCTTTTAATTATTGGAGATTTTAATCTTCATATTGATGATATGTCATGTATTGCAGCTAAAGATCTCCTATCCATTACTGACTCTTTTACTTTTACGCAACATGTCTCAGGACCTACACACCGAAAGGGGCACACCCTAGACCTTGTTTTCTCATTAGGTCTTGAGATAGTAAATGTGTGTGTGGAGGATGTAGTACATGTGAGTGATTATAGTTGTGTTTTCTTTAACCTGAACTTCCCTCGGGACCCCCGCCTCTAAGAATTAAGGCTCAAAGGAGAGTTGTTAACCAGGATGTTGCTGGGAAGTTTGCTGTTTTGTTTGATCCATGCCAGCTAAGGGGTTGCAGTGATGTAAATGTGTATGCCGAGTCTTTTAACAGCCAATGTTTAGCACTTTTGCTCTTTCCCATCCGTGTTTCTCCTTTTAAATTAGTGACATTACATGATGTTACCACTCTGCTAGATAAGTTGCAGCCCTCTTATGGCCATAGTGATGTTCTCCCGACTTCGCTGTTTAAGCAGGTTTTTGATAGTATTGGCCCCTGTGTTGTAGAAATTATCAATACTTCTCTTTTAACTGGTGTGGTTCCTGACTTTTTTAAACATGCTATTGTTGAACCTGTTCTTAAAAAGAACAGTTTAGACCCATTGCAACCCATAAATTATAGGCCTATATCTAAACTCCCTTTCATGGCTAAGATTCTAGAGAAAGTGGTAACGGAGCAGCTTACTACTTTCTTAGAGATAAATGAAATTTTGACAAATATCAGTCAGGGTTTCGTAAAAAACATTCTACGGAAACTGCACTGGTGAAAGTTTCAAGTGATATTTTGATGTCAGCTGATTCTGGGAAACATACAGTGTTAGTTTTACTGGACCTTACATCTGCCATTGACACTATTGATCACAATATTATGCTTAATAAACTTCAGGATCTATTAGGGATATCTGGATCAGTTTTAAAATGGTTTTCATCTTACCTTACCGGTAGAAGTTTTAGTGTTTTTATAAATCAGATCATGTCAGATACTGTAGGTTTGTCGTGTGGTGTTCCTCAGGGTTCTGTCCTGGGACCGATTCTTTTCCTTCTGTATATACTTCCTCTAGGACTGATAATAAGCCAGTTTGAGGATGTCTCTTATCACTTGTATGCAGATGACATTCAGTTATACTGTTCTTTCAAGCCTACTGAGTTATATAAATTGTCATCTTTAATCAACTGTTTGAGTAAGATGAAGAATTGGCTAAATGATAACTTTTTAATACTGAATTCAGCCAAGACTTAAACTTTAATCATTGCCCCTGAGCAGAGCATTCCTCAGATAAAACAACATATCGGTGCCTTAGGTTCGTCTGTTCAGCCGAGTTCGTTTCAAGCTGTGGCACCTCGGTTGTGGAACGCTTTGCCTCCTTCCATATGCTGCTTGGATTGTATGGAAAATTTTAAAACCCAGTTGAAAACTCTTCTTTTTAAAGAGGCTTTTAACTAGACTGTGGCCTTATGTGTACTTCTGTTTATTTGATTATGTGCTGTAATGTATTTATAAGTGTTGTGTATTCTAACTATTGTTGTGAAGCACTTTGTGATTTTTATCTGTGAAATGTTGTAGTGTCAAAACTGACCTCTCAGTCTTTGCCACTATTGTATGGAATAAGTTATGAACGCAACACCAGATTCCATGCCATTAGAGTCTTTATTGTTTCAAAACAATAAACGACCCGAGTAGACTTTCCCCCAGCCCTACTAAAGATTGAACAGTAGACATAAGCTTTTATACAGTTTTGATATCAGTAAAGTAATAACTCTTTCTGATATCATTGTGCAAGGCTCTGGGATTCTCCTCATTAACTCCCTGATGTCATTTCTGTCTTAGCTCAAACAATTCCCAGTAGATCCCCCTTCGTCTTTACCATAACAACATATGGTTAACTTGTCGTACCTTCACTTAACACTGTTACAGCATGCAATATAAGAATATATAATTACTCATATTAAAATATAATACTTATATGAGTACAAAATTGTCATAAAAATTAACACTGGTGCAGCATGCAAGAATATATGATTACTCATACAAAAATATAATACTTATGAGTACAAAAGTGTTATAATACAAAATGCATTTTATCTCTTATAGAACTAGTATCATTTTGTAATTCATCCAAGTCCCCTCTTATATCAAATCTAAACAACATTTTCTAAATCTACTACATTTCCAAATCACATGTACTGCTCACAAACAGGAGCTCCTCCTGTAACCATGGAAAAAGTCCAAGAGATGACGCTATGACATTTTCTTTGGGCTCTTCTTATCGCACCCTTGGCTCTTTGAACTTCCTTGACTATCAGCTGCACGTCACTTCCTCTAAAGTCCCAAACTTTAAAAAGCGTCCAATTGGCCCATAAAGAGCGGCTATTTGGACAGGGTTTTGGCGCTGGTACGCGGACCCTCGTTTGAGGCCCTGACCCCTCCGGAGGCCGATAGGAGGGGCCCCAAATTTAGTCACAATTTTTTCAGAATGGACCCAGAAGCGGTCAGATGGTCATGTGCTACAAGAGGATGCGCCCCCTCTGGCCAATTTTGACCTTTGGCCCAAAGTTGCTCTGAGAGACTTGCCCAGTGGATATGGCATACCAGGGGCCCCCCTGAGCTCCCAGTTCGAATTTGGACCACAACGGACCTTTCTGAACAAATCCAATTTCCCGTTATAGGCTGTGTCTTTTGGAGGCTGACATTTTTTCCCTTTGCTCTAGAGCCAGCCGCCTTTGATATGTTATTCTGGGGGGCCACTGGAACCAGCGTGCAAAATTTGTGGCCCCTGGGACCTATGTAGAAAACTCCCAATTTCCATTATTTCAATGTATTTTGTGTAGTGCATTCACGGATGGCGCTTAGGAAGGTCCAAACGACTCAGGAGTGGACTCCTTTTTCACGCCACAGTACGTGGAAGCGGGTGGTAAAGTTTGGAGAGGCGACGACATCGTTAAGGGGCTTAATTGGCAAAAGAGCTACGGTCGTCCGCGAAGATACTATGCGCACAAGTGTGAAGTGGGATGACTCCCGTTCGGAGACGGAAGGTCTCAGGATCTTGAAATTTTCGATCGGTACTCTCTAGGGGCCCCTGAAGTGGAATCCCGAAGCGCATAACTCTAGGACCCCCTGAACCAGTTTGCATCCCCACTCTCCATAAAACTTAGAAGGCCCTCTGCATCCTTGCGTTTTAGAGGCCTTCTTGAGAAAATCTGTCTCGGAGGCTGAAATTTTTTCCCTTGACTCTAGAGCCAGCCGCCTTCAATATGTTATTCAGGGGGGGCCCTGGTGCCAGCGTGCGAAATTTGGGGACCCTGGGACCTATGTAAAAAAACTCCCAAAAGCCCATTATTTCAATGTATTGTCTGTAGTGTGTTCACGGACGGCGCTTAGACAGGTTTGATCGACTCAGGAGTGGACTCCTTTTTATCGTCAAAGTGCGTGGAAGGGGGTGGTGAAGTTTGGAGAGGCTACAACGTTGTTAAGGGGTCGAAAGGTCAAAAAAGGTTATGCTCCAAATGCACAAAAGAGGAGAGATATCTGTTGAGTCAACCTTTTTTTCCCTTCTCTCTAGAGTCAGCTGCCTTCGATGTGTCGTTCTGAGCTAGTGTGCAAAATTTGGGGCCCCTGGGACCTTTGTAGAAAACTCCCAGTTGCCCATTATTTCAATGTATTGTCTGTAGTGTGTTCACGGACGGCGCTTAGAAAGGTCCGATCAACTCGTGGGTGGACTCCTTTTTCTCATCTGGCGCTTTAGATATGTTGACTGGGGGGGGCCCGAGGAGCCAAGGTGCAAAATTTGGGCCCTCCCGCAACACTTTTGCGAAATAGACACATAGTGCTTTCGCGGACGGCAGAATTGGGCAACCGGTCTCGGTCCTACCTACTCAGGAGGACCAGCTGAGTGCAGTAATGTAGTGTGTATCATGACCAGACCCCAAATAAAAATCTCCAGTCAACAGCCCGGTGTTTTCCACGATCCCACTTCAGGCTTATTGAATGGTTTTGATAGTGTGTCCGTGGACAGTGAGTTTTCGACATTTTTGTTTAAATTATTGTGATAAAAACTATTTAGCTGGGGTCACCAAGGCCCGCTGAGAAGGGCAAATCAACTCCTGAATCAAAATTCCACTGTCCACGAACATACTATTTTGTTACATTGAATAAATCTAAAGTGGGATCGGGGTGCACGTGGCAGAGTGGTTAGCACTCCTGCCTCACAGCAAGAAGGTCGTGAGTTCAAAAACCCGGCCGACTCAAAACATTCTCGGCCGACTCCGGTCTTTCTGTGAGGAGTCTGCATGTCCTCCACGTGTTACTGTGGGTTCTCTCCGGGTACTCCGGCTTCCTCCCACCGTCCAAAGACATGCATGTTTAGGTTAATCGGCAACTCTAAAGTGTCCCAAGTGAATGAATGTGAGAGTAAATGGTTGTCTGTCACTGTTTATGTCTAAATGTCAGCCCTGCGACTAACTGGCCACTGTCCAGGGTGTACCCCGCCTCAGGCCCAAAGCTGCTGGGATAGGCTCCAGTCACCCGCGACTCCTAACGGGACAAAGCGGTAGAAAATGAATGAATGAATAAAGTGGGATCGCTGGATCTCGGCCATCTTAAGGGTTAGGGCCCCCAAATCTGGGCTCCTGTATTCATCCTCATGCCCTCTAACAGGGTGCAAAATTTTAAAGAGATCAGAGAAACTTTTTTTTAGGCCCAAAAAAAAAGTTTCTCTGATCCACCTCAAACTCTGCACCCCTTTAGAGGGCCTTCAGATTAAGACAGAAATCCAGGTTTGGTGGCCCTAAACCTTTAGAAGGCTGAGATCCAGCGATCCAACTTTAGATTTATTCAATGTAATAAAATAGTGTGTTCGTGGACAGTGGAATTTTGAGTCAGGACTTGATTTGCTTTACTCAGGGGGGCTTGGTGACACCAGCTAATTAGTTTTTCTCAGAATAATTTGAAAGAAGACGCTTGAAACACCTTGTCCACGAACCCACTATCTAGATCATTGAATAAGCCTGAGGTGGGATCAATCAGTTGCATTGTATTCATTTGACACATAATGAATGTTGGCATACTAAATGAAGTTCTAATAGTTTTACAAACTATATGACTGCACCCTGTAGGTCACCCAGTGTTTTTTTATTTATTATTGGAATCAATAGTTGTTTTATTTCTTTGGATATGTGCAATAATGGCCCGCCCACCGAGTGCCCCTGAACGCCTCATAGGTTCGCTGCAGAGCAACAGCTGATTTTAATAGCGTATGTCCTATTTCCCTTTCTTTTTCTAAAACTATACCTGCCTCTGTTCCGTGTTTTGACTTTAGAAGTTAGTAAAATAAAAGATAAGTGTGGGCAGAGGAGCTAGTCTCCATCTCTTCTTTCCTAGCTAAGGAGCGCCATTCTCTGCCAGGACTGATACATCCATTTTGACCTGCGGGTGAACCCTGCTCTCGGCTGCCATAACGCAACACCAGTTGTTTTATCGAGGGCAGCACGGGCTTAGCTTGTGTTTGCTTTGTTGTTTATGTAGGCTATGTGTGACGACGTCAGCAAGGGACATCTCTGTAATTTCACTTGTACTTAAAGTATTGATCTATCAACAATCCAGGCACACATTACTTGTAACATTCCACGTATGTGCGGATTGATACGCCTTTCAAAAGTGGTGTCCTACACGACACCGGACCTTTTCGGATTCTGCAGAACTTGAGGACCAATCAGCATTGAGTCCGTAAAATAACAGTTTTTTTTTTTACCCTGGATTCTGCGGCAGAAATCCCACCATAGAGCGTCGAGCAAACAGCTACAATAAATAGATGACACCTTTCTTCACTTCATTATCTGGAGACCACTTCAAGAGGCAGGACGCATTGTTCCACTTCACGCTAACTCTTCATTATTACAGTTTTAAAATACTGTTTTGCAGGTAAGTTTGATGCTTCATTATTAATATACTTCGTGAGTTTTGTTTGTTAAAACTGTTCATACTAGTTTAATGGGTTATGGAGTGTGCTCTAAGGCTGAAGGGCAAGGCAATTTAATTTATATAGCACAAATGTGTGATCTGAAACTCCGCTGAAACTTCCGCGGAGGTTCATAAGCAACATAGCATGTCATAAATATCTTCTGGTGCTAAAATATTATAGGGCAAGGAGATCTCTATCGTAAATGGTCACGGAGATCTCTGTCCTGTTTGTAAAATGTGCGTAAAGAAGGGCTTGGTGGTTACGCTTACATGCATCAAAACTCAGTTGAACTAAAAGTTATAAACAATATATTTTCACTTAAAAGCTGCGTAGGTAGTGAGCCAGAAACTAAATAGCATTTTGATTTCACCGTTGAGTTTAACAGGGTTAGCGCAGTGCAATCAAATGGCTACGGTTAGCCATTTTGTGGAGAACACTTTAACATGGGATGGGGCAGGACTTGGGATTTGTCTGCAGTCATAAGGTCATTTTATTTATGTAGCACAAATGTGTGCTCTGAAACTCCGCAGAAACTTCCGCGGAGGTTCATAAACAACATAGCATGTCATAAATATCTTCTGGTGCTTAAATGTTATAGGGCAAGGAGATCTCTGTCCTGTGCGTAAAATGTGCGCAAAGAATGGCTTGGTGGTTACGCTTACATGCGTCAAAACTCAGTTAAACTAAAAGTTATAAACAATATATTTTCACTTAAAAGCTGCGTAGGTAGTGAGCCAGAAACTAAATTGCATTTTGATTTCCCCGTTGAGTTTAACAGGGTTGGCGCAGTGCACGCAAATGGCTACGGTCAGCCATTTTGTGGAGAACACTTTAACATGGGATGGGGGCAAGACTTGGGATTTGTCTGCAGTCATAAGCTATCGGTACTGGTCAGTGTTACACATAGGGCAATAACGCAATAATAAATAAAAATAATAAAAATATATATAAATAATAAAATAAATATAAATAAAAATAAATTAATAAAATAAAAATAAAAAACAAGTATACAAACCAAATTATATTTGCTAAACACTAGGGATGTGCATCTCCATAACTGAGGCCGATGCGATACGCATCTCGATGCATAGCCAACGATACGATACATTAAAGATACGTGAAGCAGCTAGCGATGCGATACGATACGATACACCTCTGTTACAATGCAGTGCGATCCGATTTCGATTCGATTCAACACGATTCGATGCGGTATGATGCAATGAAACAAATCATGATATGCATTTCATTATGTTACAGATACTTTTATTTCTTTGTTTCAGACAACAAATCATAAATTAACTTAAGTGCCTTCTGATTTGTAGAGCATGACCCTTATACAAATAGGCTTTGGTAGTGCAAAAAAATATTAAATAAAACCAAATGTTTTTTTCCTGTTTTGTCTCCACTTAAACTTTTAAAAGCTCAAACATTTAACAGTGAAACAATTTAAGGATGCTGCTCAGAGGTAAACTGAAGAAATGTCCCATAACATGCTAGCAGATGAATGTGCTTTCAGCAGACAGGCTTACTCAGTGAACAGAAAACAGGTGCTATTTTGACATAACCAATAATAATATGAAGTACAAAAAAAAACAAAAAACTGTCAGTTATTTCATAACTGTATTCAAATGTAAAAAAAAATGAAAATAAAATAAACTAGTATAGGCAGTCACAGGCTGCTGTAAACCAGACTCATCAGATTAAATTTAACTTAAATATTCTCTTTTAAGGTTTTTCTTAAGAAATATCAGTTGATCCACATGATTACAATGAAGCAAACTGCGCTTTGCTGTAACTATATCTCCAGCTGTGCTAAACACTCTTTCAGAGGGTACACTTGTAGCTGGGATGGAGAGGTAGCTCTTTGCTAATGCTGAAAGCAGTGGAAGATCCATTTGTTTTTTCCACCACTGCAGCACATCACCACTCAGACCTAAAGAATCTCTTTCTCTGTACTTTAAAATTTCCTCCTTAGTGCTCTTTGTCGTCCTGTGGTCTCGCAGTGTGGAAATCCCCAAACATCTGGTCCAAGGCCGTTTTCTTCTTGGGAGGAACATCATCTAATAACAAAAGAGAAGAGGGGATTATCAGTTGTGTTGAAAAAAATATATCAATTAATACTTATACCACAAAACATTTGACATACAGTATTAGACAAATAACATGCATCTCCAAATCAACATACAGTAGTTTTATAAGTTTTGCGCAGTTCCTAAAGTTCCTATTAGAACAAAGCAAACCTGTCTCTTCCTCTCTGTGGGGGCTCCTGTCAACTTCTGTTTCAGCTGCCTGACTCTCATTCAGCGTGTTCCTGTCCCCTGCCTGACAATAATTATAATCCAAAGACTAACTGTTAGATTTCCTTAAACTAGACATCATTTAAGACACAGGTAAATAAATTTAACAAATGGATACATGATAGAGAGGTAGAGGGGGAGAGAGTGAGCGTGTGTGTGAGTCTAGCTACAGTATTCTGAGTATATTCTTACCTTTTCATCCATCTTCACCACCTCTGTAGTTAGCTTCATGAATATCATGTCCTTAGTGTCGCTGTCATCCAGGAAAGCCAGGTCTTTGAAGCGTGGATCAAGGGCTGAAGAATAGTGTAGGAGGTCTTGGAGATATGTATAGCGACCATCAAAGTCCTCTCTGAATCGTTCCTTCATCTGGGAAATTACAGGTAGATCACTTTCATCTGACTGGAAATGTTTCTGTAATTTGGCCTGGATTGGGGAGATCATCGAGATGGTGGGGTTTTTTTCCTCACTGAGGAGTGTTGTTGCCACTTTCAGAGGGGACATCAATTTGATGACCTCTTGGATTAGTGTCATGTCTTCCTCTGTCATGCTGGCCATGTTTTCTCTCTTCTTTATCTTCTTTGACAACAGTGTGTTCAACACAGCAGGCTGCTGCTCCCAAAAACGTTCCAACATATCAAAAGAACTGTTCCATCCTGTGGAAACATCATGGATTAGCTTGTGGTTTGGCAGCTGTAACTGGGCCTGCGTTTCACGCAGAACTTCAGTTGCTTTTGGGCTCCTGTGAAAAAATGTTACCACCTTCCTCACTTTTGCTAGAAGCTCTGACACCCTTTCTACCTTGAGGGATTTTGCGACGCCAAATTATGTGTGCGCGATGCATCGCATGGGGTCCATCTCAGCACCGGCTCCTGCCAGAATCATGTTTTTAGCATTATCAGTGACCAACGCTGTTTTCTTGTCATTGATGTTCCACTCACGACAAACGTCCTGCAGTAAAACTGCTAGATTACTCCCCGTGTGAGCCTCTTTGAACACTCTGGTCTGCAGAACGTGGTTTTGCAAAACCCATTCGTCGTCAATATAGTGTGCTGTGACAGTGATATATGAGTCAGTGGCGCAAGACGTCCAGCCATCAACCGTAATTGCAACTCTTTGGGCACTGTTTAATGACTCGGCTATCACTCGTCGGACTTTGTCATACAGAATAGGGATTTGTTTCTCGGAGAATAGCTTTCTATCTGGTATGTGGTACCTGCTCCAACACGTGGAGGAGGTATTGGAAGCCCTCGTTTCTCTGTAACGCTGTAAGGCTGAATGTCTTTACAGATAAAAAGGCGATTAAGCGGTTATTGCCTTGGACCGAGCAGAACTGTTAGGCAACTTCGATTGAAAAAAGTTTTGATCGTTTGCTCACCCCCCGCCTAGCAGTGGCAGGTTCAGCTAAATCTGAGTGAGAGGAGGAGGAGGAGGAGGCGGCCGGCGTCTCCAAACTCACACCGTGTCGGCGCTTCAGGTGTGTTGTCAGATTTGTTGTGCTGCCTGTATATTTTATAGCGGCACGACATATTTTACAAATTGCATGGGTTTTATCAAGATTTCCAGCTTTCTTATAAAAGCCAAAGTGTTTCCACACACTGGATTTGTAATTACTTGGTGGAGGATGCAGCTGCTCTACCTCTGCCATGTTAATCTATGTGACTTTCTTGACACGCCCCGGTCTCTGTGGTGTTGTGAAAGGCTACGTCATCACGCAACAGTGAAGAGAGACGTGCTTGAAAAACAGTATAGAAGGGTGAAAACAATCTAAAAATATTATTCCTTTTCTAAATAATGAGAGTATAGTTATCTACTAATAATTATAAAGAAATAAATCTGGGTTTACGATGCAGATATGTTAGATGCATTGCGATACAAAAGCCAATTTGAATCCGATGCACACTTTTTAAACAGATGCATCGCATCTTTAACTTTTTAAGCCGATGCACCGAGCGAATCGGGGAATCTTCCCATCCCTACTAAACACACATTCAGGTTTGTGTGCTTATAAGCACAATTAGCTCTTTCTAGAACAGAGGGTGGGCAATTACGTTTCTTCATAAAATTTCAACCTTTAGACAATGAACAACACTACATCCATTACAATTCATGCTTTATTACTAATGTATTGAAACACTATTTTGATTTTCTTTTTAGAATGGAACGTGGCGAGTGTCCCATGTGCAAGAAAAACTTCCGGCAGCTCAGCCAACACCTTAGAGTTACACACTCTGTCCTGAACACGGAGGAGCGCAGGCTGCTCCTCAATCTCTCCTCCGGCAGGGTGTACTTTAGGGTGGGAGTGTGCCCTGTGCCAGGCTGTGGAAAGCAGACCACAAGAATGGACCGGCACCAGTGTTGTGTTGAACGCGTTCATTGAACGATAGTTCATGAACTCGTTCATATTTTGGGCGAACGTGAACTGAACGTGCTGAATTACTGCCTGATGAACGTTACTGTGAACTCGTTCATTCTGGTGTCTGTGAACGGCACGCTCTCTCAGGTTAACTTCGTTCAATAGGGTGCCAGATTTCTATAGAGCCTTCCAGGCAAAAACCCGGCTAAAACACACCACAAACCAGCCGCAAACGGGTCTTAATATGTAGCGGAAAAACACCAAACCTGGCAAGCCCGCGCATGCGTGACGCGGCCAAAAAAAAAAAAAAAAAAAAACCATGGAGGCGACAGCAGCATGTAGTAAGGCGTATGATCATTTAAATTCATTCATGTAACTTGTTTGTTGAACCTGCCTGGTCTATTTTTCCAGGATTCCAATATTCTGTTTTAGCATGTGGACAATAGAAAATTATTAAAATTTAAAAACGTTTTCACCTTAATGATTACTGTCCTGTTTTTATTTGAATAATTCCTCATTAAAAAAGACCATTCAAGCAGCACGTTTTTCCTCATGTTCTTGAGAATGTACTGTAGGGTTGAAAGCTGCAGCTGCTACTAGTGTGGAGTGAATGGACAGCAACAAAGCATTAAAGCAACAATGTCCCCTCAATGCTAATGTAAACCCCGGTTGGATAAGGATTGAGAATTGGATATGAAAATGAAATCTAACGCATAGCTTCATTGTTAAAACTGATAAAATAATTGCTGTCTGTGATTCTACTGTATATGGGCTGTGGCAATAATTTTGAAAAATAGCTCGCAGCAACATATGGAAAAAAAGAACTATGAACTAGTTCATTTTTGGAACTGTGAAATTAGTTCAAAAATTTGAAGTTTGAACTATGAACTGAACTAGTTCATTTTAAAATTTGTGAACTGAACTTTGAACTAGTTCTTGTAGAAAGTGAACTTTCCCAACACTGACCGGCACATGCTCTCTCACACCGAGCTGAGGGCCGCGGCTCGGAGGACCATAATTTTAGGCCCCAAGCGGCGGCTGGTCGCCGAGTCGCTTGCTGCTCTTCGGGACAGCAACCCGGACGTGGCCATGGCATCGACTTGGACCTCGAAGAAGAGGCCAGCACCGTTGAGAATGAGAGAGAGGAGGATGAAGAACAGCAGGGTGAGGATGACACACCGTCTTGTCCCAGACCTCAATGCAATGACAAAATAAAAGACCTTGAGCTGCAGGTCGAGACCCTGTCCTATGCCCTTAGGCAGGTGATGAGACGTTACCGCCTGCTTAAGTGGCGGGTTAGCTCCTCTGGCTCCAGCCAGCTCCGCCGGGTTACTGGAAAGCTTCTTTCTAGCATACGGTCTCCCAGAAAGGGGGCGGTTTTGGCGACGGCAGCAGCAGTGGAGAAAGAGGAGGAGGAGGAGGAAGAGCAGCATGCCGCCCAGGACCAGCCACCCACCAGTGCGAACGTTGTGGAGGAGGAGCAGCCCCAATGCCCGGACCACTCGGCGGCTCTGAGTGAGTACAACGCTCTGTGGCTACTCCCTTCTCTGGCTCTACAGCCGTTGTTTTAACTCTCTTCTTTTTCATGTGTGTGCGTGTGTGTGTGTGTGTGTGTGTGTGTGTGTGTGTGTGTTCTTTTTGCAGATGTCTATTTGGACGAGTATAAGAGCAACCTGGAGGGCGCGGACCCCACCCCGAAACTTCTCAATAATGTGTCCTCCAGAATTTTCCGAGTCAGACGCTTCCTGGGATTCATGGCGGTGGGCCAAACGGACCTGGGGAGTTTTGGGTTTATTAACCAAACTGTAAAGATGAAGGAGTGGCTTAAAAGTCTCCTGCAGGCCAAAATTTCTGACCCAACAATACACCACTATTTAAAAAATGTGGCCCACTTTATAAACTACATGGCCCAGACTCCGCCGCCCGCCTGCCGTTTATCTAAGATTGTTATGATTGGTCTCCAGCGAGAGATTAAATCTCTCATACGGTCGGTGCGGCGGAGTGTGGTTGTACATGAGGTAAAAGTTAAACTGGCAAAGGAGGGCCACCTCATCCCTAAGGCCACGCTGAGAAAATGTTTGTCCGCCGCCAGGTTGGCCATCCCGGAGATCCTGGGTATGTTTTTGCCTCCTTCGCACCCCTCCAAACTGTGTGTCTCTCCCAGAAAAAGCCCACTTAACACTTTTCCCTCTTTTTACGCAGACCAACAACGAGACAAGGGAGAAAGGCCGGACCTCTGGCGCTTTTACGGACACCTGGCGGCGTACTTCTCTTCAATATATGGGCACCGCGGAGGGGTATTTTCGAACATGCTCACCAGCGAGGTTGAGCAGGCACAATCCAATGAGGCCATGGAAAGTTATTTGATTAATGTAAGTAGTTTGTTTCTCTGTCTGTCTGTCTGTCTGGGTGTCTGTCTGCCTGCCCTCTCTAACTGCTCTCTCTCGTCTCTGTTTCCGCAGATCTCCAAACACAAGACCAACCAGGTCTTCGGGGTGGCACAATTATCCCTCAACAAGGAGGAGTATGAATGGATGAGGGCCTTCCTTGATCTTAGAAAGAATTTTGCAGGTGGGAATGGCCCGTATTTTCTTTTTACTTCAAAGCCCAACCCATGCAAGACTCTTAATCAGTACTTTCAGGCGGCCTGGGCGGAGATGGGATTAGGTGGAACGCCCACGTTCACAGATGTACGCACCTCCATCGCCACACACGTAAGCGCTCCTGTGCACCTTACTGCCATGTGACTACATGACCGCTGTGAGTGTCTGTTTATAACTATGCTTTCTGCTCTCCCTGCACAGGCCAGGAATACACACAACCGGACAGGCATAAAGTGGCACAATTTATGTGCCACGACACCTCCGCCGTCTGTTTGAAGCAGCTGTGAAGGGGGACGAAGCTCCCCCAGGACCCGCCCTGAAGACATCGGGGAAATAAGAGTAGGAAGAGGCGCCGGCGCAGCAGCTCCTCATCCACCTGCACGCCGTCCCCATGCCCCTCAGCAGGCCCCTCGTCCCCAGGACCCTCATCCCCAGGCCCCTCATCCCCAGGCCCCTCGTCCCCAGGCCCCTCAGTCCCTGGTCCGTCGTCCCCCCAGCCCTCATCCTCTTCCTCGTCACCTCCCGCCATCCCTTCGGTAAGCTCCTCTTCTCGTGTGTTTGTTTCAATGTTTGTGTGATGTGTAGGCATGTTCACTGACTCATTGCCTTTTACATTCTATGCAGGAGAGGCCAAAGACAAGATGGCAGCGCAGAGGCAAAAATAACAGCGCTTTTGTTAAAATGTCACCACTAAAGTTGTCTGATATAATGAAAATGAACAGATCTGTAAGAAGGAGGCTGTAATTTCTTTAGTATTTTTTTGTACTATTATTATTAGTATTATTATGATGTTCACGGGTTGTTGTGTTTTAATAGTGTTAAATTTTTTATCTATGTTGGTTAAATTTTAACTAAATGTTCTAATATTTGGTTTTATTAATAAATATATTTAAAATGTTTAATAAAGGTGTGGTGTGCTTACTACACTCATTCTTGTGGTGCAGTTCTGCACAGCTTATTCTGGAAGAGGAGATGTCATTGAGTATTGTTATGAATGTGACTCAAGAGACACGTTTAAAAGAAACAGACGCAAACTTCTATTTGGAAAAGAATTATAGTATTACACTAGCCCCGAGCTAAACACATATAAAAAGTAAGTCCATCAGCTATAATCATACGCTAATACAATTTATATAATGACAAGAGGGCCCCCAAGGAACAGGTAATGTCATCATCTATGTCACCTCTGTAGTTTCTCCGATCTTTTTGAAACTCGGCACCCCGTTAGAGGGCCCGAGGATGAATACAGGAGCCCAGGTTTGGTGACCATAACCCTTAAGTTGGCTGAGATCCTTGCGCAGAAAGATGCAAATCATTGTGTTTTAATCTAAATGGCCCCAAATTTGGTGAGTATCGTGCCAACCAAAGTTGTAACTTTGTTGTTGATATCTTATCGGGTATGGGTTTGGCAAGCCTGTAACGAGGTGGCCATTTTTGTGAAAATAAAACGTCTCTTAACTCTGAAACGCCTTCTCGGATCAAGTCGGACCCAAAAAGGCGTTTGTGCACATTCATGACCTGAACACAAAAATATGTAAATAAAAGGGTTATCTTTAGAAATGGCTCTCCAGCGCCCCCTACAAACTTATAATGGGACCCAAGAATTTAGTTTGTCATAGAGACATAAAATTTGGTACACACATCTCTTATGTCATGACGAGCATAAAAGCCAATGACAACCACCCCCTATCTATAAATGTGTTGCCATAGCAACGTCCCAAAAATGTGGAAAAAGTCAATGGGAAGTGAAATTTTTAGTTTGTTGTAGGCAAATGAAACTTGGTACACACATCCACCATGGGCTTATGAACAAAAAAGCCAAAGGGGACCACACCCTATCACACACGGGAAGGCGGCCATTTTGAATTGAAAATGTGAACCGACTTAAAATACACCTCTTTTTTAAAAGAACACAGACAATAGCTGCTTCATTCCACAGACACCAAACTTGGGCAAAATGAGCTAAACACATGTATTTAAAATAGACAAGCGTTTTTCCAGACTTTTTTGCTCGAGTTATATTTTTTTTTATTATAATTCGGTATATATTTTTTTGTCATATTTTTTCTGCAAAATGATCCTCAATTTAACCCAGTAAACGTACAACTAAAAGTCATTTTATTGGTCCCAGATTTCAAGCCCAGCGAAAAATTTATGTATTTGAAGTCCCGAAAAAAATACGAAAAATGACTCAGTGGCGACCCTAGAAAAGTCAAAATACATCGGGCCTATGGAAAGTGAAAGTAACTTTATTCCAATGTAGAAAAATGAAACTTGATACATCCATAGGACACCTCAGGGCAAACAGAAAAGTCAATGACAGCCACACTCTAAACTCAACAGGAAGTCCGCCATGTGGGGTGAAACGCATGGCCACTAAAATCGCACCCCTTTGCGCAAAAGATGCAAATCATTGTGTTTTAATCTAAATGGCCCCAAATTTGGTGAGTATCATCTAGACACGTGTGCCAACCAAAGTTGTGACTTTGTTTATGATATCTTATCGGGTATGGGTGTGGCAAGCCTGTAACGAGGTGGCCATTTTTATGGAAATAAAACGTCTCTTAACTCTCAAACGCCTTCTCGGATCGAGTTGGACCCAAAAAGGCGTTTGTGCACATTCATGACCTGAACACAAAGATATGTAAATAAAAGGGTTATCTTTAGAAATGGCTCTCCAGCGCCCCCTACAAACTTATAATGGGACCCAAGAATTTAGTTTGTCATAGAGACATAAAATTTGGTACACACATCTCTTATGTCATGACGAGCATAAAAGCCAATGACAACCACCCCCTATCTATAAATGTGTTGCCATAGCAACGTCCCAAAAATGTGGAAAAAGTCAATGGGAAGTTAAAATTTTAGTTTGTTGTAGGCAAATGAAACTTGGTACACACATCCAGTATGGGCTTATGAACAAAAAAGCCAATGGAGACCACACCCTATCACACACGGGAAGGCGGCCATTTTGAATTGAAAATGTGAACCGACTTAAAATACACCTCTTTTTTAAAAGAACACAGAAAATAGCTGCTTCATTCGACAGACACCAAACTTGGGCAAAATGAGCTAAACACATGTATTTAAAATAGACAAGCGTTTTTCTAGACTTTTTTGCTCAAGTTATATATTTTTTTATTATAATTCGGTATATATTTTTTTATCATATTTTTTCTGCAAAATGATCCTCAATTTAACCCAGTAAACGTGCAACTAAAAGTCATTTTTATTGGTCCCAGATTTTAAGCCCAGCGAAAAATTTATGTATTTGAAGTCCCCGAAAAAAAAAATACGAAAAATGACTCAGTGGCGACCCCTAGAAAAGTCAAAATACATTGGGCCTATGGAAAGTGAAAGTAACTTTTTTCCAACGTAGAAAAATGAAACTTGGTACATCCATAGGACAACTCAGGGCAAACAGAAAAGTTTATTACAGCCATACCGTAAACTCAACAGAAAATCTACTATGTTGGGTGGAATGCGTGACCACCTAAATCGCACCCCTTGTGTCTGAAGGCTTTTCATCTAAACAGCTCCAAATTTGGAGAGTATCATCTAGACACGTGTGCCAAAAAAGTTATCAATTTGTTTTTTGATACATTTGTGGCTGTGGTCGTAATAAGTCTGTGAAGAGGCAGCCATTTCTTTGGGAAATAAATGCCATTTACCAATTGCCAGGATCCTTCCTTTAGAGGAGGCCCCTCCAGAGCCAAGGCTAGAGTCTTAGAAAACTCCTCAGAATCCTTTGGAACTTGTAAACTTGTACTTTTAGACAAGTAATATTTACATTTTGCCTTTTTAAACAGGGGGATGCAGCGATTCCTAAGTCATCTCAAATCTCCAGCCAGTACTTTGTTTTTCTCGCCTTAGCCCAAGCATAATCTATTATTTTCAAAGATTCAGACAGCTCCCAAAAACCAGGGATTGTGGAGACCTTTAACTCTAAATTACAAGGTGGTGTAGCAGGCCCCAGCAGTAGCACAGGCCCGGTTATTTGACATTACCGTGAAGTTTACACTTTAAAGCACGAAATGCAATCCTCCGAGTGCATGTGTCCCCGCGGTCTCAAGGGAGGCGAGGGCCTTTATCGCCGCTTGCGGCTTTAATTATTATTACTTTTGTCAGATTAAATTTTTTCTGTGACCATTGTGAGTTTTTCTTTCATTGACCGAAGGCTACCAATATTTTTGTCCACGTGTGTATATCAGATTTTATTAGAACTACATTTGTACCCGTCAGTTCAAATTATTACACAAGCATATATGGCTTAAAACACCATTTTTTTGGTTTCTATTCATCACTTTGTAGCAAATAGGAGAGCTCATTAGTTTAAAACAAGTAAAATGTACTAGGGTTAAGAATTTTGATACAGTAGCAGATCTTAGAGACGGACATCTGAACATCTTACTGAAACCGTTTCTATCAATCAATAAGCAAATGCAGTGCGAATGTTAAATTTGAACATATTTTCATTTTTTTTTTCCAAGTCAGTTAAATAAGAGAATTCTCCTGCTTCAGTAGCTTAATGTGCGGCACACCTCATTGCACAATTTTACATTTTCAAGTTTGTGTAGACTCAATATAAATTGCACGTTCTAATATTACTTTTCACCATTTCACTTTTACCTGCCTTTTTATTTTATTACCCTCATCATTTACTTTTTTTTTCCATGTAACATTGACAACCCTTTCAATTTATCATCTGATTTATAAATTTAAATAGAACTACTTTGGTCAATACAAGTACAACATTTTGGGACCATTGAAAGTAAAATACATGATTTGATTCCATATTAAACAAATTAGTAAAGAGAGGATAACAGTTCCACATTTCCATCTAAAGGGAATGATCAGCTTACTGAAAGTAATTGCTCCATATTTGATGCATTATTTCACAATGCCAAATATACAGTCTCATATCTATGTAAATGGCTCAGACTGAGGATTGACTGACAGACTGTTACTGTCTCAGTAACAGCACACAAGTGTCTGCATGGAAAATATATTTTTATCAAACATGTTTAAGCTTTAAAACTAACTGGCCATTGTCCAGGGTGTACCCCGCGTAAGTCCCAAAGCTGCTGGGATAGGCTCCAGGCCCACCGGGATATGCTCCAGTCACCCGCGACCCCTAACGGGACTAAGTGGTAGAAAATTAATGAATGAATGTTTAATTTAATAATTTAAATTAACTTAAAAGTAATTAGCAGAATTTAATTAGAGTAGAACCAGAAAAGATGTAAGTTTTAGTAATTTGTAAATCCCTAACCCCAGTCTAGAATGGTGGCTTTCCTTTCAATTCATAATAGACTGTTGTATTCAATTAGAACTGTTGTTTCAAATTACCTCACTGTAATTAAAGTAAGGCCTCTCATGAGTTTTACATGTCAGAACTTAGCATAAATTGTGTATTTCTTAAATAGTGACCAAATGCAGTTTGTGCAAAATAAAAAATGCTTTGGAAAATGCAGTTAGTTCTGTGCAAAAGATGGATTTTCTTGGGGCTGTCCTGCTTCAGAACTCATCGGTGTGGGTTCACTGGCAGACATTGGAGCTGGAGTTCTGATCGGTTCTGATGAAACTTCTGATGTGGCTGGTGGGTTTACTTTATCTTCAGAGTTTATGTGTGATGGTGGCTGTTCATTAGGTACCTGCAAACAAGAGAAAAGAAATGCATGGTAGTTGCCATTTAGGCAAAATAATTTTTCTATGTTGTCAATGTTGTTAAATTATATCAATATAGTCATGTAATCATTATATTAAACATGCCTGCCCCCTGGTGTGGCTGTATATATGATAGTGATCAACAAGGTAAATATTATGAAACAATGCCTCCTTTATAAAAGACTGCATAGGATTTCTACTAAACCAGTACGTACACCTAGTGGCCAAAAATTGCACACGCAAATAGCCTAAATATTCTGCTTTATAAAACTGTCCATACGCTCACCTGCAGCCAATTCTGCTTTATAAACCCCACCTGGAGCAGAAATGTCAAACTCTCCACGCCTCCATTCAACCAAAGAAGGACAATCAAACCTGGAAAACTGCCTAAAACATGAGCCGCTGATGGCTTTACAAAATTTTATTAATTCATTTATTTTATTGGGACAGTGCATGTTGATGAACATACACGAGACAAAGCCACATGAATGTAACCATGCCAGACTGTAGCCTCAGGATAATTTCTACCCATTGCCCCAACATTCTCACACATTCATACACCAGTGCTGTGTCACTGGAGGCAAGGAGGGTTACTTGTCTTGCCCAAGCCACCACACAGATTACCCACTTGTTGATGTGTTTTACTGTGCATAACATTTAAACAAATTTAACATTAAAAATCAAAAAATATAAAACTTCAAACATCCTTAGACGATATCATTGACAGTTTCCAGTGCGTGGAAAGGAGGCACACGCAAGTTTCAGCCCTCATTTTGAGCATATGCAAGCTTTATACATGAGGCCCTTGTCCTTCACAACTTTGAAAACTCAAAAGGTTTAGCACAACAAAAGCAGACATGTGCATGCACGCCCACACCCCATGCATGCTCCGACACAGGAAACCCACATGTGCACACAGCTCACCTTTCTTCAGAGTGCAGTGTGAGCAACCGTTCCAAGAAGAAGCAGTCATAAAGAAGAAGCTCAGAGAGGTTAGGTTTTTTTTTTTTTTTTTGGGTCATTCAAACAAATTAATACAACACTTCCATTTAACATTGACCTGAGAGGGGTATAGACTGAAGTCTTAGACTCTTACTAATCTGGTTCCCTCCAGATTAGATAGTGTCCCATGTTGTGCTCTCTTACTTTATGCCACAGTCAGACGGAATAAAGACGGCAAAGCAACAGAAACATTTGGCAAAGTTTGAGTTTGAGCTTTGTGCAGCTGAATCTGACAGACAATACGAGCAGCTCCATTGTCTTGGCGGAGTAGTAGGCTAATATTAGAGCATTTGGAGCTGCCAAGAGAGCCTTGTACACTCACTGTGTAATCCTGTCTGCTAAATATTAGCAGAGTTCTTTTAAGTTTAAAATGCCAGGATGATGTCAACCTTTTGAGCAGCACTGTTGATAGAAAGGTGGGTAAGTGATGAAGCCACCCCCAGGTAGTTCTTCCAGACACCCCCCGCCTTACAGTTTGGGAACCGCTGAGTTACTAGCACTTTATCCAAACATTTGTTAAACAAATGAGACAGGCTTTCTAATTAAAGCCACAGTCATAAACTATACTGTCACAACTACATCCATGCATCTACAATAGAAGACCAGTCTAATGTGGCACTAACTTAAGTCAGAAAAATAAAAAAACAGCATAGAATTCAGTGCCTCGATTTTCAACATGCTATTAAATGCATCATCAAAAATCCGGGAGTCATAACTAACACAAAACCATCAGAAAATGTGTAGTTAAAGAACTGGTGCCATTATAGAGACAGTTCTGAGGCACAACTGAGTTAGATCCTCAAGATGGGGATTATTTTGTAACTGTAAAAGGAATATGTGCATTTGTACATATGATTTCTATTTGCAAAAGATTTTAGTGCTTTTGTTTACAAGAATTTTTTCTGTACAATTGAAGTTGTACAATTACAATTAAAAATGTGTTGTGTGCTGATAAAAAGCAGAAAACATGAGTGTGTGACACTGAAGTTAAAAGTACAAAGTCCGGGTTACAATGATGAATTCTGGGGTTGTATTCCACATCACAGTAGATGATCCTGTCCTCCGAACTGACCAGGCACAAAGACAGGATGCTGAGGCTGAATGAACATTACTATTCCAACTTTGGTTGCAACATGCTACAACTGGTTTCTCTAGACAATATTGTAAGCAATCTTGGTGTTAAAGTTGTTTCTATTGGAGTAATTGCATAATTTTATAACATGTTTCTTGCTGATAATATAGTGGTGAATGTGTTTAGTTTTTGTGCTGTAGTGTTTTAGTACCAAGTCAATACTAAAAAAATGTAAACATCATGGTATCGAGCATCCGGTCAACCCGGTTCTCGACGGGCAATCCAAAACGTGCACAGTTGGTCATCAGCACAAATTTTATTTTACCACATTAAAATTGCTGCTGCACAATGCATAATATGTCCTTGCCTCTTCACTCACTGCTCTCAGCAGGAGCTATGCGCACGCAGTTACAGACACATACAAAGATCTCGCGGAGCTGCACACACATTTGAGTTGACATTCAGCTGTTTGCCTTGTTTTCTCTTTTAGTTTTATTACTGTCCGGAAGTCGATGATTGACTTTGTAGTTGTTTCATCTGACCTCCGGCCATATGTCTTGGACACTCGGGTGAAGAGAGGGATGGAGCTGTCAACTGATCACTACCTGGTGGTGAGTTGGATCCGATGGCGGGGGAAAAAGCTGACTTGAAAAGCAAACTCTGCCAAGTCGGAAAAAGCAAACGTACAGTTTGGGAAGTCCCAACGTCTGTTGGGAACGTTTGGCCGAGTCCCATGTCAGAGAGATCTTCAACTCCCACCTCCGGCAGAGCTTCAACCATATTCCTCAAGAGACATTGAGTCAGAGTGGACCATGTTCTCCACCTCCATTGCCACTCGGAGCTGTGGCCGCAAAGTCTCCGGTGCCTGAACCCGGTGGTGGACACCGGAAGTAAGGGATGCCGTCAAGCTGAAGAAGGAGACCTATCGAGCATGGTTGGCTTGTGGGACTCCTGAGGCAGCTGATGGGTACCGCCAGGCCAAGCGGGCTGCAGCCCGGGTGGTTGTGGAGGCAAAAACTCGGGTCTGGGAAGAGTTTGGTGAGGCCACAGAGAAGGACTATTGGTCGGCCTCGAAGAAATTCTGGCAAACCATCCGGCGCCTCACAGGTAAGCAGTGCCCTGCCAACACTTGTTACAGTGGAGGTGGGAATCTGCTGGCTTTAACTGGGGATATTGTTGGACAATGTAAGGAATACTTCGAGGATCTCCTCAACCCCACCGACATGTCTTCAATTGAGGAAGCAGAGGCTGAGGGCTCAGAGGTGGACTGGTCCATCACCCAAGCTGAAGTCACTGAGGTAGTTGGGAAGCTCCTCGGTGGAAAGGCATCGGGGGTGGATGAGATACGCCCCGAGTACCTCAAGTCTCTGAATGTTGTGTGGCTGTATTGACTGACACGCCTCTGCAACATCACGTGGCGTTTAGGGACAGTACCTCTGGCAGGGTGGTGGTCCCTATTTTCAAAAAGCGGGACCGGAGGGTGTGTAGAGGGATCACACTCCTCAGCCTCCCCAGGAAAGTCTATGCCAGGGTGCTGGAGAGGAGAATGCAGCCGATAGTCGAACCTCGGATTCAGGAGGAACAATTCGGTTTTCGTCCCGGTCGTGGAACACTGGACCAGCTCTATGCCCTCTCCTGGGCGCTGGAGGGTTTATGGTAGTTTGCCCAACCAGTCCACATGTGTTTTGTGGATCTGGAGAAGGCATTCGACTGTGTCCCTCGTGGCGCCCTGTGGGGGGTGCTCTGAGACGGGGACCAGGGCTATTTACTAAGGGCTAGAGGTCGGTACGCATTGCCGGCAGTAAGTCAGACCTTTTCCCGGTGCATGTTGGACTCCGGCAGGCCCTATGTCACCGGTCCTGTTCATTATCTTTATGGACAGGATTTCTAGGCGCAGCCAAGGGCTGGAGGGCGTCTGGTTTGGGGACCACAGGATCCCCTCTCTGCTTTTTCAGATGATGTTGTCCTGTTGGCTCCATCAAGCCAGGACCGCCAGTGTGCACTGGGACGGTTTGCAGCCATGTGTGAAGCGGCTGGGATGAGGATCAGTACCTCTAAGTCTAAGACCATTGTTCTCAGTTGGAAAAGGGTGGCTTGACCCCTTCAGGTTGGTGGAGAGCTCCTGCCTCAAGTGGAGGAGTTTAAGTATCTTGGGTCTTGTTCACGAGTGAGGTCGATGTACCGGTCGTTTGTGGTAAAGAAAGAGCTGAGCTGCAAGGCAAAGCTCTCGATTTACCGGTCAATCTACGTTCCTACTCTCACCTATGGTCATGACCGAAAGAACAAGATCTCGGATAAAAGCCAAATGAGCTTTCTCCGCGGGGTGGCAGGGCGCTCCCTTAGAGATAGGGTGAGGAGCTCCGTCACTCGGGAGGAGATCAAAGTAGAGCCGCTGCTCCTCCACATCGAGAGGAGCCAGCTGAGGTGGCTTGGGCATCTGTTTCGGATGCCTCCAGGACGCCTCCCTAGAGAGGTGTTCCGGGCATGTCCCACTTAGAGGAGACCTCGGGGAAGACATAGGACACACTGGAGGGACTATGTCTCTCGGCTGGCCTGGGAACGCCTCGGTATCCCCTCGGAAGAGTTGGAGGAAGAGTCTGGGGAGAGGGAAGTCTGGGCGTCTCTGCTTAGACTGCTGCCCCCGCGACCCGGGGGTCAGAAGCAGTAGAAGATGGATAGATGGATGGACTGTCCGGCACAGAGCGTAAACTACGTTTGAGCAGCTGACAGCTGACGGTCTTAGTGCTAGTTAACTTTGAGCTACCCCCTCATATGACGAGGTTTAATAACATTAGCTGGATTAAAAGTTTTATTCAGTTAGATATTTATTTGATTAAATAAACGTATAAACACATTTTATCTCCTGTATAATTTAGTAACTATTAATTAACATGACCTTTTTGTTTGTTTTTTAACTCATATTTCTATTATTCATCAAAAAACTGGAATCACATTTTAAATAGATAATAAATGTAAAGTATGTATCAGTATTTATACATTTTAACTTAAAATAATGTTTTTCAATTAGCATGTTTTCGTATTCTGCTTTGATACCAGAATTGGTACTGTAATGGGAAAATTATCTTTTCCTTTTTCACATACAGATTTGTTATGCATTTGTGCCGTTCTTGACCGCAGCAGAATGATATGCGCACCATCTGTGCATACTGTTTTCAAACTGATACAATTGTCTTATACATATAGAGACAAGTCTGTTTTCTGGGAAAACCAGTAAAATGCTGATTCTTGTTAGACGGCTCACTCTCTGTGTGTTTCATTTCTCTTATCTGCTGTGATTTCAGTATAAATTCTAAGCCTGCCTACTTTTTCATTGGGATTGTTCATGTAACTCTGGACACACACAGACTTGTATGTCCACTCTTCCTTTTGTACAAAAGATGACTCTAAACTACTTTTTCCCTTTTCCTTTAATAAATCACCAAAAGACATCTGTTGTTTTCTGTCAACCTTATTCCACAATAATATATAATTTTTTCAACGACAGTACCAAAAACCATGCATTTTCACTGGTATTGGTACCGAAAACTGAAATTTTGTTACAGTGATAACACTACTGTAGTGTGTTCTATCTGCTCTCTTGTGTGTTTTACAACAATATGTACAATATGACAACAGTTTTGACTGAAAAGTCAGAGGTTTTTGTTAATTTTGTTTCATTGTTAGAAATTGTGCATGGCGTGTAAAGAAATGGATTTCAAGTTTCAGGAAGTGTGTTGAAGCAATTGTAAAAAAAACAAACTAATATTTACAGGTTGTTGTTTTTGTTTTTTTTCATAATTGATCAGACCCTTAAGTCAAAATAAATGCACACATTTCAGAACCTGCAACCCAATGAGCAGAAGGTCATCTCAGAGTGGGTAAACTATAGCATTTAGATAAGGAAGTGTCCTTTTGAAAGAGTTTTTAGTTTTGTGTTAGACTTTTAGCGCCTAAAAAGATGTTCAGTTTTGGAGTTTGTGTGTAAAGAGTTACCACAGTGGGTCCAACTTTTCCAATTTCAAATATTCTCAAATATTGTTCACAAATCTATCAAAATCTGTAGACCTTTCTCCATCCACTTCACAGGTGTGGCAAGACGCTGATTAGAGAGCATGATTATTGCACAGGTGTACCTTAGGCTGGCCACAAAGAAATGCCACTCTAAAATGTGCAGCAGGAAGGGGAGGGGGGTCCAGGGGTCCAAAAACCAGTCAGTATCTGGTGTGACCACGCAGTGCAACACATCTCCAGGTTGTTGATTGTGGCCAGTGGAAGGTTGGCCCACTCCTCTTCAATGGTTGTGCCAAGTTGTTGGATATTAACAGGAAGCTGTATATGTCAATTCAGGGCATCCCAAACATGCTCAATGGGTGACATGTCCGGTGAGTATGCTGGCCATGCAAGAACCGGGATGTTTTCAGCATCCAGGAATTGGTGACAGATCCTTGCAACATGGGGCCATGCATTATCATGCTGCAAAGTGAGGTGATGATTGTAAATGCAGCCGTTTTGAGTTTATTTTGAAATGAGTACATGCTTTTATTTTGACATGACGAAAACCGGAAGTAGCGTCTGTTAGCAACGGAAAGTTCTGTAAATGAAACTCAGAGAAAAAAAAGTTCACATGTAGCGGTGAAGTTATCTGCTATTTTTTGTTTCTTCATTAATACTTGATGCTTAGTGTTTACCTCTACTGTGTGTAAACTGAAAAAATCCTAAATTGTTGACTGTGAAGATTGCTTCTGGGAAATGACTGCCGTTGGTTGAGAAGCAGGCTTAAGTGGTCAGTATTACTTTGTATTCTTTGTTGGCATGGCAACGGTGCTGAGTCATGTTTTTTATTTACATTTACATTTACATTTATTCATTTAGCAGACGCTTTTATCCAAAGCGACTTACATTACATTACCAGTGTTACAGTCACTGGAGGCAAGGTGGGTTAAGTGTCTTGCCCAAGGACACAACGACAGTATGAACTGTGGGGCGAGCGGGAATCGATCCTACTACCTTCCGGTTGAGAGACGACCACTCTACCCACTGAGCTACTGACGTTTTATGTAACGTTTGCAGTATTTGATGCTGTCTTTTATTTTGTCTATCTGAATTTTTAGTTCTACGGTGTTAATAAACATCTGTAAATGGAACCGGAGTCTCGCATTCAGTCAATGGGCGGCATAATGATTGTTGATGAATGGCACAACAATGGGCCTCGGGATCTCGTCACGGTATCTCTGTGCATTCAAAATGCCTTCAAAAAAATCCACCTGTGTTTGTTGTTAATAACATATTCATGCCCATACCATAACCCCACCACCACGGGCCACTCAACCCACAACGTGGATATCAGCAAACCGCTCACCCACACAACGCCATCTGCCCTGTACAGTGAAAACTGTGATTTATCTGTGAAGAGAACACCTCTCTAAAGTGTCAGACACCATTGAATGTGAGCATTTGGCCACTCAAGTCGGTTAAAATGACGGACTGCAATCAGATCAAAACTTGTGACATCTGTGGCATGTGTGATAAAACTGCACATTTTAGAGTGGCCTTTTATTGTGGCCACACCTGTGCAATAATCATGCTTTCAAATCTTAGAATCTTGATATGCCACACCTGTGAGGTGGATGGATTATCTTGGCAAAGGAGAAGTTTAGTTTAGTTTAGTTAATTATTTATTTGACAGGGACCATGTGCAAACACATTATTCTAACAAAAGAAAAGATGCTTTAGACCTGATTTAGCTAAAGCTAATTTCCATCTGCAGTCCCTGGGCAGAAATAACATTAAGATACCATAAAATGCATGCATCAAGCATCAATAATCACCCCCCAATCAGCATTTACACTTCAACCTAAGCTAATCCCACTATACATAGCATTCAACCTTCTAAAATTACAGTAAAACCTTACCTAACCTTAAACCTTACTAACTACCATAATCAATGCTGACATAACTGGTATTCTAATAATACTTTTTTAACATTATGAGAAAAGTCTCTCAGGTCAGAGGACAGTTTCAGACTATCTGGGAGAGTGTTCCATTGATCAACGGCTTTGAATAAGAAGGCTGTCTGCGTCTGTTCTTTTGGGTAATCTTCAGTCATTTCGACTAGTGGACCTAGTTGTCCTAGTAGTCTGTTCTGAGCAGAGCTGTACTAATCACTTCAGTGGTGGAGGTCCACCTTTATTTAGGATCTTAAAAATTAATTGTACGTTGAGTACACAATTTGATTCTCAAAATTGAGCATTTTTAACCAACTAAAAATGTAACAATAATGATGTCTTAATGTTTTTTTAATCTAATACTTTTACAACTTGGTTATAAAGTGATTTTAATGGTTTTAATGTTGCCTCACTTGTTTGAGACCAACAGGAACTACAATAGAAATACAATAGTTAAAATGAGAGACAATAATTGCATCCAGTTTTGCTGCATCATAAATGAGCATTTTTTCAATACATCTAAAAATTGAAATATTGTATTTCAAAGTATTAAATTCAAATGTTGGTTCTAAAATGACTCCTAAGTATTTATATTCATCTATTACTTTGATCTTTTACAAAAATACATGGAAAAGTCATTAATTTTCTAGTTTTTGTGAAATACATTGCTACTGTTTTATTTATACATTGTGTGCACAATTATTAGGTAAGTGATCATTTTGACCGTCACATCATTGTATCCATAATTTCCAATTCCAAGCAGTATAAACTTTAAACCTAATTGGATTTAATGCATATCAGGTGATGTTTATTTGTGTAACAAGGGAGGGTTTGGCCTAAGGAGATCAATACCCTATATCAAGGTGTGCATAATTATTAGGCAGATTCTTCTCCTCAGGAAAAATGGGCCAACAAAGAGATTTAACTGACTCTGAAAAGTAAAAAAATAGTAAAAGGTCTTACACAAGGATGCAGCACTCTTGAAGTATTTAAGATATTAGAGCGTGATGACAGAACCATCAAACGTTTTGTAGCAAATAGTCAACAGGGTCGAAAGAAACGTGTTGAGAAGAAAAGACGCAAATTAACCGCCAAAGATTTGCGAAGAGTCAAAGCTACCAGGAACCAGTGCTGCCATATTCCACAACTGCAACCTACCTGGTGTCAAGAAGTACAAGGTCTTCAGTTCTCAGAGACATGGGCATGGTAAGAAAGGCTGAAACCCGACCACCTCTGAACAAAGACACATAAGTTGAAACGTCAAGAATAGGTCAAGAATCTATCTGAAGACAGATTTTCCAAAGGTTTTGTGACTGATGAGATGAGAGTGACTCTTGACCAGAGGTCGCACTAGACTTTTTCACTCTCCGTCATTTTGACGGACGGAGTCGTAAAATTTCTGTCCTCGTCTATTATTACCCGTCATTTTTAATTTTCATACTTTAATAATACTTATAATAGCTTTTTGTTTTACTCACATTTTAAGAAAATTCAATACGAGCATAGAGGACAAATTATTTGTTTTACTTAAGAATAACATAACGTTACACAAAAAGTGAAAGAATATTTTGTGATTGAACTCTTCCTCCTTCCCACCTCAGTCACGTAAACTCCTGTTCCCACTGAACACGATACTCCCCTCTTCTTCACCTCCTTTTTGCTGCTTGTCCCGTAACAGCTGTCAGTGACTGCTCAGTGTTTCCCGTTTGTCCTTCATCATGCTCTGCTGAATCATGTCCTCTTTTTTTTACTTTTATTAACAATATCTGCCGTGACCTTTTTGCAAGTGAATGTAGCGTGACAAAGACGACACAATTCAAGATAATTGCTAATTGACATGTAACATTCGCCACCAACTGGTCAGGAGTAGGAATTACAATAGATCCCGACTCAGACGCTAGCAAGGTAGAGGTGGGGTACTGGTATGGGCAGGTATTATTAAAGATGAGCAAGACCTACTTCCAATTTTTAGAAGACAGTTTCTTTAAGCATTGGTACAGAGAAAAGTCTGCATCTTTCAAGAAGACTTTGATTTTTATGCAAGACAACGCTCCATCACATGCATCAAAGTTCTCCACTGCGTGGCTGGCCAGTAGAGGCCTTAAAAGATGAAAAACTAATGATATGGCCCCCTTCTTCACCTGACTTAAACCCCATTGAGAACTTTTGGGCCCTTCTTAAGCAGGAAATTTACAGTGAAGGTAAACAGTACACCTCTCTGAACAGTGTCTGGGAGGCTGTGGTTGCGGCTGCACAAAAAGTTGATTCTGACCAAATCAAGAATCTGACTGACTCCGTGAATGGAAGGCTTGAGACTGTTATCGAAAAGAAGGGTGGTTATATTGGTCACTGAGATTTTTTTGTAGAAATGTTTGTAAAATTTGAGTTTGTTTATTATTCTCACTTTAACAGGTGAAAATAAACAAGTGAGATGGAAAAATCTTTGTTTTTTATTTAGATGCATAATAATTCTGCACACTAATAGTTGCCTAATAGTGGTGTACATGTAGATATTCTCTTAAGAAAGCCAAAACTTCACTTTTACTACTTAAATGTTTAGGTTTGAGGGTTTGTTAACATTTTGGATTGACCATGAGGACTGTAGTTGTACAGTAACAAAAAAACAACTTGCCTAATAATTGTGCACACAGTGTATTCAGTGTAAGGGAAGCAGAGGTAAGCCAATCTGCAATGTTATTCATGACCTTGGTTAATTTTTTAGCCACACTTGTATGCACATAAATAAGAGTATCGTCCACATAAATTTGAACATCTACCTCGTCACACACTGAAGTGCTCACTAACACAGATTTGTGAACAATATTTGAGGGGAAATAAACCTTTTGTGTCATAGTCTTAGATCTTTGAGTTCAGCTCACAAAAAATGGGTGCAAAAACCAAACTGTAGAGTTAAAAAAAAAATTCAGTATAAAAAACGTAACCTCTAAACAACTTTCACAACTCCTGAATTTTTAAACAAAATATTTTGGGGATTAAATTGAAAATGTGTGTGTATCATAATTACCTGCAGAGGCTGGCTATCCATTGGTCTGTCCCTCTTTGCCGTGTGGATCATCTCTTTCATTTGAACGATAGCAAAGGCAATGGTAACCCAAGGGGAGCCAGAGATAACCCACGCTGGCCTAGACACATCCTCCTGGTCTTCCTGGTGTTTGGTCTTCTTCACTGGCAGCACAGGGGCAGGACTGCCAGCAGAGCACTGGCTTGGTACCAGGTCAATGGTGGCAATGGGAACTGGACTTGATGGGACCGGAATGTTCTCTGCCAGCATTTTGTTTTCTAAGAGAGAGTACAGGGAGAACATTTGAGAACCATTTGTCTGCTGGTAGACTAATTAATCAACAAATTGCACACTCACGGGCCCGCATAATCTCAGGTTACAATAGGACAAAACAGAAATGGAAGGTGAACTCAACACACTCTTATTATTGAAGCATGGACAGTACAGAGCAATATACATGACTAATATGTAGTTCCAATCCAAACAAAATATCTGATGCTAATCCAACATAAACAGCAAAGAAAAAGACAAAAAGACAGAAAGTGAGTGTCTGTGTATCTCTTTTCCTGCTGTTCATTCACACTTTGTATTCTGAAGCACCTCACCTTTTTCTGCTGATTCTCCAGTCAAGAACTGAATAAAGGCGAAAATGAGAAGGATCACAAGAGACGCCATACCAATTCCTCTGAATGTTGCTGCAGCACCTGCAGAAACAACAAATTAAAAAACATAAAAACATGCCTAATGAAGTCCCATCACAAACTTAAGATATAAATTTCTTATGAGTCACAGAATAAAAACACAACTGGAATCATTTTATAGCGGCAGTCAGTGTGCCTAGTCTAAGAGAAAAGGTGGACACAAAAACACATGTAGATTTAGTGGATGTGACAACTGCACTTAAAATACATACATATAGGTCCATAAATATTGGGACATCGGCACATATAAATTTTTTTTTACTCTATAAACCACTACAATGAATTTTAAATAAAACAAACAAGATGTGCTTTAACTGCAGACTTTTAGCTTTAATTTGAGGGTATTTACCTCCAAATCAGGTGAATGGTGTAGGAATTACAACAGTTTGTATGTGCCTCCCACCTTATAAAGGGACCAAAGTAATGGGACAATTGGCTGCTCAGCTGTTCCATGAGTGTGTTATTCCCTCATTATCCCATTTACAAGGAGTAGATAAAAGGTTTGAATGTTCATTTCAAGTGCGCTATTTGCATTTGGAAACTCTTGCCGTCATCTCTCAATATGAGATCCAAAGAGCTGCCACCATCAGTGAAGCAAGCCATCATTAGGCAGAAAAAACAAAAGAAACAAAAAACTTTAGGTGTGGCCAAATCAACTGTTTGGAACATCCTAAAAAAGAAAGAACGCACCGGTGAGCTCAGCAACACCTAAAGACCCGGAAGACCACGGAAAACAACTGTGGAAGATGACCGAAGAATTCACTGGTGAAGAAAACACCCTTCACAACAGTTGGCCAGATCAGGAACACTCTCCAGGAGGTGTGTGTCAAAGTCAACAATCAAGAGAAGACTTCACCAGAGTAAATACAGAGAATTCACCACAAGACGTAAACCATTGGTGAGCCTCAAAAACAGGAAGGCCAGATTAGAGTTTGCCAAACAACATCTAAAAAACCCTTCACAGTTCTGGAACAACATCCTATGGACCAAGATCAACTTGTACCAGAGTGATGGGAAGAGAAGAGTCTGGAGAAGAAAAGGAACTGCTCATGATCCAAAGCATACCACCTCATCAGTGAAGCATGGTGGTGGTAGTGTGTGGGCATGTATGGCTGCCAATGGAACTGGTTCTCTTGTATTTATTGATGATGTGACTGCTGACAAAAGCAGCAGAATAAATTCTGAAGTGTTTCGGGCAATATTATCTGCATTCAGCCAAATGCTTTAAAACTCATTGGACGGCACTTTACAGTGCAGATGGTGTTATAATAATTTTTAATGTCCTATTGTTTATAATTACTGGTTGCTCATCTTCAGGTCATGTCAGATCTGATCATGCCATGTCCTTTATGCTAATCCAAGCAGGAACTAGACATGACTAGACGTAGACATAACTTGGGAGCTTGTGCTGGGGAGTGTGTGTGAAAGATACGCCTCCTAACAGCCTTCACTGCCAAGGTATAAAATCTAATGTATTGTTTACAAGCAAACCTCAGCCTGTACCACTTGTGACATGTTTGTGCTTTTGCTTCATTCTTGCAAGAATTAAACCTGGCCATTCCTTTTTTAAACTATACTCTGTCTACGTGTCTCTCTGGATAATAAGGATAAAGAATTCTTATAACAATGGACAATGACCCTAAGCATACTGCGAAAGCAACCAAAGAGGTTTTTAAGGGAAAGAAGTGGAATGTTATGCAATGGCCAAGTCAATCACTTGACCTGATTGAGCATGCATTTCACTTGCTGAAGAAAGGACTGAAAGGAAAATGCCCCAAGAACAATCAGGAACTGAAGATAGTTACAGTAGAGGCCTGACAGAGCATCACCAGGAATGAAACCCAGCGTCTGGTGATGTCTATGCGTTCCAGACTTCAGGCTGTATTTGACTGCAAAGGATTTGCAACCAAGTATTGAAGAGTGAAAGTTTGATTTATGATTATTAATCTGTCCCATTACTTTTGGTCCCTTAAAAAGTGGGAAGCACATATACAAACTGTTGTAATTCCTATACCGTTCACCTGATTTAGATGTTAATACCCTCAAATTAAAGCTAAAGGTCTGCAGTTAAAGCACTTCTTGTTCGTTTCATTTCAAATCCATTGTGGTGTATAGAGCCAAAAAAATTAGTATTATGTCGATGTCCCAATATTTATGGACCTGACTGTACATTTTATTCTTTTTTGTGTTTTTTTTTTGTAGTCCTTGTGTCAAAACACTGCACCTGACATGAAACTGTAGTTCATAATAATGTGTGTTGTACCAAAGTAGTTGACAAAGACCCCTCCGATCATGGCCCCACAGCCGCGGCCGAGGCCAAGGTGCAGACCCTGCAGAATTCCCTGCGCTGACGTCCTGAGAGCAGGGGGCACTGCCGCACTCAGGAAGGATATACAGGCAGCCCAAACTGAGGCGTGAGTTACACCTGAAACACACACCCTTTGTCAGCTCAACACATTTTTTCTGATTAGAACTAGTACTTTCAACTGAATACTGACATACAGTGAGTATTCAGTGACATGACAGATTTTTGCCCAATGTTTTCCATTTTTGTTGTATTTGCATTTTGCTCAATTGTTGTCATCTTCAGAAGAAATGGAAATTCTGGAAAGACTGCAGTGAGCAGAATACTCGAATGGCAAAATCATGCAGAATCAAAGGAGTACAAGAGTGTAACAGCTCCAATGGAATCCACACAAGGACAATCCACATTTGTATGCCTTTTGATGTCTCATAAACAACATGCCACTAATTTAAATTTATTTAAAAAAAAATTAATGTTCATAAAACTGTGCCTCAGCTTTTTAGTGGATGAGTGGATCGTGGTATAAAATGTGACCGGTTGATAAAAATCCTACTCAGAGTTAAAAAGATAAAAGTTTTATCATCACATTCCTATCCCTGGCCCACAGAGCTGCTGCGTTAGTCCTGTCTCAAGTGTGTGCGAGAATGTGTGCGATAAAAACACACAACTCTATTTAGAGACATTACCTTGAAGGATCTCCATGGGCAACACAGTCCAAGCATTGTTAATGTAGGAGATATACAAGTATCGAGCTGTGTTACAGGCCAGGCCAATGTACAGCACCCTGGGGAGAAAGAGGATTCATAAAATTAAATAACTCAAAGAAAGCTCTTCCGCACAACATCTAGAGAATTTTAAGAAACAATAGCTATGTATGTATGTATGTAGCTACAGCCTTATAATGATATTAGAGGAATCCCTCAGTTTGACAGGATATGACTTGAACATTTATGAGCTCTTCTTGCAGTTGGCTGTGTAGTTGTAGCAGCAGAATGTCGGTAGGTGTGGTTATTTGCCAATGGTCTGATATTTGCTCTTTCACACATGAACAAATACATTAATTCAGAAACAAACATTGTCTCAAAGAACAATCCAAAGGGATGATTATTTAAACACGAGCATAATGCATGGAATGTGTCTTCTTAATATGTAAGCTCCTATGTATTTTCACCTATTGTATATCCACTTTCTCAGAATGATAGAGACCTCCAGCAGTGGCATAAAATAAGGGGATATATAAAGAGCAATCTATACAGTCTACATCCTTATTATATAAAAACTTTACTTCTTTGATTTGCCACTTCAATTAAATTTTGTTTGTTAGCTTTGTGTTGAGTCAGCATGAGCTGTGGCTGAGAACAACAGTAAAAGCCACTGCAGGGCCTTTCCGTCACACAACACCTCCATCTCAAATATCAGGCCTGTATTCATGCCCCGCGAGCACCAGGGCTGTGTCACACACTGCTGGGAAACCTAGTACTCAATTCTATGTCTGGACAGTACAGGCTTAAAACAAAACCAGGCTTAATTAAAATTAAAATTTAAATAAATAAAAAATTGAATTGGGTCGGTGCAATGTGGATTGGGTGGCAGTCGTAGGCGGGGACCTCGGCGACCCAATCCCCGGACACAGAATCTGGCGGTAGGGACTTGGAATGTCACCTCACTGGCAGGGAAGGAGCCTGAGCTTGTGCGGAAGGTTGAGAGATACCGACTAGAGATAGCCGGGCTCACCTCCACGCATCTTGGGCTCTGGAACCCAAATCCTCGAGAGAGGCTGGACTCTGGAGTTGCCCGCGGTGAGGGTCGGGATAGGTCTCTCACTGTTGTTTGTGCTTACGGGCCAAATGGCAGTACAGAGTACCCGGCCTTCTTGGAGTCTCTGGGAGGGGTGCTGGAAAGTGCTCCAACCGGGACTCCGTTGTTCTATTGGGGAACTTCAACACACACATGGGCAGCGACAGTGACACCTGGAGGGGCGTGATTGGGAGGAACGGCCCCCCGAATCTGAACCCGAGCGGTGTTTTGTTATTGGACTTCTGTGCTAGTCACAGTTTGTCCATAACGAACACCATGTTCAAGCATAAGGGTGTCCATCAGTGCACGTGGCCCCAGGACACCCTAGGCCGGAGGTCGATGATCGACTTTGTAGTTGTTTCATCTGACCTCCGGTCGTATGTCTTGGACAGTCGGGTGAAGAGAGGGGCGGAGCTGTCAACTGATCACCACCTGGTGGCGAGTTGGATCCGATGGCAGGGGAGAAAGCTGGACTGACTTGGCAGACCCTAACGTACTCTGAGGGTCTGTTGGGAACCTTTGGCCGAGTCCCCTGTCAGAGAGATCTTCAACTCCCACTTCCGGCCAAACTTCAACCAGATTCCGAGGGAGACTGAAGACATTGAGTCCGAGTGGACCATGTTCTCCACCTCCATTGGCCACAAAGTCTCTGGTGCCTGTCGTGGCGGCAATCCCTGAACCTGGTGGTGGACACCGGAAGTAAGGGATGCCGTCAAGCTGAAGAAGGAGACCTATCAATCCTGGCTGGCTTGTGGGACTCCTGAAGCAGCTGATGGGTACTGGCAGGCCAAGCAGGCTGAAGAATAATCGGCCTCAAATAAATTCTGGCAAACCGTCCAGCACCTCAGGAGGGGAAGGCAGTGCCCTGCCAACACTGTTTACAGTGGAGGTGGGAATCTGCTAACTTTAACTGGGGATATTGCGGAAATACTTTAGGATCTCCTCAACCCCACCGACATGTCTTCCTAGAGGAAGCAGAGGCCGAGGGCTCAGAGGTGGACTCGTCCATCACCCAAGCTGAAGTCACTGAGGTAGTTGGGAAGCGCCTTGGTGGCAAGGCACCAGGAGTGGATGAAATACACCCCGAGTACCTCAAGTCTCTGGATGTTGTGGGGCTGTCTTGACTGACACGCCTCTGCAACATTGCGTGGCGTTTAGGGACAGTACCTCTGTACCGGCAGACCGGGGTGGTGGTCCCTATTTTCAAAAAGCGGGACCAGAGGGTGTGTTCCAACTACAGAGGGATCACACTCCTCAGCCTCCCCGGGAAAGTCTATGCCAGGGTACTGGAGAGGAGAATGCGGCCGATAGTCGAACCTCGGATTCAGGAGGAACAATGCGTTTTTTGTCCCGGTCGTGGAACACTGGACCAGCTCTGTACCCTCTCCTGGGCGCTGGAGGGTTTATGGTAGTTTGCCCAACCAGTCCACATGTATTTTGTGGATCTGGAGAAGGCATCCGACTGTCCCTCGTGGCACCCTGGGGGTGGGGTGGGGTGGGGGTGCTCTGGGAGTACGCGGTCCGGGGCTATTTACTAAGCCGGAGGGCGTCTGATTTGGAGACCAGAGGATCTCCTCTCTGCTTTCAGATGATGTTGCCCTGTTGGCTCCATCAAGCCAGGACCTCCAGTGCACTGGGACGGTTTGCAGCCGAGTGTGAAGCGGCTGGGATGAGGATCAGCACCTCCAAGTCCGAGTCTGAGACCATGGTTCTCAGTCGTAAAAGGGTGGCTTGTCCCCTTCAGGTTGGTGGAGAGCTCCTGCCTAAAGTGGAAGAGTTTAAGTATCTTGGGGTCTTGTTCACGAGTTAGGGAAGGAGGGAGCGTGAGATTGACAGACGGATCGGTGCAGCTTCTACAGTAATGCAGTCGATGTACCGGTCTGTCGTGGGGAAGAAGGAGCTGCGCTGTAAGGCAAAGCTCTCGATTTACCAGTCAATCTAGGTTCCTACTCTCACCTTTGGTCATGAGCTTTAGGTCATGACCGAAAGAACAAGATCCCGAATACAAGCGGCCGAAATGAGCTTTCTACGCAGGGTGGCGGGGCGCTCCCTTAGAGATAGGGTGAGGAGCTCTGTCACTCGAGAGGAGCTCAAAGTAGAGCCGCTGCTCCTCCACATCGAGTGGCGCCAGGTGGCTCGGTCATTTGTTTTGGATGCCTCCTGGACGCCTCCCTAGGGAGTTGTTCCGGGCATGTCCCACCGGGAGGAGACCCCGTGGAAGACCTAGGACACGCTTGAGGGACTATGTAACTGTAAGTTGGCCTGGGAAGGCCTCGGTATCCCCCCGGAAGAGCTGGAGGAAGTGTCTGGGGAGTGGGAAGTCTGGGCGTCTCTGCTTAGACTGCTGCCCCCGTGACCCGGCCCTGGATAAGCGGTAGAAGATGGATGGATGGATAATAATAATAATAATAATAATAATAATAATAATAATAATAATAATAATAATAATAATAATAATAGATCTTTTGACCTCAATTACAATTAAGATAAATGATGTTTTTCCATAGTTCACCGACCCTGGACTGACCACTCTTTTCTTTACCACACCCCTCAGTAGTTATGTTCATTTATGAATTTTTATCAGGGCTTAGCTCTGCAAGAATTATTTACATTCTGTAATTAGTTTTGTCAGGGCTCAAAGATGTCTGTATGGAAAAGGTGTGGACTATTTTCTATTAACTTAAAGAGGTAAACACATCTCAAAGTAACATTCTCTTTTCATTAGGGCTCTGTGAAAAATCATATTAATTTTATTACTTGCACTTACTCGAATTCCAGCAGCTTAAAAAATAATTTGCATAGAAAGTGAGTAGGTATGTTACTTTGTAATGGTTAGGGTTTTCTAAGGCAATGATATTGAAGTAAACAGAAATGGCAGGGCCTGTGTGAGGGCAACTGTGAGTAGATCTGTGTGAAGTACCTGACATGTCCCACCAGTTCGATGAACTTGTGGCTAGTGAAGTAGGCGGCAAGCTCTGAGATATGACTGAGCACAGAGCAGACCCCGAACAGTGTGGTGGTCCCTTTTAGGTCCTCCAGGTGCCAGAACAGGAAGCTGAACACAAAGCCATATCCAAAGCCCATAAACCAGGCCACAAACAAGACTGAACTGTAGCGCACACTGCACAGCAGCTTCAGAAGGCTGCTGTAGTGGAACTCCTGATCTGGAGTCTGTTCTGGAGTTGGACCGGACTCTGGAGGACCCTGTTCGGCCACTATTCTCTCAGGGAGCTCACTCATGTAGTCCTCACCTTTATCAAAGTGGAACTGCGTGGCCACAATGAAGGCCAAGGCCATCAGCACACCAAACACAATGAAGGCAATCTGGTAATTGTGCAAGTCAGGCACATTGCAGCCCAATCCATCAATGACCACAGTCAGGTGAGTGTGGTCAATCCAGATTCCAACCAGCAGCATGGCCAGACCCCAGCCCAAAGACCCCCACATTCTCTGCAAGCCATAGCGGTCCCGAGCTTTGCCCAAGTACTGCAAAGTGACTGTGTCCACGATGGTAATAGCCGGAGCGCTGAAGAACTCACCCACTATGATGACCAGCAGAATCAGCAGAAAGATTTTCTCCACCTGGTCCTGATTGTAGATGACCTGGTAGTTAATGGCTTGGGTGGGCCAAGGGCTGCTGGTGCTCATGGTGGTGGTGGTGTTTAGTGGGGGCTGTGTGATGTTGGGCATCTCATACAGGACAGCAGTGGAATTAGTAAAAGCCATCTGGGACTTGCTGAAGTCCAGGACTGTGGTTAACATGAGTGGGTTATTACTGCGCCGCTTTCTCGCTGGGTCAGAAATGTTAGGCATGCTCAATTTGGAGATGTTGAGTGTTGTTGGCTTGGAGAAGTTACTTTGCGTGAGAGTTGTTGTAGTGGTAGTTGTTGATGGCACGCTTATCTCTACACATTTCATTTCTGCTGGCTTGACAAATCCAATGCCAGAGTTGAAGGCGAGCCAGCAGAAGACAGAAAACAGGAGAACAACCTTTCCCTTTTTAAAACGATCAGCTACCACTCCCCAAAATGGGGCACTGCAAAACTCAATGAAGTAACGAATGCCGACCAGCAGCCCACTCCGGCTGGCCGACATGCCCAGCTGTTTGTAGTATACAGCCAGTAGGGGGTGCAGCGAGCCGTAGGCTGCGTAAAAGAAGAAGTAGAAGACTTTGGAGATTAGGAGGTGAGTGTTGATGCGGAGACACATTCTCTGGCAACAGTTAATGGGGTCTGTCTGTGGAATCTGTGAGGTGGGCTGGTCAGGAGGGGCCTCCGTAGAGGGGGGTGTCTCATGATGCTGCAGGGACAGAGAGTTACACGACTCAGACAACACATACTTCCTCTTCTGCTCCTCCTCATCATCCGTAAGAATTGCAACCTTGTCGTCAGCTGCCATATCTGCAAAAGAATATAATAAAAGATTTTCAAAATAAATACATACTAACACTGTAGGTGGAACAATGAAGTTACAGACAAAATATAAAATGGTGACCTACAATTATTCTATATTTGCAAATGCAAAGACTGACTGAATATACTAAAGCCAAATGTCAAATGACACATTTTTACCAATACATTAGGTGTTTGCACCACATCTTTCTGCACTGGAAACTTTTAAAAAGTAAAGTAGTAACATGGCTAAATGGATGCCATGGCGGGCACTTACAAAAAAACGACACAGACACAGCCAAATGTGCTAAACGGACTTGGAGAAATGGATTATACAGTGCATCTGAAAAGTGGCTCACTTTTTGTATGTTTACTTATGTTACAGCTTTATTCCTTAATTAGTTCAATTCACTATTTGCCTCAAAATTCTACAAACAATACCCCATAATGACAACCTGAAAAAAGGTTGTATAAAATCTTTGCAAATTTATTAGAAATAAAAACAAAATAAATAAAGCCTTTTCTATGACACTCAAAATTGTGCTCAGGTAAATTAAGTCGATTGGACATGATTTGGAAAGGCACACACCTGTTTATATAAAAGGTCCCACAGTTAAGAATGCATGTCAGAGCACAAACCAAGCCAATGGAAAGAAGGAATTGTCTGTAGAACTTCCGAGACAGGATGTATTATTGTATGATTGTATTGAGGCACATATCTGAGGAAGGGTACAGAAGCATTGAAGGTTCCTATGAGCACAGTGGCCTCCATCATCTGTAAATGGAAAAAGTTTGGAACCACCAAGACTCTTTCTAGAGTTGGTCGTACGGCCAAACTGAGCAATCGGAGGAGAAGGACTATCTCTGCAGCACTCTACCAACTAAGCATGTATGGTAGAGGTGACCATACGGACGGAATCCACTCCTCGGTAAAAGGCACGACAGCCCTCCTGGAGTCTGCTAAAAGGGCCCCTAAAGGACCATGAGAAACAAAATTCTCTGGTCTGATGAAACAAAAATTGAACTCTTTGGCTTGAATAGCAAGTGTCATGTCTGGAGAAAACTAGACACCGCTCATCACCTGGCAAATACAATCCATACAGTAAAGAAAGGTTTCAAGATCCACAATAAGGAGGCACTTGAAGAAAAATGGATTGCATGATTGAGAAAGCCATTACTATGCAAATGCCACAAAGCATATTACTCACTCTCTCTCACACACACACACACACACACACGCACGCGCGCCCTGGGGCAGACTGACAGAGACGTGGAAGCCATTCTGCGCCTACGGCCTCTCCGACCATCACCACATACATTCACTAAACATCCTTACACATTCATACGAGGCAAGGTGGGTTAAGTGTCTTGCCCAAGGACACAAGTATGAATTGTGGGGAGAGCGGGAATTGAACCCACTACCTTCCGGTTGAAAGACGACTGCTCTACCACTGAGCCTCTGCCGGTCAAAATAATCACTAGCCTAATAATTGTGCACACAGTGTAAACTAATCGAAACAAATGAATGCTTGGACGGATGCTTAAAAGAAAATCTAAATTTAGATAACAAGGCTGTAACCTAGCGTGGTTACAGGGCTTGCGTGATTATATTGAAAGAACAGGGAATTCTGAAGCATGGAACAAAAGAGTCATAGGTTTGTATAACAGAGACGGATTTTAGGCTGCTCTTGCTCGGGCGCAAGAGTCTTCAAAAACAAAACAGCTTTTGTTTAATTTTAATATACCTTCACTCCTCCATTGTGGGAACAGAATTAATAAAAGGGATATTAAACACAGAGTGACAAAATAAAGGGAATGAAATACACTTTAAATAAAAAGGATTGGGGTAACACATTACCACATCAACATCTCCTAGTCATAAAAGATTAATCCACAATAGTAATTTTTCCCCACGATGCGAGAATGGCTACATAGGAAAACTCATGTCTGTTAGAGCTTACTCATCAGAACTGTTGAAAAAGGGTAATTTGTTAATACACACTTTATTTCTTAAATATAAAGTTTCTTGATCTGACTTTATCAGGTCCCTTAAAGTGTATTAACTAGAGTCTGTGACTAGTTAGTAAACTAGATTTTTACTAACCACTACATGCAACAGCTTGATTTGCTAAATCCGCTGCAGTGGCTTCTGTAATTGTGTACAGTCAATAAAATGGGAATGATTCGAGATCGTAACTCTTAGCGGACATTACATTATGCGCGTGTATGCTTGTTTACATGGTTCTCACTTCCTGATTTGACGCCATATGTAAACTAACTAATGCTAACGGCAAAGTTGAAAATAAATTCTGCGTACACAGAGAAGAAACAGGCCTCCAGTGCACTTGAAACCGGCAGATTCTTCTTCCGTTGTTGATTGTTCGTGCTCGTACAAGAGCGCACACAGTGAACATGCACAACACTGGATGCAGTACCACTAACGCCAGAGGTGGCACACTAGTACAAAATCTTGCGATCTTCCGTAATGCACATTTGAATCAGAATCTTTTCCGCAGCATTTATTGATTTTTTTTCTCAGAGACTGAGAGCAGGCAGAGGACCTTTTAGAGCCAAATGAGCAGGTTGCATCCACAGTCTGTGTAAATCTGACTCTTAAAGATAAGGTAGGCTCATTTTCAAATTACCATCTACCATTCTCACAGTGTGAGTTCAGTGGAGCTGACACCGAGTCAGAATACAGAAATGTACTGTACTAAAAATGTTCTTCCTCCCCCAGACCCACCTGCTATTAAGTCAATTAAACTTGCTTTTGCTGCTCACTTGATGAGGTGCTCAGCTTCTAAATCTCTAACATAGACGCTCCTGCTGTTCAACAGAGCAAAATAATCTCTTCAACAACAACATCAGCTAAATAAGAACAGAGTAGAGAGGAAGACAAAGGACACTCCTGATATTAAAAATAAATATATGTAAATAAAATCTGGACCTCAGTACTCAGTACTGAGTAGTACTCAGCTACTTCCCTGATTAATAGTAATATTGGGGTACTATTTCTTTCACCTCTCTATGCCGAATCTCTTGTAATCCCCTCCCTCGTCTTCCATCGGTTTGTTTATTTTACAGTACAGTGCGCGATAAGTAGCCCATAAAAACACGTACGATACATTTTTTTGTAATGAATTACATCACATCAAATCAGGGGAGTGGGGGCATCACATAGAAATTCTTTTGGGGCACCCAGGTGGCTAGCAGCGGCCCTGACTGAAGAGAAGTAACTTAAATGTTTAGGTTAAACAACAGCTGCATACAGCGGCAGACCGAAACCACCCATCTGAATGATCTCATATGCGGAAGTAGGCTATTTGCGTCAACAACAATGTATTCTTAACATTGGCAAAGTATTGGAAGTGTACGCATGACAAAACGTTTAAACCAATAACAAATAGCTTTAAACTACAGACAATTTCAGCGTATGGTTCTATGACAGGACAAACTGTATCAGCTAAAACAACCTGTGAGAGCGTAATGAATAAAAAGTGACCTCCGGAAACAGTGAAAGTGCAATAGTTTCTTACCTGTTTAAGTCACTCCGCCCATGGAGCTACTGGTCACTTACAACTGCTCTTTTCTCACATCTTCCGGGCATTTCTACAAAGGCGTTGAACGGATGACTTTACCTCTATACTACAACAGTCGCCCTCTAAACCGGACGTGCTTACGTGTCGCTGAATGAGCGCGCGTGTTTGTCTTCGCTGTGTATGCCGGGGAACAATGGGCGCCGGTCAAAACCGGAGAGTCCACCTGCTTGTCGGCACTACTCATCAACGTCAAGCTGCACAGCAACAATTGAGTACTTCCGCTATTGGCTTTCAAAAGTAAGCCACTTTTTTTATTATTAGGCCCAAGGGTGATGACTGGGAGGGCCTATTGTTTTTGCTCGAGTTATTTATTTATTTTTTATTAGGCCCGAGCCGGTGATGACCGGGAGGGCCTATTGTTTTTGCTCGAGTTATTTTTTATTTTATTTTTCTGCAAAATGGTCCTAAATTTGACCCAGTAAACATGCACGAAAAGTCATTTTTATTGGTCCCAGACTACAAGCCCGGCGAGAAATTTATGTATTTGAAGTCCCCGGAAAAAAAAATACGAAAAATGACTGAGTGGCGACCCCTAGAAAAGTCAAAATACATTGGGCTTATGGAAAATGAAGGTAATTTTTTCCAATGTAGAAATACAGAACTTGGTACATCCATATGACACCTCAGGGCAAACAGAAAAGTCTATGACAGCCACAACCATCCTTTGGAAGAGGCTCTTCCAGAGCCAAGACTAGAGTCAGAAAACTTCTCAGAATCTTTTGGAACTTGTAAAGTTGTACTTTTAGACAAGTAATATTTACATTTTCCTTTTTAAATAGGGTGGTGCAGCGATTTCTGAGTCATCTCAAATCTCCAGCCTGTACTTTGTTTTTCTCGCCAAGCATAATCTATTATTTTCAAAGGTTCAGACAGCTCCCAGGAAAACCAAGGATTGTGGAGACCTTTAACTCTAAATTACAAGGTGGTGTAGCAGGCCCCAGCAGTAGCACAGGCCCGAGGTGATAAAGCAGGCTCCAGCCGGAAGAAGATTCAAGCAGTAGCACAGGCCCGGTTATTTGACATTACCGTGAAGTTTGCGCTTTAAAGCACAAAATGCAATCCTCCGAGTGCATGTGTCCCAGTCTCAAGGAGGCGAGGGCCTTTATCGCCGCTTGCGGCTTTAATTAGGCCCGAGCCGGTGATGTTTTTGCTCAGAATTATTATTTTTTTTTTTTTTTATGCAAAATGATCCTAAATTTGACACAGTAAACATGCACAAAAAGTCATTTTAATTGGTTCCAGACTTCAAGCCCGGCGAAAAATATATGTAACTTTTTTCCAACGTAGAAAAATTAAACTTGGTACATCCATAGGACACCTCAGGGCAAATATAAAAGTCTATGACAGCCACACCCTAAACTCAATAGGAAGTTGAAACACGTACGATACATTTTTTTCACCCATGTGGGGTGAAACGCACGGCCACCAAAATTGCACCCCTTTCTAACTCCTTTTAAAGTTTGCCTGACACACTCATACCACATATTTCACCAATGAGTGGGAATAAACATGTGGCTCACAAACAATCTAATAAGAAAGGGAGTGACTTTTATGAGCCACACTATCACTTAAGACCAAGACAATCGAAATCACAAGACCCCCATCAGATGTACACAGACGAGGTTTGTAGACCAACTTCAAGGGATTGGGATAGCCTGGGGGAACAGGTAGTCGATTATAATAAGGAGAGGTCTGGATACATGTTTCCACTAGTGGAAAGTAGAGCTGCACAAGGCCAAGTAGTAAAGACCCAGTATGTGTGTGACAAGCTGTTACTGTTGCTGTAGTGTGTGTTACTAAATATAACAATGCATTTGTTAGCCCCTCCGCCCAATATCACTACCAGCCGCCACTACATCATTGGTCAGATATGGAAAAAGGCTAGCCTGGTATACCAGACCGTTTTCTTTTCTCAAAAGCAGAATGCTCTGGTCCCTTTCTCAAAGCGATTCTCTTTTCTCTGCAATTTTGCGGATGGACAAATCACAAGCTGTATGTCTACAGCAGGGTGTGGTTTGCTGGCGACTTCATACGCAACTCGGCTCATGCGGTAAGTCCAAAACATACAACTGCTACCGAGAGACTGTTTATTTCTGCTCTCGCCTCGGTTTTGGATAACCAGCAAAGTATAAAAACGATCAAACCGCTCTTGTGTCCGCTCCACTGCTGGCCATGTTAACCAGCGGCGCTTATGTGCCTTCGTTGTTGACAACCGGCTGTGCAGTGTTGCCTTTTTTCACGTCACAAATGCAAGCAAGAGGTTACCAGACTAACCTCTTTGTATAGTATAGAATAGGAAAAGAGTTAGTGGCAGGCCAGGCTAAATTAGTGCATCTCAGAATACTACTCCAAGCTGAGATGAGACTGACTACAGACAGAACGGCTGCAACAAGTTGGACGTTTCTTAGTCATTAAAGATTTTCTCAAATTCAACAAGCACCTAGGCTTACTCATACTCACACCACCTTAGTGTGAGTTTGTGATGGACTATTGGACTATTTAGTGATCTGTCTCACATCACTATGATGAACAGTTTCTTTGAGTTGCAGTACTGACCTTTACATTTACATTTTACATTTACATTTTAGTCATTTAACTGACGCTTTTATCCAAAGCGACTTACATTAAGGTTCCATTCACCAGTGTAACAGCTGGAAAACCACTGTAGACAAGGTGGGTTAAGTGTCTTGCCCAAGGACACAACGACAGTATGAACTGTGGGGAGAGCGGGAATCGAACCGCCTACCTTCCGGTTGAAGGACGACCGCTCTACCACTGAGCCACTGCCGCCCTAAGGTCAAGAGCTTCTTCAACCTTGACAAATGGTTCTTGCTCCTGTTGAGCATGGCCCTACAGAGACACCTACTGAGTCTTCTGATGAGGGTTTGGTTCAACTAGAAACTATTGCTAAGGTGGCAAGGCAAGGCAATTTTATTTATATAGCACATTCATACACTGGGTAACTCAAAGTGCTTAGAGGATGTTAGAATAGCCACTCCTTTAGAGACTTGAGAGGAAAGGGAGACTCCTCCTGCAACTTTGCCTCGTTTTGAGCCTTTCTCCCCAGAAGCACAGGGAGTTGGAGCTAGCACTGGTGCCAAGCTGAAGCTTCGTCTTGCTCGTCTCCAGCTGGAGGTAGAAGAGAGAAAAGGGAAAAGGTGCGTAAAGCTGAGTATGACCTTCGATTACAAATACGGAAACTAGAGATCCAGGCTGATAAGGAAATTTGGTTAAGAGAACTGGAAATTGGAGCCAAGAGAGTCCTACCTCAAAGGGACACAGTACAGAAGTCTGAAAACTCCCCTTCTCAATCACCCTCTGGTATACAAGGTTTTGAGGTCAGTAAAAACATTGCATTAGTGCCAATATTTTGTGAGGCAGAGGTTGATTCTTATTTTGGTCTATTTGAGAGAATTGCTACTGCTCTTAACTGGCCTAAAGAGATGTGGCCTATACTTCAGTGCAAACTGATTGGGAAGGCCCAAGAGGTGGTGTCTTCTCTTTAACTTAAAGATAGTCTGGACTATGAGGTACTAAAAGAATCTATTCTGCGGGCCTATCAACTTGTCCCAGAGGCCTACAGGCAGAAATTTAGAAATCACAAGAAGACTAGTGGACAAACATTTATGGAGTTTGCAAGGGAAAAGGGGCTCCTCTTTGATAAATGGTGTGATGCCGCTAATGATGTGAAAAACAATTTTGAGTCTCTGACCCAATTGATACTGCTAGAAGACTTCAGAAATGCACTACCAGAAAAGATGGTAATCTTTTTGAATGAACAGAAGGTGTCTTCTTTGTCTAAGGCAGCTGTCTTGGCCGATGAGTTTGTGTTAACTCACAAAAATGTCTTTGTGTCTTCTTCACGAGCAGATCAAGTAGCACACCCCGTGAGCTCCAGTCCTGATCAGATAATGTTTGAACAAAGGTCACCAAAATCCCCTCCACGTGAGCAGCATGAGTGCTACTATTGGCACAAAAAAGGACATATAATAGCAGGTTGTCTTACATTAAAACGCAAACGGTCACAACCAAAAGGTGTTTGATTGGTAAAAAAGATGGCATGTCCAACACTGGAGATTTCACACAGTCACAACTCTGAGCCTGATTCGTGTTTTAAACCCTTCATTTCAAACGGTTTTGTCTCACCTACAGGAGACCCAAAGAATCAAAATCCAGTAACCATTTTGCGTGATACTGGAGGATCACAGTCCATTATCAGAGCAGGCATACTTCCACTGTCAGATGATTCTTAATGTCATTCTAGTGCCATTGTTCAGGGAGTAGGAATGAGATTTATACCTGCCCCTCTGCATAATGTTTATTTACAGTCTGACCTTGTTAAAGGTTTCTTTAAGGTGGCTGTCCTTCCTGCTCTGCCGATCAAAGGGGTTGATTTCATTCTTGGTAATGATCTTGCTGGAGGTAAAGTCTCACCAGTACCAGAAGTAGTGGAAAACCCTGAGTCCAATGAAGAGTATGAAAATTCAGAAATTTTGTGTTGTGTAAGCTTGTGTAGTAACAAGAGCTCAAACAAAGAAGTATGGTGTTACCTTGTCTGATACTTTTTTGACTACAGAAGGAAATTGGAAGGAGATGACTGTGAACCAGAGGTCCAGTCCCCTGCTGCTCTGGAGGCTACCACACTGCCTGCCACCAGAAGCGAGTTTATCTCGGCACAAAACGGTGACAATGCCCTTTCAAAATGTTTCTCCTCGGTTCTATGCCAGGAAGAGGCCCAGCGTAACAAAGTGACATATATATTAGATGATGGACTGCTCATGCGGCGTTGGACCAGCAATGTCTCTGAGGATGAGGGGGTCACTTATCAAGTTGATGTGCCTACTGTTTATCGACATCAAGTCCTGTCCTTAGCCCATGACCACCCCTGATCAGGACACCTGGGGGTCACAAAAACTTAAAACAGAGTCCTTAAACATTTCTTCTGACCCGGACTCAAGTCTGATGTTGTTCAGTACTGTCGAACATGTCATGTTTGTCAAGTGACAGGAAAGCCCAATCAGGTGATAATAATAATAATAATAATACATTTTATTTGTAATGCACTTTACATTTGGACAATCTCAAAGTGCTACAGAGCATCTAAAAAATCAAAGTAATTCAATATAAAAAGAAAACAAAGGTGATTCCTCCTGCACCTCTCTGTCCCATACCAGTGATGGGTGAGCCTTTTGCAAAAGTCATTGTTGATTGTGTGGGTCCATTGCCAAAGACTTAAAGTGGAAATCAGTTTCTTCTTACCATTATATGTGCTTCCACCAGGTATCCAGAAGCCATCCCACTGAGGAAAATAACATCTCGAGTCATCATTAAGGCTCTGGTAAAGTTCTTTTCCATCTTTGGTTTGCCAAAAGTAATTCAATCCGACCAAGGCACAAACTTTAAGTCCAAAGCCTTTGCTCATGCTCTTAAAAGCTTGGGAATTACTCATGTGACTTCCACTCCTTACCATCCTGAAAGCCAAGGGGCTCTAGAACGATTTCATCAAACCATGAAATCTATGTTACGGAAACACTGTTTTGAGTCGCAGAAATTTGGGATTGGGATGACAGTGTGTTGTTTGCTGCTCGTGAAGCTGTTCAGGAGTCAATAGGATTTAGCCCTGCTCAACTAGTGTTTGGACATGAGGTCAGAGGTCCTCTGAAAATTCTTAAGGAGCAGCTGGTTACTCTTGAGAAATCTGTCAAAAGCATCCCTGAGTATGTTGCCAATCTCCGAGAGCGTCTAAAATTGGCTTGTTCGTTTGCTAAAGAGAAGTTAACATCATCTCAAGAAAAAATGAAGCAGCACTTTGACAAAAAAGCAGTTGTGCATGCATTCCAGCCAGGTGACAAAGTTCTTGTTCTCCTTCCTATACCTGGTTCCTCACTGTCTTCAAAATTTTCTGGTCCTTATGTTATAGAAAGGAAACTGAGTGAGATAAATTATGTCATTCACACACCTGACCGCCGGCGGCGTTCTAGAGTCTGTCATGTCAATATGCTGAAGCCCGAGACCAGTACGACACAGCCAGCAGCTCGGAGGGGCCAGCCACATCACCTATTGCCTCCTTTACCCCAGTGAGCTCCACTGATAATGATGATGACTGTTTAGTCATGCGGAATGCTACACCTCTGGGGGCAAGATTAGGTAACAGTGAGATGTTGGCTGGCTGTTCCCAGTTCTAGTCCTTGGAGTTCTCCTTGTCTTCTTGACACCAAGGCTGATGGAAGCCCCAGATTTTGTACAGACTTTCGCAAAGTCAACGCAGTGACGGTTCCTGATGCACATCCCTTGCCTTTGATCGACGACTGTATTGATGAAGTTGGTCATGCAACTTATGTAAGTAAACTTGACATCTTAAAAGGATGCTGGCAAGTTCCACTTACACCGCGTGCTTCTGAAATTTCAGCATTTGTGACTCCAGACCATTTCTTACAATACACTGTCATGCCATTTGGCATTATGTAATGCTTCGGCTACTTTCCAGAGGTTAGTAAATAAACTGTTGGGGGATGTAACCAACTGCAGAGCATATCTGGACGATATTGTAATTTATTCAAATGACTGGACTACTCACCTTGATACACTGACAGAAGTTTTCAAAAGACTATCTGCTGCTTCTCTAACATTAAATCTTGCCAAATGTGAATTTGGAAAAGGCACTGTGCTTTATCTTGGTCAACAGGTTGGTGGGGGCAAAGTGTGCCCAGCAGACGCAAAAATTCAGTCCATCACTGCTTTTCCTACGCCCACCACCAGAAGAGAGCTGCGACGCTTCCTTGGAATGGCTGGATACTATCGCCGGTTTTGTAAAAACTTCTCCTCCGTTGCAGCTCCGTTGACGTCTTTAACCAGTCCTTCAAAACCATTCACTTGGTCTGAGGAAAGTCAAAAATCATTTGAGAGTCTTAAAAGAGTATTATGTTGCACTCCTGTTCTGTCCGCTCCCGATTTTCAGAAGCCGATCAAACTGGAAGTGGATGCTAGTGCTGTGGGAGCTGGAGCCGTTCTTCTCCAAGAAGATGACCAAGGCATTGATCACCCTGTGAGTTACTTCTCCCGCAAATTAGATAAACACCAACTCCAGTATTCAACGATCGAGAAGGAAACTCTGGCGCTCTTGTTGGCTGTCCAACATTTTGAAGTCTACCTTGATTCGAGGGTTAAGCCTATTACAGTCTATACTGATCGCAATCCTCTAGTCTTCCTCTCCAGGATGTATAATCACATCCCTAAATCCCTAATTCTTCAAAATTATACCTTCCAAATCAGACACAAAAAAGGATCAGAATACATTATTGCGGACACCCTGTCCAGGGTCCCATAGTTCTTGGTGTGTGTGTGTATAAAATGTTTGAATCTGTAAGGGTGGGGGTGTTACATGCAGGGGAGATTTGTCTCTGCCTCCCTGCTCCTGTCTTTCCTCCTCCCCTATTTGCTCTCAGGTGCTGTGAGTGGAACCTGTTTGCCACAACCTGGTTGGATAATTCACCACCTGGAACAGCCAATCGGGGCCTGGCTCAAGATTTAAAAAGGAAGCACCTTGAGATGCATTCTCTCTCTCTCTCGCATTGTTTGAATGTTCTTAGTATTTGTAAATCACATGTTGTTGTAGTAACCAGAACAAGGAGTTCAGTCCATGGACTGCATCATACAAGGGTTGACCTCACTAAATGTCACGGACTGACAATTTATGCTGTAAACCCCCTTTTTCAGACTCTCAGAAAGTGTTTGCTCTACTGGGGAAAAAAGACCTTAACACCCCTCTGCTAACTCGGAACAGATGGCCGGTGTTTTCCTAAAAGGACAGAAAACACGGGGGTGACCCTAGTTAACGACTTTGCTTTTCTCCATTCTCAAAGCAGATCAAGGTGTTATCTCCGACCAAACCAGACTTTTGGCTCCATCCCGACAGGATGTAATCATTTGAATTACGGTCTGGCTATTAACACTCTCACCGACCCGGACAGGAATGCTTTGAAGTGTAAAAGACTTGAGACTTCTGTGATGGTACCGTACTGCCATCTAGTGACAGTATGGATGAACGCCGCTAAGTCTTTCATCAAACCAATGACTTAAACTTTTTCCCTTATTAGAAGGAAAGGTTTTCAAGGGACATTGTGTTTGTGCCATTAAAAGTGTGTATCTAAGTATATTGTGTTGATCTTCGTAATGCTTCTTACAGGATCCAGAGTCATAAGAAGAATTGACCCTTCTCCCACCAATCTCACAAGTTTACAGTTAATAAAATTGTTGAATGAATTTATATGTGTATGTCAGCACGCGTAAAGATGCATTTTATCGGTATAAATCTGCAGTGCCAATGTATGGGTATGCTTATGATTGTGAAAACTAAAATTCAATGTTACTTTGTGGAAGATCAAGGGTTATTTGAATTAAAATTAGTTGGAAAGACGTTCCCCTCCCGATCATAAGACAAACGCCCCCAGGCCTTCTCGGAAACACGCCCCTACAAGCAGCACACAAAACGCATGTGCGCGCCGGAAATCATGCTTTTTTTTCTTTTGTCTATTTGGCTTCCTATCTTCTCCTTTTTGTGCTTCCCCTCTCTGTCTATTCGCGCAAACCTATTGTCCGCTTTGGTATTTTTTAATTTTTCTAGACACGCTGCACCCGCCGTGCAAACGTGATTTTCCCTTTTCAAGCCCACACATTGCCTATTTTTGTAAGACACTCTTTTGACGTCATTAACAAGAGACGGAAGGCAATTTGTAGTCCTTTTACTACAACGGGACCCCGGACTTGACTAAGTCCCGCACAGCCTCTTTAAGCCAGAGGAACGACTCCCGAGACCCCTTTTCAGTGGTCTAGCGACAGTTTTCAAAGACTCTAATCTGTTTCTGCCTAATGCCAACGGCAGAGATAGCTTTATACAGTAACGCCTGCACATCAACTCCACTTCAACAGCCGCATCGCTAACCAGCCAGCGGCATCGTCACGTGACGGACTCCTTGGGAACGCGGTCTCTTCCAAACCCAGACGCCCCGCTTCAGAGCTCCGAAGCAACACTTTGGAGGACCTTTGACGGAAATCGAACTGGGCAGTACCAGCGAAACAAGTAAGCCGCACGTGACACAGCAGGAGTTTTGGCGTTCTAAACTGTATTTTATAAGCTCAAGTCACTATACCTTCATCTACTTCCCTCTAAAATCCCGTAAACTTCCCTTAGTTAAACAGCATATTGAATTAGCCAAAACTTCCCTTTGCCTCCACAAAGTTCTAATCAGTAAATGTTATTGTTTGTTGTTCTGTTTTAATCATTCTCATTATCTGTCAATCTTTTCCTTTGTGTCATTCCCTATCATGATAATTAATATGTTAACTTTGTATAATCTTTAATAAAACCCCATAAAAAGTAAAAGATTATGATTTGGTGTTTTAATGTTTATAGAAGACATATTCGAAAACAGAATTCTATTCCTTCAGATTAATTGAGACTTAGTAAATATAATCAGTTTCCCAGAACTCATCTGGGTGGTGCCCTCAACGAGACAATAATTTTGATAATTTACCCAAATTAATAAATATCTCTATTACATCTATAATCACTATATTGTTGATTGGGAGGTTGGCAGGTAAGTGGGTACCCTATACATTACCACGTAGAAAATTTCTGTTTAGCCCACTACGTTTATTGGTTGTTGCCACCCGTGTATGTTTTGGAGTAAAGACCTTTATTTAAACAAGTTAAATAAGGACTTTTGTTTCTTGTTTTAGTTCTCTGCTTAGTTAATTAGTTAGGCTCTGTTTTGTCGTATTTGTTTCTTTGGTTTGGCACAACCGTACAGCCTTCCTCCCTCCACTTTTGTTGGGTGTTTTATTTTTGTGTGTGTTTGGACCAATAAGAGCCAAACACTGAAACTCTATGACCTTGACTCTCTGTTTGTCTTGTACAACATTGTCTTCATCAACTGAGGACATAACACATATAGACATTTTATATATACATTTTTTATTAAGTGTGAATGTAGTTATTATATCATTATGTACCATTATGGTACATGTTTGCTCTATAACATCATACATTGTTTACTAGAGCCCAACTGATATTATTGCTTGATATACACACAAAATTGTTTGTACCCTTCGGTCAATGAAAGAAAAACTCACAATGGTCACAGAAAAAACTTTATTCTGACAAAAGTAATAAATAAAAATTCTATGAATACTAACCAATGAAAGTCAGACATTGCTTTTCAACCATGCTTCAACGGAATTATTTAAAAAAAATAAACTCATGGAACAGGCCTAGACAAAATTGTTGGTACCCCTAACTTAACTTATTTTGTTGCACAACCTTTTGAGGCTATCACTGCAATCAGACGATTCCTATAACTGTCAATTAGACTTTATTTATTATTTATTATTACTTTTGTCAGAATAAAGTTTTTTCTGTGACCATTGTGAGTTTTTCTTTCATTGACCGAAGGGTACCAACAATTTTGTCCACGTGTGTTGAGCCTTAGATTGTTGAACATCATAACAATCAACCTGTTTCATAAAATTAATGCACAGTGGGCTTAGTGGGCCCCTCTAACTGGAAGGTTGGTGGTTCCATTCCCGCTCTCCCACAGTTCATACTGTTATGTCCTTGGGCAAGACACTTAACCCACCTTGCCTCCAGTGGCTGTAACACTGGTAATTACATTAGAACAACGTAAGTCGCTTTGGATAAAAGCGTCAGCTAAATGAATAAAAATGTAAAAATGTAGATTGACTTCGGCTATTGGCCAGAATTTTGCTTGTATGCACCAATATTATCATTCTATTTCTGAAATATACTATGATGGACACAAGTCCTGTGCTTATTTGTTAATGGTGTGGTTGTGCTGTTTGTCCAGCAGAGGAATGCAGGCTGTTATCATGTCACAATTAATACAACAGGCCATGCTGCACATTTGTTTTTAAGCAAAGCTGAGGAGAGGCGTTCAGAGAGGCAAGAATGTCGAAAGCAGCTAAGCCCTTGGAAGCACATTTACTGAGTGCTTTTGTCAGTATAGTTTATAAGTAAGGATTATAAATGTTCTGTGATATGAACAACTGCAACATAGTTCCCTATGTAACCCCCTGCTTGTCAGTGTCTGCAGGTTGTGGACACACTAGTGTTACAAATCTAAAGTTAAGATAACCTAGTGTAATTATCCAGCTAAAACTTTGACAATGAATGTAATATAACATAAGTATATCAGCATTAAAATGTTATCTTACGTGTGCCTAAAGAAATACGTTTTTCCTTGAAGTATTCTTTATAAAAAAAAAACGCGCCACTACTGATTTACGAGACTACTAATGGCTTTTTACCACTTTTCCCCACTGAGCACAGACGGTTTAATTTAATAGACTTAGCAGCAGAAGCCTACAGAACTGTGTAAGGTGTATGTGATTCTTGTCTTTTTGAGCCTAGTGCCGTGTTTGTTACGGACCGGCAAGATAACCCAAACGCAGACACACACGTAAAGTAAAACAAAACAGATTTATTGAGACACTTAGGAATAACGAGTTCTTCTGGGATAGCGAGACGAAGCAGGACAAGACCGGGGCTGGACTGGAGCGGGAACGAGGACGAAACTTGAAGGTACAGGAACAGGCAGAGGCGGAGCAGGAACAGGACATAGGCTACGGCAGGACTGGAAGGATCTGAGACGAACAAAGGAACAGGTAAGTAATTCGAAATACAATTGATCATTAGAAAGCTAGACGTATGACTGACTGAAGTTAGTGTTACGATCTGGCATCGAGGAGCAGGCTGCGGTGCTTCTTAACCCCTGTTGATTTCCAACTCGGATCAGCTGGTCTTGCTCTGCCGGCGCTCCCGCACACCTGTTTCCCATCTGCGAATCTGTAGGGGCGGGGGAGCCGGGGGCGGAGGCCGCGGCCAACTGTGCAGAGTCCTGAGCCACCGTGACAGTGTTATTGCTGAGAAACCGCGCCGTGTGCTACTACGACTCTGTCACGTGGTGCACTCTCACCTGTTTCGTTTGAGTTGTTCACGCCCATCTGGAGGCTTGACCTGCTGAATTCAATTACTTGAATAGATGAGTATTTAGGTGTGAACCACCACGGCAGCAGCTGTCATCGCGCAAAGACTGGAGAGAGTAGCTAATGACCACCGACTCTACCTACACGCCACTCCACCGAGCAGGGACACCTGAGTATTGCACTTTTTTGTACTAATTGTTTACACTTATAATTTATTATTTCTACTTTTAATTTCTTCTTGCATATTTCCTTTTCTGCTCTTCTTCAATTTGTTTTCAAATCCCTACTGTTGTAGCACTTACAGAAACATTTAAACAAACTCACTCCATAAGTCTGTTTTACCTGTGGAACACTCTGCTCACTTCAAATCTTTAACAAAAGACTACACTGGTAGGCTAAAATGTATATTTTAAATGTCCATCCATCCATCCATCTTCTACCGCTTATCCGGAGCCCTGCGAGGGCAGCAGTCTAAGCAGAGACGCCCAGACTTCCCTCTCCCCAGACTCTTCCTCCAGCTCTTCCGGGGGGATACCGAGCCGTTCCCAGGCCAACCGAGAGACGTAGTCTTTCCATTGTGTCCTAGGTCTTCCCCTGGGTCTCCTCCCGGTGGGATATGCCTGGAACACCTCTCTAGGGAGGCATCCAGGAGGCATCCGAAACAGATGCCCGAGCCACCTCAGCTGGCTCCTCTCGATGTGGAGGAGCAGCGGCTCTACTTTGAGCTCCTCCCGAGGGACAGAGCTCCTCACACTATCTCTAAGGGAGCGCCCCACCACACTGCAGAGAAAGCTCATTTTGGCCACTTGTATCCGAGATCTTGTTTTTTCGGTCATGACCCAAAGCTCATGACCATAGGTGAGAGTAGGAACGTAGATTGACCGGTAAATCAAGAGCTTTGCCTTGCAGCTCAGCTCCTTCCACCGGTACATCGAGCGCATTACTGCAGAAGCTGCACCGATCCATCTGTCAATCTCACGCTCCTTCCTTCCCTCACTCGTGAACAAGACCCCAAGATACTTAAACTCCTCCACTTGAGGCAGGAGCTCTCCATCAACCTGAAGGGGACAAGCCACTCTTTTCCGACTGAGAACCATGGTCTCAGACTTGGAGGTGCTGATCCTCATCCCAGCCGCTTCACACTCTGCTGCAAACCGTCCCAGTGCACACTGGAGGTCCTGGCTTGATGGAGCCAACAGGACAACATCATCTGCAAAAAGCAGAGACGAGATCCTGTGGTCCCCAAACCAGACTCCCTCCGGCCCCTGGTTGCGCCTAGAAATCCTGTCCATCCTTGTCACCAAGGAGCTTCCCAACTACCTCAGTGACTTCGGCTTGGGTGATGGACGAGTCCACCTCTGAGCCTTCGGCCTCTGCTTCCTCAGTGGAAGACGTGTCGGTGGGGTTGAGGAGATCCTCGAAGTATTCCTTCCACCATCCAACAATGTCCCCAGTTGAAGCCAGCAGATTCCCACCTCCACTGTAAACAGTGTTGGCAGGGCACTGCTTCCCCCTCCTGAGGCGCCGGACGGTTTGCCAGAATTTCTTCGAGGCCGACCGATTGCCCTTTTCCTTGGTCTCACCAAACTCCTCCCAGACCCGTGTTTTTGCCTCCACAACCACCCGGACTGCAGCCCTCCTGGTCTGCCGGTACCCATCAGCTGCGTCAGGAGTCCCACAAGCCAGCCAGGCTCGATAGGTCTCCTTCTTCAGCTTGACGGCATTCCTTACTTCCGGTGTCCACCACCGGGTTCGGGGATTGCCGCCACGACAGGCACCGGAGACTTTGCGGTCACAGTTTCGAGTGGCCGCGTCAACAATGGAGGTGGAGAACACGGTCCACTCGGACTCAATGTCTCCAGTCTCCCTAGGAGAGGGCTTTCTCCCCCGCCATCGGATCCAACTCACCACCAGGTGGTGATCAGTTGGCAGCTCCGCCCTCTATTCACCCGAGTGTCCAAGACATACGGCCGGAGGTCAGTATGTCCACGGGAGGTCGGCCCCAAGCCGCTCCTTCAGGCTGAGCCCGGCCGGCCACCAGGCGCTCGCATACGAGCCCCAACCCCGGGCCTGGCTCCAGAGTGGGTCCCCGGTTGCGCCATCCCGGGTGACGTAACGGTCCTTGATTTTTTTAAATTTCCATAAAGGGTTCTGAACTGCTCTTTGTCTGGCTCTTCACCTAGGACCTCTTTGTCTTGGGAGACCCTACCAGGGGCATATAGCCCACCACAACATAGCTCCTAGGATCATTCGGGCACTGAAACCCCTCCACCACGATAAGGTGGCGGTTCAAGGAGGGGTATTATTATTATTTTAAATGTGAGGTTCTTTATCATTTGATGAAATATGAGCCAAATTGGAATTTGCGTTTGGAAATTATAAAAATTTAAGTAGTGTAACATTTCCAAAACCACTTGGAAACCGGGTTTCATCTACAAAGAATTTAGGATAACTTTTGATGCCCCAATCCTCTAGATTGTGTGGAGAAATTGTAAGCTCCGTCAGTTACAATCCCTAGGAGGAGATGAAATAACAATGTTAAAAAAAAATGCTGAGTCAGCATTTTGAATATTTTGATCCAAGATGGCTGACTTCCTGTGTGTCGTTGGGCAGGGCCATAATCATTTTTTTTGTTGGGTATGATGTGAAAAATCAGTGGCCAAATTTTGTTGATTTAATCCACCATGCGGGTCCAATGTGGGTGGTATGGAGTCTTTTAGGTGTTCCAGTGCTTTGAGCGGCTGATCCTGGAACACCTAAAAGACTCCATACCACCCACATTGGACCCGCATCAGTTTGCTTACCGCAGCAATAGGAGCACAGAGGATGCAGTTGCTATGGCACTGCACTCTGTGCTCACCCACCTGGACAATAAGAACTCTTATGCACGTATGCTGTTTGTTGACTTCAGCTCAGCATTCAACACTATCATCCCGACCAAGTTAATAGCCAAACTTGAAGACTTGGGCATCAATACCTCACTCTGCAACTGGATTCTGGACTTCCTGACCAACAGACCCCAGAATGTCCGATCTGGATCCACCTGCTCCACATCCATCACACTTAACACTGGTGTACCACAGGGCTGTGTGCTAAGCCCATTTCTCTACTCCCTCTTCACCTCTGACTGCAAGCCTGTGTTTGGATCCAACGCCATCGTCAAGTTTGCAGACGACACTACAGTGATTGGTCTCATCAGCAACAACGATGAGACTGCCTACAGGAAGAGATCCAGCACCTGTCCACATGGTGCAACGAAAATAACCTGCTCCTCAACACCACCAAAACGAAGGAGCTCATCGTGGACTTCAGGAAAGAGTCTAGAGGCACACACGACACCATCCACATCAATGGAATGGACGTCCGAGCGTGTCTCCAGCTTCAAGTTCCTGGGGACCCACATCTCGGCTGACATGACCTGGACAACCAACACCTCCAGCCTGGTCAAGAAGGCTCACCAGCGCCTCTTCTTCCTGAGGACACTGAGGAAGAACCAGCTCTCCTCGGCCATCCTGGTGAACTTCTACGCTGCGCGATAGAAAGCATCCTGACGAACTGTGTCACAGTGTGGTATGGGTGCTGCTCTGTCGCTGAGCGCAAGGCATTGCAGCGGGTGGTGAAAACTGCCCAACGCATCACAGGGACTCCACTTCCTGCCATCGAAAACATCCAGAGGAAACGCTGTCTGCGCCGAGCTCGCAGCATCCTTAAGGACTCCTCCCACCCAGCCCACAGACTGTTCTCCCTCCTCCCCTCCGGCAGGCGTTTCAGGAGCCTCCGGACTAGAACCAGCAGACTAAAGAACAGTTTCTTCCCCAGAGCTGTGTCTTTACTGAACTCTAACCCTTGCTGACCCCACACCTCTCACAGACTCCTCTCTCACCCCCACCATGCCACTCCCTCACAGACTCTCCTCTCACCCCACCATCCCACTACCCTCATAGACTCTTCTACCCCCACCACCATCCCACTCCCTCACAGACTCTCCTCTCATCCCCACCATCCCACCATCCCCTGCACTACTGCACCTTTGCTACCAACTGTTTACATTTCACTGTTTGCACTACCTTAAATCTACTGCTTACCTTAAGCTAACATACAATTGTATACACCTACCTGTAAAATTCTGTTCATAGTCAGAGACATCTGTATATCACATGTGTGTGTGTGTGTGTGTGTGTGTGTGTGTGCGTGTGTGTGTGTGTGTGTGTGTGTTTGTTTGTGGGTGTGTGTGTATATGTGTGTGTGTGTATGTGTATATGTGTGTGTGTGTGTGTGTATGTGTGTGTATGTGTGAGTATGTATGTGTGTATGTGAGTGTGTGTGTATGTGTGAGTGTGTGTGTGTGCTTGTGTGTGAGTGCGTGTATGTGAGTGTGTGTGAGTGTATGTATGTGTACGTGTGCATGTGAGTATGTGTGCATGTGAGTGTGTATGAGTGTGTGTGTGTGTTTGTGTGTGTGTGTATGTGTGTATGTGAGTGTCTGTGTGTATAGCTCTCCGGTTTAATTCCTGTGAGTATGTGTGTATGGTGGTGTGTGTATGCTGTAAATGCTGTTTATAGAAAAGAGACACCTGTAATTATATTTATGGCACACACTCACCTTTTATAGTAATAACCATCTGTATATTTATATTCATTGTACATATTACCTGTAAATCCTGTACATCTCCATATCCTGCACGTATGCAACCATTGTATATATCCTGCACTTTACTGCTATTGCACTTCTGGTTAGACCTAAACTGCATTTCGTTGCCTTGTACCTGTACTTGTGTAATGACAATAAAGTTGAATCTAATCTAATCATAAATGTGCCTTTTTAACTCCCATAGGAGTTAAAATAAAATATGCTCCTTTAGGTGCCCCTTCCCAAAAAATGCTCCTTCCAGTTTTTTTTTTTTACTAATGCGGTATGACAAAAACACATTTTCAGCAGAACGGATGTTAGTGCCTAATTTGGTGAGTTTTTGTTAATGTTTAGTACCGCAAAATAGCAGTCATTTGCAGATAATAAAAATTAAAGCTGCAATCAGCAGTGATGGTCCCTTGCACGGAGCTGGTGCCGAGTTTAAACTGTCTTTCTACCTCATATGGAGTTCTGCCAATGCCTGTTATCCATGTATTTAAGTGGATGCCTATATTCAAGTGTATTGCAATGAAGATTATTTGTGCCGTTGTCATGAACACGGATGAAGTTAGGACATGGGTACTATTGGCTTGGTTTGTTTGTTGTAGAAATGTGTACAAAATAAAAAAAAAATTCTGCCAAACAAATTCAAATTTTGTCCCCATGTTTTCTATCTTTTTCCATTAATTTAAACAAATTTTGCAGTGTTGCCATGACAACACGGTCAAAGATAGGATGGGACTCCAATATACTTTTTTAATTTAGAGTGGCATGAGGAATATGTATGCCAAATTGCGGCAATTTCTGACAAACTCAATTTTAGAATTTAATATGGGAAAAGGTTGAAGTAAAAGCATCTGGACTCAGTTTCCAAGGTGTAGATGTTTTGTCTCTAATTCCAAGAGACCATTAAAAGGGAGGTGTGACTCCGGATGTGAGAGTCATTAAGGCTCAGGAGAGTCTGCTCCATTCAGGTACTGTGTTTGTTGTTGGGGAGCAACTTTTAAGGGTTAATTTAAGGGTCGTCAACTTTAACGTTAAGTTTGAGGCACTGCCACACGGAAATCTACAAAGAATTTGGATAACTTTTAAAGCCCCACTTGTCTAGATAATGCTGAGCAATTAAAATTCCAATGAGGAGATAGATTAAAAAAAAAAAAAAACTGCTGAGTCAGCACAAATTTTATTTTAATCTAAGATGGCTGACCTCCATTTTTTTTAGTGCTGGGCAACGATGAAAGCGTTTAATCGTGATTAATAGCACAATGTTCTGTGATTAATCGTGATTAATCTCATTATACACAACATTTGATAATGAATTCAAAATTAGTGTACTGCATACTTTTATTTTGAAAGAACTGCTATATGAACAAAAGTGCAATAACATTTGGTTTGCACTTAAAACAACATTTTAAACAAATAAGGTGCAGTGGCTCAGTGGTAGAGAGGTCGTCCTTCAACCGGAAGGTAGGCGGTTCGATTCCCGCTCTCCCCACAGTTCATACTGTCGTTGTGTCCTTGGGCAAGACACTTAACCCTCCTTGCCTCCAGTGACACAGCACTGGTGTATGAATTTGTGTGATTGTTGCTCTGGTGAATGGTGTGAGAATCAATCAATATTTATTTATATAGCGCCTTCCAACAACCACAGATTGAACCAAGGTGCTTAACATTAGTAAAAAATAAACATATTTACAAATGGGTTTAAAACATATTTACACAATAAAATAGATCAGTGTCACAGAGCCATTAAGTGCCAAAAGCCATTTTAAATAAAAAGGTTTTAAGTTTGGCTTTAAACAGAGGCCGGTCAGTGATGGAACGTAACTCAATGGGCAACGAGTTCCAGAGTTTAGGACCGGCCACTGCAAAAGAACGATCGCCCCACTGTTTGAACCGGGACCGGGGCACCTTCAGCAGATGTTGTCCAGCAGAACGTAGAGCTCTGCTGGGTTTGTGAGGGGTCAGAATCTCACACAAATAAGAAGGTGCAAGGCCCGTAAGTGCATTAAAAACAAACATTAAGATTTTAAAATTAATTCTAAACTGGACAGGGAGCCAGTGCAGGGAGTACAGGACAGGTGTTATGTGCTCGTGTTTACGACTGTTAGTTAGCAGTCGGGCAGCAGCATTTTGCACAAGCTGCAAACGGTGAAGTCCAGTTTGGTTAACTCCCACATAGAGCGCATTGCAGTAGTCTATGGGAGCTAATAAAAGCATGGATGGCTTTCTCCAGGTCAGCACGACTTAAAAACGGTTTGACCTTTGAAAGGAGGCGAAGCTGAAAAAAGCTTGCCCTAACCACCGAATCTATTTGTTTATCAAATCTTAGACTGCTGTCTAGTTTTACCCCCAGGTTTTTGACAACATGGTTGAGATGAGGGGCCAAAGCAAAAAGACCAGGAGCTGAGACACTGGGCAGGTTGGATGTGCCGAACACAATACATTCAGTTTTATCCTCATTCAAACAGAGGAAATTCTGGGACAGCCACAATTTGATGTCCTCTAAGCATCTGTTGATGGACTGAAGACTATTAGGACAAGCAGGGACAACCGGAAGGTAAACCTGTAGGTCGTCTGCGTACAGATGAAAAGACATTTTGTGCTTTGAAATAACTGCACCTAATGGCAACATATACAAGGAAAATAAAACAGGGCCCAAAATGGAATCTTGTGGCACACCAGAGGACAAGGGAGCTGAGGAGGAGGAATGTTGGGACAACGGATGGAAATTAGCCTACGGCTACAATCTGGCATGTTTACATTCATGTGGTTAAGTCTCATCTATGTTCATTAACATGCACTGTCCCAATCAAATAAACAAATTAATTAATTTTACAGTAGTTAAAGGTTAGTAGCAGTTAAAATATTTCTTGTAAATCTCAACTTAAACATTAATGTAATCAAATTAAATATTAAACCAAAAATATTTGCCACTGCCAGGGCATTAATATGTTGTTTGGTTTGTTATAGAAAAACAAGTTCTGTCCAGAGCTTCAATCATAACATTATAACAATGTAAACAATATAAATGTCTCTCTTGTGTTTTCATTACAGTCAGAGCATGTGAATGCAGTTCCCGCGCGTTTCATACACCCTCTCCGGCCACGTTGAGTTGAGTTCATAGATTGTAGGTTGAGTTGTGCACTTTTCACTTGTAAAACTCAAGGGTGTATGGGTAATGCAGTCTCTGCTCTCGATGGGATGAATTAGGAAGTGTGCATTGTGAACGGCTCTCTGGAAAGCGGCAGCGCACGCAAAGGATTAAAACCTCTATTAAAACAGATGTCCACTGAGATATACTGAGTACCGGTGCATACCGGCCCACTTAAAGCACTGGATAAGGGCGGCTCATATGTGCAACTTGCCCAGCACTAGTTTTTTTTTTTTGTACATGGTCATATTGAAAAAAAGGTTGAAGTAAATGCATCTGGACTTAGTTTTCAAGGTGAAGATGTCCCTAATTTCAAGAGAATTCTTGAATTGATGAAGTCTCTTGAAATAGAGACGAAACGTCTTCACTTTGAAAACTGACCTTTTTTCAAGATGTCCTGGATGAGTGAGAACCTTCACAGATTCATGGTCATAATGATATTTTTTGTTTGCCATGTCATGACAAACGTGTACTGAATTTCATGACTCTATGACAAAAAAAGTTTTTGTCAGTGTCCCATTGGTCTAATGTATTTTCAAAATTTTACACATACTTGAAACCGTTAACATGAGCATATAGTTAAGTGCTTTAAATATAAAAGCTTAATAAATAAAAAGGCTAGTCTGACTACTGTTTTCAGCTACTTATTTGTTGTTAATGATTATAATAATTCATGTTTGAAACATAATAAACTGTTCATGAGCATTTACATTTAGTCATTTAGCAGACACTTTTATCCAGAGCGACTTATATTCAGCTTTCATTCACCAGTGTTACAGCTGGAATACCACTGGAGGCAAGGAGGGTTTAGTGTCTTGCCCAAGGACATAACAGTATGAACTGTGGGAGAGCGGGAATGGAACCACCAACCTTCCAGTTAGAGGGGCCCACTAAGCCCACTGTGCATTAATTTTATGAAACAGGTTGATTGTTATGATGTTCAACTATCGTTTGAAGAAAATTACCAAAATGTGCATCCCTTGACAGCAGCAGTTTTTAAAGTGACAGTAAGTACGTTAACACAACAAGCTAAGTATTACCATTCTGTTGTGTTTATAGACTTGTTAATTGTGCTTAGTTTAGCAATATTAAACCAAGAATAAAGGTATTTTCACTGCCAGTACGGTACAGGTCGGGTTGGTAGAGCCTTGTTTGGTAGAACATTCTAAACTGAGTTGAAACTGAGGAATGACTGCTTTTTTCCAAGTTTTCTAAACTGTTTTAAACTCATGCAAAGTTATCAGTTAAAGGGATTATATGTAACTTACATATAATAATACTTATATGTAATTGTAACAAACAGCCAGTTTGTTACCTGGGAAAAGCACTTTAATATGGCACTCTTGCACTTTAGACTGGTTACACACAGCACTTTAAACAATAGTACTTTGCACATGCCTGTAAGGAAAGGATTGCACACAATTTGGTTTTCAAATGTATTTATTGAATTGTCTTTCTGTTGGGGATCCAGTTGACGTGAAGCACTTTGATTGGTTAATGCTCAGCCCTGGAAAAAAGAGACATTAGAACCAAAACTATTTAGGTGCAATATGTGTTATGTGGATGTGTGAAGGTATTGTTTCAGTGAAGTGTGTGTGTTCTAACCTAACCTTACCTTGTCTTGTGTCCAGGTGTTAAGAGTCCCCGGGGAAACAAGAGTCATTTAAAGGTTCCAGTCTGAACCAAGTCAAGGGAAGGTGTAGGGGTAACAGGGTTAGGTGTTTTATTGGTTTTAGATTACTTGCGTGTATTGTTTAAGGTTTTAAATACATATTTGGGTTTGTTTATAGTTTAGGGTTATGGTTTAGGTGGATGGAGGATTTTAACTTAGTTTTAAGAAGGCTAATGTTATTAGGTTATTCCATGTGAGTTTGTAGTGGTATGATCGAATTAGGGAAGAAGGTATTTAAGGCGCCCTGTTCAATCATTGGGTTTTTCTTCTTTGTCTGGTTGTTCTGCTGCAGGAGAAACCATGGAGCTGTAGCTGATATTGCATAATGCCCTTTATTTTGTAACGATGGAAAATTGAAAAGTAAAAGAAAAAGTTGTGAACCACGGCAGTTAATCCAGATGTGGCATGTCAGACGGTTACAGTAAAGACATACTCCTAGGTGAATCATGCGCTGATGCTCCTCAGGAGTGAGTCACATCCGCCCCAGCTCGGTGTAGAGAGGTGGAGGTGACAAAGCCAGGGCTGAGTCAGCGGAGGATGACTCAGGAGTCTGAGCTAGTGGTTCGGGCAGCCGCAGAACCTTGGGCCGGGAGGGCGGCAGGGGATAGCTAACCCTGGAAGCTCTGTCCCTGCGTCTTTCTCAAAGACAATTATCAAGTCAAACGGCTAGGGAAATTAATTGTTCTAGGGAAGTAGTTTTGTCCCTGCTAACTCATCTTTATTTCCTCACTCAATCCCTTATAAAAAAACGCCCAGCAGGGCTTGCTCATCTCGCCCTCACTCAGCTGCTAAAATATGGAAATCATATTGAAACCCTGACGTAACGAGAGTAAACGATTACTGAATTCCTTAGCTTGTAAAGTATGGTCAAAAACCTTTTCCAGTTGTGCCATGAATAAGGGTAAAGAATGACAAAAAGGTGAATTACTTCTGTCTAGCGCTAATGCCCACGCTGATGCCTTCTCAGAAAGCAAGCTCATAATGAAAGCCTTAGCCTTAGCCTTTTCAGAGGTGTAGGTTAAAGACTGTTGTTCAAACACCAGCTTGCACTGGTGAATGAAAAGCTTACATGGTCTTATCTCACCTGAGTCCCGGGGAGGAGTGGGAATGAATGGTTCAGGAGGCTGTAGGAGCCGAAACAGGAGGTGCTGGATTCGAAGCTGGAGGGGCCAGGGGAGAGGAGTCAGGTCATCCAGATCAACTAGTTATTAATTCTAAGGGTTTACTTACTTTTTCCACTGTCATTTTCAATGTTGAATGAGTGTGTTCAATGATGACATGAAAGATCAGAATTTTTTTGTGTAATTATTTTTAGACACATTATGTTTGTCAATACCTTTGACTTAGATTTAGATTCACATTAAAAATATATATGTATTGAAACTGTTCATTCTTGTCATAAGTCCATCCAGACTGCTAGAGGGCGCTAGTTGCAGTAATCCTATCCTATTCAGCCAGTAGGTATCAAGAAGAAACAACTAGCTTCCTGAAAGTCAGACATGAGGTGTTTTGATGTACCATCTGAAGCCATCTACGTATTCTAAGCCCTTTGAGTGGCAATATCAGTAAGTTGTATGTTAAATGTTAATATTGGAAAGTGTATGTGTGATCATTTATGCGGGATTGTAGGGTTTGATTAGATATTTTTTGATGTGATTGTGATGGCTATTTTGAGTTTACTGCTGAGCTAAATGTAACCCTTTATGTTTAATATTGTTAGTTTAGTATAGAAGTGTAATTTAATGCTGTTTGCTGAGTGCATCTTTGTGATTTGAATTGCAGTTTCACTTTTTTGTATTAAAATCCTGGCCAAAAACAACACCTGCCTGTTCCTTGGGGGAATTGATACGGAGAAGAGTTTAGCTGACTGTGAAGCCCAATTAGGACACGGGGTCACATTGGGTGCAACAGTACAATATATATATTCAGAAAACCCTGAAATTCCAAAAGGTTCACATACTTTTTCTTGCCACTGTAAGTAATTACAGCCTATGCTTAATACTTTGTTGAAGCAACTTTGGCATAATTACTGCTACAAGCTTGCAATTTTTGGGCCGTTTCTCCCATTGTTCTTTGCAGAATCTCTCTAGCTTCATCAAGTTGGATGGTGAGCGTCGGTGCACAAGAGATGTTCAGTTGAATTCAAGTCTGGGCTCTAGCTGGACCACTCATGGACATTCAGAGTTCAATTCAGAGTTGTCCTGTAGTCACACCTTTGTTATCTTGGCTGTGTACTTAGGGTCATTGTCCTGTTAGAAGATTAACCTTCGCCCCCCTCTGAGGTCCAGAGCGCTATGGAGCAGGTTTTCATCAAGGATGTCTCTGTACATTGCTGCAATTATCTTTACGTTGACCCTGACTAGTCTCAGTTTCTGTTGCTGAAAAACATTCTCACAGCATGATGCTGCCACCACCTTACTTCACTGTAGGGATGGTATTGGCCAGGTGATGAGCGGTGCCTGGTTTCCTCCAGACATGACACTTAAAGTTTAATCTTTGTTTCATTAGACCAGAGAATTTTGTTTCTCATGGTCTGAGAGTCCTTCAGGTGCCTTTTTGCAATCTCCAGATGGGCTGTCATGTGCCTTTTACTGGTTCCAAACTTTTTCCATTTACAGATGATGGAGGCCACTGTGCTCATAGGAACCTCCAATGCTGAGATCCAATCCCCAGATCTGTACCTCAATTGAATCCTGTCTCGGAGGTCTACAGATAATTCCTTGGATTTCATGGCTTGGTTTGTGCTCTGACATGCACTGTTAACTGTGGGACCTTATATGAGCCTGTGTTCCTTTCCAAATCATGTCCAATTGACTGAATGTACCGCAGGTGGACTCTAAAAAAGTTGTATAAGCATATATAGCGTGTATAAGCGTATCAAGCAGGGCCGCTGCTACCCATCTGAGTGCCCTAAACAGAATTTGTGATGTGATGCCCCCACTCCCCTGATTTGATGCCATGTCATGTCATTCAATACAAAAAAATAACAGGAAACCTTTTATAGATGCGAGACAAGGGATGGGATCACAAAGATATTCGGCAAAGAGAGGTGAGAGAAATACTATCCCAATACTATTATATTACTTCTAATCAGGGCTGTAGCCAGAGTACAGAAATGACTGAGGTCCAGATTTTATTTACATATATTTATGTTTTCATGAGTTTTATGAGTTTTAATCATGATAATTAAAATAGATTTCAGATAATTAAAATAGATTTCAGATAATTAAAATAGATTTTACACTTTTTTTACTCTTTATTCTTTGACTTCTTTACTCTCTTTTTTAGCTTATGTTTGTGTTGCTTTGTTTGCTCTGTTGAACAGCAGGTCTAAGTTAGAGATTTAGCTGAGCTGAGCACCTCATGAGGCCAGAAGCAAAAGCAGGTACAAATTACTTGTACACCTTAATTCATTTTTAACAAAATTGGTGTACTTTCTTGTATTTTGGAGAATTTTAAATGATGTTAAAATATTACTAAATGGTGTACATTGTGAGATAATTAGTTTCTGACTCATTGTCAGCTCCACTGACCTCTCTCACTCACATTTGTGTTTAAAACATAAAACTACAGTGATCTAAGCTCTGAGAAAAAGCTATGGCAATTTGAAAATGAGCCTACCTGACCTTTGTCCTCATTTGTCCCTTTTGAAATATTTAAGGCCAGAGCAAGTGCAGTGGGAGCTAAGTGCTAGTGCGAACACAGACAGACAATGCAGCGTCCTCACAGAGAGGTCCTTGCTGTGGGGCCACAGTGCTAACATCAGTGTGCTGCTGGTTTGATTCTCTTCTCCGAGCTCCTATGCTTTCATTACTGTTGAAAAAACTGTAAATACAGAATAACTACACATTTGTGGCTCATCGACTTTATTAAAAACACACATTAACAGCTTCTCATAAACCCACTCACCCTTAATTTGGTGGCTTTTAGAGAAGTCATATTTTAGATTTATACAAGAAATACAAATAGGTGTCACAGAGGCAGCAAAAAAAATTTATAGTATATACAAGTCGTAGTAACAGCTGCACTAAGACAAGAAATTAAGCAAGCTGAAAACGGGCAAGTGTAGTTTCCTCTTGGCTCCTAAAGAAAGATAAACAAAGTATAAAAGGCTGAAGGACAACATCAAAACAAACATTTGTTGTGACAGATTTTAGACAAAATAAAATAAAATATTAAATTTGTATAAAAAATGTGTTAAAAATGTTCTTCTTTGAGCAGTGGTTCATAAATATTTCATTAACCAAGATGCTTACCAGCTTAACAGCCAGAATTGTCTCTTGGAATTAGAGACGAAATGTCTTCACCCTGAAAACTGAGTCCAGATGCTTTTTCTTTTAACCTTTTCAGAAAAAGTGAAAGAAACGTCACAGACAGGCTTATCAACTAATTTTCCAAAATTTTCATACATTTGTACATTTGTACATTTGTGTCTTTAGTGGTAGAGGAAACCAGAGCACACGGAGGAAACGTAAGCACACAGAGAGAACATGTAAACTCCACACAGAAAGTCCCTACCCTGGATGGATACCTTCTTGCTGTAAGGCAGGAGCGCTAATCACTCGCCATTATGTCAAATAAAAGGCATGTAAAAGTCAAGATAAAAGGCAACTAGGTCACAAGCCATTGTACTTTTGTGGGAGAGGGTTGCATCAAGTAGGGCATCTGGCATAAATCTAAAATGTATTATTTATTAATTGTTTATTAGTTATTAATATTGATTTTTTTGGTGACCCCTGAAAGAAGCATCAGAATGGAAAATTAAGTGAATGTGCAACAATGAGAATGTTTGTCAAAGCCTTTTTTTTTTTTATTTTACCAATTAAGTGGAAAGTTTATTGTTCATGTTTGTATAAAATTTAATTAATTAAAGTAACTTATGACTACAATATGCACAGCCGTTACCCCTTCTGACCGGGGCCACAGGGAGCAAGTTGGCTCAGTGCAAATTCAAGTTCCAAAAGCCATATATGTTGTTCTCAGGTTCACGGCAGTCTTCTCTCACAGCTCAGCCTGAGGTCAATTTTCTTCAGTTTTCAGAGATTCTTTGTCTTGCAGCGCCGTATCAGACCCATCTGACTCCTCCTCATCGCCATCATCTTCTTCCTCAGATGTCTCGTTGGTGACATATGAGCCTTTGTGTCGGTACAAACACCACAGCAGCACGACCATGAAGCATATGAGAACCAGCAGCACACCCCCAATAAGCCCTAGGACACAGACAAGTTCAGAACACAGCTCTTATTATGTTTTAATATAATCCATCAACTTCACACAAATGTTATGTTTTTGAGGCCTTTAATAGCTTTTAGAGGCATTTTCAATGTCAAAATAAGGCCAAACTATGCACCAGCCCCTGTGGAGCCCTGTTTGTGGACCAGAAGTGGTACAGTCACTAAACACCACACTGTAAAATTTGGGTGAGAGTCCTCACCACTGCAAATGTTTTAGGCATGGGTCCAAGAGGATTATGGGATTAGTGTGACCGATCAGACATGTGCAAAATTTCATCCGTTTCCATAGGGTTTTTTGTGTCACTGTAAAGGGGGTGCTGTTGCACCAAATAATTTCTTTTCACTTTAAATATTAAATATTTATGCCCAGCTAATTTATAATTGATGACAATTTTATGCAAATTGGATTTCGCTTTTTGAGGGTTCTCAAAATTAAGTTAAGTTTAAGGCACCGCCACTCGTAGCCTAAACGGGGTTTCATCTAGAAAATAATTTTTATTTTTTGTTTAGAAAAAGTGAAATTACATCAAAATTTTACACATAGTAAAATTTTAAGCAAAGCATGTTTAGGGGTCAAATTTGCAATAAATTTGGATAATAATAATAATCATAATAATAATCATAATAACAATCATAATCATAATAATTAAAGCCGCAAGCTCCCTTGAGACCGTGGGGGTCACATATACTCGGAGAATTGTATTTTTCAAATACATAAATTTTCGGCAGGCTTGAATTTTGTGGCCAGTAAAACTTTTTTACTGGGATAATTTTACAGAAAAATAATTTATAAAATAACAACTCAAGCAAAAATGACAAGAAAAAGCACTGTCTATTGAACACACATGTGTTTAGCTCATTTTGCCTAAGTTTGGTGTCTGTGGAATGAAGCAGCTATTTTCTGTTGTTTTTTAAAAAGAGGTGTATTCTAAGTCGGTTCACATCTTCAATTAAAAATGGCCGCCTTCCCGTGTGTGATAAGGTGTAGTCCCCATTGGCTTTTTTGTTCATAAGCCCATGCTGGATGTGCTAAAAATGTCACTTTTTCTACATATTTGGGGCGCTGCTACACATTTATAGATAGGGGGTGGTTGTCATTGGCTTTTATGCTCGTCATGACATAAGAGATGTGTGTACCAAATTTCATGTCTCTATGACAAACTAAATTCTTGGGTCCCATTATAAGTTTGTAGGGGGCGCTGGAGAGCCATTTCTTAAGATAACCCTTTTATTTAAATAACTTTGTGTTCAAGTCTTGTGCACAAACGCCTTTTTGGGTCCAACTTGATCCGAGAAAGCGTTTTTTAGGCCCTCCCGGTCATCACTGGCTCGGGCCTAATAATACGAGCAAAAACAAGTCGTTTTTCTAACTACCACACACTATACATTTTTGGAAACTCTTGCTATGGGGTGGGGTCCATAGTTGGTTTAGAGTGTGTTTTATTATGAGTGACCCCTTCAATAGCCATTTTCTTTTGACCTCCATTCATTTCATAAGTAAGCAATTAGAAGTATGCCCGGTCTCTATATGTCCAGATAGTGCATGTGGCCACAAATCATCCGAGCATAAACAATATAGCCCTTTTTCAACCCCAAACTATACATTTTCGGAAAGCTCTCTCCATTTCCCACATGTCTGTGGGGTCCGGTCATTGACCCATTTAATGGGTGTTCACTCATTGACTTCCATTCATTATATATTGAGTCTAAGCAATTACAAGCATGGCGTGTCTGTATATGCCCAGATAGTGCACGTGGCCACGCTTATCATTCATTTGTTGGACACTTAGTGACAGACAATTACTGGTGAGTGCTGCACAGCGATTACAATAGTCCCTTGCCATGCATGGCAGGCTTTGGACTAATTAAAGCCGCAAGCTGAAATGATTGTTCATCGACGTCGCAACCCGGTACCGGTGCCTAGGTTGAACCATCGCTACCCGGTGCTGGTGCTGAGGTTAAACAAGGGTTGCTATCTTAGTTGGGGTTATAATGGATATTCATGTATTTAGGTGCTGGTGCCTATTTTAAGGTGTATGTTGTGAAGCTCAATTTAGGTGTACCACTACAACAAAACCATTTGAAATAGTGCATTAATATAAACATTTTTTCAAGCCAAAAGCAACAAGTTTGGCATATTTAGTAAAATTCTGACAAACTAAATTTTTGATGGTCCAATAGACATCAAAAATGCTCGTAATCCATTTCTTTCTTAAAAATTAGATAAGTAAAAAAAAAAAAATGGAAGTTTAACTTTTTAAGGTTAGAAGGTTTAAGGCATGTCTACAGTGTAAAATCTTAAAATGTTATGCCAAATTGAAAAAGTATGTGCAAGTTAAAAGAACATCAATTTCTTATCACTTATTTTACACGTATTCTTTTACACATTGTCTTTGTCATTGTCACAGAAACACAATTAAAGTTAGGGCATGGATGCCATTGGCATTTTTTGTTTGCAAAATTTTATAAATTTCTGCCAAAAGGAATGTATCTTTTGCTCTCGTCATTGACCATGACCATTTCATTGTGCGTTCACCACTGACCTCCATTAATTTTATACCTAAACAATTAAAAGAATTTTGAGTCCCTATACAGTATATGCCCGGTTAGTGCACGTGGCCATGAACATAAACAACACTTGGGTATTACTGGTCTGTGCAGCAATTACAATAGTCCCTTGCCATGTATGGCAAGCTTGGGACAAATAACACATTCTAATTAGAAGTAAAGTAGGTATAGACAAAATCTTAATACTAATAAAGCCAATGAAACTCCTGTAGTGTCATTAGTTTTAATTGTTTAGGTAAAAAATAAACAATTAAATTTCTGCATTTGTATGGGCTGATGACTTACACATCATAGGCTGATGTGTAAGCATCAGAACTGGGGATAATCTTTAAAGAACTGGTGATAACCTTTAAAGTCTAAAGTCTTAAAGTTTTGAGTCCACATGTGATTGCAACACATTTTTATTTTACGTTACTATAATACAGTGGTCATCTTACCTCCTATTAGTTCAGAAAAAGTCCTATTATCCATCACATGATCTGCCAAAAAAATGTTCAATAAACAATCAATAAATAAACTTAAACAACTTGTCACTTCTAGACTCAATAGAGACACTGTGGATTTTATTGAACAAAAGGATGACATGGAGCAAAAGAGCTTAAGCCAGAAACAGAACTGGGGATAACCTATTAAAAGTAATTTAATTTGTATCACAACATTGTTATATGAGTTAGTTTGAGTGCTTTTAAAACAAGCATGTTGTTTCCCAGCAGGCTTTGTGCTACTGTTTTGGTAACTTGTTTAGCAACTGAAACGCTCAACTCAGAGCAGATGAAACTAGTCCCTATTGGGTCCTGAGAGTGTCTTATCTCCACGGAAACAGACCCAGAGGAGCAGGTCTGGACCCAGAGGAATGAGTCTGGGCCAGACTGATAAGACACACCCTCATCTCCAAACCTCACATTATCCACTGACACTCTCCTCAGTGTCTGGAACACAGGGCCTGGATGTGGGCTTGACACTCACCTGGAGTCCCCGCTGGTGTAAAAGCAGGTTTTGGTTCTGTTTGAGTTAAAGCCAAAGGCTGCACTAGAGAGACGCCATTGTCCATTCTGATGTGAGCTTCACTGAGAATAAAATAATGAAAGGAATCACATTCATCCCTGAAAGTAAATTTAATCTTATTTCTGGCTCAGCCACTGACCACACATTTGAAGAGAATAAAAAACATCTTACTTTGTCGAGAGCAAACTCCTTTTTACATTTTCTGTACAATGGATATAAGACATATTCATTGTATGTTCTTGTTTATAGCATATAATAATCCTAATTTAAAAAAATAAAAAATTTTAAATAGCAACATTGGTATTGACCTTAATGACAATTATGACATTTCTAAATTAAATAAAATAATTTAAATAGAGCCTTTCTTTTTCTACTGAAATTAAATGTTCAGTTTTATGACTGACTTTTTATTTTATAGAAATTATAAATTCCTACTGAGCTATAATTCCTTCATTTTAATATCCTGCATTAACCATGCAATTGCAAAAGTTATGTATTTTTGTTATTATGAAAGGAGTTTTGTAACATTTGTATAAACGTAAAACATCTAAGAATTTGAGGTCTTTTAGTTAATCAACATTCACATATAAATGATTAACAAAAGCAAAATAAATCTTGTGATAAACTTACCAGGGCTGTCTGTCTCCTCATCAACCAAAGACAAAAGAAGGAAGAAGAAATTCAAACACACAGCTGGGTGTGGTGTCATCCCAAGGGTTAGGAGCCAGCCAATCCCGAGGCAGATGTCTCTTACATCACCATCAGACTAAATTTAGTCCAACATGTGACAATCAACAGACTACTCAACATCTTCCACTGTCATGTTCTTAAGAGTTAAAGCCACTGGACAAAACGTTTGCCATATAAAGTAAAATCTCTGGTAACTTCAGTCATTCATGCAAATAAAAATGTATGACCTAAATTCATCTTCCTCTTTCTTTCATGCTGAATCACTCACTGTTCCACAGACACACCACTAGCGCTATCTTTTCCAACTCATGCTTTCTGGGGGGCGGTATAGACCCTTTTACAGCCCACGTGATCAAATAGTTGCGCGCGCATTTTGGCAACGGAAGTGGTGTTGTTCCCCACTGGCTACAACGCTACAACGTGTTAGCAACTCCTATAAAGTTTATCACAACGGTTTCCCAGCATCAAAATGTCTGGTTGTTGCGCACGTTGCACCAATCGATACTCCACCAAGGGGCTTAAGTTTCATAGGATTCCGACAGGATCACGGCCGTTTCAGAAGAATCGGCGACGCCTGTGGCTGCAGGCGATTAAACGTGTTGATTGGAGCGAGGACATAATAAAAAATGCTCGCGTCTGCAGCGCCCACTTTATATCAGGTAAGTTTATCTATGTACTCTTGAGTTTAATGGAAAGCATGGTTTACATTATTGATTGTCTGTAGCCTACGGTGTACTTTATCAATGCAGCTGAAAGAAAACAGCCTCAAGTCGCATACTACAACCCCAAAGAACACTCTCTCTCTCTTAAGTGGTTTGTGAGTGTTTTTACCATATCATTATATTTATCCATCTACTACTGTACTTTACACTCTACTCTTTTTTTTCATTTAAGTTAAGCTCATTTATATTTGTGTCTTGAGAAAGCTTGTGGCTGTAACCCTATGTAGAAGTGTGCTTCTTTACTCTGGGCAAAAAAGGCCCAAAAAATATTTATCTGAAACTATTGTTTAATATTTTATTCTATATGAATTTTTTTAGAAGGTTATAATCTGAGGGGACTAAAGAGGGGTCATGTGTGTAATGTAAGGGGCCTATTAATACACACCAGCCATCAGTCTCAATAACAACAGTTTATCTGTTACAAAAGAATATCTGGACTTTACAAACTAAAGTCAGTAACGCTTTAGATTACAAACCAGTTCTTACCAGGTAGGTATAGGTAACAACAGGTGTAATTACTGGGTAATTACAGGGTACCTACAGGACAATAACACTTTTATTATTATTATTAGGCCCGAGCTGGTGATGACCGGGAGGGCCTATTGTTTTTGCTCGGATTTTTTTTTTTTTATTTTTTTTTTTCTTCCGACCCAATGATCCTAAATTTGACCCAGTGAACATGCACGAAAAGTCATTTTATTGGTCCCAGACTTCAAGCTCGGCGAAAAATTTATGTATTTGAAGTCGCGAAAAAAATACGAAAAATGACTCAGTGGCGACCCCTACAAAATCAAAATACATTGGGCCTATGGAAAGTGAAAGTAACTTTTTTCCAACGTAGAAAAATGAAACTTGGTATATCCATAGGACACCTCAGGGCAAACAGAAAAGTAAATGACAGTCACACCCTAAACTTAACAGGAAGTCCGCCATGTGGGTGAAACGCGGACCACTAAAATCGCACCCCTTGCGCAGAAAGATGCAAATCATTGTGTTTTAATCTAAATTGCCCCAAATTTGGTGAGTATCATCTAGACACGTGTGCCAACCAAAGTTGTGACTTTGTTTTGATATCTTATCGGGTATGGGTGTGGCAAGCCTGTAACGAGGTGGCCATTTTTGTGAAAATAAAACGTCTCTTAACTCTCAAACGCCTTCTCGGATCGAGTTGGACCCAAAAAGGCGTTTGTGCACATTCATGACCTGAACAAAAAATATGTAAATAAAAGGGTTATCTTTAGAAATGGCTCTCCAGCGCCCCTACAAACTTATAATGGACCCAAGAATTTAGTTTGTCATAGAGACATAAAATTTTGTACACACATCTCTTATGTCATGACGAGCATAAAAGCCAATGACAACCACGCCCTATCTATAAATGTGTTGCCATAGCAACGTCCCAAAAATGTGAAAAAGTCAATGGGAAGTGAAATTTTTAGTTTGTTGTAGGCAAATAAAACTTGGTACACACATCCACCATGGGCTTATGAACAAAAAGCCAATGGGGACCACACCCTATCACACACAGGAAGGCGGCCATTTTGAATTGAAAATGTGAACCGACTTAAAATACACCTCTTTTAAAAGTACACAGAAAAAGCTGCTTCATTCCACAGACACCAAACTTGGGCAAAATGAGCTAAACACATGTATGTAAAAGAGACAAGTGTTTTTCTAGACTTTTGCTCGAGTTATATTTTTTTATTATAATTCGGTATATTTTTTATTATAATTTTTCTGCAAAATGATCCTCAATTTAACCCAGTAAACGAACAACTAAAAGTCATTTTTATTGGTCCCAGACTTCAAGCCCGGCAAAAATTTATGTATTTGAAGTCCCCGAAAAAAATACGAAAAATGACTCAGTGGCGGCCCCTAGAAAAGTCAAAATACATTGGGCCTATGGAAAGTGAAAGTAACTTTTTCCAACGTAGAAAAATGAAACTTGGTATATCCATAGGACACCTCAGGGCAAACAGAAAAGTCAATGACAGTCACACTCAAACTTAACAGGAAGTCCGCCATGTGGGGTGAAAGGCGCGCCACTAAATTCGCACTTGCGCAGAAAGATGCAAATCATTGTGTTTTAATCTAAATGGCCCCAAATTTGGTGAGTATCATCTAGACACATGTGCCAACCAAAGTTGTGACTTTGTTGTTGATATCTTATTGGGTATGGGTGTGGCAAGCCTGTAACGAGGTGGCCATTTTTGTGAAAATAAAACGTCTCTTAACTCTCAAACGGCTTCTCGGATCGAGTTGGACCCAAAAAGGCGTTTGTGCACATTCATGACCTGAACACAAAAATATGTAAATAAAAGGGTTATCTTTAGAAATGGCTCTCCAGCGCCCCCTACAAACTTATAATGGGACCCAAGAATTTAGTTTGTCATAGAGACATGAAATTTGGTAGACACATCTCTTATGTCATGACGAGCATAAAAGCCAATGACAACCACCCCCTATCTATAAATGTGTTGCCATAGCAACGTCCCAAATATTTGGAAAAAGTCAATGGGAAGTGAAAATTTTAGTTTGTCGTAGGCAAATGAAACTTGGTACACACATCCAGCATGGGCTTATGAACAAAAAAGCCAATGGGGACCACACCCTATCACACACGGGAAGGCGGCCATTTTGAATTGAAAATGTGAACCGACTTAAAATACACCTCTTTTTTAAAAGAACTCAGAAAATAGCTGCTTCATTCCACAGACACCAAACCTGGGCAAAATGAGCTAAATACATGTATGTAAAATAGACAGGTGTTTTTCTTGACGTTTTTGCTCGAGTTATATATTTTTTTATTATAATTTGGTATATTTTTTTTTAGTATAATTTTTCTGCAAAATGATACTCAATTTGACTCAGTAAACGTGCAACTAAAAGTCATTTTTATTGGTCCCAGACTTCAAGCCAAAACTTTATGTATTTGAAGTCAAAAAAATACGAAAAATGACTTAGTGGCGACCCCTACAAGAGTCAAAATACATTGGGCCTATGGAAAGTGAAAGTAACTTTTTTCCAACGTAGAAAAATGAAACTTGGTACATCCATAGGACACCTCAGGGCAAACTGAAAAGTTTATTACAGCCATATCGTAAACTCAACAGGAAATCTACTAGGTTGGGTGGAATGCGTGACCACCTAAATCGCACCCCTTGTGTCTAAAGACTTTTAATCTAAACAGCTCCAAATCTGGTGAGTATTATCTAGACATGTGTGCCAAAAAATTATCAATTTGTTTTTGATACATTTGTGGCTGTGGTCGTAATGAGTCTGTGAAGAGGCAGCCATTTCTTTGGGAAATAAATGTCATTTCCCAATTGCCAGGATCCTTCATTTAGAGGAGGCCCCTCCAGAGCCAAGGCTAGAGTCTTAGAAAACTCCTCAGAATCCTTTGGAACTTGTAACCTTGTTCTTTTAGTCAAGTTATATTTGCATTTTGCCTTTTTAAACAGGGGGGTGCAGCGATTCCTGAGTCATCTCAAATCTCCAGCCAGTACTTTGTTTTTCTCTTAGCCCAAGCATAATCTATTATTTCCAAAGATTCAAGATTCAAAGTGTTTATTGTCATGTGTACAGACAGAAAGCATGTTTCCCTGTACAATGAAATTCTTACTTTGCCGTCCACAGTAAAAATGTCACACAGGTAAGTAAAAAAAAAAAAATAAGACAATATACAAGTAATAATAATGCAAATGTACAACAAAATACAAGAGGGCAAAAGGAATAAAGTAGTAAAGTGAGGTAGTGCAGTTGTGATGGTGTAAAGTGACGGTGTAAAGTGAGGTAGTGCAGTAGGTAAAGGTAAACAATTGTTCATGTAATGTTGTGATTGTGAATGTAGACTCCTATCTGCTGTTTAGGAGTCTTATGGCAGAGGGAAAGAATGAGTTCTTCATTCTGGAAGTCCTAGCACCAAGTCCTAGTCCAAAGGTTCAGACAGCTCCCAGGAAAACCAGAGATTGTGGAGACCTTTAACTCTAAAGTTAGGTTACAAGGTGGTGTAGCAGGCCCAAGCAGTAGCACAGGCCCGGTTATTTGACATTACCGTGAAGTTTACGCTTTAAAGCACGAAATGCAATCCTCCGAGTGCATGTGTCCCCGCGGTCTCAAGGGAGGCGAGGGCCTTTATCGCCGCTTGCGGCTTTAATTATTATTATTATTACATCAATTTTATATAGCGCTTTTCTGTGTACGCAAAGACGCTTTACATATCAATTATTCATTCACTCCACAGTCACACACTGGTGGTAGTAAGCTACATCTGTAGCCACAGCTGCCCTGTACTTATGACACTGCATACTTATGAATAATTATAACCATGGACTTCTATATGAAAATAACATTGAACATAACATATAGGTGCAATGAATATACACACGCCCAAGGTATTTATATATATACACACACACACGCACACACTTTTATAATATTAATATTATGATAAAATAATTTGAATTATTACGTTTATTTTAACTTCTTCAGGGTTGGGCCATTTACTAGGCTTTTCCCCTCGACATTGCACTGCGCCTACTTCAGAGATCACTGTTCCCAGCAATTTTTGCCTACCATCAAATGCCTGACCTCTTTAGAAAGCTGAGACCCTGTAGTTTCTTAGGAAACAATCAGAATAATTGTGTGAAGTACTGGCACAGCGTTATAGAGGTTAGAATATTGTTTTTTCTTTCTGCTGGATAACAAGCATCTCAACTGACCACATTTCAGCTTCTAGGTCTCTTAATATGACTTTAGAAACACAACTGAGCCCAAGCACCAGGTCTTGTAAAGCTGTGTGCAAAAGCAGATCAATATAGAATGAAATATGGGTACTTTAGACCATTTATTTGCCAAGGTATGCTCATGCGTTTTGTAAAATGCCCTATCGAAACTCCCCATAGGACTTTTGGTCACTCAAAATACATACTGACAATACAAACAAACCAAACCGATTAGAAATCATGTGCAACTTAAGTTATATAGAAAAGAAAGAGCAATTCTGCCTCTCCCACTGATGTAAAATTGCTGGGTAGCAGCTAAACTGTAACTACTAACGTTAGGTCTCACTCAAAGCCAGCTAATAACTACAACCACATTCACAAAGACTGTAATTTAGACAAAAAATTAGTTGTCATAAAATCGTTATTGGTGTCAGTAAAACTATAACTGAACAGCTCGATTGTGGTCTCAGCCTTGATAACTTGCACAAGTAACGTTAGCCGTGATACACAACTATGCTGCATGATTAAGTCGTCTTTCGAAAAGAAAAGCTGCAATTTCAACATGTTCACGCATCCAGAATTATAGCCAAGTTATTAACGTTTGTAAGAAATCAAACATTTTGTAAATCCGTCAAGATTTCAGCGAGATAAGAGTATTTGTGTTCGTGCAGATCACTCACCTTACATCAGGTACCACAGAGCCCGGCAGAAAGCTTGCCTGTGACAAGATGGCCGCCGGTGATGACGTTAGAGACTCCGCCGTAAGACATCTAGCCTTTATTATGTATGTCTATGGTTTTAGCCCCTTGTGCTCACACCTCGCAGCTTATATTGTCTATTATTTTACTTTAATTACAATACTTTAATTAGTACCAATTATATTTTCTAAACAATGTTAAAATCCAAATAATAATGCACAATATTTTATTGTTTGCCGGCTTTCTAGCCTCACAAAAGTAGACATGTTATGAAGACAGCACAATAGAGAACACTGAGCTAAAATCAAACTAACTCCTAACGGTGTCCCAGCCGAGTGTAGACAATAATTTGCTATTATGTATGTTTTTATGAGGACAAATGCTCAAATGAGATATTAATTTTGCATTTTTTTAAACTTTTAATCAGTAAATCAATAGCTGACCCATGTGTGATCACGTTCAAGAGCGACTGTTTAAGAGCCATCAAGCATTTCACTTGATTGCAGGTCTTCATAATTTGTATCAACTGGTAACACCATTCTTTTTTCCTGCACATAAAAGGAGAATCCCAGGCTGATGTTCATCACCACCTGTTGCCCAAAGGAATGGGAAAGAGGATGAAGGCATAAATTAATTAATGATGTGATAAGTTAAATTAATTAACTTATCACATGCTAAGATGTTTAGATGAATGTTTTGCTGTAATAGGTCATTTTAGGTTAAGTTGCATTATGTATAGACAATAATGATTGCATTATATTCTAAAGCAAAGACCATACATGTAAATAGGGAGGAAATAGCCCTTTATATTGTATTTGAATCTTATTATATGATAAAGTTTGCTCTGTCCAGCCTAAACACTGTCTCTTTCAATAATTGTACTCACTGCCCTAAATATTATACATTGTGTACAGGGATTGACTTTTTTGCTTACTGACAGAGGTGTAAAGTACTTGAGTAAATGTACTTCGTTACTAGGGATGAGCGAGTACAGCATTATTAGGGGCCATTCGGTGCTTGGACCCTAATAATGCTTTACTCGCTTATTCCGCCATTGAAGTCTAAGGCAGCCCATAGAACCGTTTGATAAAAAGTTGTGAAATTTGGCACCCTCTAGCGCCACCACCTGTCCAAAGTTGGACTTATGTTTATGCCAATAACTTTTGAAACCTGAGGGTTACAAAGAAAATTCTTTTTTCCTCTGATTCCTGAGCTTATGACAATTTGATTGCACCATATGACATAATTTTCCGGCCATTTTTAATTTTCGAAAAAACTTACTTTTGCAAACTCCTCCTAGGCCATATCCCCAATTTTCATGAAAATTGAACCAGATCATCTTCAGACTATGCTGACAAATATCATTTTGTCAGCATAGTCATCACACAAAATCGTTTTCATATACTGCAGCGACAAAGTTGAGGCATGATGTTAAAATGAGTCTTGAAGCTGCATTTCTGCAAAGCTTCGACATAATAACACCAAACTTTTCCTGTGTCATTGTCACCTCACTCTGACAATACAACATCAATTTCGTAACTGCTCCACCTATTGGTCAAAAGTGATAAACCATTAAATCAGTTTATTAGTGACTGTCAGTGTTGGTCATCTTACTTCAAAAAATTAATTAGTTACAGTTATAAATTACTTCTCCCAAAAAGTAATTGAGTTAGTAACTCAGTTACCACATTTTAAAAGTAACTCAGTTACTCAGCAAAGTAACTGAAGTTATTTTGTATGTTCTATAAGGGTATTACATTCTATAACAACTTAAATATCAAAGATGTTTAAATTAACTGATTGAAGAATAAAAACACTATATATAGTATTTTAGAACATTTGGTATTTATTTCAACTCAATAGATTGCAGTCTGCCATATGATATGCATATAAATAAAAACATAAAAAAAACAATATTGAAAATAAAATTCAATGGCAAAATTAAGTCACACAAATGTAAACTTGTATAAAAAGAAACAAAGGAAGATCCGGCCATTAAGTAGTGCAAATCTCTGTACCTGTAAATTATTGCACAATAAACAGAACACAATCCAACTCTCTCTGTAGATTAATATGTTGTTCATTCTCAAAGAAATTGAATAATACATTAATCTATTCTAACATACTCCTCATCTAACAACTAAACCAGTGGTTGTTGCTGACACGTAAAATCGAGCGTTGCTTGTTTTAACAGTGGCTCTTTCTCCTTCACTGGAACTCACGCTAGCTGCCTTTGGGGTTAGCAGCAACAACAAGTGTTGTGTTAGCATGTGTTGATGTGAGGTGCTTTATAAGATTTGAGTTACTTGAGGCAGATGTGGATAAAGTCTTTTTCATGGACATAGCATGTTACAGAAACATTCTTGCCTTTAATTTCAATTAACGAGAAGTAGTGCCAATACTTCCAGTTCTTCCTTTGAATTTCCCCGGCTCCTCGCCATTGTTGCTGTCTTGTGTTTAGTGGAAGTCAGAGCGCGCAGTGAGACCGCGTCAGCCAATCATCGCTTTTGCAACGGTGTCATCATGTTCGCCCCTGCTCTCTCCAGCAGCAGCTGATGTGTAGCTAAAGTATGACACCACGCTTTATTCAACCAAATTGTATTAACGCAACACTTTACAGTCTCAGTAACGATAACAGCGTTACAACGATGGGAAAAGTAATTAATTTGATTATTCCGTTACTGAAAAATGAACGCCGTTAGTAACACCGTTATACTCTAACGCCGTTACTTCCAACACTGGTGACTGTATATGATGTTGGAGGGTGCAGTGGACGCACTGATAATAACCATCCCTGGCCTTATTTGAAAGAAATGTTTTCATTTGCCGATGTACAGAATGACTCTTACAGGATGCAGTGTCTACTTTGTTTGCCACGAACCACAAAAATAAGTGATTTTAAGAATTCATCATCAAATTTTAGGAAACACATTGAGGTAAGAGCCTATTTAATGCCAATTTAGCCAAATTAATCTATACAGATCATGTTTCACTTTACAATGGTATTGTAAGTGTCATTGAAAAAAAAACATATATATTATTGTGGAATAAGGTTGAGAGAAAACAACAGATGTCTTTTGGTGATTTATTTAAGGAAAAAGGGGAAAAAAAGTTCAGAGTCATCTTTTGTACAAAAGGTGGAGTGGACATACAAGTCTGTTGTGTCCAGAGTTACATGAACAATCCCAATGATAAGTAGACAGGCTTAGAATTTACACTGAAATCACAGCAGATAAGAGGAATGAAACACTGGCTCACAGAGAGTGAGCCGTCTAACATGAATCAGCATTTTACTGGTTTTCCCAGAAAACAGAGTTGTCTCTGTATAAGACAATTGTATCAGTTTGAAAACAGTACGCACAGATGGTCCCGCGCATATCATTCTGCTGCGGTCATGGACGGCATAAATACATAACAGAGTATGTGAAAGATGAAAAGATCATTTTCCCATTACAATTCCCTCCTTTTGATCAAACACATTTGATCAACCAAAATCAATCAAAACTCAATTAGATTACAAAACATAAATCAAATTAAAGCCGCAAGCGGCGATAAAGGCCCTCGCCTCCCTTGAGACCGCGGGGACACATATATTCGGAGGATTGCATGTCGTGCTTTAAAGCAAATTTGGAGCTGTTTAGATGAAAACCCTTTAGCACAAAGTGTACGATTTAGGTGGTCATGTATTCCACCCAACATAGATTTTCTGTTGAGTTTACGGTATGGCTGTAATAAACTTTTCTGTTTGCCCTAAGGTGTCCTATGGATGTACCAAGTTTTGTATTTCTACATTGGAAAAATTTACTTTCATTTTCCATAGAACCAATTATTTTGACTTTTCTAGGGTCGCCACTGAGTCATTTTTCCTATTTTTTTCAGGGACTTCAAATACATACATTTTTGCCGGGCTTGAAGTCTGGGACCAATAAAAATGACTTTTAGTTGCACGCTTTACTGGGTCAAATTGAAAATCATTTTTCAGAAAAATTATAATAAAAAATATATACCAAATTATAATAAAATAAAATATACCTCGAGCAAAACGACAAGAAAAACGCCTGTCTATTTTACACACATGTGTTTAGCTCATTTTGCCCAAGTTTGGTGTCTGTGGAATGAAGCAGCTATTTTCTGTCTGTTGAGAGGTTGTATTCTAAGTCGGTTCACATCTTCAATTTAAAATGGCCGCCTTCCCGTGTGTGATAAGGTGTGGTCCCCTTTGGCTTTTTGTTCATAAGCCCATACTGGATGTGTGTACTAAGTTTCATTTGCCTACGACAAACTAAAATTTTCACTTCCCATTGACTTTTTCCACATATTTGGGACGTTGCTATGGCAACACATTTATAGATAGGGGTGGTTGTCATTGGCTTTATGCTCCTCATGACATAGGAGATGTGTGTACCAAATTCCATGTCTCTATGACAAACTAAATTCTTGGGTCCCATTATAAGTTTGTAGGGGGCGCTGGAGAGCCATTTCTAAAGATAACCCTTTTATTTACATATCTTTGTGTTCAGGTCATGAATGTGCACAAACGCCTTTTGGGTCCGACTTGATCCGAGAAGGCGTTTGAGAGTTAAGAGACATTTTATTTTCACAAAAATGGCCACCTCGTTACAGGCTTGCCACACCCATACCCGATAAGATATCAACAATAAAGTCACAAATTTGGTTGGCACACGTGTCTAGATGATACTCACCAAATTTGGGGCCATTTCAATTAAAACACAATGATTTGCATCTTCTTGCGCAAAGGGGTGCAATTTTAGTGGCCATGCGTTTCACCCCACATGGCGGACTTCCTGTTTAGTTTAGGTGTGGCTGTCATAGACTTTTCTGTTTGCCCTGAGGTGTCCTATTGATGTACTAAGTTTCATTTTTCTACGTTGGAAAAAAGTTACTTTCACTTTCCATAGGCCCAATGTATTTTGACTTTTCTAGGGGTCGCCACTGAGTCATTTTTCATTTTTTTTTTTCGGAGACTTCAAATACATATATTTTTCGCCGGGCTTGAAGTCTGGGACCAATAAAAATGACTTTTAGTTGTTGGTTTACTGGGTCAAATTGAGAATCATTTTGCAGAAAAATTATAATAAAAAAATCTATACCGAATTATAATAAAAAAAAATATAACTCGAGCAAAAAAGTCTAGAAAAACACTTGTCTCATTTACATACATGTGTTTAGCTCATTTTGCCCAAGTTTGGTGTCTGTGGAATGAAGCAGCTATTTTTTGTTGTTTTTTAAAAAAGAGGTGTATTCTAAGTCGGACCAAATTTTCAATTCAAAATGGCCGCCTTCCCGTGTGTGATAGGGTGTGGTCCCCATTGGCTTTTTTGTTCATAAGCCCATGGTGGATATGTGTACCAAGTTTCATTTGCCTACAACAAACTAAAAATTTCACTTCCCATTGACTTTTTTCACATTTTTGGGACGTTGCTATGGCAACACATTTATAGATAGGGGGTGGTTGTCATTGGCTTTTATGCTCCTCATGACATAAGAGATGTGTGTACCAAATTTTATGTCTCTATGACAAACTAAATTCTTGGGTCCCATTATAAGTTTGTAGGGGGCGCTGGAGAGCCATTTCTAAAGATAACCCTTTATTTACATATCTTTGTGTTCAGGTCATGAATGTGCACAAACGCCTTTTTGGGTCCAACTGATCCGAGAAGGCGTTTTGAGAGTTAAGAGACGCTTTTATTTTCACAAAATGGCCACCTACAGGCTTGCTACACCCATACCCGATAAGATATCAACAACAAAGTCACAAATTTGCTTGGCACACGTGTCTAGATGATACTCACCAAATTTGGGGCCATTTAAATTAAAACACAATGATTTGCATCTTCTTGCGCAAGGGGTGCAATTTTAGTGGCCATGCGTTTCACCCCACATGGCGGACTTCCTGTTTAGTTTAGGTGTGGCTGTCATAGACTTTTCTGTTTGCCCTGAGGTGTCCTATTGATGTACTAAGTTTCATTTTTCTACGTTGGAAAAAGTTACTTTCACTTTCCATAGGCCCAATGTATTTTGACTTTTCTAGGGTCGCCACTGAGTCATTTTTCATTTTTTTTTTTCGGGACTTCAAATACATATATTTTTCGCGGGCTTGAAGTCTGGGACCAATAAAAATGACTTTTAGTTGTTGGTTTACTGGGTCAAATTGAGAATCATTTTGCAGAAAAATTATAATAAAAAATATATACGAATTATAATAAAAAAATATAACTCGAGCAAAAAGTCTAGAAAAACACTTGTCTCATTTACATACATGTGTTTAGCTCATTTTGCCCAAGTTTGGTGTCTGTGGAATGAAGCAGCTATTTTTTGTTGTTTTTAAAAAAGAGGTGTATTCTAAGTCGGACCAAATTTTCAATTCAAAATGGCCGCCTTCCCGTGTGTGATAGGGTGTGGTCCCCATTGGCTTTTTGTTCATAAGCCCATGGTGGATATGTGTACCAAGTTTCATTTGCCTACAACAAACTAAAAATTTCACTTCCCATTGACTTTTTCACATTTTGGGACGTTGCTATGGCAACACATTTATAGATAGGGGGTGGTTGTCATTGGCTTTTATGCTCGTCATGACATAAGAGATGTGTGTACCAAATTTTATGTCTCTATGACAAACTAAATTCTTGGGTCCCATTATAAGTTTGTAGGGGCGCTGGAGAGCCATTTCTAAAGATAACCCTTTTATTTACATATCTTTGTGTTCAGGTCATGAATGTGCACAAACGCCTTTTTGGTTCCAACTCGATCCGAGAAGGCGTTTGAGAGTTAAGAGACGTTTTATTTTCACAAAAATGGCCACCTCGTTACAGGCTTGCTACACCCATACCCGATAAGATATCAACAACAAAGTTACAACTTTGGTTGGCACACGTGTCTAGATGATACTCACCAAATTTGGGGCCATTTAGATTAAAACACAATGATTTGCATCTTTCTGCGCAAGGGTGCGATTTTAGTGGCGCGTTTCACCCCACATGGCGGACTTCCTGTTGAGTTTAGGGTGTGACTGTCATTGACTTTTCTGTTTGCCCTGAGGTGTCCTATGGATATACCAAGTTTCATTTTTCTGTGTTGAAAAAACTTACTTTCACTTTCCATAGGCCCAATGTATTTTGATTTTGTAGGGTCGCCACTGAGTCATTTTTCGTTTTTTTTTTTCGGCGACTTCAAAAACATACCATTTTTGCCGAGCTTGAAGTCTGGGACCAATAAAAATGACTTTTTGTGCATGTTCACTGGTTCAAATTTAGGATCATTTGGTCACAATAAAGATAAAAAAAAAAAAAAAGTAAAAAAAAAAAAAAATCCGAGCAAAAACAATAGGCCCTCCCGGCCATCACCGGCTCGGGCCTAATTAACCTTAGCTTTGTGAGTTGTACTACAGTTGCTGAAAAACCCAGCCGAGTAGTGTTGTCAAAAATATCGATATTTCGATAAATATCGATACTGAAATATCTCAAACGATACGATACTCATTTCCCGACGTTTCGATACCGAGTATCGATACTCGGTATCGAAACGTCGGGAAATGAGATTATCGATATCGATTATCGATATCGACAGAGAGGGAACGTTTATTTTAATCAGAAAATACAGCTCTTCAGCTCCGTGTCAGTGTCAAAGCTGAACAACAGCCCCTTATCCTCTAGTCCCCACTGCTTTGATAATCAGAATGAATTCAGAACTGAACCAGGACTGGACAGTTTTCATGTCAGGATTAAAAAGACTCTAGCTCGGAGGAAAGTGACGACTTCTAATGTGGTGAGTTGTACATTTGTCTGTCAACTTCTTTATTCTGTCGTAGGTTAAGTATTGACTCATTTGTTGCATATTTGACCTCATTTACAAACAACGTGAGTAATTAGCTCACAAAATTTGCATTCATTTGAACCCAACATATGTTGATTTGGGTGATTAAAAAGAGAAAAGGTGTGAAAGGAGGGTTTGGAGATAAGTGACACAGGTTAAGTCTTCCTTAAGTTGTGTCAGTTTCTGTGTGAATCCTAAATCCTGTTACAGAACTAATCATAAGCATTTTAATTAAAATGTCACCCCACACGGGGAAATATTGTTTAAGAGGCTGTAGGTGTGGAATAAATTAGACTTTACTTTAAAGAATTATATTCAAACACATATCATTTTATTAAAAATTTCCGGACCGTTCACGATGAGGAAAGTTAACTAAGGTCCAAGCGGACCTTGGCTGATTTTATATTTATCTTTAAATAAAAAATAAAAAAATAATAATATTGTGACAGTTGTTTTCCCTTTGGTATCGAAAATGGTATCGAATATCGATATTTTTGAAGGTATCGTATCGAAGTTAGAAATTCCAGTATCGTGACAACACTACAGCCGAGGCTGACTAAATCAAGCAGAAACATTTCATACTGTCAGTAGCTGACTACTAAAAACACCACATGTAAGTCCACAATTTTAGCCTTGGCGTTTCTAAAATTAAAAAAAATTAAAATTATCAGGTTCCAAAGTTGATTAGCTATGATTGCTTTGGTGACTATATTTCAAAATTGAATAAAGAAAATTACATGTGGCTGACACATACAGACGTGGACAAAAATGTTGGTACCCTTCAGTCAATGAAAGAAAAACTCACAATGGTCCCAGAAAAAACTTTATTCTGGCAAAAGTAATAATAAATAAAAATTCTATGAATGTTAACTAATGAAAGTCAGACATTGCTTTTCAACCATGCTTCAATGGAATTATTTTAAAAAATAAACTCATGGAACAGGCCTGGACAAAATTGATGGTACCCCTAGAAAATAATGTAAATAATGTGACCAAATGGACATGTTATTTCAAGGTGTGTGCACTAATTAGCATCACATGTGTGTACAATCTTGTTATCAGTCAGTGGGCCTATTTATAGGGCTTCAGGTAGTCACTGTGTTGTCTGGTGACATGGTGTGTACCACACTCAACATGGACCAGAGGAAGCGAAGGAAAGAGTTGTCGCAGAAGAATAGAAAGAAAATTATAGACAAGCATGATAAAGGTAAAGGCTATAAGATCATCTCCAAGCAGCTAGATGTTCCTGTGACTACAGTTGCACATATTATTCAGAAATTTAAGATCCATGGGACTGTAGCCAACCTCGACGTGGCCGCAGGAGGAAAATTGATGACAAATCAAAGAGACGGATAATCCAAATGGTAACTCCATGCTCAAGGAACATCAGTGTCAGATCGCACCATCCGTCGTTGTTTGAGCCAAAGTGGACTACATGAGAGGCAACCAAGGTGGACACCATTGTTGAAAACAAATCATAAAAAAGCTAGACTGGAATATGCCAAACTACATGTTGACAAGCCACAAAGCTTCTGGGAGAATGTCCTATGGACAGATGAGACAAAAATGGAACTTTTTGCCAAGGCACATCAGCTCTATGTTCACAGACGGAAAAATTAAGCATATCAAGAAAAGAACACTGTCCCTACTGTCAAACATGGAGGAGGCTCTGTTGTGTTCTGGGGCTGCTTTGCTGCATCTGGCACAGGGTGTTTTGAATCTGTGCAGGGTACAATGAAATCTGAAGACTATCAAGGGATTCTAGAGAGAAATGTGCTGGCCAGTGTCAGACAGCTTGGTCTCAGTCGCAGGTCATGGGTCGTGCAACAGGACAATGGTAAATGGTAATGCATTTATATAGCGCATTTTTGTACCCTTCTCGGGCACCCAAAGCGCTTTACATCATGCTTCCACTCACCCCATTCACACACATTCACACCTGGGGCAGACAGAGATGGGGGCTGCCATACACACGGCGCTCAACCTTCTCCGACCACCACCAAACACACCTCTACAGTCACACACATTCATACACCAGTGCTACGGACACTGGAGGCAAGGTGGGTTAAGTGTCTTGCCCAAGGACACAACGACAGTATGAACTGTGGGGCGAGCGGGAATCGAACCTACTACCTTCCGGTTGAAGGATAGGACAATGACCCAAAACACACAGCTGAAAACACCCAAGAATGGTTAAGAGGAAAACATTGGATTATTCTAAAGTGGCCTTCTATTAGCCCTGACCTCAATCCTATTGAGCATCTTTGGAAGGAGCTAAAACATGCCTTCTGGAAAAGACACCCTTCAAACCGGAAACAACTGGAGCAGTTTGCTCATGAGGAGTGGGCCAAAATACCTGCTGATAGGTGCAGAAGTCTCATTGACAGTTACAGGAATCATCTGATTGCAGTGATAGACTCAAAAGGTTGTGCAACAAAATATTAAGTTAGGGGTACCAACAATTTTGTCCAGGCCTGTTCCATGAGTTTAATTTATAAAATAATTCCGTTGAAGCATGGTTGAAAAGCAATGTCTGACTTTCATTGGTTAACATTTATAGAATTTTTATTTATTATTACTTTTGTCATAATAAATAATTATTTTATTTTACTTAATTTATTATTAAGTTTTTTCTGTGACCATTGTGAGTTTTTCTTTCATTGACCGAAGGGCAGTGTTGCCACAGTTACTTTGAAAAAGTAACTTAGTTACTTTACAGATTACTTGATTTAAAAAGTAACTTAGTTACTTTACAGATTACATGATTTTAAAAGTAACTAAGTTACTTTACAAGTTACTTTATTAGTTACATTCAGCAGCTGCCGACAACATAAAAATGACAGCTGGTTTTGCCTACAATCACTTTAGTTGAAGTGTATTTTTAACAGTAACATCAACAATCTATCTCCTGACAATTAAAGTTGAATTTAAAAACTATTTCCTGAAAAAATACATGTTTTTACAGAAAATAAAGGCAGTCTCTCTTGTCTTAACATAAATACTTGTTTTAATAAAAAATAAAGGCAGTCTTTCTTGTCTTAACATAAATACTTGTTTTAGTAAAAAATAAAGGCAGTCTTTCTTGACTTAACATAAATACTTGTTTTAATAAAAAATAAAATAGTCTTTCTTGACAAAAAATGACAAAAATAGTAACGCACAGTGACTTGGTTAAGTAACTTTAATCTGATTACTGGTTTGGAAATAGTAATGCGTTAGATTACTCGTTACTGAAAAAAGTGGTCAGAATAGAGTAACGCGTTACTAAGTAACGCGTTACTGGCATCACTGCCGAAGGGTACCAACATTTTTGTCCACGTGTGTACATACATACATAGTAACACACCTTGTCTTCTTCAAATAGATGAGCAAATAAAACAGAATTAACAGATTCACACTCAAGAGCAGAGGTGTCTGGGTAGTAGTCTTTGTCATGTTGAGGCAATTCAACATAGAGTTTAGCCAGTTGCAGGTTAAAGAAAGAAATCACTAATAGACTGAAAGCCGAACACGGTGGGGAGTTGTCAGTGGTGTGGTCAGACCTGGCAGAGTTGTGTTAGTAGTAGAGTGGGAAGTGTGGTCAGTTAATAGCCAGAGTACAGGAATTACAATAAGTCAAGATAGAAGTAACACAAAACACGTGGTTCCCCTTAGACAACACAAGCCTGGGATTCTAAACGGATGCCAAAGAAGATGTTTAAAGATCTGTTCAATAATAGCAAAAATAAAATTATAACGGCTCCTGGGGTTTTCTTCTGATGAAAAGGATCACGCTTCAACTGATGTCTTAACGTTTATTATTGGACTGTTGACATTATCACGTCATCTTGACTTCGACATCACTTGAACATTGTGCACCCCTTATTCAACATCTTTACATCTGTGACACCGCAAAAAACTGAAACAAATAAAATTACTGTGAGTGTTTTGTTTTTTTGTTTTTTTTTCCAAGTCCGTATAAGCTCATTCTTTGCCCCGATAAAATTTGTGCCTTGGTCGGATCTGATCAGTTGCACAGCTCCTCTGATTGCTATGAAGCATCTCAAAGCATTCAAAAATGCATCTGTAGTGAGATCATCTAACATTTCTAAATGCACAGCTCTGGAGCTCAAGCACGTAAACAACAGTCCATACCTCTTGAATTCCTTCCGACCTTGTTTTGTGTAGAAGGGGCCGAAACAGTCGATACCAGAGTATGAGAATGGGGGAGAAGGTTAAACTCTGTCAGCTGGAAGATCAGCCATAAGTTGTTCTTCAACTGGTCTACGCAGCTTTCTGCAAGTAACACAATTTCTGATATACTTGGCCACGACATTGCTTGCACCTAAGATCCAGTATCCATTGGCTCTGAGCTCATTCAAGGTTTGACCTCTGCCCAGATGTTGAGTTCTCTTGTGACAATGATCAAGTATTAGTTGTGTGATGATACCTTCCTTAGGAAGAATTACTGGGTGTTTCAACTCAAATGCTGTGTTAGACTTAAGTTAACCGTCCTCCAACCCTGAGCAGTTCATTTTGGAGGAAAGGGTCAAGTTGGTATAACTTGTTATTCTTTAGCAGTTTAGCAGGGTTTTGACTGAGCCATTTCAGTTCTTCTTCGAAGGCCTCTCTTTGCGCTGCTTTGAAGAGAACATGAGCTGCTTTCTCTCTCTCCAGTGTACTCACGTATTTCCAGTGGGTTTAACATTTTGCACCAAAGCGCTGGCTTTGAGACGTTCTCTGTCCTTACATCAGCATGTTTTAATGCATGTAGAGAAGAAACAGGATTACACGCAATACGTGCTTCCTCTGCCAAAAAATCTGCAAACTCAGTGAAACTTGGGTATGGCTTTTCTTCATCTAGTGCTTTAGTGACATACCTATTCCAGTGAGCTGGTATCCAATCAGGAAGTTTCTGCAGTAATTTCTGATTTTCTTCACAATCGTCCAAAACGGCCAAACCATGTACATGAGGCATTGCATTTTTGCATGAAACAAGGAAATCACTGAACTCCTGTAATTTTAGTGACTCTTTAGATCCAATCTTTGGCCAGTTACTCAGCTTGGCCCTAAATGCTCTTTGAACTACAAATGGGTGCCCATAGCGCTTGTTCAGGGCATCCCAAGCTTGCAAGTATGCATCCTCATCACTCCTATAAAATGTGCCTTCTAGTACACTAAGTGCATCTCCACGTATGTACCTTTTCAGATAGAACATCCTATGAGCTGGAGTTGAACAGTTTGTTTCAATCAGAGCTTTAAAGCAAGTGCGCCATTCAGTGAATTTGAGTTGGTCCCATGTAAATGTAAACGGCTCTGGAGCTGGAAGTTTAATCATTGACAGAGATTCCTGAAGTGCATTCACTAGCAAGACCTCATCAACCTTTGTCTCTAGCTTGTTTTCAGGGCTAGGTTGAGCTACCATATCCTCTAACTCTGCCTTTGTACACTCTTCTTTCAGTTTGGATCTGATAAACTGAGCTTCAGCCTTAAAGTTTAAGTATGTGAACATAAACTTCCGTTCTCATTTTGCTAACTCATCTTGCAAAAATCAAGCATTTTTCCTGTTGGACGTCTTTCTCTTTCTGAACGCCTTACTTCTTGCTCAATTCGTGTTAATGATTCCTGTGGTCCTGTCCTATTAACTACAAGATCTGCATTCATTTCAGCTAAACGTTCTTCATATTGTTGTCTGTCAGAGGCATCAATTTCAGTTTCTAATTTAGACTCTTATTTTGCCTTTTTGTCTTCAAGAGCTTGAATTACAATGGTCCAATCTATTTTGTTCCATGTTGGTAGCTTACTTTAAATCTGTTACGGACTGGCAGATAACCCAAACGCAGACACACGGTAAAACTCAAAAACAGATTTATTGAAAACAAACTTAGAATTAACGAGTTCTTCGAGGATAGCGGGGTACAGCAGGACAAGACCGGGGCTGGGCTGGAGCGGGACTGACGACGGGACTTGATGGGTCAGGAGAAGGCAGAGGTGGAACAGGAACAGGATTGACGGCGGGACTGGAAGGATCTGAGATGAACAAAAGAACAGGTAAGTAAGCATAAGGACAACAGGTAATTCAAGCGCGAGACGTATTACTAACGATAGTAAGTGTTACGATCTGGCATCGAGGAGCAGGATGTGGTGCTTCTTAAACTCCGTTGATTGCCAGCGTGGATCAGCTGGTCTCTCATTGCCGGCGCTCCCGCACACCTGTTTCCACCAGTGTTGCCAACTCTTTTCAAAGGAAAGTAGCTAAATGTCGCTAGATGACGTCATGCGTAAATTTGCATTTTTGTGACGTCATTACGTCATCGCGTCATCATACTAAATTGCATACTTTCTTGCGTTCTCCCTGCCTAACGTGCTTTCTTGACAAATTTGTGCTCACATGGTCTCTTTTACTGTATTTTATTATGATATAGCCGACTGTCCCAATAAAGCTCTTCTCATTTCTCATTTCAATTAAGTGATAAGCACACGAGAACAATGAAAATCAAAACGGTCAAACTAAATTCTTTAAATTTAAAATGAAACTTTCTGTCGACTCTTGTTTTTGTTTATTACTTCACAATTTCAACCCTCCTTTAGGGTTTGGGACCGGCAAAAGTGACCTAAAAGAGACACTCCGGCGGAGTTTCTTTAAATTTTTTTTTTTTTTTTATACTTATGGTCCACTTAGGAGCCTACAACATGTCACAGTAAAGTATTAACATTTTTAACCGAAATTTCTTTTTCATTTTTATTTTTTTACAATATTGTTTTCTTTTTTTTTTTTTCTTAAGTTTAGTTTTTAACCTTATGGTCCACTTAGGAGCCTACAACAAGTGACTGAAAAACATTAACATTTTTAACCACACATTTTTTCGACAAAGAACATTTTACATTTTTGCGTGCTGAATGTAAGCCTGGGCGGGATCCACCAGCGGCGGCTTGCCAAGTTCCCGCACATGCGCGATTCATTTGCAGTCTGGACGTGGAGGGGTGAACAACTCCTGCTCTGACTGCAGCTGGGAGGGGCTGGTGCACGAGGACTATGAGTGCTTTGGGATGGGGGTGGGGCCCGCGGCAGCACCCCTCTGCTCATTGATTAGACTAAGAACGATGTGTGCCCTCGCTAGAGGGGTCTGAAAACTCTAAACTCTGCTAAATATAGCAACAAAGTCGCTAAGTTGGCAACACTGGTTTCCACTCTGCGAACCTGTAGGGGCGGGGGAGCCGGAGGCGGACTCCGCAGGCAACTGGGCAGAGTCCCGAGCCACCGTGACAAAATCACCCTTTTGTTAAATTGTAAACACAAGCTATAATACCACATGAAATACCAGCTTCAATCATTTACAAACAATTCACAATTTGAACATCAACCATGAAACAAGATTTAAGTTTAAAAGATACAGACTGACCTGTGGATCCAAAAGTTGGAAGCCTTATTGACAGCAAAATTGTTCAAAACTGGTCAACATTGACACTTTGTGTCTTTCGGTTGTCACTGCAGCAATATCTTACGTTGCTCTTCAGCACTGCACAGTACACGGTCACAGGAAACTCCCGAGTGGAATTTAAATGCGATGCAATCCTGTTGCTCACTTAAATGACGACGTCTTCGCTTCCACCAATGGCTGCAACTTTTCACCGGTCTTTCCTTTTCCACATCAATTCTTTCACTCTTTCAGGGGGGTGTTAATAAACGTTTTTCACTATAACGGCTCCTGGGGTTTTCTTCTGATGAAAAGGTCACGCTTCAACTGATGTCTTAACGTTTATTATTGGACTGTTGACATTATCACGTCATCTTGACTTCGACATCAATTGAACATCGTGCACCCCTTATTCAACATCTTTACATCTGTGACACCGCGAAAAACTGAAACAAATAAAATTACTGTGTGAGTGGGTTTTTTTTGTGTTTGTTTTTTTCTTTTTTTCAAGTCCGTAAGAGCTTCAACAAAACACATTAACTTGTTTTGAGTAGTGATGAGTCGTTCATGAACGATTCGTTCTTTTTGAACGAGTCTTTAATATGACTCGGGAACGACTAGTCATCTCAGAGAGCGAAGTCGTTCATTTTGTGTAGACCGCGCATGCGCATTGCACCACATCTCATACAGGAAACAGAAAGGAGTCATTCATCTCCCGAGTCGTTCGTTACGTTCGTTCGTTCACCAAGTCCCAGCCCCATAGAGAAAGAGTATGCAGTTACCGGAAACAGAAAGGAACTGTTCATCTCCCGAGTCGTTCGTTCGTTAGGAACGAACAACTCGGGAGATGAATGAGTCCTTTCTGTTTCCGGACGGACGGATGTATTAGCTACAGCTACATGAGGCTGTCACGGCCCAGACCAGACATGTTGATGGAATTAATGCTAAGCTAAATATGAAGTGACAAAGGATAACAACTATTTGGATTAAGAGGTGAGTTGAACTCTCTGCCTGAAGTAAGCTGCAATTAATTTATAATTTATTTTTCAAAGTTTGGCCATGAATGCATTAGCTTACAGTTATTATAGTTTTTATTCCAAAAGTACTAAATGTATTAAAAATTGTAATATGCAACATTTTAATTAGATTCTGCTGAAATGAACGAAATGACTTGAAAAAAGATTCGTTCATTTTGCTGAACGAGACTTAAAGAACTGAGTCAGTAAAATGAACTGAACTTCCCATCACTAGTTTTGATGAGTACAAATTATATAGAAGAGATAGAAATCAAAATGGTGGGGGAGTTGCGTTCTATATAAAGGAGAATATTGTTGCTACAATTAGATCAGATTTAATGTTCAGAGATATTGAAATAATATGGTTACAGATTAATCTTCCATTTAATAAGCCATTTTTGGTTGGTTGCTGCTAGGGATGCTCATTTTGATTAATTTTCCCGACCGACAACCACCGCTCCTTAATCGATTATTAACCGTTAACTGATAAGATTATAATATTGAATTGGCATTAACGGCTTAGTGTACAACGTCCCGGGACGCTACAAAAGAAAGCCTGCGTTGTGCTTGCACCTCGTCATGCAAACCCCAACAATATATATACCAAATTAAAGCTTAAAGTCTCATCTTTCAGACAATATAAACCATTTTAACACGTTACAACCACAGCGCCGACACCAAAGCCTTTTTTACAGACAAGCACAAAGATTTAGTTTGGACTTGTCTTACCTTTGACGGGTCTCTTGGACTGAAACAGCAACAAATCCACATAAGCTTGGTGTCTTTCTGTCCGTAAAGGTCCAGGGAATAATATCCAGTAAAATAATTAGGTCCACAAGACATGTTATATCCTCCAAGGCTCAAAAACTGCAGAGAAGTATTTCCAACTTGAAATCTGCTGCAACATTTTTTGTCATTTCTATTGATAATAAAAGCCATAAGTCCTTTCGAGACCGCGAAAAAAGCTACTAAAATGCTAACATGAAGTGTTAGCCTTCGATTGACACCTTTTTCAGCCAACTCTGGCGGGTTTTGACCAGGCGGGACCTGAAATTGCACTGTGCGGCCATTAGTGCTCGCTTCATTTTGCTTACCTTGCTCGAAAAAAAAAATTCTTCAGGCATGTGTCACGTGTGTGGTTGCGCGTGCCGACACGCTCCATGAGTTAATAAATATAATCTATATAGTAGGCTATTTTATTTTTAAACCATGCAGCAAACAAAAAAAAAAGAACCTTAAAAAAAAAAAACGTTTGAAACCGTTTAACTGATAGTATTAATCGGTCAAAATTTTTACTTTAGGTTAACGGTTAAACAGTCAATATGAGCATCCCTAGTTGCTGCTATAGACCTCCAAACTCAGATTTACAGTATGTACAAAAAATATGTGAAAATATGGACATGGTTTCAAATCAAAATAAGGATATCTTCCTGCTTGGGGATTTTAATATTGACTGGTTTTCAAAAAAGTGCTCATTGCATAAAAAGTTGGTTACAATGGCTACTGTATGCAATCTCAAACAAGTGGTGATACAACCCACAAGAATTGCTATGGATAATACGTCTAAATCAACATGCATAGATCATATTTTCACTAATGTTCTTGATTTATGCTCACAAACTGTTTCTATGGGGGTAGGATGCAGTGATCATAACTTGATAGCAATTTCAATAATGATGAAAATTCCTAAATCTGGTGGAAGGATCATGTATTGTAGATTGTATAAAAACTTTATTCCCAGATTGTTTGTTGATGCGGTCAATAACTCAAAGTGGTCTGCAGTTCTTTATGAGGAGGATGTTAATGCTTCTCTCAACATTTTTATGGATACTTTCAGTAAAATAGTTGATAAACATGCACCTCTCCGAAAAAGATCTATAAAAATCAACAGTGCTCCATGGTTAGATGAAGAGCTAATGTCCCTCATGAGGCAAAGGGATAATGTCAGAGATATGGCCTTCAAGTCAAAATGTGACAAATGTAGACAAAGCACATTATCGCAAGTTGAGAAACAAAGCAAAAAAATTAAATAACATATAAAAGAAAGCATGGACAAAAAATCTCAAATTCTATGAAAGATAGCAAACAATTTTGGAAAGTATTACAGGAATTAATGTGTAGAAAGTCAAATAATTTGAATATGTACATGGAGACTAATGATGGTGACATTATTGGTAAACCTTGTGATATTGCTAATCATTTGAATGAGTTTTTTATATGCAAAGTAGAACAATTAAGATCTCGCATGACAATGCAAGATATTGAATCTCCTTGTGACAATGTTAGATTTATTATGAGGGGGAAAACTTGCTCCCTGTCATTTAATACTTGTAGTGAGGACAACGTTAAGAAGTTGCTTCTCTCCTTATCTGATGAGAAAACGCCTGGTACTGATCATCTTGATGGCAAAATTGTCGCAAATATTCTGTATAAACCGGAGTGTTTCCTAAGTTATGGAAACAGTCTAAAATTGTGCCTTTACTTAAGGATGATAAGGCGGGGTTTACTCCTTCTAATTGCAGATCAATTCAAATTCTTCCTGTATTAAGCAAAATATTTGAAAGGTTACTTTTTAATCAAATGCTAGAGTACTTTACATTAAATTGAATTGCTAACGAGTTCACAGCATGCCTATAGACCAGGCCATTCAACTAATACTGCATTAGTGCATATGGTTGATCAGTGGCTTACATATATGGAGGATAAAATACTTGTTGGTGCAGTACTTTTAGATTTTACAGCTGCATTTGATGTAATTGACCATAATATTCTGTTGTCAAAGCTCAAGTATTATGGATTCTCAAAATTGTCTGTTTCACTGATAAGGAGTTATCTCTATGGTAGAACTCAGCAAGTATTTTTAATGGTAGCTTTTCTGATAGTAAATGCGGTATTCCACAGGGCAGCTGTCTGGGTCCATTATTATTTTCAATTTTTGTGAATGATTTGCCCCATGTTGTTAGAAATGCAGAAGTTGTACTGTTTGCAGATGATGCAAGTTTATTTTGTGCAGCTCCTTCAATAACCGATCTAAGTAGGAACCTACAAAACCAATTAAATTTGATTATCGACTGGGTTAATTTGAACAAATTAGTTCTAAATATTTCCAAAACCAAATGTATTGTTTTTGGTATTAAACATTTGTTAAATAAACCTTGTAACCTAAATTTGACTATTGATAGAACTTTGGTGGAGCAGGTTACTAAAACTAAACTCTTGGGTGTTAAGCTGGATAAGTAAGTAAGTAAGTAAAATTTATTTGTATAGCACATTGTGGTGTAATATTTTATATGTTATGTGTTTTAAACTATGTAGACCCAGTTAGTTATTCATTTTAACATATTAATATAAAAGACAAAACCTAATGTCAGACACACACACAGGAAGGACCAGATAAAGATGTAGATGTCTGTTATCGGAGGAGACGGAGCCGAGGAGGAGAAGCCCAAGGCCAGACAGAAATGACATCAGGGAGTTAATGAGGAGAATCCCAGAGCCTTGCACAATGATATCAGAAAGAGTTATTACTTTACTGATATCAAAACTGTATAAAAGCTTATGTCTACTGTTCAATCTTTAGTAGAGCTGGGGGAAAGTCTACTCGGGTCGTTTATTGTGTGGGTTGTGAAACAATAAAGACTCTAATGGCATGGAATCTGGTGTTGCGTTCATAACTTATTCCATACAATAGTGGCAAAGACTGAGATGTCAGTTTTGACACTACAATTGGCGAGCCAGTGGCCAGGAGAGGACCTTGTGGAGGAGTGACTCTCTTTCTGCCTGACCACCTGGAGAAAGCATCCCAGGCGCTGAGACCATCGAGGGTGAGACCTTTTTTACTTTTTGAACGGTTAGGTGTCTGTGGTGCAGCTTGGACCACTCTAAAAACCTCACCTCAAAAGAACATAGAGTAGGGGCATAGAGGACTTTATTAGGGATTATTTATAAATCATTTCTGTTCATTGAATGCAGGCTAAGAACAACACCGGTTGTGTCTTCGGGAAGAATTCAAAGATATTTTATCCAGGAAGCATAATCTAAATATGGTGTAGTCTGTACGTCAGGAAAGAAATCGATATTAGGGATTATTTATAAATCATTTCTGTCCATTGAATGCAGGCTAAAAACAACACTGTTTGTGTCTTCGGGGGGAATTTAGAGATTTTATCCAGAAGCACATTCTAAATAGGGTGTAGTCTGTACGTCAGGGAAGAAATCGTTTAAAAGGAGTATTTCTATCTTTGGGTAAAATCTAAATAAGGTGTACGTAGAAATAACTCTGAGGAAGAAGTTGGCACGCAAGCAGAAAAATTGTGAGGCTAATTCAATCTGCAGATTATACGTGTTAGAACACCGTTTATATCCCGGAGAAGAAATTGTTAAGAGACGGTCTAAATTCTTCGCACAAAAGAATATAGAGACGTCTAAAGTAAGCAGAACCTGGCAAAGCGCGCAGGGGTCTGAAAGGGAACGAGGCCTGAGAGGAGACAGAAATCTCCATAAGAGTAAGCACCTAAATTCATGCGATTTTCCAGCTGAGTTTATGTATAGTTGAAGAAAATTTAAAAAAAAAAGGAGTAACAGACGAAATACCCAATATAAAAAGGAGAAAAATTTAGTTTAAAGGCCTGCTTTAATAAGGGGTAACACGCTGTCCAAGTCGACTGGATTAAATATAGCGCTGTTGAAAGAACGTAAGTTTAAAGTACCTTAGTGGGAAGGAAAAATAGTTAGCGTCCCTTTTCTATCTTAAAAGTTCAGCTTGGCGCTGGAATTGAGATATAAGACGTACGACTGAGCGACACGAAACCCACTAATGAGTTCAGACCAAGACTCTGGAAAAAACAGGCTGAACTGTAGAGCCGTGTGGACCGGTCAGGAATGTGTGAGCGTGTGTGTGTGTGTGTGTGTACGGGATCCCTGAAAACAGTCGATAGTAAGTATTAACTGGATTTAGAGCTTTAAAAGTGAAGGAAAATAGGTTGCAACAATTAAAACAATATTGTTAAAAGGAGAATTAAAAGAGGTGATAAAGAAATTAAGAGTAATAATAATAGAAAGTTGACAAAAGAGCGCTTAATTAATAGGAATTTAATTAATTAAAATTGAATAAATTCACTAAAAGAAGGTAATAAAATTATAAGAACAAGGAAGAAGGTTAGAGCCTAAACACTAATAATAAATTAGGGGAAAAATAGCCGACGGCAAATCAGAATTAAATTAGTTAGAGCTGTGCTTTAAATCTAACCATAAAGGAACAATAAAAGTACTACAAATTTATCTGGATAAAGTAATAATTAGTGAGAAGTAAAAGTAAAGTAAGTAATTAGAAGTTTGCGCTAAGTCAGGAATAGATAAAAAGCACGAGTTAAATTAGCCGTAAATATAACTCAATTTAAAAGGCCGTGCGGAGAATTATAAATACGGGGGTCTCAAGAAAGTCTGAATTAATCTCAAAGTAGGTCTAGTTGTGGTGTGATCCGGAAGCATTACAATTATTCTATTAGAGAGACATTTAGAATTTCTGGCAACATTACAAATCCACGGCTTGATATCGCCGCTGTTTAAAAAACTCTGTGAAGACGAAAGACTCGTGAGCAGTTAAATGCCGAGAAAAAAGTAGGAAAAACTAGTATTGAATCCCGCAAAACATCAAGATGAGAATAACTGTTAAAGAAGAAGTTGTATTAATATGAATAATTAAAAGAAGGCAAAAGGAATTCTCATTCCTTCAGCGGAGTCAAGATGGGACTAAAATTCACTAAAATTACTAAAACTGGAGATGTAGACTCCATTAGAGGTGATTATTAAACAGAAACCAGCTCAAAAGAAACAGATCAGGAATCATATGAAGAATAAAAGAACGTATGGGGCTTTACAGTGGCCTATTACGGGCAGCTTTAACCCAATGTGCTGCAATGAAATAGAGAGTAATATAAAACTTTACAAGGCTATGGATCAAAGTTTTAAACGAGAGAAAAAAACGTATAAAAGAACATGAAATATTGGGATGGTTTAGAGACGAGTCAAAACGGAGACTAAGTGAACTAATTGAAACAAAACCAGTGCAGTCAGCTGTTGTGGGTCCAGAAATAATTGTTAAGACTTGTCCTGAACCTTCAGCCCTATTGCTTTTTAAATGTAAAGACATTCCTGAGCAGTTTCCAATAAAAGCTCTGTCTGAAGAAATAAATGGAGAAATAACGGGACAATTAAAGCTAATTTTAACTGAACCAGAGAGTGGAGCATTAGCCGGTAGAGATGAGAGTGGCTCCAACTCCAACAGCGTCCGTCCATCTGGGAATAGCACCCCCGATCAAGAGAATGATAAGACAGAGATTTGTGATGAGACCCGCTCCTGTCCAAAAGTGACTGACTTTGGAAACAATGAAATAAAAGAATTCAAAGAACTGGGTAAAACAATAAGAAGTCAGTTCCAACCAGAGAGAGAAGATAAAAACAAAAATGCCAGAGAAACTGTTAAAATAAAGAAGAGTTTTTCTGGAGCTGACGCACAATTAAAGTGTAGCCTATCATCAACATTCGGCCTTCTGATCCCAAACAGACCTCATACAGCCCAAGTCTAAAGGCTTATGAAAAAATGTTCAAGAAATGTGAGAAGCAGAGAAGAAAAAGAAAAAGAGAAGGCCTCCCGACTTACAGACTCAACAAAACTCAGTTGAAAAAAATCAAAGATCAACTGGACATTATTGCGGATCATGGGAAAGCTACAGAAGCTAAAGGAAAGAGAAGAAACTAATAATACTGTGTTGAAAAGGCTAACACTGCTGCAAATGAACAAACTGAATAAAAGACACAAGGAGAAGAATAAAAACAGGAGTTTGTTATTGACGAACATCAGCGACAAGAGTTTACCTGTGGTACCCCGGAATATGAATAACATGTGTTTATGTTCCAGTCTTCTTCAGCAGAGCTGATGTCACCGTAACAAGCTTATTCTAACAGATCACAGTGGATCTCATACAGAGGAACGCACACAGAGGTGTCTGAGGCAGTTTCAGAGTGAGACAGGCCTAAAGCCGCATCTGGTGAGTCCACCCAACCCCCATTAAACCTTCATCATAGGCCTGGGCGAAAAATCGATTGAATGAATTAATTCGATTTTTTTGTGGCGGGCGATTTAAAAATAAGTAAATCGAGTTTTTGTGTAACGGAACATTTTCTGCTCCCCGGAGCTTCCGTAGCGTTAGTTTCACATAGCATGCTTTGATTTGTAATGTTGCTGTATTAATGTCTCCATTAAGAAATCTGATAAAAACTGCAGACCAAAAGTAATAATAGGCTTAATTAAAATGAATAAAGAGTCAGACAGAGCATTGTCTGTATTAAAAGAAAGCATGCAGATAAACTAGCTTTTGTAAATCCTGATAATAAAAATGTTCCATCTATACACAGCAGAGATGGTTACTCATCAGAAGAACTGATGCACAATACCTCAGTAGTATAAGAAACCAATAGTTTAATCTAGCTTAAACGTCTGTTTCTGATCATTTTAAAGTAATTTGTGATTCTTTTAATCTCACACAGCTGATCAGTGATCCAACACAGCCAAATCTTAAACAGCCGCAAAAATCCTCCATCCTTGATCTAATTTTTACAAATGTTCCACATAAATATACTGCTGTGGGAATATTTGCCAATGATTTAAGTGACCATTGTGTTGACACCACTGTCAGACAAACAAAAATTATTAAAAGAAGACCTCAAATTGTGTTTAAACGGGATTTTAAACATTTCTGTGAACAAGCTTTTTATCATGACTTGTGGATCTCTGACTGGAAAAAGATTTTTCTTATTAATGATGTAGAACTAGCTTGGAAATGTTTTTATGATGCTTTGTCTGAAATTATCAAGAAACATGCACCGTTTCGCAAATTTAGAGTGAAGGGTCGCAACAATCCCTGGTTCTCCTGTGAGCTGTCTGAACTTTTGAAGGAAAGAGATCATGCTTGGGCTAAGGCCAGAAAAACAAAGTCTCAGGTCGACTGGCTGAGTTTTAGACAACTCAGAAATCGCTGCACTTCCCTTATTAAAAAGAGCAAATCTGAATATTACTTATAAAATAAAAATAATAAAATATTACTTGTCTAAAACCACAAGTAATCTTAATGATCCCAAAAAATTTTGGAAAGTTATTTATATTTATTTATAAGTGAATCATCTTACGGAAACATACAGACCAATGAACTCCCAACATGCATTATGGAAAATGCACTTATTCTCACAGATAAATCTGAAATACTAAATTGTTTTAACAAACATTTTGTTTCATCAGGTTGTCTATATGAGACATTGAATCCAACTACCAAAACTTTTAAACAAAAAGTGATTTCATCGCCCCCTCTATTAGCTTCCTCAATAGGCTCGTTTGTTTTCAGACCAGTGACTGAGGCAGAGGTCTACAGAGCTCTTAAAGAGCTGGAAACAGACAAATCTGCAAGTCCAGACAATCTTGATCCTTTTTTTCTTAAAATGTCAAAAGATTTTATAACTGAACCCTTGACATATCTTTTTAACTTTAGCCTTTTAAACAATGTCATCCCTATGGTCTGGAAGTCTGCTTTTGTTCTTCCCTTGTTGAAAGGAGGGGACTCGGCCAATCTTAATAACTACAGGCCGATATCAAAGTTATGTATCCTGGCAAAGGTCTTTGAGAAAATTGTTGCAGAACAGCTTAGAAAATTTATTGAGGCTCATGAAATTTTATCAAACAATCAATCTGGTTTTCGAAAATTACACAGTACAATAACTGCTGCAGTTAAAGTAGTTAATGATATCATTGATGCTCTTGATTGTAAAAAGTTCTGTACAGTGTTGTTTATTGACTTGTCAAAGGCTTTTGACACCGTCGATCATGTCACCCTGTTAAATCGGCTTCATAAAATTGGTCTGTCTGACAATGCTATTGGCTGGTTTTCTAACTATCTGTCAGGTAGAACTCAGTGTGTACACCTAGTTGGCATGTCTTCCTCCTTTCTTTCAATAACTAAAGGAGTACCCCAGAGTTCTGTTCTGGGGCCATTGCTGTTTTCTATTTATGTGAATGATCTTGGTAAAAAGGTGTCAAATGCTTTTTTTCACTTTTATGCTGATGACACAGTTATCTATTGTCCGTCTCCTTCAATTGAACAAGCCTTTGATTTCTTACAGTCTGCGTTTGATGCTGTTCAGTCTCATCTAAATCAGCTGAGACTAGTGTTAAATGCGGACAAATCTAAAGTTATGGTTTTCTCAAACAGAAAACAGCTACCCTCTCAGCTTCCTAAAATAAAAACAGCTGATGGAAAAGAAATCCAAATGGTCTCTTCTTATAAGTATTTAGGCTTTGTTATTGATGAAAATTTGTCCTTTAAACAACATATTGAGCATCTTGTACGATAAAGCTCAGTTTTCTTTTCAGAAATAAATCATGTTTCTCTGTTTATACAAGGAAACGTTTGATTTCTGCAACTTTTTTACCTTTATTGGATTACGGAGATCTCCTTTTTTATTAATGCATCGGACCGTCTTTTAAAAAAGCTGGACACTGTTTATCATTGTGCTTTACGTTTTATGACTGGCTGTGGAAATCGTGTTCACCATTGTACACTGTATGCTGCAGCTGAGTTTCCGTCCCTGTATGTTCGCAGGTGGTCTCATTTGTTGACTTTCATTTATAAATGTATTCTTGGGCTCCTCCCATCTTACCTCTGCAAATACATGCGAAAAAACCAACAACAGTATGCTCTGCGTTCTCAGAAGAGCATACTGATGGTGGTTCCCAGAGTCAGAACAGAGTTGGGTAAAGCAGCATTTCAGTACACTGCCCCCTGTGCATGGAATGAACTGCAAAAAGACCTAAATCTTTCTGAACTTGTGACATTGGGAAAATTTAAATCTATTCTAAAGAACTCAATGAACTTGGAAAATGTAACTGTTTTTAAACTTGTACACATTGACTAAATATCATTTGTTTTTTTGATGTCATGTATGTTTTTTAAATTGTATGTAAATGCTGTTGTCTTGGCCAGGTCACTCTTGAAAAAGAGATTTTTAATCTCAATGAGTTTTTTATCTGGTTAAATAAAGGTTAAATAAAAATAATAAAATAAAATTAGACAATATTGAAGAAGTTTTAACACTATGTTACAGATAATTAGCTTCAGCAGTGACTGGATTTAAAAAGACTTCAGTGATACAGGGGTTTTCCAGTAACAATGTATATCACACATCAGTTACACGCATTTCTGACAAGTCCTAAATTCATCTTAACACAGACTAGAACTATATATATAGTAATACTTCCAGTTCTGAATTAATAAAACAACAAGGAAAAAACAGTTAACCAAGTTAATAAAAGAAGGATAAGCCTATAGAAGAGAAGTGGACTGTTTTAAATCAACAGATTTAAACACATTTCAAAAACAGTGAAAACAGATACAAGTACAATTAACCAATTAATTGTTTAACCAATTAATTTACAGCGTTAATGTTACTAGCAGATGTATTGGGTTTTGGAGACATGTAGGATACTTTTACAACACAGGTTAAAAACTAACATAGCATCGTTTGCTGTAAGTGTCTGAGATTAAAGCATCGACTGAGGAGTGAGAAATGTTAAAGGTTTAAGAATAAACATCTCACAAAATGGTCTGGAGTATGTTAGGCTTCAGTTTTAATGAGAGAAGATGACAAGACATAAATCAATGTTGACAAGTTAATCCTTGTCCAGAGGAAAAAGGCCTGAATGAAATTAGAATAAACACAGAGAGGTCATAAAAGGTCACTTAGAAAGAGTCTGAGATAAGAGTTATAAAGAACACTGAGTCATCAAGGAGTTGCAGATTCTCAAGAGAGACCATAAAACAGATTTATGGATCAAATAATGTTTGAGACAACATCTAACAGAAATACAAAGTTAAATTCCAGCAGATTAAAAGGTGCTGAGGAGAATTCTACAGAAACAACACCTTCCTGCTGCAGATCAACACTGAGAATGGAGTCTTCATCAAAGGTTTTCAAACATCAGGTTTACTGGAGAACAGTGAAGGTCTCATGAGAAGGTCTGGTGTCATCTTTAACACTGTCGACCTGTACACATCCAATCAGGTAAAAAAGATTAATTATTAAAATTTTAAAGGAAGCAAATACGATGCCAAGTAATTAAGGGGTGTTAGAAAAATGAGGAAGAACTGTGAGTGGAACAGAGTCCAGCTGAGACAGAATAATTAAAGAGATTAATAATATTGGTAATTTGTCAATGATTCTTAAGAAAAAGAATCAAAGAGGGGATGTATGTGAAGTTAGATTTTATTAAGCTTAAAGGTTTAGTGGACATAAAACATCAACAGAAGAGAGGGATAATTATTTAGATTATGATTTAGTTGTGATGATACCTTCACAGATTTACATTACATTTTTGGGATAGGCTTCGTTATAGGTTTATTTTTACTGAATAAAACTCTACAGTAGTAATACAACAGCATCTTATTACAAAACTCATCTGATATAGATCACAGTGGTGAGTAAAGACTTGTCTGAATCTCCATGGTAACGCTCAGAGGGAGGAGTCAGTCAAACTCAGATAAAGTGAATGAATTAGTTTGTATAATTGTTAACAACAGACGACTTATAGAATAAATGTAAACAGGGCAAACAAATGTTTTATTGTGTTAAGATCTGTGACAGACAGAGTCTGTGAGAGCAGCTCAGAGACATGCTGCTGTCGTCAGTGCTCTGAACTACAGTTAGTTTACTTTTGGATCGGATCTTTGGATTGTTTAAGGGACAAACTGCTTATGACTTTAGAAATAATTTTGACAATAATTGGACTAATAATTAATCAGTGTAGGAGATATATGGAAGAGTTTACTGGTTTTGAACAAAGTAGTATTTTAAGTTTTAATCATACATGCAGCTGTAGCAGAGGATTTAACATTAGGAAACAATTTTAAAGTAACTTACATATGATTAAATAGTTTGAATTTAAGTTGAATTATTGGAGCAAATAAGAGAATAATGCATAAACAAAGAGGTCATCTACTTAAAAAATTGGATTTAATCAAATAGATGTAATGATGGGAAATTACAATTACAAGTTCAGAAACAAAATAATTAGTGAAGATTAAAAAATAGAAGAATAGAAAGAAAAGAGGTTATTTTGATACTTTAAGGAAGAAACTGAAAAAGAGTTGATCCATATGATAATTTATTTTATTGGTGGAGGAGATTTTAGTTAGACGAGTCACACGTGAGGATTGTATTAAGGATTAAAGGGATTTTATGATAAGGTTGAAATCAGTTGATATTAAAACATTATTTGGTAATGGCAAGGTTTATAGTAATAGTTATTGTGTGTTGATGTTTATTAAAATAATAGTTAGTTGTGTGACAAAGGTGTTGGATAGTTTAACAAGGAACTGTGAGAAGTTTTTTAGAATAAATTACTTTATGGGCCTATCTTAATTTAGTCAGATATACAATTTATTAATTAGAGGTTATACCTTGCTACACTTCAGTAGAGTTCAGTTTAATATAGAGTTAGTAGAACATAAAAGAGGTAAAAACATGTTTATACATTATTAAGAGGGTTAGTCATTGAACATTTTCTTAATGAACAGATATGATAGGGTTAATTCTGCTGCAGGGATATGTATTCTTTGTTCACCAGAACCAAAGGGAAATAGTGACAGTAACTAGGAATTGACTTGGTACCCCAGCCCCCATCATGTGCACCTTCTACAGGGGCACCATTGAGAGCATTCTGACCAGCTGCATCACTGTGTGGTATGGCGCCTGCAACGCATCCTGCCGGAAAGCGCTTCAACGCATAGTGAGAGCAGCTGAGAAGATTGTTGGTGTCTCTCTTCCCCCCCTCCAGGACATTTACAACACCCGCCTCACCCGGAAAGCCCTCGTCATTGCGAGCGACCCCACCCACCCATCGCACAGCCTTTTCAGTCTGCTGCCATCAGGGAAGAGACTACGCAGTCTCCAGGCAAGGACCAATAGACGTAAGGACAGCTTCATACCCCAAGCTGTCAGGACACTGAACTCCCTCCCGTCTCTGCCCCTCCCCCTTTTTCCCCACACACCTGATCTCTGGATCACCCCCTCATTAGTTCTCCATTTTTATCTACCTCATTATGTTGCTTCTCTTGCATTCACTCCTATAATTTATAACTGCACTGACCTGTAATTGTTTTATTATTAGGCCCGAGCCGGTGATGGCCGGGAGGGCCTATTGTTTTTGCTCGGATTTTTTTTTTTTTTTTTTTTTTTTTTTATCTTTCTTGTCGACCTATGATCCTAAATTTGACCCAGTGAACATGCACGAAAAGTCATTTTTATTGGTCCCAGACTTCAAGCTCAGCGAAAAATTTATGTATTTGAAGTCGCCGAAAAAAAATTACGAAAAATGACTCAGTGGCGACCCCTACAAAATCAAAATACATTGGGCCTATGGAAAATGAAAGTAACTTTTTTCCAACGTAGAAAAATGAAACTTGGTATATCCATAGGACACCTCAGGGCAAACAGAAAAGTCAATGACAGTCACACCCTAAACTTAACAGGAAGTCCGCCATGTGGGGTGAAACGCGCCACTAAAATCGCACTTTGCGCAGAAAGATGCAAATCATTTGTTTTAATCTAAATGGCCCCAAATTTGGTGAGTATCATCTAGACACGTGTGCCAACCAAAGTTGTGACTTTGTTGTTGATATCTTATTGGGTATGGGTGTGGCAAGCCTGTAACGAGGTGGCCATTTTTGTGAAAATAAAACGTCTCTTAACTCTTAAACGCCTTCTCGGATCGAGTTGGACCCAAAAAGGCGTTTGTGCACATTCATGACCTGAACAAAAAAATATGTAAATAAAAGGGTTATCTTTAGAAATGGCTCTCCAGCGCCCCCTACAAACTTATAATGGGACCCAAGAATTTAGTTTGTCATAGAGACATGAAATTTGGTACACACATCTCTTATGTCATGACGAGCATAAAAGCCAATGACAACCACCCCCTATCTATAAATGTGTTGCCATAGCAACGTCCCAATTATTTGGAAAAAGTCATCGGGGAGTGAAAATTTTAGTTTGTCGTAGGCAAATGAAACTTGGTACACCCATCCAGCATGGGCTTATGAACAAAAAAGCCAATGGGGACCACACCCTATCACACACGGGAAGGCGGCCATTTTGAATTGAAAATTTGGTCCGACTTAGAATACACCTCTTTTTAAAAACAACAAAAAATAGCTGCTTCATTCCACAGACACCAAACTTGGGCAAAATGAGCTAAACACATGTATGTAAAATAGACAAGTGTTTTTCTAGACTTTTGCTCGAGTTATATTTTTTTATTATAATTCGGTATATATTTTTTATTATAATTTTTCTGCAAAATGATCCTCAATTTGACCCAGTAAACCAACAACTAAAAGTCATTTTTATTGGTCCCAGACTTCAAGCCCGAAAAATGTATGTATTTGAAGTCCCGGAAAAAAAACTGAAAATGACTCAGTGAAGACCCTAGAAAAGTCAAAATACATTGGGCCTATGGAAAGTGAAAGTAACTTTTTCCAACGTAGAAAATGAAACTTGGTACATCCATAGGACACCTCAGGGCAAACAGAAAAGTCAATGACAGCCACACCCTAAACTCAACAGGAAGTCCGCAATGTAGGGTGAAACGCATGGCCACTAAAATCGCACCCTTGCGCAAAAGATGCAAATCATTGTGTTTTAATCTAAATGGCCCCAAATTTGGTGAGTATCATCTAGACACGTGTGCCAACCAAAGATGTGACTTTGTTGTTGATATCTTATCAGGTATGGGTGTGGCAAGCCTGTAACGAGGTGGCCATTTTTGTGAAAATAAAACGTCTCTTAACTCTCAAACGCATTCTCAGATCGAGTTGGACCCAAAAGGCGTTTGTGCACATTTATGACCTGAACACAAAGATATGTAAATAAAAGGGTTATCTTTAGAAATGGCTCTCCAGCGCCCCTACAAACTTATAATGGGACCCAAGAATTTAGTTTGTCATAGAGACATGAAATTTGGTACACACATCTCTTATGTCATGACGAACATAAAAGCCAATGACAACCACCCCCTATCTATAAATGTGTTGCCATAGCAACGTCCCAAATATTTGGAAAAAGTCAATGGGAAGTGAAAATTTTAGTTTGTCGTAGGCAAATGAAACTTGGTACACACATCCAGTATGGGCTTATGAACAAAAAGCCAAAGGGACCACACCTTATCACACACGGAAGGCGGCCATTTTAAATTGAAGATGTGAACCGACTTAGAATACAACCTCTCTTTTAAAAACAACAGAAAATAGCTGCTTCATTCCACAGACACCAAACTTGGGCAAAATGAGCTAAACACATGTGTGTAAAATAGACAGGCGTTTTTCTTGTCGTTTTTGCTCGAGTTATATTTTTTTATTATAATTTGGTATATATTTTTTATTATAATTTTTCTGAAAAATGATTTTCAATTTGACCCAGTAAACGTGCAACTAAAAGTCATTTTTATTGGTCCCAGACTTCAAGCCCTGCAAAAATTTATGTATTTGAAGTCCCCGGAAAAAAAATGAAAATGACTCAGTGGCGACCCCTAGAAAAGTCAAAATAATTGGTTCTATGGAAAATGAAAGTAAATTTTTTCCAATGTAGAAATACAAAACTTGGTACATCCATAGGACACCTTAGGGCAAACAGAAAAGTTTATTACAGCCATACCGTAAACTCAACAGAAAATCTACTATGTTGGGTGGAATACATGACCACCTAAATCGTACACTTTGTGCTAAAGGGTTTTCATCTAAACAGCTCCAAATTTGCTTTAAAGCACGACATGCAATCCTCCGAATATATGTGTCCCCGCGGTCTCAAGGGAGGCGAGGGCCTTTATCGCCGCTTGCGGCTTTAATTAGGCCCGAGCCGGTGATGACCGGGAGGGCCTATTGTTTTTGCTCGGATTTTTTTTTTTTTATCTTTCTTGTCGACCTATGATCCTAAATTTGACCCAGTGAACATGCACAAAAAGTCATTTTTATTGGTCCCAGCCTTCAAGCTCGGCGAAAAATTTATGTATGTGAAGTTGACGAAAAAAAATTACGAAAAATGACTCAGTGGCGACCCCTACAAAATCAAAATACATTGGGCCTATGGAAAGTGAAAGTAACTTTTTTTCAACGTAGAAAAATGAAACTTGGTACATCCATAGGACACCTCAGGGCAAACAGAAAAGTCAATGACAGTCACACCCTAAACTTAACAGGAAGTCCGCCATGTGGGGTGAAACGCGCCACTAAAATCGCACTTTGCGCAGAAAGATGCAAATCATTGTGTTTTAATCTAAATGGCCCCAAATTTGGTGAGTATCATCTAGACACGTGTGCCAACCAAAGTTGTGACTTTGTTGTTGATATCTTATCGGGTATGGGTGTGGCAAGCCTGTAACGAGGTGGCCATTTTTGTGAAAATAAAACGTCTCTTAACTCTCAAACGCCTTCTCGGATCGAGTTGGACCCAAAAGGCGTTTGTGCACATTCATGACCTGAACACAAAAATATGTAAATAAAAGGGTTATCTTTAGAAATGGCTCCAGCGCCCCTACAAACTTATAATGGGACCCAAGAATTTAGTTTGTCATAGAGACATGAAATTTGGTACACACATCTCTTATGTCATGACGAGCATAAAAGCCAATGACAACCACCCCTATCTATAAATGTGTTGCCATAGCAACGTCCCAAATATTTGGAAAAAGTCAATGGGAAGTGAAAATTTTAGTTTGTCATAGGCAAATGAAACTTGGTACACACATCCAGCATGGGCTTATGAACAAAAAGCCAATGGGGACCACACCCTATCACACACGGGAAGGCGGCCATTTTGAATTGAAAATTTGGTCCGACTTAGAATACACCTCTTTTTAAAAACAACAAAAATAGCTGCTTCATTCCACAGACACCAAACTTGGGCAAAATGAGCTAAACACATGTATGTAAAATAGACAAGTGTTTTTCTAGACTTTTTTGCTCGAGTTATATTTTTTTTTATTATAATTCGGTATATATTTTTTTATTATAATTTTTCTGCAAAATGATCCTCAATTTGACCCAGTAAACCAACAACTAAAAGTAATTTTTATTGGTCCCAGACTTCAAAGAAAATTTTATGTATTTGAAGTCCCGAAAAAAACGAAAAATGACTCAGTGGCGACCCCTAGAAAAGTCAAAATACATTGGGCCTATGGAAAGTGAAAGTAACTTTTTTCCAACGTAGAAAAATGAAACTTGGTACATCCATAGGACACCTCAGGGCAAACTGAAAAGTTTACAACAGCCATACCGTAAACTCAACAGAAAATCTACTATGTTGGGTGAAATGCGTGACCACCTAAATCTCACCCCTTATGTCTAAAGGCTTTTCATCTAAACAGCTCCAAATTTGGTGAGTATCATCTAGACACGTGTGAAAAAAAAGTTATCAATTTGTTTTTTGATACATTTGTGGCTGTGGTCGTAATGAGTCTGTGAAGAGGCAACCTTTGGGAAATAAATGCCATTTCCCAATTGCCAGGATCCTTCCTTTAGAGGAGGCCCCTCCAGAGCCACGGCTAGAGTCTTAGAAAACTCCTCAGAATCCTTTTTACCGTGAAGTTTACGCTTTAAAGCACGAAATGCACTCCTACGAGTGCATGTGTCCCCACGGTCTCAAGGGAGGCGAGGGCCTTTATCGCCGCTTGCAGCTTTAATTAGGCCCGAGCCGGTGATGACCGGGAGGGCCTATTGTTTTTGCTCTGATTTTTTTTTTTATCTTTCTTCTTCTGCAAAATGATCCTAAATTTGACCCAGTGAACGTGCACGAAAAGTAATTTTTATTGGTCCAATTTTTCAAGCTCGGCAAAAAATTTAAGTATTTGAAGTCCCCGAAAAAAAAAATACAAAAAATTACTCAGTGGCGGCCCCTAGAAAAGTCAAAATACATTGGGCCTATGGAAAGTGAAAGTAACTTTTTTCCAACGTAGAAAAATGAAACTTGGTACATCCATAGGACACCTCAGGGCAAACCGAAAAGTCTATGACAGCCACACCCTAAACTCAACAGTAAGTCCGCCATGTGGGGTGAAATGCACTAAAATCGCACCCCTTGCGCAAAAAGATGCAAATCCTTGTGTTTTAATCCAAATTGCCCCAAATTTGGTGAGTATCATCTAGACACGTGTGCCAACCAAAGTTGTGACTTTGTTTATGATATCTTATCGGGTATGGGTGTGGCAAGCCTGTAACGAGGTGGCCATTTTTGTGAAAATAAAATGTATCTTAACTCTCAAATGCCTTCTCGGATCGAGTTGGACCCAAAAAGGCGTTTGTGCATATTCATGACCTGAACAAAAAAATATGTAAATAAAAGGGTTATCTTTAGAAATGGCTCTCCAGCGCCCCCTACAAACTTATAATGGGACCCAAGAATTTAGTTTGTCATAGAGACATAAAATGTGGTACACACATCTCTTATGTCATGACGAGCATAAAAGCCAATGACAACCACCCCCTATCTATAAATGTGTTGCCATAGTAACGTCCCAAAAATGTGAAAAAAGTCAATGGGAAGTGAAATTTTTAGTTTGTTGTAGGCAAATGAAACTTGGTACACACATCCACCATGGGCTTATGAACAAAAAAGCCAATGGGGACCACACCCTATCACACACGGGAAGGCGGCCATTTTGAATTGAAAATGTGAACCGACTTAAAATACACCTCTTTTTTAAAAGTACACAGACAATAGCTGCTTCATTCCACAGACACCAAACTTGGGCAAAATGAGCTAAACATATGTATGTAAAATAGACAAGCGTTTTTCTAGACTTTTTTGCTCGAGTTATATTTTTTTTTTATTATAATTTGGTATATATTTTTTTATTATAATTTTTCTGCAAAATGATCCTCAATTTGACCCAGTAAACGTGCAACTAAAAGTCATTTTTGTTGGTCCCAGACTTCAAGCCCGGTGAAAAATTTATGTATTTGAAGTTTCCGAAAAAAAATTACGAAAAATGACTCAGTGGCGACCCCTAGAAAAGTCAAAATACATTGGGCCTATGAAAAAAAAAGTTTATTACAGCCATACCATAAACTCAACAGGAAATCTACTATGTTGGGTGGAATGTGTGACCACCTAAATTGCACCCCTTGTGTCTAAAGGCTTTTCATCTAAACAGCTTCAAATTTGGTGAGTATCATCTAGACATGTGTGCCAAAAAAGTTATCAATTTGTTTTTTGATACATTCGTGGCTGTGGTCGTAATGAGTCTGTGAAGAGGCAGCCATTTCTTCGGGAAATAAATGCCATTTCCCAATTGCCAGGATCCTTCCTTTAGAGGAGGCCCCTCCAGAGCCAAGACTAGAGTCTTAGAAAACTCCTCAGAATCCTTTGGGACTTGTAACCTTGTACCAGTGGTGGACGAAGTACACAAATCAAGTACTTGAGTTAAAGTACAGATACACTAGGTAAAATATTACTTCAGTAAAAGTAAAAGTACTCCCTTTTAACTTTCACTTGAGTAAAAGTACAAAAGTATTTGCCTTCAAATGTACTTAAGTATCCAAGTACTATCATTTATTAAGGCTATAATGCCCATATAGATTTTGTCAGTCTCTTGCCCCCTTTAGGTGCCAGGGTTTATTTAAAAAAATACAGATTTTTGAGATCCAAATTTCAAAAGGCTGTGGTTTGAAAATGATAAGAGATAGAGTCCTACTCTAAACTACAAAAATGTCAGGTATGACCCAAAGTATATAGGTACATACATTTTAAGCATCTAATTTGCATATAATTTGCATACCATGACATTATATTTTGGCGGTTATGTTATTTACAGTACATACACACTAATGAACATATTATAATAGTTTTTTTTTCTTATTCTGAAAAAAAAAATTATAACAGTAATTTGTAAAAGCAACATTACCAAAATAAAGAATAACTACAACTTCCATTATACCATAACTAGTAAAACGTATGCAAATAGTTATGAGAAATAATATACACATGTACTGTAGGTGTGTGGTTGCAGTTACTTTATCTTTTCTTATCCTTCCATGTGGCATAGTTAGTAGTTTTTTAGAGTGTGGGACCTCTCATAAAGCACAGCACACAGTCATCACTTTTATTACTATCGCTGCTTTGATTAGAGCATTCTCGCTGACTATGTTACACCTGCCTCTCCCTCCTCGACTGGGTAAAGTGTCAGGATGACCAACACGTATTTGTCCCAAACAGCTGTCAATAGAAGCCGCATTATTCCCAAACTCCTGTCACTCCCGCGCCACGGCGAGTACACGCGCCCGGCTTCTATCACCTGTGCTAAAGGTAAAGCTGCAGGTGCTAAAGGTAAAGCTGCAGGTGCTATGCGCTCACGGCTTCCTCAACATCCCCTTCACTACCGCTGCCAGAGTAGTTTTCCTAGTTTTCCTCCCGTTTCTTTCACTGATGTTTGGTAAAATGTGGGAAAATCATCGTGTGCTTTATGAGACGCTGAGAAAGGCACGAGCAGCGCGCGCCGTTGTCCAAGTTACGCACGCACTCACTCTCGCTCATTCGCACTTTCACTCGGCTGAAAAGACTCTAAAGGTAGATGTTCTCCCTCAGAATCAGAGTCAGACATTACTAATACCAAAGCTTTATCACAGGTGTATTTTTATTTGTTATTTTCATGTTTATCAGCTCGCGTGTAGAGAATGAGGCTTCTATTGAGCCGGTCCTGACACTCCCACTGAGACGCGTCTTTGAGGTCTTCTTCTACGAAATTTTTTAATGGCAACACAAGGAACGACTAATTTTGCAAAATGTAATTGAGTAAAAAGTAAGATATTTGACGTTGAAATGTAGTGAAGTTAAAGTAAAAAGTATCCCTTAATGGAAATACTTAGTAAAGTACAGATACTGGAAAAAACTACTTAAGTACAGTAACGAATTACATGTACTTCGTTACTGTCCACCACTGCCTTGTACTTTTAGACAAGTTATATTTACATTTTGCCTTTTTAAACAGGGGGGTGCAGCGATTCCTGAGTCAACTCAAATCTCCAGCCAGTACTTTGTTTTTCTCGCCTTAGCCAAAGCATAATCTATTATTTTCAAAGGTTCAGACAGCTCCCAGGAAAACCAGGGATTGTGGAGACCTTTAAGTCTAAATTACAAGGTGGTGTAGCAGGCCCCAGCAGTAGCACAGGCCCGAGGTGATGAAGCAGGCTCCAGCCAGAAGAAGTTTCAAGCAGTAGCACAGGCCCAGTTATTTGACATTACCGTGAAGTTTACGCTTTAAAGCACGGAATGCAATTCTCCGAGTGCATGTGTCCCCACGGTCTCAAGGGAGGCGAGGGCCTTTATCGCCGCTTGCGGCTTTAATTAGGCCCGAGCCGGTGATGGCCGGGAGGGCCTATTGTTTTTGCTCGGATTTTTTTTTTTTTTTTTTTTTTTTAAATTTTTTTTTTATTATTTTTTTTTATTTTTCTTTTCCACCTATGATCCTAAATTTGACCCAGTGAACATGCACGAAAAGTCATTTTATTGGTCCCAGACTTCAAGCTCGGCGAAAAATGTATGTATTTGAAGTCGCGAAAAAAATCTGAAAAATGACTCAGTGTGACCCTACAAAATCAAAATACATTGGGCCTATGGAAAGTAGAAGTAACTTTTTTCCAACGTAGAATGAAACTTGGTATATTCATAGGACACCTCAGGGCAAACAGAAAAGTCAATGACAGTCACACCCTAAACTCAACAGGAAGTCCGCCATGTGGGGTGAAGCGCGCCACTAAAATCGCACTTTGCGCAGAAAGATGCAAATCATTGTGTTTTAATCTAAATGGCCCCAAATTTGGTGAGTATCATCTAGACACATGTGCCAACCAAAGTTGTGACTTTGTTTTTGATATCTTATCGGGTATGGGTGTGGCAAGCCTGTAACGAGGTGGCCATTTTTGTGAAAATAAAACGTCTCTTAACTCTCAAACGGCTTCTCGGATCGAGTTGGACCCAAAAGGCGTTTGTGCACATTCATGACCTGAACACAAAAATATGTAAATAAAAGGGTTATCTTTAGAAATGGCTCTCCAGCGCCCCTACAAACTTATAATGGGACCCAAGAATTTAGTTTGTCATAGAGACATAAAATTTGGTACACACATCTCTTATGTCATGACGAGCATAAAAGCCAATGACAACCACCCCTATCTATAAATGTGTTGCCATAGCAACGTCCCAAATATTTGGAAAAAGTCAATGGGAAGTGAAAATTTTAGTTTGTCGTAGGCAAATGAAACTTGGTACACACATCCAGCATGGGCTTATGAACAAAAAGCCAATGGGGACCACACCTATCACACACGGGAAGGCGGCCATTTTGAATTGAAAATGTGAACCGACTTAAAATACACCTCTTTTTAAAAGAACTCAGAAAATAGCTGCTTCATTCCACAGACACCAAACTTGGGCAAAATGAGCTAAACACATGTATGTAAATGAGACAAGTGTTTTTCTAGACTTTTTGCTCGAGTTATATTTTTTTCACTATAATTCGGTATATATTTTTTATCATATTTTTCTGCAAAATGATCCTCAATTTAACCCAGTAAACGTACAACTAAAAGTCATTTTTATTGGTCCCAGATTTCAAGCCCAGCGAAAAATTTATGTATTTGAAGTCCCCGAAAAAAATACGAAAAATGACTCAGTGGCGACCCTAGAAAAGTAAAAATACATCGGGCCTATGGAAAGTGAAAGTAACTTTATTCCAATGTAGAAAAATGAAACTTGGTACATCCATAGGACACCTCAGGGCAAACTGAAAAGTTTATTACAGCCATATCGTAAACTCAACAGAAAATCTACTATGTTGGGTGTAATGCGTGACCACCTAAATCGCACCCCTTCTGTCTAAAGTCTAAACAGCTCCAAATTTGGTGAGTATCATCTAGACACGTGTGCAAAAAAAGTTATCAATTTGTTTTTGATACATTTGTGGCTGTGGTCGTAATGGGTCTGTGAAGAGGCAACCTTTGGGAAATAAATGCCATTTCCCAATTGCCAGGATCCTTCCTTTAGAGGAGGCCCCTCCAGAGCCACGGCTAGAGTCTTAGAAAACTCCTCAGAATCCTTTTACCGTGAAGTTTACGCTTTAAAGCACGAGTGCATGTGTCCCAGCGGTCTCAAGGGAGGCGAGGGCCTTTATATCGCCGCTATGGCTTTAATTTATTATTACTTTTGTCAGAATAAAGTTTTTTCTGTGACCATTGTGAGTTTTTCTTTCATTGACCGAAGGGTACCAACATTTTTGTCCACGTGTGTAAGAGCATCCTTGTTTTGAATACAATTCTAGCAAAACGTGGAAAAGCCACAAGAGCTTCATAACAACAAAAAGATAAAGCAAATGTATCTGGACTCAGTTTTCAAGGTGCAGACGTTTTGTCTCTAATTCCAAGAGACTTTATCACTTCTGAGAGCAACTGGTTAGAGACCTGAGCTTATATCTCTAGAGGGAGGGGTTTAACCTGAAACCAAACCTGATGGGACCAGGCTGTTCTGGTCTCATAGTTGTTAGGACAGTGTGACTCCTGATGTGAGAGTGGTTAAAGGCTCAGGTGAGTTTTTAGTATCACAGTTCCATTCAGGCATTGTTGTTCTAGAGTGAAACTGTCTGAGGCCTCCTCCTCTGTTCAGAGAGGGCTTTGCCATTTTAACAAAAATATCTTCCTTCACACCAATCTCAAACCATCTGGCCTCTCTGGCCAAAATTTGGACATTGCTGTCCTTAAAAGAATGCCCTTTCTCTTTGAGGTGGACTGCAGACTCAGGTCCACCAGGATTGGTGACCTAAAGACGAGATCCCCTCGCACAAACAGTAATGCTGTTCAGTCTTGCGAAGAGTGCAAAGAGTTCAGTGACAGTATGTTGGAGAAACGAAACAACAGCTTCACAAGAGGATGTATCAGCACAGAAGACCCAATCCTGGTAGACCTGAGTCTGCAGTCCACCTCCACCTTAAAAAGGTCAGTAATGTCCAATTTCTGGTCAGAGAGGCCAGATGGTTTGGTTTCTGTAGATAAGCTCAGCTCTCTAACCAGTTGATCTCAGAATTGATAGTCTATTGGAATTAGAGATGAAACATCTTCACCTTAAAAACTGAGTCCAGATGCTTTTGCTTTAACCTTTTCTTTATTAGCTAAGTAAAAAAGGTAGGCATTTGAAATAATACTGAAATGCAGTGCATGCTTTGTGAAGTGTGTTTTGTGAAACATAATGCAAATGCACCTTTTCACTCGAACACTAAATGTCACCAGAACAAAACAATACATGTCATCATTACTCTCAGACATAAATCAATGAGCTCACCATTAAAATCTTAACAGATATAGTATATTATTCAAGAGCATCTATATGCTAAGTGCTGAGCACCTTAAAGGGTAACTAAACCCCTGATCAGAGCCTAACTCCACACAGTCACAAAATTTGAAAAATGCTGGAAAAGTGGGCAGAGCCCAGCAGAGACAGAGGGGAAGAACTGAGGGCGGAGCTCAGCGGGGGCGTGAACCTGAGACCTGCAGTGACGAATTGATTGACAGCAGCTGTCAGACTCACAAAGATGTAGACTTGAAGGAAGCTAGTAGCTTTGCTACGGAGCGGTCCTTCTAAGTGGAGGACATTTCTGTGCACACAGGGCTAGAGCCTTATCAGTTTGTGCAACTGGCTCAAACTGCGGTCTCAACAACTCCCAAAGTTAAAGAGCGAAGTCTTGCAGCACAAGAGAGAACGGGGCCAGTGATAAAACGTTAGCATTGTCTAATTTAGGCTAATGCTTAGCAAATGCAAACAAAGTTTCAGAAATTGCAAACATATGCATTTAGTTTGATTTTGGTAATTAGTGTTAATTACACACAAAACAGAGATTTCAAGTCTCCCTCTACAACTGTTAAAAAAATCTTGTCTTGAAGCTCACTGGTCCTGGGAGAGAATGTGTTATAGAGAGATACTCAAGGTATGGCTATGAAATAAGACCAGTGTCAAGTCCAGTTAATTTAATAAGTATTATGCAAAAAAGACACAACACTAACCAAATATAATATTTACATCCCAACAAAGTAGTAATAAACATTGTTTCTCATGTTGTAGGTAATGCACAGGTGTGACAGGTTGGTGAGTTTGCTGCATAACAGTCCATCCAGACTTTGAGGCAGTAGCACTAAACCCCTGTGTTACAGGCTCTAACACTTGTATTGTAGTGTTACACTTATCTTCATGTTACAGACACTTATCGTCATGTTACAGGCTCTAACACTTGTATTGTAGTGTTACACTTATCTTCAGCTTTTTGGTGAGACGTGGTTAAACAGGGTAGTTCCAGTAAGAAGAGAGCAATGTTTTTATAAATAAGTAAATTTAATGTTTTACCCTCCTCTTACACATACTGTACATGTGCACCAGCTCTTTCAGCGGTTATAGACACTTGTCTGCTGCAGTGTGGTCAGGTGGTGCTGGGGGTTCCTGGGCCTGCAGGTACAGGTCATACCTCCTTGTGCTGTCCTTACAGACGATTCCAATACTGAATTTATAAATGTAGTTGGTATATAAAAAAATTGAAATATGAAAAAACAATTATACCTGATGTTACACACAAAACAATTGTTTAAAAACATGCATTATAAAATCAGCTATACAACTCAAAATGAACATGAATCAACATAAACATTTACAACAGAATGTCTAAATGACACCCTTTTCTCAAACTGTCTTTACATAATTCTTATATTCTTTAGAGATTGTTCTTACAGTAAGCATTTTATATCGATATAATATTTTATATATATATACACACACACGTTTAAATAAAAAATAAGTAAATTCTCATACATCATTTCAAGGCAGGTCCAAACTTTGTAAATCCTGCACAGTCAGGACAGAGGCTTTTTACTTTGTGTTTGAAAGTCACTGTCAGTTGCACTTATTGGAGCGAAGATGGTGAAATGCAAGAGCCAGACTTAAACAGGCTGATCATAACTTCATGAGCGGTTCCAAAATTTTTAAGAATCTTGAGTGTATTCAACAGTGTATTAGTGTTTACATTAGTCTAAATGTAGTCAGCAAAGTAAAGCTAAGTCTCAGAAACTATAGAGCTAACTGCAGTTTTCAGAGTCTGAATCTAAGATGATAGACAGCAGTAAACTTGAAGGATGAAGTATCTTCAACAGTGAAGTGACGCAGGAACAGTTACCAGGTCCTGAAAATAAACATATAAACATGATTTTATTTTCTTAAATTAGACCATTTTAATGACAATAAAATGATAGATTATCACACACCTCATGTGTTCTTGTTAGAGTATTTAAAAGAAGTAATTGCACATAGGGCTGGGCGATATATCGAATATACTCGATATATCTCGGCTTGTAGTCCGTGCGATGTAGAAAATTACTATATCCTGAAACTCGCGGACATTTTTTCCCTTTTTTTTTTCCCCCTCTTGTCCTGTCCAGCATCGAAGCGCAAGCATAATGATCACCTTGATAATCTAAGTTAAGAAGCTTATTTTATTTTATTTTTTATGCTTGTTTGTAGATTAACTTTTACATACTCGCGGTCTTTCCCTCTCACAGAGAGAGACAAAACAAACGCACATAGTTACAAACGTCAGTCTGTCGCGCATGCAACGTCATACGCCCTCGACCAGCAGAAAGATAGCGGAAGATAGCCAGAAGAGCCACTAAGGAAGAAATCCCTGGGCAGCTTCTTTAAAACTGCAGCAACATCTTCCGCCACACTGTCGCAGAGAGAGCTTATTGAAAAAGAGTTGGCTGCCTACTTGCAGTCTGTTAATGTTGACAGCAGAGGTCACACTAGACTTTCTCACTCTCCGTCATTTTGACGGACGGAGTTGTAAAATTTCCGTCCTCGTCGATTATTACCTGTCATTTTAAATGTTCATACTTTAATAATACTTATAATGGCTTTTTGTTTTACTCACGTTTCAAGAAATTTCAAGACGAGAATAGGACAGAATATTTTATTTAAGTACAACAGATAACGTTACACAAAATGTGAAAGGATATTTTGTGATTGAACTCTAGAGCTCGCAGTATATTACACAATGATTCCGACAAAAATGAACTAAACTTAATTCCATTGCTGTTGTTGTGCCCTGACAAGTCCGTTACTTGTGTTAGTTTTTCTACAGATGTCGCAGAACATTTTTCCCTTCTTTCCACCTCAGCCACGTAACAGCCGTTCCCACTGAACACTCCCTCTTCTTCACCTCCTTTTTGCCGCTTGTTCCGTAACACCTGTCGTTGACTGTTCAGTGTTCTCCGTTTGTCCTTCTTCACCCTCCACTGCATCATGTCCTCTTTTTTTCACCTTTATTTACAGTATCAGAACGTTTTGGCGGTTTGAAAAAACTACTCGCACTCAGCTGCCGTGACCTTTTTGCAACTGAATGCAGCGCGTGACAAAGACAACACGATTCAAGATAATTGCTGATTGATTTGTACATTCGCCACCAACTGGTCAGGAGTAGGAATAGATCACCCTCAGAATAATCTGTCAAAATGACGGATGGCATTCAGATTTTTCCGTCCCTGCAAAAAAAAAACAGTCAATGACGTGAAATATTCGGTATTGTGTTTGAAACCCTAGGATTGTTTATTAAAAAACTAAAAGGGGTGTCATTTTTATAAATACACTTTCTTTTCCAACATTTGATTTCCTATTATGCAGCTAATTTTTATTTTTTGCCAATTTTGAAATTACCTGCGACATCCTGCACAAAAGCGCATTATATATATTTGTTTTAAATATCCTAGTGGCATTATGCACAACAGGTGCACTTAAATTTAGTGTCGTTTTGAAATGTCATCTTAATGACAACATGCACAAAAGGGGACTTTTTTATTTGTTTTAAATTATTGTAGTGGCATTATGTACAAGAAGTGCACTTTAATTTTGTGTTTTGAAATGCCATGTGAGTTACAGCATGCACAAGCGTGCCCTAATGTCTTGTTTTGAAATGTTGTCTCTGACAATTTTGCACAAAACATGCACTTTCTGTTTCAATTTTATGTTTGTGCCACTCACTGTTTAATAAATACAATTATGTTAACTTTGACTTAGTTGTGATATCCCCTTTTTTGCATGAAAGTTTAAAATTAGCATATATTAATGCAGTATGAACAAGAATGTTTAAATGTAGACATATAGAATCATCATACTGTTGTGATTGTATGCATCAAAGTTTTAATTCAAGGCTAAGGCAAAATATTGAGATATATATCGTGTATCGTGACATGGCCTAAAAATATCGCGGTATTTATAAAAGGCCATATTGCCCAGCCCTAATTGCACTATAACAGTAAAACAAACAAAACAAACTAAAGAATGGGAATAAATGCATTACCTTCAGCAGTGGACACCTCACACCGCTTCCTCATTATTGGTGCAGAGCTAGTCCTGGGACACTCTGGCAGCTCCATCAGTGTCTGTGTCACATGACACACTCCTATTAGGCGTTCTGGCCTGGGTGGCTGCAAAAACATGAGTTTAGCAAATGATTAGTTATCTTGATTATATGATGAGACCCAAACATCTGGGTCCACAACTCACAAAAACTGCACAATCCCTAAAAGATGCTCTGCCTTTGCACAATCAGCCTTTTCATTTCAAACCATCAAACAATGGAATCAGATCCTAGACAGTCTGAAATTCTAAATCTGGTACAAAGCATATCTTTTCTTGTGAGATTATTGTTTTTGTACATGGTGCCTGAGAAATAAAGAATAAACAAAAATTAAACATACAAAAGCTTCACAGTATTCAAACTCACCTTTGCTTCACCTGCAGATCTGCAGCGACTGGTTCAGGCTGGCACCCAGTTTCTCTGGTCATCTTAGACAAAAGATTTGTGTTATTGTTTACAATTACAGTATTATATTAATTCATTTTAAAATGTTTATAAAGGATATTAATAACACAAATATTCTCATTACTATTACTGTATATCCTCCGTGAAAGCACTAGTATTTTAATCCGTGTGTACTGTCTCTGGGTCGGTCTGGTTAGCTGCAGCCTGTGATACACTGTCTCCTCAGCAGCTCCAGCTCTGCTCGGTTTACCCCGAGGAGCAGCAATAAACAACGTAAACTGATGGTGCGCGCTTTCGCGTTCAATCTAATTAGCAAAGTTGACACAAAACACACAAGTTTTTGAGTTTGTGTTGAGTCAAAACTCACGGTATTACACGAGTCATGAGATGTTCATGTTCAGTCCAGTCCAGAGTCAAGAGCCAGTGACAGGTCTTTAGTGCCAAGGGCTGCAAATCTGCTACAAGTCAAGCAGAGTGCTGCCCATTTAGGAGAAATAACTAACGGAATATTGAGTGATAGAGTAAAGCTAGATGTCTGTGTGTACTGAGCCACAGTATCAACACGCAGCAGCCCTCATTAGCGTTAGCCCGGTATCAGGAGCAGCTGAAGCTAACGTTTATCATACTTTACCTAACTAGCAACATGACAAAATTGATTAATTAACTTTAGCTTTACTGGGGAGAAACATAAATTGTGTTTCAAAAAATATGTTCATTGACCTCAAGACACCGCTGCGGTGGTGGAATCCATGCAGGAGCATCGTTAGGCACTGTGTTGCTTTTCAGCAGGAGCTGTTTTGAGAAGCACATTTCCACCTCCATTGCGTTGGAGAAGCAATCCCGCTTAAAATGCCCGCTGCAAACTCCAGCTCTCAGCAGGAACTCACGGTGTTCCAGGCCAAGTGCACACTGCCTAATTTCCAACTCAACTGGAAAGCAATGCAGTCCAGCAGTGCTGTTGCAACCAGCACCACTACAAGTACATGCTAATATAGCTAGCCTGATGTTTTTAACACCCACCCGCTACCTGGGAAGATGTTTTTATACCAGGGGCGTGAGCCAATGCCAAGGGTGTGGTGGGGTCGTGCCAGGGGCGTGGGTAGTGAGCCGTTAGTCGAGCCAGTATATGTCACAGAAGGAAACAATCTTAAATCTAAAAATTCAACTGCAGTAACTACCGTTTAACCAGAGGAGGGCAGCACTTAGACGGTTTTACACCATAAAATGTAAAATTAATATACTTTATACTCAAATGTCAAAACTTTTACTCAGATCAGTGAACAGCACTAATAAGGCCCCATTCTTACAAATCATTAACTAAAAAAAGTTGGTTTAGGGTTTAGTTACTCTTTAAATACATGTCACTCACGCTCTTCGCTCCACTACTTTCTGCACACTTTCTCTGAATCAACACAAACTCGTCAGTGGAAAACTACTGTAGTTGCAATGTACAGCAAATTAGCTCAGGCTTTAGGTAGCTATTTGGCTCAATATATATGACTTGAATGAATTAAAAAGGCGTTTTTTGCAACTTAACAGACTTTACGACCTACTCACTTACTTTCCTTTGTGCAAGATCCTCTTGATTCCTGGCTTTGTAAAAGTATGTATCATAGCCCTCAGGCTGCCCCAATATTTTTGTCCTTCTTTGTTGTTTTGGATTTCTGCCTCTATGTTCCGCCTCTGCTCGTTACATTGTAACCACGTTACTACTAGAGCAAGCTCCTGACCGGTTAATGCGGCCTGAATATTCACCAAAGTTCAGATTTTTCAACTCGCATCAAACGTGCAATCTGCTGTTCGCGTTGTTCACGCCGCATCATTCTCTGTGCTGAAGAGTCCTGATGTGTTGATGTGTCACACAATGGACAAGAATATCAAGTTTTTAAAACATGGGTCAAAATCAGAACCCAGGAAGTAGGATCCTTCACAGAGCACATCAACGCAGTGGACAAGAACATCAAGTTCGCCCGTGAAGATGCCATAGATAACCGCCTGGCTTTTTTAGACTGTGCAGTGGTTATTTGGGAGGACAGGACTCTCCAAGTAGAAGGTTATAGGAAGCCAACACACACGGATCAATAATTGCTGTTTAATTCCCACCACCCTCTGCAGCACAAGCCGGGAGTCATCAGGACTCTTCAGCACAGAGCTTAAGAGGTGCCCACAACCTTTAGAAGGCAAACGGAAAAACGGATAACCCATTTGTGAAGCCCTGAGAGACTGTGGATACCCCAAATGGACTTTCAACAAAACCAAGAGGAAACAGAAACCAAACAGACAGGAACCAGAGACAAAAGGGAAGGGTGTAGTTATCCCTTATGTGTCTGGTTTATCTGAAAAACTTAAAATAATTTTCTACAAACACAATATTCCAGTACTCAGACCGGCCTGTCTGGCACCAACAACCATGCCGCGCTCAAAATTGCTTAAATCTCCTTTTTTTTTACCATTCTGACATTCAGTTTGGAGTTCAGGAGATTGTCTTGACCAGGACCACACCCCTAAATGCACAGAAGTAACTGCCTTGTGATTGGTTGATTAGATTCTTGCATTAATGAGAAATTGAAATCAAACTTTCACTTTTTACTTGGTTGCAAATTCTTTGCAGTCAATTACAGCCTGATGTCTGGAACGCCTAGACATCAAAAGATGCTGGGTTTCATCCCTGGTGATGCTCTGCCAGGCCTCTACTGGATTCAGGTCAGGTGATTGACTTGGTCATTGCATAACATTCCACTTCTTTCCCTTAAAAAACTTTTTGGTTGCTTTCGCAGTATGCTTTGGGTCATTGTCCATCTGCACTGTGAAGCTCCGTCCAATGAGTTCTGAAGCATTTGGCTGAATATGAGCAGATAATATTGCCCGAAACACTTCACAATTCATCCTGCTGCTTTTGTCACATCATCAATAAATACAACCAGTTCCATTGGCAGCCATACATGCCCATGCCATGACACTACCATCACCATTCTTCACTGATGAGGTGGTATGCTTTGGATCATGAGCAGTTCCTTTCCTTCTCCATACTCTTCTCATACAAGTACTACAAGTACTTCTCTGGTACAAGTTGATCTTGGTCTTATCGGTCCATAGGATGTTGTTCCAGAACTCTGAAGGCTTTTTTAGCCGCGCAGTGTTTTACTACGACTCTGTCACATGGTGCACCGGCATCTACTCTCACTTGCTAGCGGGCTGGTTTTGTTTGAATTGTTTGCATGTCACCTGTAGGCGTGTCCTGCTGAATTCAATTACTTAAATCAGACGGGTATTTAAGTGTGAACCACCGTGGCAGCGGTCGTGGCAGTCCTGATCACGTGAACACCGAAGAGGGTAAAGACCACCGACTCTACCTGCTAACTTCAATAACCTGACTACATCATTTGACCTCAAGCAGGTCTCCACATTGGCAACCCACAAGTCTGGTAACCAACTAGATCTTATCTACATAAAGGTACTGCTCCACTCAGCACACTCAGGTCACGCCACTCCACACTGCTGATCATTTCTTCATAACTCTCGACCTCGATCTAACTTCTCCAGACACTGCAATTGTTTTACGGCTGGTCACTTTCCGACGCAACCTGCGTCCCCCCTCTGCGCTCTCCCCCTCTGAGGAGCTCTCTCTTTCTAACACCAACAACACCACCGACACTCTGTGCTCCACGCATAAATCCTGCTTGGACAACTTATGCCCTCTTAGATCTAGACCAACCCCGTACATCCTCGTCGCCCCCTGGTTATCCGATGTTCTAAGCGGGCATCGCACCAGCCTCCGGTCAGCTGAGAGAAAATGACGCCTCTCTCCTCCCTATTTTCTCCGCTGATGTTACCTTTGCAAAAACTACCACCATTCTAAGTTCTCCTCTCTTTAAAACCTTTTCTGCCCTCCTTTGTCCGCCTGCTCCCCAACCTTCATTGGATTTAACAGCTGATGATTTTACGTCTTTCTTTGTAAAAAAAAAACGACCATCAGCAGTCGGTTCTCTGCACCACCACCTGTCAAACTTGTCCACACCCCTGATATGTGTTTGCTCCCTTCTTTTTCTCCACTAAATGAAGCAGACATTTCAAAAACACACATCTCCTTCAAGCCATCTGTCTTTCCTGCTCTTACCCACATTATCAATTCATCTCTCTCCACTGTGTCATTTCCCACAGCTTTTAAAGAGGCCCGCATCCCACCACTACTGAAGAAACCCACTCTCAACACTACATTGTTAGAAAACTACGGACCGGTTTCCCTCCTTCCCTACATTGCCAAAGCTCTGGAGTGAGTTGTGTTTAACCAGCTCTTCTCCTTTCTCACACAGAACAACCTCCTGGACCAGAACCAGTCTGGGTTCAAGAGAGGACATTCCACTGAAACTGCCCTGCTCTCAGTCATCGAAGCCCTGAGACTGGCAAAGGCAACATCCAAGTCATCTGTACTCATCTTACTGGATCTGTCTGCTGCTTTTGACACTGTTAATCTTCACATCCTCCTGTCTTCTCTCAGGGCGATGGGTGTCTCTGGAATGGCGTTGCAATGGTTCAAGTCTTACCTCTCGGATAGGTCATTCAGAGTATCCTGGAGAAATGAGGTCTCTGAGTCCCAACATCTCAATACAGGGGTGCCACAGGGCTAAGTGCTTGGATCACTACTCTTTTCCATATACAAGACATCCCTTGCCTCTGTCATTCAGAAGCATTGCTTTTCCCATCACTGCTATGACACTCAACTCCACTTGTCATTTCAACCTAACAATCCGACGGTCTCTGCTCACGGTTTGGCATGCCTGAGTGACATCTCACTTTGGATGAAGGACCATCACCTGCAGCTGAACCTCGCAAAAACAGAACTGCTTGTGATTCCGGCCAATCCAAAGACCCACCACAACCTCTCCATTCAACTAGGCTCATCAACCATTACACCATCCAGCACTGCCAGAAATATGGGAGTGGTAATTGATGATCAACTAAACTTCACAAGTAATGTTGCCAGCACCACCCGGTCCTGTAGATTCATTCTCTACAACATTAGGAAAATGAGACCTTTCCTATCAGAGCACTCTATGCAAATCCTAGTCCAGGTTCTTGTCTTGTCCAAACTGGATTATTGCAATGCCCTACTGGCTGGACTCCCTGCCTGCACAACCAAACCTCTGCAGCTGATCCAGAATGCAGCGGCAAGAGTGGTCTTTAATGAACCAAAGAGAGCGCACGTAACTCCTCTCTTCATTAGGTTACACTGGCTCCCGGTTGACGCCCGCATAAAGTTCAAAGCTATGCTCTTGGCCTACAAGACCACTACTGGCTTCGCACCCTCATATCTTCACTCACTAATACGTATATATGTTCCTACCAGATCCTTACGCTCTGCTAAGGTACCATCCCAAAAAGGAAAAAAAATCACTCTCACGTACCTTCTCTGGATCAGTTCCACGTTGGTGGAATGATCTACCTGCTGCTACAAGATCAGCAGATTCTGTAGCCATCTTTAAAGAAACGCATGAAAAAAAATGTAAATGTAATAACACACACCTGGCCATGGAATAGCTGAGCAGTCAATTGTCCCAATACTTTTGGTCCCTTAAAAAGTGGGAGGCACATATACAAATTGTAATTCCTACACCGTTCACCTGATTTGGATGTAAATACCCTCAAATTAAAGCTAAAAGTCTGCAATTAAAGCACATCTTGTTCATTTTATTTAAATCCATTGTGGTAGTGTATAGAGCCAAAAAGATTAGAATTGTGTTGCTGCTACAGCAGGACTTCTTCTGACTCTTTAAATATCTACTGTCCTGCTAAAGTCCTGAATTTGGGACTTTATAAGACATCCTGAGACTGATTCACAATGTAATAGTCTGCTGTTGGTACCACACAGACTGATCTAAGATTCCTTTTATTGGTGTTATGCAGTCTACACTGGTAAACCAAATAAATACATGTAACATGTTGTACTTTCTCTCCTATAAACTTTTGAAAGGTTTTCATGACAATGCTTGTGTGCTTTAAATTGACATTGTCATATAAATATTGGTTTTATGGTCATTTCAAGTGTCACTATTAAAAAATAAATGTTCTGTGAACAGTCAGAACCAGTTTAATGTTGTGGCGTTGCCTTTTTATAGAGAACTGATAAATATGTATTTTTCTTGAGGTTGATGGCAAAGAACAAATGACACATATGACTGAAAAGAATAGAACTTTATTGTCCACCAAAGTAGAAATTTTCCTTCAGCTCATGAGACATAATACAGATCAAAGACAAACATACAACATAAGGAATAGTCATAAATACATAATCTAAAACACAGTTTAGTTCTGAGGGTGGCATATTTTTAAATTCATTCATATTGTATTCAAAATAGTCACTGCACAAGGGACAAACAACTTTTGATAGCTTAAAGCTTTAGTTGCTAGTGGGACTCTATACTGCTGACCAGAGGGCAAGAGCTCAAACTCACCAACGGTAAGATTAGCCTCAACTGTTTTATTCTCATTATACTAAACCATAATATAGTGCGATGATTCCAGGTAACTCGTTAGACAAGTTTTAAAAGACGTTACACAGCATGAGCACCACCACGCCAGTATTTATTCTGTAGCATTTCTTGTTTTAAAGGCTGTTTCTCATGTTACGCTTGTTAAACGGAGATCGGCTGGATCAACTGATGACATTGTGTTACAATCCACAAATTGCTTTCGAATCAAAGCAGTCTATGTTTGTCCTTTCTCATCAACACCAAAAGAGACATCATTATAGAAATGGTACGGCGTCAAAAGAATCACATTGATGTAATTTAAGACAAAATAATCCCTGGTTTGTAAAAGTGGGGTTTTAGAGAGGAACGCTCACAAAAAAACATCTGAATGTCGACAGATAACCGGCTTCGCCAGTTGATCCGTCACACTGGCCACTTTTTATGGAGGTGGGCGTTTCCTCGCTGTAGTTTTTCATTGAGGCTTGATTGAATCAACACTCGACTTCAGTGTTCTGTGGAGGCACCCCATAATCGCCGCTTATCAAGTCTGACGGGCTGTGTGAGTCCCCAACTCCTATCTTTACACTATTCATTCATTCATTTTCTACCGATTTGTCCCGTTAGGGGTCGCGGGTGACTGGAGCCTATCCCAGCAGCTTTGGGCCTGAGGCGGGGTACACCCTGGACAGTGGCCAGTTGCAGTCGCAGGGCTGACATTTAGACATAGACAGTGACAAACAACCATTCACTCTCACATTCATTCACTAGGGACACTTTAGAGTTGCCAATGAACTTATACATGCATGTCTTTGGACGGTGGGAGGAAGCCAGAGTACCCGGAGAGAACCCACAGTAACAGAAAGACCGGAGTCGGCCGAGAATGTTTGAGTCAGCCGGGTTTTGAACTCACGACCTTCTTGCTGTGAGGCAGGAGTGCTAACCACTCTGCCACGTGCACCCCATGTTTACACTAATGCAGCTGGAATTCAGTCTGTAATTAATTAGCTGAATGGAACAGCCCTGAGCAGATCACACCAAAACAGTTGGTCACACCTCCACACTGTTTATGCCTCTCCACCATGGATTTTATTTTCTGCAAAACAGACCATTATCTCAAATATAACATACATTACTGAAGCAACACATTCTAAAGGTTTGCAAAACTAAGGAAGTGATGCTGTGATGCTAATGGGCAAAATAAAATGTAGTGTAGTCTCAGAAAAATCTACAAAGTTTAATATTATCATTGTATAGTTTAGTGTAGTATAGCTCCACATTTTGTACTGTTTAGTGAACAAGAGGGTTTTCAGGAGAGCAAAGACAAAGAATTTTACACACTTTGTAAAAATATAATTTCCTGAAGAGTTAAAATTAGCATGCAATTTCACTGACTAAAACACCATAACCCCACTGTTGCTCCATCCACACAAAGAATTTAAATATAAAATCTCTGTATATCATCTATAGGTGTGTAAAGCAATACATAAAAGACTGCAACTGCTAAAAAAAAAGTACACAAAAGATAATAAAGCGGTAGATGTGTCATGTAAACCTCAGAATCAATGGACAATTCAGTGTGACAGAAATAGACAAACAATCTGCGTTTTAAGCAAAAGGAGGCTCCCGTCTCCGTTTCAGAAAACACTCTGCAGCAGAGGGCAGTGCATAAAGATAAAGTGAGCAGCCGAAACAGGGCCTAACGCCAACCTCACACCACAGTGGAAGCTCTGACCACTTTATTATATGATAGCATAATTCAATGTTTTTGCAATTTTTTTATATATATATATATATATATATATATATATATATATATATATATATATAATTATATATTTAAATCTTTTAAAAATAGTATTAGAATAAAAATAGAGCAAAGAAACATGTTGTATCTCTACAGCAGTAACAAGTGCAAGCTTAGCTTTTGTAAGCTTTTTCATCTATATTCAAATGAATATAGGTCCACACACAACTGTTAAAACTGTTGTGTGTGGATTGCAATGGTCATGTCCAGATCTCAATCCTCATTAGTTATATTCATCATTTTTAAATGCATTTTGATACACTGCCTTCTAATAGTAACTACTAGCAAATTTGTTTAACACGTTTCTTTCATTTAGACCTGTCAATACTAGCTAGAACTACTCTACAGAAAACCCCCTTTTGGGCTACCAAGGTTTTTGGATGTCAACAAACTTTATAAATATAAATGTAAAAAAGACATCTATGTTTTATGTAATTATTCATATATAAAATAAAACCAACGTAAACATTTTGTTGCTATCAAAATACGATGCACTTTACAAATCAACAGTATTATACTATTTATCTAAAATTAAAAAGGAATGTTGGATAAGGGCCGAATATAAAAAGACAGTATAAAATTAATACATTGTGTGCGTTGTGTTTTAAGATCAGAGGCACCGGACTACAAGAAGCACACAGGTTCAGGTTTAATTTGGCCAAATTCACCACCCCACATCCCCGATTGCAACATTGTCATTCAAATAGCCTTATTTAATTAAGACTCTTTCAGAATACTTGTGATCGTTGTCTTTGTAATGTGTGAAGTAAGCTTAGACTCCACCCCCACTGCGGTCCACGCTCACCGGGCCCCTCTTGTCCAGCGTCTCCTCAGCCGTCCTTAGGAGAATGGCCAATCTGCTGTCAGACACTTGGCCCTTTTTAACAGCAGACATCAGCTGCACACAAAAACACAGAAATATGTTACAGACCAAGAAATGCGGAATAGAATATTCAAGAAAAACCAAGTGAGTCCACATTAGACGACAGGAATACCTTATGACAAACAGTTTGAGTTTTATTTTGCCTTCTCATTTATGAGTTTAGGTCAAAATAAACCAGCACCCACCACCTTCTTTTTCTGTTAAAGCTGGACTAGATTTCTTTGTTTATAACATAAAGCAGTATTTATTTATTCAGAAATCTCATCTTTTAAGCTTTGAAAGGGCATGTGGCATGATTCAAAATTTTGTTCTTACTGAACATATTGTAATAAAAATCCAAATAGACAAGAGAGATTTTTCACCAATATCCTATTTAGAAGAGAATAAAGTACACTATACAGTATGTGGCAGCTTGACTGAAGAGACTAATGGTTAGAAAAGCATTGTGTATATACAGTATATACAGGACAGACCTACCAGACCAACCAGACCGACCTTTTGATGTGGATAAGTACAACCAAGCTGAGGAAGGCAGCAACTGACCTAAGAGATAAGATCATGGCTATAATGAACACCTGGCAACCCCAAAACCAATTACAAAGGCTGAGTGAAAGTCTCCTAGAAAAGGTGAATGAATGCAGCATTAAGAATCATCCCTACAATGACCATCACTGAAACCAACAAGCTTGATATACACTTCAACGGCAGTGATTGAGATACTTGGCTAATGGTCAAAGGGCAACCATAAGGAGGAAGTTCTAACATGGAAGGAAGGTTGGAGATCAAGGCAGCACGGAGAGAAGTAAGCCAACTGTCCAACCAAAAGGTTAAATGAAAAACCAAGTGCTGAAGAGGTACAGCCAGTAACCCATAGAAAAGCATTGGAAACTGCCAAACAAAAGCTCCAAGCCTTGGCCAGCTGCCTAAAAAGGTACACGAAAGAACTTGAAGTCAGGCAAATAAACCGGCTGTTCTCTACTTAACTAGCTAGAGTGTACTCTCCATGGCAGGGTAACAACACAAGAGCAGACCCACCAAGGCTGGAGACCGAACAATACTGTAAGGGTATATGGGAGAAGGAGGCATCACACAACAGCAATGCACAGTGGCTAGTGGATCTAAGAGTAGACCACATCAACCTCCCTGAACAGGATCCAGTCACCATCATGAAGGCAGACATCCAAGATAGAGTCTCGGCTAGACTGGCTATGGATACCAACTAATGGCTGCACAGGAACAGGCCCTTAGCACCAGAGCAATAGAGGCCCAGATCTACCACACCAGACTAGACCCAAGTTGTAGGCTGTGCAACGAGGCCCCCTGAGACAATTCAGCACTTAACTGCAGGGTGTAAGATGCTGGCAGGGAAAGCATACATGGAGCGCCATAACCAAGTGGCTGGCATAGTGTACAGGAACATCTGTACGGAGTACGGAGTGGAAGCCCCGAGGTCAAAGTGGGAAACACCTCCAAAGGTGGTAGAGAATGACCGAGCCAAGATCCTGTGGGACTTCCAGATTCAGACAGAATGGTAATGGCGAACCAACCAACAGTGGTGCCCGTGGTCATCGGAGCACTCGTGGCAGTGACCTCCAAACTAGAGGTGTGGCTACAGCAGATCCCTGGAAGAACACCAGACACCTCGGTCCAGAAAAGTGCAGTACTAGGAACAGCAAAGATACTGCGCAGAACCCTCAAGCTTCCAGGCCTCTGGTAGAGGACCCGAGATGAATTTCAAACTGAGCTTCCCTAAATAATAGGCCTTAAAGAAGAACGTAGATTTTGTCTATCATTAAGAAAAAAAAAAGAAATCTTGAGTGTAAAACTGTGACATCTGCTTTATGTTGTTAAATTGTCTAGTGTAGCTTTAACAAAGCCATTCCCTTTTAAAGTAGTTTTTAGATTGTGGCCTTTAGATTCTGTTGATGCGTATTTCCTAAAGAAGCACCAAGGGCTGCGTATTTACTAAAAAAAATACCTTTTTTTTTTTTTTTTTTTATACATTATCAATTTATTTGCCCCCATGGGGAAATTCCTTGTTGGCATCAGCATATTTCTGATGTTGGCGGGGGAAACCGGAGGACCCAGAGGAAACAAAGGGGCAAACTCCACCCAGAAGGTCCGACCCAGAAAATTCACGCTGAGAGGCAACAGGGGTAACCACTGTACCACTGATTGTGCCGCCGTATAAAATGGTTTACCTACATGTTGTTCATCATCCTGGTAGTGGTCAGCAATTCCGCCAGCAGAAACAGACAATGGCATTTAGCATCACATGACAAGGTACTGATGTGAAATATTTTGAACAAAGCTCAAAGTTCTATGACTGAGTTTTGTAGCACTAATGAAGATTAAATCACCCACTGTCATCAAGTTCAAAATAATGGCTATTTTGTGGACCGGTTGACAATTGAGAACATAATTTAGTGAAGTGCAAACAGGGGAGGGCACACTTCAGGCCTCATTACACAATTGGCTGACATAACTTTTTTTCTAATTAGCTCTGAGCCCAATGCACTTGTGATGCCAGAGGTAAGACTTCACACATACTGTCTGGTAACTGATCATTCCACATCTTGGGGGGCATTTTTTAACCACAGAGCATACTTATGAGCATAGAGTTTTCATAAGTCTGAAAAGAGGGGAGTAGATGCTTTGAAGTAATTTGTCTATTAAAATTATATATTGACTGTAATATTTCTATTTCCTTGCTGCTAAAAACACTAATTTAACTCATCTATGTTAAAACTGCCATAACTACCACTTGCCTTGCTTTTGTATCACGTAAATGGTTTTTATAAGCCTAGAGTCTTGTTTGGTGCTAGTCTAGCTTGGCGCACTCAGAAGCAGTGAGATGAAAGTAGCTGTTACTTCTGATTATACCTGCAGGAATTCATCAAATTCAACCTGTCCATTTTTGTTGAGGTCCACCTCACTAAGGATCTCGTGCAGTGAATTTTCATCGATGTGGACATTTATGTTCTGCAGAAGAAAAAAAAGAAGATCAATAGAGTGTAATGAAGAGTGTAAGGTGAAAATTGGACAAATGAGACTCACCTCTAACACCTGCTGGACATCTACAGTGGTGATAAAGCCTTTGTTCTCTTTGTCAAACTTATGGAAGCGCTTTTTGTACCTGAATGAATAAAAACAGACTTTATATACAGCTTTACATAAAAGAACTTAAGTGATACCACGCAATAGAGATTTTTGGGGGCCACACTTGAAATAAAAGGGAAAAATAAATTCCCAGCATGCGTTCACTGGCACTGCGACTGTGAGAGAGGTTGCAAAATGTTACAAATCTCTGAAAAAATAAAGATTTAAAATTACGACACTTCTGTTTTATGTTCCTTTAACTTGTTTATGAACAAATCCACATCAACAGGTCAGTCTTGTATTTACAGAAAATTTAAAAAAATGTTTTGCTAATGCATAACACCGCTATCTGTTTTTCCGTCACTATCAATTGATACGTCATAAACAAAGAATCCGTTTGGTTTTTGTGGTGGTCACAGAAAAAAAACTTTATTCTGACAAAAGTAATAATAAATACAAATTCTATGAATGTTAACCAATGAAGAAGTCAGACATTGCTTTTCAACCATGCTTCAACGGAATTATTTTAAAAAATAAACTAATGGAACAGGCCTGGACAAAATTGTTGGTACCCTTAACTATTATAACAATATTTTGTTGCACAACCTTTTGAGGCTATCACTGCAATCAGACGACTCCTGTAACTGTCAATGATACTTCTGCACCTCTGAGCAGGAATTTTGGCCCACTCCTCACGAGAAAACTGCTCCAGTTGTTTCCGGTTTGAAGGGTGTCTATTCCAGGCGGCATGTTTCAGATCCTAAAGATGCTCAATAGGATTGAGGTCAGGGCTCATAGAAGGCCACTTTAGAATAGTCCAATGTTTTCCTCCTAACCATTCTTGGGTGTTTTTAGCTGTGTGTTTTGGGTCATTGTCCTGTTGCAAGACCCATGACCTGCGACTGAGACCAAGCTGTCTGACACTGGCCAGCACATTTCTCTCTAGAATCCCTTGATAGTCTTCAGATTTCATTGTACCCTGCACAGATTCAAGACACCCTGTGCCAGATGCAGCAAAGCAGCCCCAGAACATAACAGAGCCTCCTCCATGTTTGACAGTAAGGATAGTGTTCTTTTCTTGATATGCTTCATTTTTCCGTCTGTAAACATAGAGCTGATGTGCCTTGGCAAAAAGTTCCATTTTTGTCTCATCTGTCCATAGGACATTCTCCCAGAAGCTTTGTGGCTTATCAACCTGTAGTTTGGCATATTCCAGTCTAGCTTTTTCATGATTTGTTTTCAACAATGGTGTCCTCCTTGGTCATCTCCCATGTAGTCCACTTTGGCTCAAACAACGACGGATGGTGCGATCTGACACTAATGTTCCTTGAGCATGGAGTTCACCTTGGATCTCTTTAGAAGTCTTTCTGGGCTCTTTTGTTACCATTCGGACTATCCGTCTCTTTGATTCGTCATCAATTTTCCTCCTGCGGCCACGTCCAGGGAGGTTGGCTACAGTCCCATGGATCTTAAATTTCTGAATAATATGAGCAACTGTAGTCACAGGAACATCTAGCTGCTTGGAGATGGTCTTATAGCCTTTACCTTTATCATGCTTGTCTATAATTTTCTTTCTATTCTCCTGCGACAACTCTTTCCTTCGCTTCCTCTGGTCCATGTTGAGTGTGGTACACGCCACGTCACCAGACAACACAGTGACGACCTGAAGCCCTATAAATAGGCCCACTGACTGATTACAAGATTGTACACACCTGTGATGCTAATTAGTGCACACACCTTGAAATAACATGTCCATTTGGTCACGTTATTTACAGTCTTTTGTAGGGGTACCATCAATTTTGTCCAGGCATGTTCCATGTTTATTTTTTTAAATAATTCCGTTGAAGCATGGTTGAAAAGCAATGTCTGACTTTCAGTGGTTAACATTCATAGAATTTTTATTTATTATTACGTTTGTCAGAATAAAGTTTTTCTGTGACCATTGTGAGTTTTTCTTTCATTGACCGAAGGGTACCAACATTTTTGTCCACGTCTGTATGGGACTAAGGAAACAGCAGCTGATACTGTTCAGAGCAAACTCAAAGAAACTCTGAATAATGACAGACACTTACAAATTATTATTAGACCTTATTGTAATATGTCATATATTTAATACATAAATTTAATACATTATAAAGACTTAAATATTTTGTTATATATGTTATATGATATTATAGACCTTACATCGTTAGGTATTATTATACATTCATTTATAATTAGGTGTAGTGGTGTCTTATTTCTTAGGGCTATAATAATAGCCCTACCCCCTACCCCTTCATTTGGATGAACAAGGGGTAGGGCTAAGAGAAAGAGGTAGGGGTAAATTAGAGAATTGGGATTGGGCCTAAAACATTCTCAATTTTTAACCTAATTTGCAACATTACAGAATGTTTGGAATTCATTTCTAAGTGTATGACGCTCCTGCTCCCTACTTCTTTTATTCAGTTCTTCTTCTGCCTGTTCTGTTCTTGTTCATTTGCCAATAAAATGTCCTCCACCATTAAACTTCAAGAAGTTATGGGCCCAGACATCAAGGCAACAAAGCGCAGACAGACATGTGCGGGAGCGGACGAGGCCAAAGAAGAAATAACTCAACAAAGAAAAGAAGTTAAAGCAAACAGTATTACAGTAGTATGAAGTATTACATGGAGTTTATGGAAGAAAAAGTAACCGCAGCGCATTACGCGAGCTAACAAGCTAATTAGCAAAAGCAAGTACAGCTAAGCACAAGCCCCGGAAATGAGAAAATGGCGAATTGTGCATCAGGATTGGTGTCCCCACAGCTACTCTTCGATGGATTGGAGGACAAGTATAACCTTTGGGAAACAAGGTTTCTGGGACATTTACACATATTAAACTTGAAAGACACTATTTTGAAAGAAGTTGCAGATGAAGAACAAATTGCTGCATATGCAAGGCAAAATGCAGTCTGCTATGCAGAGCTAATAAAGCTAATTGATGATAAAAGCCTATCGGTGCAAAGTAGGGTTGTAACGATTAACCGTGAGCAGATTGAAAATCGATTCACATATGTGACGTTTCCAGACGGTTGAGATGTTAATACAATTGCAATTCATGTTTTGAACAACAGGGGCCGCTCTGTTTACTGCAAACTTGCTATCAGCAAGTTGCTGCAAACAGTTTCTAGCATGGCAACGAGTGTGGATGTAGACATTGAGTAAGTCTCATCTTCATTCAAATCAGAAGTGTGGCAGCATAAATAAAGCCACTTTAGCAAAAGGCATTCACTCGCTTGCTGTTGCAGAGCAGACGCGAGTCCCGGGCCAAGCCAGCTCCGCTTAACGAGCGCGCAACATAAACAAGTCTGTGTCCAAGGCTAAGCTTTACTCTCTCCAAACCGGACAAAAAGTCACGTAGATGTCCCTTCATCAGTAGAGAACAGAGAGAATGTGAGCAGTAGTCTGTGTTATCAAAGAGGCTAAACTGTAAACGTAAGCTGTCGTCCCGATTATGAACCATCTGTGAGCCATAAGTTACTATTTTATAACACAGTCAGACCCTGTGTATTCACCTGTTTGAGGCCCTTGTCAGAGTGATGTATAAATGTTCTGGATCATGTGCTGCCTTCTGTGTATCTCTGCTGCAGCCACTTAGAGTAAAGAGCAGGGGTCTCCAACTTAGGATCCGCGGACCAAATCCAGTCCTTTGTGAAATATTTCTGGTCCTCACATTAATCATTACGGTTAAAACAAGTAAGTAAGTAAGTATAAAAGGTAAAAGTTCAACAAATAAGAGTTGTATTGATAAAGTTCTACTGTTTTAGGGAAACACATGAGACCAGTGTTTATTATTGGGTTTGATCTAAAGTGGTTTAAAGTTTTAAGTGGTTCATTCAGACAAGCCAATACTTTCTTATCACTTATTATGTCTGTGAAGGTTCTCAGTCATCCGGGACATCTTGAAAAAAAGGTTAAAGTAAAAGCATCTGGACCCAGTTTTCAAGGTGAAGACGTTTTGTCTTTAATTCCAAGAGACTTTATCAATTCTGAGATCAACTGTTACTACGAACATTGGGAATGATACCCTTCAACTGCTACGAGATCATGAGAAAACTGCCAGGAAACTGGCAGACTATAGAAAGAGATATAAGCTCAGCTCTCCTACCAGTTGATCTCAGAATTGGCACGAGGTATCTGCGGAGGTAGCAAATTTACCACCGTCTTTAGCACCGCCAGGCCTGCGCCGCTCCATTAATAGAGAGTTAGTCCCATTGTCAGAAGGCTGGTCCAATTTCTCTCTTTACTTAAAGACTTTCTGGTTTAACTTCAACTAAGACTTGATCAGGACAAGACCAGATCCAGTCAAGACCACACAAAGAGCAGGACTGAACCAGGACCAAGACCAAGTCCAAGATCAAAACCAGACCAATACTGACTAGGAAGAGAACCAGACCCAAGACTAGGCAAGATCTAGACCAAGACCAGACACAGGACTAGACTAGACCCAGACCAGGACCAGGACCAGACCCAGAGCCAGTACTAGACCAAACCCAGAACTAGACCAGCCCAGACCAAAGCCAAGACCAGATCCAGGACTAGACCAGACCAAGACCAGGACCAAAACCCAGACCAAAACCAGACTCCCTTCCCTGTCTGCAGTTTTTCTGCAGTCATTTTGGTGAGTACAGCATTAACTTAGCAGTAAATACTATGACATCCATGCAAGCTTATACTACTGCATAGACCAGCTTGTGCTGGATCTAGAAAAGATGTTTCCAGAAACATAATATTTTTTCTCTCTAGGCTTTTCGTCCCTGGGCAGGTGTCGCCACAGCAGACTAATCTACACAGGTGATTTGGCAATGTTTTACACAGGATGCCCTTCCTGATCCAACCAGAGAGAGACAGCGCATGTGCCTGAGGTTTAGCTAGGCTTTTATCTTTTGTGTCAGTCCTTTTGTGCCTCATTTAGCCTAAAGACGAGGCACATGTAATGCCAAAACATCTGTTTTTTTCCAATACTTTACAGTCAAAGCGGCTGCCTTAGTGAAAACAACAGACCACTGTTTGGGTTCTCTTCAGAGTGGACCTGGTGAGCTGAGGCTGTCCCTTAATCACACAAAGTGGGCATAAAACAACTAAATGTCCCGCTAACCTACGGAAAGGAGAGAGAATCCTTGAAGAATTTAGCAAGAGGCTAAACTTCAAACAAGGTCCTGCTTTGGTCCGTGTCTGAACCATCTCTGATTGATAAGTTTTATTTCAGAACAAGTCTGACTCATGTCCATCTGCTGTTTGTGGCTTGTTGCTGTCACAGAGACATTAATGTGGTTTGGTTATTTTTTTCGTTTTGTAAGCCACTGATAGTAAAGACCAAGTGTGTTCAAACTGAGGTCCGCGGGCCAAATCCGGTCCTTTGCTAATTAGTGATGCACCAATATGGAAATCTAGGCCAATACCAATACCAATGTTGTATACTGGCCAATATCCATTATTTGTAAGTATTTTCTGGTAATATCTTTTTTTTTGGAAACAAAAAAACTAATTTAATCATTCATTAATTTTCTACCGCTTAGTCCCGTTAGGTCTCGCCAGTGACTGGAGCCTATCCCAGCAGCTTTGGGCCTGAGGCGGGGTACACGCTGGACAGTGGCCAGGGCAGGACAGGGCTGACATTAAGAGACAGACAGTGTCAGACAACCATTCACTCTCACATTCATTCACTAGGGACACTTTAGAGTTGCCAATTAACCTATACATACCTATAGGTCTGGTTCTCTTCCAATTAACCTATACACCCGTCTTGTACAAAAAAACCATAACAAACAAATAATCCTCTGCTTCCTCTGTCTTTATTTATTTATTAATTATGCCATCTGCAGAGTGACAATATAAAATTCTAATCTTTAGACTAGCTCATTGCCATTTCTTACTTCAGAGCATTTTGTGAGCTGTGTATCTGATGGAAAATACAAATCTGGGTCTGTAATATAGACATTTTGATTTTGGTTGTTATTGGTCTCTTACAAATTAAAAACTGACTTCTGACGATGTTAATAAGTTATGGGCTCCTTTCTGTATTTGTTTCTATTCTGTGCACAAACCAATCAGAGTATGTTGAGTATCCGGTCAGAGACAGCACCAGCTGCTAAAGCCGCAGGGAGGATGTCATACAGGGAAGATCAAAAGAAAGTTTTTACCAGGCACAAGAAAATATGTGGGACTTATCCTTAATCAATCAATGATTGGTCTAAGCTTTAAATGCTGCACTGTCTCAAATAAATACCTCAACCTCAACATACATCTTTACCTGTCCTTCTGAAATCTCACAGGAACAAATCCTGCACAAAGCAAGTTGCAGTTCTTTCTCAGTGAGGTGAAAATAATCCCACACACCACTGCCCTTTGGAAAGAAAGCTATGCGTGTCAATGCGCAAGTTGTTTAAAGGAGCGGCAGCAAAAGCAGAATGGCAGGAGAGTATAGCCAGTGCATGCACATATACTTCAGGTGACGACAGAATAAGATTGATATGCTTGTATAGGTGCATTTGTCGATGTCCGATGTCAGTCAACCTCTTCAATATTGACCAATACCAATGTATCGGTGCATCACTACTGATCATTTTTTCTGGTCTTCACATTAATTAATAATGTCAATAAATGCTGTTCATTTTTTTTTAAATAATTTTGTAGTATGTAAAGAAGCCCAAAAAAAACTGCCAAAATTGTTTTTGGGACTGGTATTTATGTGTTTGATCTGAAGATCATTTAAAAAGAAACCATTACTTTGTAACATTTTGAACATTAAACATGAATTATTATTAATAACCATTATTAATACCCTGCTTTGTGCATGGTGTAAAATTTATTACATTTTACATTAAATGTTTTTTTATTACACAAAACACAAGTATAGATTAGTGTTAATAAAAAGTCTGTACCTGATGACTTCCTGATAGTCTAGGTTTATCTCGGAGGTCTTGGAAAGCTGCTCGTCACGGGCCTTGTAGCCCATCTCCTGATACAGGAACTTCTTAGCAGTTTCCAGTTCAGCCTGCAAAGAACATGCTTAACTTTCAATTCTCCACTTATTCGACACTCAATGCAACTGCCCATTGGTAGAATAACTTCCAACACAGAGTAGATATCAGTTTGGCCAAAAAACAGCACGGTTGGTCTGCACTATTGTTATGGGAATTGGGGTGGTGGTCCCTCTTTTCAAGAAGGGGGACCAGAGGGTGTGTTCCAACTACACAGGGATCACACTCCTCAGCCTCCCCGGTTTTCCACCTACTGTAGTAGGCACTCAAAGCGCTTTACATACATTAAGCTATTTACCAATGTTACAGAACACTCACTGGAATAGCTGTATTAGCTGTAGGTTATCAGTGTCTTGCCCAAGAACACAACGACAGTATGTGGGGGAGAGCGGGATGTTATGATGTTTTGGGATGTTTCGAGCAGGGATCGAACCGCCCACCCGCCGGTCGAAAGACGGCCGCTCTACCCACTGAGCTACTGCCGCCCTACAAACTACAAAGTTGATCATAAACCTCCGGCCTAGAGTGTCTTGGTGCCACGTGCACTGGTAGACACCCTTATGCTTGAACATGGTGTTCTTTATGGACAAAATGTGACTAGCACAGTAGTCCAATAACAGAACACCGCTCGGGTTCAGATTCGGGGGGCCGTTCCTCCCAATCACGCCCCTCCAGGTTTCACTGTCGCTGCCCATGTGAGCGTTGAAGTCCCCCAGTAGAACAACTAAACGAGTCCCCGGTCGGAGCACTTTCCAGCACCCCTCCCAGAGACTCCAAGAAGGTCAGGTACTCTGCACTGCCATTTGGCCCATAAGCACAAACAACAGTGAGAGACCTATCCCCGACCCGAAGGCGCAGGGAAGCGACCCTCTCGTTCACCGGGGTGAACTCCAACACATGGCGGCTGAGCAAGCCCAAACCAGCCCACCGCCTCTCACTGCAGGCAACTCCAGAGTAGTGGAGAGCCTCTCTCAAGGAGTTGGGTTCCAGAGCCCAAGCTGTGCGTGGAGTTGAGCCCGACTATCTCTGGTCGGTATCTCTCAACCTCCCGCACAAGCTCTGGCTCCTTCCTCGCCAGCAAGGTGACATTCCATGTCCCAAGCGCCAGATTCTGTGTCTGGGGATTGGGTCGCCGAGGCCCCCGCCTTCGACTGCCACCCAATCCACATTGCACCAGCCACTTACGGTTCCTCCTGCAGGTGGTGGGTCCACAGGAGGTCGGCCCCACGTCGCTCCTTCGGGCTGAGCCCGGCCGGGTCCGTGGGGAAAGACCCGGCCACCCCCGGGCCTGGCTCCAGGGTGGGGCCCCGGTTGCGCCATACCGGGCGACGTAACGTCTTGATTTCTTAATATCCTTATAATATCCTTAATATCCACATGAACATACGCATCCTAAACACTGTGTGTACTGCTGAATATAAAATCTCATGTATTGTATTGTTATAAACCTCATCTTGTACCATAAATAGTATAATAAATATATTATTTTTATGTACAGTCAGGTCCATAAATATTGGGACATCGACACTGTATTATAATTATAATCTTTTTGTCTTTTTTTTACAATTATAATCTTTTTGTCTTTATACAGCACCACAAAGGATTTGAAATTAAACATCCAAATCAGGATAACGGTGTAGAAAATACAACTGTTTGTTTATATGCCACCCACCTTTAAAGGGACCAAAAGTAATGGTACAGATTAACAATCATAAATCAAACTTTCACTTTTAAATAATTGGTTGCAAATCCTTTGCAGTCAATTACAGCCTGAAGTCTGGAATGCCTAGACATCACCAGATGCTGGGTTTCATCCCTGGTGATGCTCTGCCAGGCCTCTACTGCAACTGTTTTCAGTTCCTGCTTGTTCTTGGGGAATTTTTCTTTCAGTCTTGTCTTTGGCAAGGGAAACGCATGCTCAATCGGATTCAGGTCAGGTGATAGCCACGTAGGCATTATGTTCTTTATTTAGTGCTCTGTTTTTTCTTGCAAGTAAACATCAGTAAGCATCTGGATATTTTGCCATGTCTGGTGTGAATCCTACCGTCTTCCTCTCCAAACTCCAGTTCAGCTCTTTGCCCATGATCTGGACAATCCGTGGTAAGGCCTCGTCTGCTGCCTGGACATTGAGGAAACCCAGGCGCGTCCGTCTAGCAATGACATCAGTGACTGTGCAGGCGTACTCTTTAATAGCGTACAAAACCTACAGCCGGCAAACACACCTCACATAAACGTTAATAGGAAAAATATGTTACTCATTTCTGTACTACTTTACCTCACTCTCAATGTAAGGAAATTCGGACACCAGCCGTTTGCCTACAATTGGCCATCTTTGTCCAGTGACATGTGCCATCTTTGCCACGTCAAATGCCTTGCCACCATATGTCGAAGCCAAGTGCTGGGCTACCTGCAGAGAGAGACAGCATCCAGTTTAACATGTTGAAAAAGTATAGTGTGCTATGACTGACTTTAATAGTGCTTTCCATTTGTTTATTGCTTGCTGTGAGTGTATATTACACATATTAGTAGAGACTAGTCCCGTCCTGCTATAGAGAAGAACTTTAAAAAGACTAATGTTAATGGCAGTGGTTCCTGGTATCCTGGTATACTCAAAGAACACAATGGGGCTATTTGCTTGCAGATCACCGGTATGATGATCATGTGAAAGGGTAAATGCTGTCAAATTACCAACAGTGACCTTTGAGTAATATTGGGGAAAATACCTCTGCTGGCAAACAGATCTTCTTTAATAAGAAGTAAGGACACAGCATACCCTGCTCTCTGGGAGCATTTTCATCATGACAAAATGTTCTATTGGCTTTTTGAAAACACACAGCTAATTACTTGAAGAATGGAGAATAACAAATCCAAATTAATGTAAGCTGAGCTGTGAGCTTTCAGCATTGTTACAACTGCAGCTTTAATCTCAGCCACAATCAAGAGTAGACTAGTGTCTTACAGTGTATTTTAGTGAGGGTCTGCCCACAGCTGGTAGTGTTTAGAGTTTTTTTCCATAACCTCTAAACTTTTCCTACTTTTTAATGACTTTTTTATGATTGCACAGGAACCCTGACCTCTACTTCCAGACCGTAGTCCTGCACCAGGCGGATGTAGAGTGTTGGGGTCCAGCCTTTGGCACCCTCCAGCATTAGCCCAACAGTCTTACAGGGCTCAGCTGAGAGCTGGTGACCTGCAATTGCTGCATCCAGGGTTTCTTCAGCCATAGACCTGTATGTTGTCCACTTACCACCTGTAATACACAACACTTGTTTTTTTAACAGCATTAGAGCTGCAACAGCAACAACCCAATGAAAAAGACCAGTTTAGGTTTAAGTATTTACTTATTTATTTTCTATATTGTACATGTTTTTGGTGGTAGGGGAAACTGAAGCACCCGGAGAAAACCCCGGAGACACGGGGAAAACATGCAAACTCCCCACAGAAATGCCCTGCCCTGGATGTGAAAAAAAATTAATAAATCACTTTATTTTTTCCCAAGGGGCAATTAAAAAGCACAGAGAGTAGCATAGACACAGTATTAAAAACATTATAAAAACATCAGCCACTCTCTGTTCACCGGTCACCACACGAGCAGCGGAATAGCAGCAAAGATGGCCAAAACTTACTTAATAAGTTCCCCGAAACAAACCCAGAACCTTTTTGCTGTAAGGCAGGAGGGCTAATGACTCTGCCACCGTGCTACCAATTCACCAAGCAATACCATTTAGTTCAGTTTGTTACAAAAGATGAAAGTAGTAGGGGCAAACCTTGTTTTTTGAAGTGAGATGCTTCTAGTATGAGTTGTTGTTGAAGGTAATCCACTTAAAATAAAACACTACTTACAACAGCCAAAGAAACAACACACAGAAATCACAAATCTCACTTTTGAAGCAGGAGTTCCTAACTTTTCAAAATCAGGAAAATTGTGACAAATGTTTAAAATGATTAAAACTGACAGTCTGGCCTGATTCTATGGTCTAAAGTAGGTACACTGATACAATTATTATTGTCCCCCCCTTGGTTCTACAGCGATTGGAAGCTCACCACAAGGACCAGTCAAAGGCGAGCTGTTGTGATGTCATCTGTCAATCAAGGAGCTGCTCCTAAGTCCTTCACTCAAGCACCCTGACTGATCAACTTTTTCAACATGGAGGGACGCAGAGTTATTTAAAATCTTTTGCTCAGGTATTTACACTTTCATTATTTATGTTCCCTTGTCTGTAGATGCACTATTTGGATTTTATTAGATATAGTGATAATTAATGTGTGTTTATCTGAAAGCTCCAAACCCCACCACGTGTATTTTCTAAATAGTGTAATAGCTACAGTGTTCTTGTATTGTGTATTGTTCAACTGTTCTGTACCTGTGATAAGAAAGGGGGCGCTGTGGGTTTAGAGAAGAGAGGTGCGTGTGAGAGAAGAGGAGAGAGGGCAAATAAGAGGAATCGGAAAAAGACTGTTGTCAATCTGTGTGGTAAGAGTTTTGAGAGGGAGTTCAGCGTGAGCTGTGGCTGAGACAGCAGCTCCTGTTACTTTAGCTTGTTAATAAAGCATTCCTGAGTTATCCAATTCGACTGGTATTACAATATTACTGTGCCTCATATAAGCTTTGTATTATCACTAAAATAAGCCTGTGTTCATTAGGCTAAGGTTTAGATTTCATCTTATAAACTGAAACAGAAACAGTTGTTGCAGGTTTGTTAGCATTTAGCTGCAATCTCACGTTAGCATGTCTCTGTAGCTACGAGCTAAACAGCAGCTGAACATTCAGATAAAATCTAACACCATTTAGTGCTATGTTAGAGATGTTCACTGTCACGTAAGAACAGGAAATCAGACAGAGAAACAGCCCAGAGCTAATTAGCTGATAGAAAGTAGTATATCACTGTTGTTGCAGTGATTAGGGACTATTAATGCAGTGTATGACATAATTCTGTTGGTAATAACCAACAGAATTATGTCATACACTGCATCTCTTTACTTTTCACATCGTCTAAAAAAGTCACAAAGTGTCCTGTTTATATGAATAATCATGTGTTTTTGCACATTATACTGCAGCATCTCTCTAGATGTCTTCAGAATTAGGAACTACCTGTATGATCATAAACTCACTCTGTTTCCTACCCTCTGTGTCCTCAGGGTGAGCACATGCAGGAGAGGCTGATCTGTGGATTTATGAAGACTAACCCGCTAAAGATTATGTCATTGCTTTAGACAAATCTCTGCTTCAATAAAGTTAGGTTTTACAAAACTCTGATTTGTTTCCTTCAAATGACTGTATATTTACGGACATTTACTAGAATTATATTTCAAACTATGCTGTGTGTTAAATTACTCTAAAGCATATTGTTATAAGGTTTAATATTTAGTTATGTAGCTTTATACAGATATAAAATATATAAAGCTTTACCTGGTAACACATGTATAGGCTTTTTTTTAATAAAATTATGTAAATAATACAGAACATTTGTAATACACAGTAGTTGCAGAAGATTAGACACTAGAGATGCTCTTCAGGACTGCACACAGGTCTTTCAGACATCTCCTTATCGCAGGTCAGTAAGGGGGAACGCGGGGACCATGCATGTCGTAGGTCGTCTCAAAATACCAACATAAACATAAAACAGTCTCATATAAACAAAACAAAATATATGATGTTACATGCTCGGATTTGCAAAAGAATAGGATCCATAAGAAAATAGTAAGAATGAGCAGAAATATAGCGCTAGTGACCCACTGCTCAGTAACAGACTGTAATGTGTGATTTTCTCACAAATAAACAATACATGCTTTACTATTCTTGAAACTGATAAAACAAATGTTATAACAGTGGGAGAGGTGAAAGTAACCGGTAAGAAGTTTTAAAAAGACAATCTTACTTCAGTTAGCTGAATTAGATGACACATTAAGTTGATACAGAAGTAAACATCCCAGCTCCTTCTGTCTCACATGCATGCGGAAAAGAGGCGTGGAGCAAATCCGAGAGGGAGGAAGCAGGAACTGTAATCATTTACAAAATTTTCCTGCCCCTTGCACTCCTTGATTTTGAAAAAGTTACAAACTACAGCTTGAATATATATGTGAGGCCCTTTGACACAGATCAACAAAGTGATTTAAGAATGTCCTAGGATATTGTGAGGCCACTACTTACAGTAGCACTACTACTGCTAGGTAGTGCTAGCTGGCAGGTATAAAATGATTTTAGGCTGAATGAGTGCTATTAAACTCTTGACACAGACACTGACCTGCAATGGTGACCAATCCACTGTTGCTGATGCTGACGATGTGGTTCCTGCAGATGGACTGAGTGTCTTTAGAGTTGGGATCTGTAACCAGGGGCCGGATGCCACTCCATGCTGCCAGGACATCTCCTCTGCGCACTGCACCCATCACACACATACAACCACCATAAAATTTCTCTTCTAGTGAGTGCTAATGTCAGGATTCATGTTTAAGTTGTCTGTTTTGGTTGATGTTGTGGTTCTTTTAAGTTTCTTAGTGGTTTCTTTATATTCTGATTATTGTTTCAACTTGTTGTGGTGTTTTGGTTTTATTTTGATATGTCTTACTCCTGTCTGTGTTTTATGATTTACTTCCTGCCTGTTGTCTTCCCCTTCTGTGTGATTGCCTGCTCCGCCCTGATGTGTTGCACCTGTTCCTTGTTGTCTGTGTGTCTTTATAACCTGTGTGTTTTTCCCCTGCTCTTTGCCAGGTCGTCTTCTCCCTACCCGTGAGTCTGTTCTGTGTTCCTTGTGTGGTCTGTGGATATTCCTAGTCTGTTTTTTTTGTCTTGTATTACATGCCCTGGATTTTTAGCCTGTGTTTTTCTGGTATTTTCTGTCTTGGATAATTTGTGCTCGGACCTTTGCCTTATTTGATTCTGGTTCCTGGTTTTTGTTTTGTACTATTTGTTAAATAAACCTTCTTTTTTGAACTCTTTGCCTGTGTCTGGGGTTTGCGCTGGAGTCTTCCGGTTCCTGGGCCATTGGCCATGACAGTTAATCCATAATTTTTTATTGAAATTCAAAATAACACATTAACCCCCACTAATGCAATACATACATAACCAGTTTGAAGATATGCCATGGTGTAAAAATTCCACAGTAACATACTGAACAAAAATGAAAACGCAACAATTTGTTTTTGCCCCTATTTTTGATGAGCTGATTTTTTCTATGTACACAAAAGGCCTATTTCTCTCAAATATTCTTCACAAATTATATATATATATATATATATATATATATATATATATACATACACCCACGGAGGGTGAAGGACAAAGTATATATATATATATATATATATATATTAAAACGTTGTCCTTCACCCGCTGCGGGTGGTCTCATCCGTCAAGCTCAGGTCCTCTACCAGAGTCCTGGGAGCTTGAGGGTTCTGCGCAGTATCTTTGCTGTTCCTGGTACTGCACTTTTCTGGACCGAGATGTCTGGAGTTTTTCCTGGGATCTGCTGTAGCCACTTTTTATTCTTTGTATTTAATCTGTGTATTGTTGTATGTGTTACTGTCCTGTTCTGTTTGTTTGCACCTTGTGCACTTTATGTACATAGTTTTTTTTTGTTTTATAGCACCTTGTTCCTGGAGAAACGTTGTTTCGTTTCACTACGTACTTGTATATGGGTGAAATGACAATAAATTCTACTTTGACCACTTTGACTTTGACACTTTTGACACTCCTCCAGTTTGGGGGTCACTGCCCCGAGTGCTCCGATAACCACGGGCACCACAGTCGCCTTCACCTTCCAAACCTTTTCCAGCTCTTCTCTGAGCTCTTGGTATTTCTCTAATTTCTCATGCTCCTTTTTCCTGATGTTGCCATCACTTGGTATTGCCACGTCAACCACAACGGCTTTCCTCTGCTGTTTGTCTACCACCACAATGTCTGGTTGGTTCACCATTACCATTCTGTCCGTCGGAATCTGGAAGTCCCAGAGAATCTTGGCTCGGTCATTCTCTACCACCTTTGGAGGCGTTTCCCACTTTGACCATGGTGTTTCAAGTCCATACTCCGTGCAGATGTTCCAGTACACTATGCTAGCCACTTGGTTATGGTGCTCCATGTATGCTTTCTCTGCCAGCATCTAACACCCTGTGGTTATGTGCTGAATTGTCTCAGGGGCCTCGTTGCACAGCCTACACCTTGGATCTTGTCTGATGTGGTAGATCTGGGCCTCTATTGCTCTGGTGCTAAGGGCCTGTTTCTGTGCAGCCATGATGAGTGCCCCTGTGCTGTCCTTCAGTCTGGCCCGCACTAGCCATTGGTAGGCTTTCTTGATATCAGCCACTTCAGTTATGTTCCGGTGGTACATCCCATGTAGGGGTTTGTCTTACCATGATGGTCACTCCTCCTTCACCTCTTCCTCTGTTCCTCATTGCCTGAGACATTCACTGAGCACAACATCTGTTGGGGCCTTATTTTGATGTACTTGTGGATCTTGGATATTTTATCCTGGATAGTGGCTCTCACACTCACTAGTCCTTACGGCTAGCGTACAGTCTCAGGATGCTGGATTTGGGATGGAACTCTCCATGCATGGTGAGGAGCTGTCGTGTCTTAACGTCTGTGGTGTGTATCTCTTTCTTTGGCCACCTTATTATTCCCGCAGGGTATCTGATCACTAGCAGGGCGTAGCTGTTTATTGCCTGTGCCTTGCCATTGAGCTGACTTCTTAGGACTTGCCTTACTTGTTGCAGGTATTTGGCAGTTGCTGTTTTCTTTGTTACCTTTTCGAGGTTGCCAGTTGCCTGTGGTATTACAAGTAGGGCTGGGCGATATGGACAAAAAGTCACATCCCGATATATTTAGGCTGAATATCGATATACGATATATATCCTGATATTTTTTCCGCAAAGTGCGAGCAAATGTTCAGTCAAAGTCAAAGCCAAATATGACGTCACAAGCAGTTTTATTGAAACCGGCCATTTCAGTGAACAGTTGCAAAATCAAATGAATAAATAGTAAACAGGTTTCTTCACCTGGTTCATAATTAAATGCTCAGCTTTTCAAATAACAATAAAATGTAAAAAAAAAAATATATATATATACACTGTATAACAATAGGACTGGAGTATTTATTGAAATCAAAGCTCCATAAGGTGCACATTTAAATAAACATATTCCCGCTCTTTTTTTACTTTGATAAACAGTAATGCTGACTTGAGGTAGACATTAGAAAACAGACAAGCGTATCCTCCTTCGTTTAAAGATTTTGTGTGAGAAACATCAGCCTGTCAACAGCATCCGCCTTCAGAGATGCTCTGTGGCAGGTCACGATATTGCCACTACAGCTAAAAACCCTGTCTGAAGGTGAACTGGTAGCTGGTACCAAGAGATACTTTTTTGCCAGGTGGCTCAGAGATGGAAAGAAAACTTCATGATCCTTCCACCATTTGAGAGGATCAATGTCACTCTCCACACTTGCGGACTGCAAGTAACTTGACAGTTCATTTTCAATAGCTCCCCTCTTGGTTGGTGCGCTGGTGGTGGCTGTGCGCTTCTTGAAGAAGCTTGTCAGCCTCTTAGCTTTTGGTGCTACAGCTGCTTCTCCATCTGCAGGCTCAGGCACAGTGGGCATATGCAAGGCGGTTCACAGTTGCTCTGATCAGCCAGTAGCGTCTCCACCTCCAAGACAGCTCTGTGCTTCAATGCATCAACTTTTTCACTTGGGATGTAGGTGGCCCTGAACCGAGGATCCACAAATGAAGCCATCTCCAAAAAGGTCAGTAGTGGCTGGGTCAGAATATTTGCTGTTTAGGTACTCAACAATGCTGGTCTTGATCGATTTACAAACCTCGCTATCACTCTCTTCACATGCCAGGAGACTTTCGTTAAAAAGGTGCAGCACAGGTTTCACATATGATAGAGTGACGTACTCCTCACCTGATAAAGCATCAGTAAAGTCCTGGAGAGGTTTCAGGACCTTTTGGACTGCTTCTAGGACAGTGCCTGGTCTTTTTGTCTTTTTGTCATTAGACAGGACTTTGGCCAGTGCTCTTTCCTGCTCCAGGACTCTCTCTATCATCTGCTGCCTAGCGTGTGGCAGACTCGGTTATGAGTTGGTGACTTGGCAGATCCAGCTGAATCTGGACTTCAGCAAGATGTCTCCTTTTCTTCCAGTTATATATATATATATATATATATATATATATATATATATATATATATATTAAAAAAAAACTTTGTCCTTCACCCTCCGCGGGGGGTCTCTCATCCTTCGAGCTCGGGTCCTCTACCAGAGGCCTGGGAGCTTGAGGGTTCTGCGCAGTATCTTTGCTGTTCCTAGTACTCGTTGGACTCGCCGAGCGACTGGAGCCTTGATATCTATTTTTCAACATGTCTGGGGTAAAAACAACAACTACAAACTCTTTCTGCCAAAATTGCTGGAAATATCAACAAGAAATCAATGTGCTACAAACAAAGATTTTTGCTTTGGAATCTGAAAGAGGACTTCAGGAGACAATACCGATCACACAATGTGGTAAGACTGTGAATTTAAACTTGGATGATACAGTGTCATTCCCAAAACTGAGCAAAGCAAAGGGATTTAAACAAAATGATACCACCTGGCATAAACTTGGTGCCCAGCCAAAGCAGCACTGGATTAGAAAAAAGAATGCTGACATCACAAGAGCATATGTAGCATCACCAGACATCCAGCTAAAAAACAGATTCCAACCACTGACTGAGCTAAAGGTGAATGAACCAGAAAACTCTGCTGTAAATGAAAAACATGGAGTAAATCAAGCTTATTCTATGGAGAACAGGAGACATGAATCTGTGGAAAAGCACCAGGCAAACAGTGACAGACAATCTATGCCAAAAGTGAAGGTCAGAGATATCTTGCTGCTTGGAGACGGTGCTGTCCGAGACATAAACAACGGTAGATTTGCTACATGCAGCTTTCCAAGTGCTACAGTCACTGATATAACATCACTCCTCCCCCAAGTTATGTCTAAACACACAGGGATTAAACAGCTGATGTTACACGTGGGTGCAGTTGACACCAGGAAGGGGGAATCAGAAGTTTTAAAAAAGGATTTCTCCAGGCTTTTAGATAAACTTGAAAACCTGGAAGTGCAATCCTTTATAAGTGGACCCCTCCCAAACATTGACAGAAGGATCAATAAATTCAGTCGGCTGCTTGCATTGAATACATGGCTGTCCAAGGCCTGTGAGACTAGAGGAGTGCACTTCATTGATAACTTTAACTTGTTTTGGCAACGTGACGACCTGTTCAAAGGAAAGGGCCCACATCTAAACAGGGGAGGGTCAGGAGGCTAACGGATAATCTCCTGCACTCCCTGAGACACCTAAATGGTTCTGGGCGCCCTCTTGAACAGAGAAAGGGTCCTCAGCCACTGAATGAAAAAAGCACTCCTGCCTCACCAGCCAAGGATCCTCCTCTGACTCTACCACCATCAACACCTCCACCACTGAAATGGACTCCCCCAATAGGACCATGGACCCCACCAGTAACATCAACACCTTCCGCGGACCTCACCATCCCTGTCCCATCTCCGGATTCACCAATGGGATTTCCAGATCACCTGGAAATTTTAGTTCAAATCTGGAATTAGATGATACCCCTTACACCTAACTTGGCCAGGTCACGGGTTCTATCATCATCACTAAAAACATCACCCCCAATACCACCCAGGAGTACCACTGCTTCACCTCGGCCACTACCTAGAGTCCAATGCACCCCTGTCAGACCCTCTCCACCCCCTCCCAAACCAGCTCCTCCCAGACCAGCTCCAAAAGCCTTGACTAGCATCAAGGCTACTATCAGTGATTAGGACACTGAGGGCCTCTGCTGTTCCAGGACTTTCGTCATAATAAACCACTTATCAACCTGAGGCCCTGGGAGAGAACACTCCTCCTAGCTCCATAGCTACAGTCAGACAGTCGCAGATTGAAGAAGAGAATAACAGTTAGATTGTCTAATCAGACAAATCTGATTCAAATCCCCTGCAAACAGATAAAGTCAGGTCCTGCTCAAACGGACTTAAAACTTGCACTGTTCAATGTCAGGTCTTTGGGAAACAAATCTTTTTTAATTAATGATTTTATAACTTCAAATAAGCTTGATTTTATGTTTTTAACAGAAACATGGTTAGACAGCAGTACTGGAAATGCGGTCCTTATTGAATCCACCCCGTCGAATTTCACATTTTTATCCAAAATACGGGAAAACAAAAAGGGTGGTGGTGTATGTGCCTTTCTTAGGATAATATTCTTATCCAGAAGCTATCACTTGGTGAGTTTTCATCATTTGAGTATGTGTCATTCAAAATGGAGTTGAGGTTTTCTCCATCTATTTTATATGTAGTTCTTTACAAACCACCCCAACAATGTCATGATTTTATTAATGAGTTTACTGAAATGCTTTCGGTTATTTGCACAGAATTTGAACAAATAGTCATATCTGGTGATTTTAATGTGCATGTGGATAATGTTTGTGACAGAAATGCCAAAGAACTTTCTACTATTCTTGATACTTTTGGTCTTTGTCAGCATGTTAATGAGCCGACCCATAACAGAGGTCACACTCTGGACCTGGTCATTACTAAAGGTGTTCATATTTCAGATGTCACTGTGATTGATGTTGCTCTATCTGATCATTCATGTGTCTTTTTTCATCTGTCCATAATTCCAAAAGTTGCTGTTGGACCTACTGTTGTAAAAAGAGATACATTAACGATAACACCAGGACACAGTTTATGGAGGCAATCAGGTTTGAAAATGCCTCATCAGGTCCAGTTGATGATTTGTTGAATTGTTATACTTCAGGTGTTTTAAATGTTATGGACACCATTGCTCCTGTTAAGGTTAAAGTGATCAGGACGAGGCAGAAGGCTTCATGGAGCAATGCTCACTCTGTCAGGGCACAGAAAAGGGAATGCCGAAAAGCCGAAAGAAAATGGCGTAAATCGAAACTCTTAATTCATTATGAGGCATACAAAGAGAATTTGCATGTTTTCAATCAAACTTTGCAAAAGAAAGAGAAATATTCTTCTCAGAGATCATCAACAACAATAGTAACAACCTCGTGTCCTGTTTGCTACAGTGAACAGATTAACAAACCCTCCAGCTCCATTTCCACCAGAATTAGTTTCCACCACTAAATGCAATGAGTTTGCATTGTTTTTCAACGACAAGGTTCAAGGCATTAAACATGCGATACAGTCCAAAGGGCATACAACAACACTGCAGCCACCTAGGAGACACTTGGTTGGGTTAACACATTTTACTCCCATTAATGACAGAACAATTGAAAAACTGTCTCCAGCCTGAGTTCATCCACCTGCTGCCTCGATGTTTTACCCACTAGATTTCTAAAATCAGTACTAAGCAGTTTGTTACCACAACTCACTAATATAGTCAATAATTCCTTACAGTCTGGAACATTTCCAAGGGCCTTAAAACTGCTGTCATTAAGCCTCTCCTAAAGAAGAGCAGTCTTGATGCTACAGTGCTCAACAACTATCGGCCCATATCAAACCTGCCATTTTTAGGAAAGTCATCGAAAAAGTTGTATATCAGCAACTTAATGACTTTCTATTACTTAACAACTGCTTTGATCCTTTTCAGTCAGGATTCAGGCCCCATCACAGCACTGAGACTGCACTTATCAAAGTCACAAATGACATCCGTATGAACACTGACGCAGGCAAAGTCTCTGTCTTAGTTCTGTTGGACTTGAGTGCTGCGTTTGATACAGTGGACCATGAAATCCTGACACAAAGATTAGAGGAATGGATAGGTATCACTGGAACTGACCTTAAATGGTTTCAGTCCTATCTTGAAGACAGGAAGTACTTTGTTTCGGTTGGTAACTGTGTGTCAGACCAAATGGCCCTGACATGTGGGGTTCCACAGGGGTCTATCTTGGGACCTCTATTATTCAATCTCTACATGCTTCCTTTAGGCCAGTTAATACGCACTTGTGGCGTATCCTACCATAATTATGCAGATGACACTCAGATTTACATTTCACTCACAGCAGGTGAAAATGGACCAATCCATTCATTGTGTCACTGCATCGAACAGATTGACATGTGGATGCAAAATAATTTTCTCCAACTAAACAGAAACAAGACTGAACTAATCATCTTTGGGCCACAGAAACAAAGAGAAAGTGTCAGCAGCCACCTCGCGTCTCTTTCTCTAAAATCTAAAAATCAGGTTAGAAATCTAGGGTCATCATGGACTCAGACTTGAATTTCCACAGTCACATTAAGTCAATTACATCATCTGCATTTTATCACCTTAAAAACATTTCCAGAGTCAAAGGGATGATGTCTCAACCAGACTTAGAGAAACTTATCCATGCTTTTGTCTCCAGCAGGTTAGATTACTGTAACGGCCTGCTCACTGGTCTCTCAAAACGAGGGTTAAGACAGTTGCAGCTTATACAGAACGCGGCTGCTCGGGTTCTAACCAAAACCAGGAAGTACAACCACATCACGCCAGTTTTAAAATCTCTGCACTGGCTTCCTGTTGCTCAGAGAATAGACTTTAAAACAGCACTTCTGGTTTACAAGTCTCTAAATGGTTTAGCACCAGAATATATCTCTGACATGCTAGTTACTTATGAACCTCCTCGGACTCTGAGAACATCTGGGACAGGCCTTCTGCTCGTGCCCAGAGTTAGAACTAAACAGGGTGAAGCAGCGTTTAAGTTTCATGCAGCAAAAACCTGGAATAGCCTCCCAGATGAAGTAAAACAAGCCTCAACTTTAACAATGTTCAAGGGGAGGTTAAAAACCTTCCTCTTTAGCACCGCCTACACTACAACCTAAAGTGTTAGTTTTTTCTTTTATCTGCACTCTTCTTTTTAAAATGTTTTTAATTTTTTCTTATGTTTCTTAATATAAATCTTGTAAATTGTCTTTTATTCCTGTAAAGCACTTTGAGTTACCCAGTGTATGAATTGTGCTATATAAATAAAATTGCCTTGCCTTGCCTTGCCTTACTGCACTTTTCTGGACCGAGATGTCTGGTGTTCTTCCAGGGATCTGCTGTAGCCACTCTTCCAGTTTGGGGTTACTGCCCGAGTGCTCCGATGACCACAGGCACCACTGTCGCTTCACCTTCCAAGCCTTTTCCAGCTCTTCTCTGAGGCCTTGGTATTTCTCTAGTTTCTCATGTTCCTTTTTCCTGATGTTGCAATCACTTGGTATTGCAACGTCAACCACAACGGCCTTCCTCTGCTGTTTGTCCACCACCACAATGTCTGGTTGGTTCGCCATTACCATTCTGTCAGTCTGAATCTGGAAGTCCCACAGGATCTTGGCTCGGTCATTCTCTACCACCTTTGGGGTGTTTCCCACTTTGACCTCGGGTTTCCAGTCCATACTCCGTACAGATGTTCCTGTACACTATGCCAGCCACTTGGTTATGGCGCTCCATGTATGCTTTCCTGCCAGCATCTTACACCCTGCAGTTAAGTGTTGGATTGTCTCAGGGGCCTGTTTGCACAGCCTACACCTTGGGTCTTGTCTGGTGTGGTAGATTTGGGCCTCTATTGCTCTGGTGCTCAAGGCCTGCTCCTGTGCAGCCATGATGACTGCCTCTGTGCTGTCCTTCAGTCCGGCCCGTTCTAGCCATTGGTAGGATTTCTTGATATCAGCCACTTCAGTTATGTTCCGGTGGTACATCCCATGTAGGGGTTTGTCCTCCCATGATGGTCCCTCCTCCAGCTCCTCTTCCTCTGTTCCCCATTGCCTGAGACATTCACTGAGCACGTCATCTGTTGGGGCCTTATCTTTGATGTACTTGTGGATCTTGGATGTTTCATCCTGGATAGTGGTTCTCACACTCACTAGTCCACGGCCGCCTTCTTTACGGCTAGCGTACAGTCTCAGGGTGCTGGATTTGGGGTGGAACCCTCCATGCATGGTGAGGAGCTTTCGTGTCTTAATGTCTGTGATCTGTATCTCTTCCTTTGGCCACCTTATTATTCCCGCAGGGTATCTGATCACTGGCAGGGCGTAGCTGTTTATTGCCCGTGCCTTGTTCTTGCCATTGAGCTGACTTCTTAGGACTTGCCTTACTCGTTGGAGGTATTTGGCAGTTGCTGTTTTCCTTGTTACCTCTTGAGATTGCCATTTGCCTGTGGTATTCCAAGGTACTTGTAACCATCCTCAATGTCTGCTATTGTTCCTTCTGGGAGTGAGACCCCTTCTGTGTGGACTACCTTCCCTCTCTTAGTCACCATTCGACTACACTTCTCAAGCCCGAATGACATCCCAATGTCAGAGCTGTAGATCCTGGTGGTGTGGATCAGTGAGTCGATGTCCCGCTCACTCTTAGCGTATAGCTTGATGTCATCCATGTAGAGGAGGTGACTGATGGTGGCCCTATTCCTGAGTCGGTATCCATAGCCAGTCTTGTCGATTATTTGGCTGAGGGGGTTCAGGCCTATGCAGAACAGCAGTGGGGATAGAGCATCTCCCTATTATATGCCACATTTGATGGATACTTGTGCAAGTGGCTTGCCATTGGCCTCAAGGGTGGTTTTCCACAGCCTCATTGAGTTTGCAATGAAGTCTCTTAGAGTCCTGTTGATGTTGTACATCTCCAAGCATTCAGTGATCCATGTGTGTGGCATTGAGTCATATGCTTTCTTGTAATCAATCCAGGCAGTGCACAGGTTGGTGTGTCGGGTTCTGCAGTCTTGGGTGACTGTTCTGTCAACCAGGAGTTGGTGTTTAGCTCCTCTGGTTTCTTTGCCGATGCCCTTCTGTGCTTTGCTCATGTATTGATCCATGTGCCCACTTATCTTAGCCGCAATGATGCCTGACATGAGCTTCCATGTTGTGGAGAGACAGGTTATTGGCCAATAGTTGGATGGGACTGTACCCTTTGTGGGATCCTTCAGGATCAGGATTGTACGCCTTCGGTAAGCCATTGAGGGTGCGTCCCATCCCTTAGCAGCTGGTTCATTTGTGCTGCAAGGCGCTCGTGGAGTGCAGTGAGCTTCTTTAGCCAGTAGGTGTGGATCCTGTCAGGGCCCGGTGCTGTCCAGTTTTTCATACCTGAGAGTCTTTCTTGGATGTCTGCCGCTGTGATGGTAACTGGATTCTGTTCAGGAGGTTGCTGTGGTCCTCTCTCAGAGCCACCAGCCACTGTGCATCGCAGTTGTGTGATGCCTCCTCTCCCATATACTTTTCCAGTATTGTTCAGTTTCCAGCCTTGGAGGGTCTGCTCTGCTGTTATTACCCTGCCATTGAGCGTACACTTTTGCAGGTTGAGTTGCGAACACCCGGTTTATTCTTCTGGCTTCTTCTCTCTTGTGTACCTCTTTAGGCGGCTGGCCAAGGCTTGGAGCCTTTGTTTGGCAGTTTCAAGTGCTTCAGGTATGGGCATCTGGTTGTACCTCTTGGGTACCTGTTTTCTCATTGCACCTTTCTTGGCCTCTGTCAGTTGGCTTACTTCTCTACGTGTCTGCTTGATCTTAGCCTCCAGCCTTCGTTTCCATGGTGGGTACTGTTTCTCATGGCTCCCATGGTTGCTCTTATAGCCAAGCATCTCGAGGATCACTGCTGCGGAGTTGTATAGCAGCTCATTGGTTTCAGTGATGGATGTGGTAGGGATCGCACTCAATGCTGCATTCACATCTTCTAGGAGACTTTCTGATGGTACTTCACTTAGCCGTTGTAGTTGGCGTCGGGGTTGCCTCATTCTCGCCATGATCTTGTCTTTCAGGTCAGTCGCTGCCTCGTTCAGCGTTATTGTTGGGGCTTCATACCCAATCCCCGGTTGGGGAGCCCTGTTGGCTCCCCTCTGACCTTGCGTCCTGGCTCCCCATGCTGTAGCATTTGTGTTGTATCTCAATCTCAAGTTGTGATAGCAGCTGCCACTTGTGGATGTTGGAACACTGAGCTACTAGTTGCTTCGATGTAAGCCTGGATTGTGGGTTTCGTAGTAACCATTCATCCCACATTCTCTTCATGTAACCCCTCTGACTAGGGTTACTGGAGTAGTAGCATTCCAACAGAGCCTTGTTATCGCATCTCGCCCATCTCCGTCTTGTTCCAGTAGCCCATTTGTCATCAAGTTGCTCTGGTTCCCCAACACCTGACGCAGACCTTGTTTGGCCGGGCGTCGTCTGATCCGGCTTCTCATAGCATTTATTGTCTCTCATCATTATGAGGTAGGCAGTAGCGAAGGGTCTTGCCTAAGGACCCACACTGGATAGCACCCCGAGGGGGATTCGAACCTGGGTCCCCCGTGTGAAAGGCCATGTCCTTACCAGCTGAGCTAACCAGCCGCTATATATATATATATATATATATATATTTTTTAATATATATATATATATATATATTTATATATATATATATATATATATTTATATATATATATATTGTTTCTTCTGACCAGAGCACCTTCTTCCACCTTCTATTTTGCACACCCAATTTTTCAGTTTTTTATTTGTTTAAAAAGTTTGAAATATCCAATAAATTTCGTTCCACTTCATGATTGTGTCCCACTTGTTGTTGATTCTTCACAAAAAATTACAGTTTCATATCTTTATGTTTGAAGCCTGAAATGTGGCAAAAGGTCGCAAAGTTCAAGGGGGCTGAATACTTTAGCAAGGCACTGTATACTATATATAATATATATATATATATACATATATATAGTATATATATATGTATAACTATATATAAATATAGTTCGATACTTGGATATTGCCAAATATTGCCATTCTGTTTCCTGTCAATCTAATGTCTACTATCAAATGAAGGCAAAAGAAAGAAGCCCCGAAGTCAAAATAGTGTTTTGAGAGACAGTGAAGCTATAACATGTGGCAATTCTGTGTATTTGATGGGAGAGGGAGATTTTAGTCAACTGGAAATTTTAATGATTTAGTACAGCCCAACAATTGTCTATATTATAACAAAGTGATGAATGGTAAATATCACTTAGATGATTGTTTTACCTTCAACGTCGGGGCTGAGGTAGTTGCGGACCTCCCTTAGGATAAAGTTGATGTCATCCTCCCCTGGAATTGGATGGGCCGTCACGTTTGTGGGTGTGTCTGTGGTCCCTGCAATGGTCATCTTCTCCCAAGGCAGGAGAAAAATTACCCGCCCATCGCTGGTGGCCGGATCCAGGAGACCCATGTTGTCTGGGCTGTGAGTAAATGAAGTACAGACATGAAAGGAACAATTTCTGTGCTTTTCTAGAAATTATTTTTTGCGCACACAATTTTATTTGTTTCAATCATGTGCACAATACCTTGGTAATTTTTTTAGACAATTGAAAAGGAGCAGAAAGAAGAAAATCTTATGATATCTGCCCCTTCCTTCAATTATATAAATAAAACCAAAAATACAGGAAGCTCTAAATAAATATGCACATCATTTTTACTACACAATAATCCTGTCGTTTTTAGCACACCCATGACAATACAATAACCATTCACTACACAATAACAACACAATTATTGAAGTTCATTTAGTCATTCATTTTCTACCGCTTAGTCCCATTAGGGGTCATGGATGACTGGAGCCTATCCAGCTATTCAGCTTTGGGCAGCCTATCCCAGCAGCTTTGGGCCAGATAGTTTTAGCCCTGCAACTATCTGGACAGTGGCCGGATAGTTGCAGGGCTATTATTGAAGTAATTAATACAATTTGATTGTTTTTCCTTTAAACTGATTTTTAAACTCAAATACACTGGAAGAGGTCTTCATATTGTACTCAAAAGAGTTCCACAGTTTGAATCCAGCTACAGTGATGCTCATCTGTTTTTTAGTTGTTCTGGCAAAAGGGAGAGTAGAGGGGAGTTTTTTTCTGCTGTTTTCATCAGCCTTACAGCCGTACAGCTTGAGGCAATCAAGCATTTTTTGCTTTGTACAATATAACAAGAGTCTGTAATTTTACAAGGTCTTGTCATTTTAATAATATATTTAAAAAGTCTTATTGCTTTTTCTGCAATATTGCCAATGACTTAATAGTAGTTGGGTATGGGTTTCCCCAAATTTCCAGACAATATATAAATTAAGGCAAAATTGATGTACAATGTAGTAATCTCAAAGCACTTAAGTTTACAAAATATTTAACTTTATGTAAAACTTAAATGTTTTATGACATTGATATTGACATTTTCTTTTGTATAATGTGAACATGCAATTTCCAATTTTATTTCTCATCCAGTGTCACTCCCAAAAATCTTCATTTTGAAACTGTTTCTATCTGAAGTCCCATTATATACAGCGGGATGTTATATTGTGATTATTAAAAAAAACATACATTTTGTTTTATTCACATTTAGGGATTTATTTTCATCAAACCAATCTTTTTCTACTACACATATTATTCAGAAATTTAAGATCCATGGGACTGTAGCCAAACTCCCTGGACGTGGCCGCAGGAGGAAAATTGATGACAAATCAAAGAGACGGATAATCCGAATGGTAACAAAAGAGCCCAGAAAGACTTTTAAAGAGATCCAAGGTGAACTCCATGCTCAAGGAACATCAGTGTCAGATCGCACCATCCGTCGTTGTTTGAGCCAAAGTGGACTACATGGGAGACAACCAAGGAGGACACCATTGTTGAAAACAAATCATAAAAAAGCTAGACTGGAATATGCCAAACTACATGTCACAAAGCCACAAAGCTTCTGGGAGAATGTCCTATGGACAGATGAGACAAAAATGGAACTTTTTGCCAAGGCACATTAGCTCTATGTTCACAGATGGAAAAATGAAGCATATCAAGAAAGAACACTGTCCCTACTGTCAAACATGGAGGAGGCTCTGTTATGTTCTGGGGCTGCTTTGCTGCATCTGGCACAGGGTGTCTTGAATCTGTGCAGGGAACAATGAAATCTGAAGACTATCAAGGGATTCTAGAGAGAAATGTGCTGGCCAGTGTCAGACAGCTTGGGTCTTGCAACAGGACAATGACCCAAAACACACAGCTAAAAACACCCAAGAATGGTTAAGAGGAAAACATTGGACTATTCTAAAGTGGCCTTCTATGAGCCCTGACCTCAATCCTATTGAGCATCTTTGGAAGGAGCTGAAACATGTCTGGAAAAGACACCCTTCAAACCGGAAACAACAGGAGCAGTTTGCTCATGAGGAGTGGGCCAAAATACCTGCTGAGAGGTGCAGAAGTCTCATTGACAGTTACAGGAATCGTCTGATTAAAGTGGCCTCAAAAGGTTGTGCGAAATTTTAAGTTAGGGGTACCAACAATTTTGTCTAGGCCTGTTCCATGATTTTATTTTTTAAAATGATTCCGTTGAAGCATGCCTAGAAAAATTGCTTCCATAAGCTATTTTTCTAGGCCTTCTGTGTACCGGAAAAAGGAGAAGCCAAATTAAGATAACAAAAGCAGAGAAAAGATTTTGAAAGAAATGTACTTTATAACACTAATTATTTGTATTTTATAGGGCCGGGACTTTAACGCGTTAATTAAGATGAATTAATTACGGGACTTTAACGCGTTAATTAGGATTAACGCGTTAAACGCAAATGCAAAGAATAAATCTTTGCACCGCGGAACGTTTTTCAATGAATGGACCGATTATACTGGAGCACCAACTAGCGTTCTTGACTTCCGACCACAGTCTACATGACGAAGAAGCTGACGAGACCGCTTTGCTTGGCCCCGTGGATGGGAAATTTTGTTTTAAAAAAACAAAAGGATGGAAGCGTTGAAAAGAGCATGGTTGTGTGCAAGCTATGCAACAAGGGATTTGCGTATCACCGCAGCACATCGAGCCTCAAATATCACCTCAACGCAAAACACAGGAGTTAGCGTGGGCGTTAGCCCGACTCCGAGTAAAGTTACAAGGACCAGGGTAACTACACTGCTACACTTAATGGCAAACATTGCACTGGTCTGCTGGACTGAAATAAATAAACAATATTTTGTTGATTAAGCTTTATTCAGTATTCAGTCATTATTCAATGGTATACCATGTGAAAAATTACTTCTCACTGTTCTCAGGTCAAATATTTATATGCAATTAAAATGCGATTAATTTCGATTAATTAATTACAAAGCCTCTAATTAATTAGATTAATTTTTTTAATCGAGTCCCAGCCCTAGTATTTTATAAATGTTTCCTGGGAACCTCTAGGTCTCGGCCTCACTCTGCTCGGACACAAGTGCCCTCCAAACTCCCTTTGCCTTTCACCACCCACCTGCTCCTTTTCAGCTAAAAGAAGCTGCAGACAAACACAAATGCGGTAAGAGAAACTAATTCAGACAAACGTTTATTTTTATTTGATCTATTGAGATGGACCAAAAAGGTACTAGCCTGTATAATAATTAGTGAAGAAAATTGTATGAAACCTGAAATTTATATGAATGTAATTTATTTCTCAGAGGAAAAATGCACAATTGCCATGGAGACCAAGAGCGAGGTGGAAGTGGGCATGGCAGACGAGTGGGCACTGAGAGCAGGAGAGGGAGGAGGCCGAGACTGGATCCAGACGAGAGGAGGATGACCTCATGACTGACCGCTTTGACCAACAGCTCAGGTACATAAACACACAAACCACATGAGACACACATCTACAGAGTTTGGATGTGCTTTTGGAGTAGTCTGTTAAAGAACAGACATTGTATTGCATTTTGGTGTGACACGGGAGTATGGAGATTAAAGATTTGAAGAAGTTAAAGATCCAAAAACCTGGGTCCAAAATAAAAGTAGTGATTGATATTTTGCTAAACAATTTTATGTATCTTAATAAAATATGTATCTTATGAGCCTTAATATCAGAGTGGTTCCAACCTGGGAATGAAAATGATCACTTTGTAATATGTAAATATGTAATAAAAGAGAGCAGTGGCTCAGTGGTAGAGCGGTCGTCCTTCAACCGGAAGGTAGGCGGTTCGATTCCCGCTCACCCCACAGTTCATACTGCCGTTGTGTCCTTGGGCAAGACACTTAACCCACCTTTCCTCCAGTGGTGGATCCTTTTCCCGGATCAGCTGTCCTGGTCCCAAAAAGCCCCAAAGCATGATGTTTCCACCCTCATGCTTCACAGTATGTATGGTGTTCTTTATCCTCCAAAAACAACAAGTTGAGTTTTAATCAAAAAGTTATATCTTGGTTTCATCTGACCATATGACATTCTCCCAATCCTCTTCTGAATCATCCAAATGCTCTCTAGCAAACCACAAACGGGCACGGACATGTACTGGCTTAAAAGCAGGGGGACACGTCTGGCACTGCAGGATTTCAGTCCCTGGCAGTGTAGTGTGTTACTGATGGTAGCCTTTGTTACTTTGGTTCCAGCTAGGGCTGGGCGATATATCGATATAAAAAAATATATCGATATATTTTTAGACGAGATATGGAATTAGACCATATCGCATATATCAATATAGTTCAAATTTGCACTGCTCCCCGCGCCACCGCCCCTCCTCTTCGAGGGGAGGAGGGGCAGGCACAGAGCCACTCTTCAACAAACATGGAGGAAGCAACTACGTCTGCGGAGCGCGCAGAGGAATTGGTTAGTAAAAGATCAAGCAGTGGCTCAGTAATTTGGAGATGGTTCGGATTCAAAGTATCAGATGAGCAACAACATCACGTTATTTGTAGGTTGTGCAATAAACAAGTTACAGCCAGGGGTGGAAGCACTACAAATCTTTTTCACCACCTAAAACAGTGTCACAAACTGCAGTACGAAGAGTCTTTGAAACTGCGCGCTGCAGAAGCCACAGCCGTGAGGTGAGTGCAGTGTTGTAAGGAGTATTCAGATATTTTACTTTAATCAAAAACATATTAAAATGTTAGTTTTTCTTTATTATCCTTTGTGTGTCTGTCTGCAACTTTGTGTTTTATGCTGTCTTGGCCAGGTGTCCGTTGAAATGCAGTATGTATTGTTAAATAGATTAATAAAACACAAAACTTAAAGTGCTAAATGTAAAATCATTTACAATACAGAATGGTAGATTTCAGAACCATATTTTTAGGTTTCCGTTATTGGATAGGAATTAGTGATGCATTGATGTATTTACCACTTTAATGTTACAGCTGGTAAAGGTGAGGTAATTATGACTTTAAAATACTGGTTAGCCTGTTGTTATCATCAAGGTAACATATATTTAGCTATTATGATAGACTATAGTTTTTTCTCTGGAATGAAAATAGCAAACTGCAAAGTAACTAGAAACTAATGTTGACACATATGCCTAAACATTGTGGAGTTTTTAGTGGAGTAGAAATATGAAGTAGCATTAAAAAATAGCATAAATATTAAATACTAAGAACAACAACAAGAACGGAACACAAGTAAATGTACATACAGTATAGTCATAATTTATAAATTATACAAAAATAATACATAAAAATCACTTACATGATTAAAATTCAGAAAAAAAATAATATAATATTTGATATTTATGATTAGTAACGGTGTTGAATAAAAAATAAACTATGAAACGAGAAAATAATATTATGTAGAATATTTCTGAAGCTTGATTTTGGATTAGTTGTATGAATGTGTTAAAGTGAGTCAAATTTCTCGCATAAGCACATTTGTTTAATAGTTTTTTTATGATTCTGACAGGACACGGCATGAATGACAAGCGTGTCACCTGGGCCATTTCTTTGTGCAAAAAAATTGTAAGCTGTTTTTTGTACAGCTGGAAGAAAAGGAGACATCTTGCTGAAGTCCAGATTCAGCTGGATCTGCCAAGTCACCAACTCATAACCAAGTCTGCCACACGCTGGGGATCCAGGCAGCAGATGATAGAGAGAGTCCTGGAGCAGGAAGGAGCACTGGCCAAAGTCCTGTCTAATGACAAAAAGACCAGGCACCTTGTCCCTACCTGGCAGGACTTAGAGGTCCTAGAAGCAGTCCAAAAGGTCCTGAAACCTCTCCAGGACTTTACTGATGCTTTATCAGGTGAGAAGTACGTCACTCTATCATATGTGAAACCTGTGCTGCACCTTTTTAAACGAAAGTCTCCTGGCATGTGAAGAGGGTGATAGCGAGCTTTGTAAATCGATCAAGACCAGCATTGTTGAGTACCTCAACAGCAAATATTCTGACCCAGCCACTACTGACCTTTTTGGAGATGGCTTCATTTGTGGATCCTCGGTTCAGGGCCACCTACATCCCAAGTGAAAAAGTTGATGCACTGCACCAACCAAGAGGGGGGCTATTGAAAATGAACTGTTAAGTTACTTGCAGTCCGCAAGTGTGGAGAGTGACATTGATCCTCTCAAGTGGTGGAAGGATCATGAAGTTTTCTTTCCATCTCTGAGCCACCTGGCAAAAAAGTATCTCTTGGTACCAGCTACCAGTTCACCCTCCGACAGGGTTTTTAGCTGTAGTGGCAATATTGTGACATGCCACAGAGCATCTCTGAAGGCGGATGCTGTTGACAGGCTGATGTTTCTCGCACAAAATCTTTAAACGAAGGAGGATACGCTTGTCTGTTTTCTAATGTCTACCTCAACTACCGTATTACTGTTTATCAAAGTAAAAAAAGAGGGGGAAAATGTTTATTGAGTTGATAATCTGTTTCTTGTGCAACTGGTTGAGACTGTTCAGATAAGAAATTGAGTTAACAAAAAGGAAAAGGTAATCTCAAGTTGATGTTTAAAAAAAATGTTCTTAAACTGAGCACTTTATTTTGTTCTTTTTTTATATGTAAATGCTGCCCTTAAGTTACTAGGGTTTGTCATATTATTTTGTAATGTTTGTTATTTGCATCTGTGGATTTGTTAGAAAGCCATTTATAGTTGTAAAACTAAACATTTTTGATATTGCACTTTTCCCTTACAAAAATATTTATTTTGAAAAAAGATTGGCCTATTTTATTTGATAGGCTATTTTTAAGATTTTTTATTTTATTTAAATGTGCACTTTATGGAGCTTTAATTTCAAAAAATATACTCCTGTCCTATTGTTATACAGTATTTTTTTATTTTTTGTTATTTGAACAGCTGAGCATTTAATTATGAACCAGGTGAAGAAACCTGTTTACTATTTATTCATTTGATTTTGCAACTGTTCACTGAAATGGCCGGTTTCAATAAAACTGCTTGTGACGTCATATTTGGCTTTGACTTTGACTGAACATTTGCTCTCACTTTGCAGAAAAAATATCGGGATATATGTCGTATATCGATATTCAGCCGAAATATATCGGGATATGACTTTTTGTCCATATTGCCCAGCCCTAGTACCAGCTCTCTGCAGGTCATTAACTACGTCCCCACGTGTGGTTCTGGGATTTTTGCTCACCGTTCTGGTAATAATTTTGACCCCACGGGGTGAGATCTTGAGTGGAGCCCCAGATCTAGGGAGATTATCAGTATGTCTTCCATTTTCTAATAACAGTTATTTCGTCACACCAAGCTGCTTATCTATTGCAGATTCTCTCTTCCCAGTCTGGTGCAGGTATACAATTTTGTTTCTAGTGTCCTTTGATAGCTCTTTGGTCTTGGTCATAGTGGAGTATGACTATTTGAGGTTGTGGACAGGTGTCTTTTATACTGATAACGAGTTCAAACAGGTGCCATTAAGGTAACGAGTGGAGGACAGAGGAGCCTCTTAAAGAAGAAATTACAGGTCTGTGAGCCAGAATTCTTGCTTTTTTGTGGGTGACCAAATTTTTTTTGTGGGTGACCAAATTTTCCACCATAATTTGCTAATATTAAAAAATCTGAATGGGAATTTCTGGATTTGCTTTTTTGCTCATTTTGTCTCTCATAGTTGAAGTGTACCTATGATGAAAATTACAGGCCTCTCAGCTTTTTAAGTGGGAGAACTTTGGTGGCTGACTAAAATACTTTTATGCCTCTCTGTATGTAAACTTAATATAGAAAATCAAACCACATCAGCTTCCAGCTAAGATTAAGCAGTATCTTGCCAGCTATCTGACTCTGTGTACTACCAGGTACATGTGTACTTGAAGTGTCCAAAATATTCACTGTTAATTAATGATGTCAAGTACAACATATGTGGTATTGTATTGCTATGCAACTGCAAGGATTTGCCATTGACCTGCGGCACATGCATTTTATGCTGGGCAGCCTAATTCATTAAGTAGCCTTATTTTGAGATGGCTCATCTAAATGAGCTAACCCTTTAGAGTTTATATATATATATTTTTTTTTTATGTTTGTAAGATTTGTGAGCTTTTAATTTACTGGCAAATGCTGTGCGCAGTTCAAACACAATGTTGTACATTTTGTATATAAAGTTTATGAAATGTTTTATTATTGTGCACTGAATACATTTACAATGTAGCATTTTTGAAAAAGTAAAAACATGTCTATTTTGCAAAGCCCTACTTCACAGCCAAAGATTATCTAGCTCTCGGTGACAGATCTTTCTTTTGGGCCAGTTTACTTCTGGGTGGGCATGCCTGATACGCTGTAGCCCAACTTCCTTTTGCTTCAGCTTCAATGGGCGCTAGGCTTGTCCCCGGTAAAAACAGGAAGGCTCAGAAACAATGATGAAAAAGCGTAACTTGTAAATTGAAAGAACAGAGGAAAAAGGTAGTTCATTCATTCATCATTCATTCATTCATTCATTCATTCTATTTTTATAAAAAAAAAGACAATCTTTGTTTACATTCAAGCTAACCCTAGATTGACGCCATATAACCCATCTAATATTGTCCTGCTTTAGTGAAGGCTATATTTTGTGACTCTTTGTGCCACTTCTGAAAACAGCAACCTAACCTGATAGGTGGAAACAAGGGTTGATTGTGTTTTCCAGTGTTGTGTACCTGTAATAGCCAGGAATGACAATGTGCACCCCTGCACTGGGCTGGCAGATGTTGGGGGTCTCCTGGTTGTCCATCTTCCTCAGGGAATCTGTGAAAGGGCCGGTGGCATTGATCACACACTTGGCTCTCACATCAAACTCCTCTCCTGTTAAGGTCAGATGCAGAGCATGTTAAGAGTAGTGGATACACTGCAGGAAGTTAGGGCCAGGGACTTAATAGCTCACCTGTGAGGACGTCACGGCAACGTGCACCACACACCTTCTCAATGCCTGTATCTGCGTCCTTAGTCTTGAGCAGGCAGATCACCTCGATGTAGTTGGCCATGGCAGCGCCATACCGGGCTGCGGTGAGAGCAATGGCCAGGTTCATACGGGCATCATTGTGCTGGCCTGGATATTGGACATAATATAAGAAACCTGGTAAAAACCTATGGCCCAATAAATTTAACATGGACTGAAAGGTTGATGTACTGCTGGACTGGTAATAAACTTGCCCGCTAAACTCGTTCTGTGTTTTCAGTTTTCCCAGTGGACAGTCTCACTATTGCAATTAAAATAACTTTTGCTCTAAAAAGATTTCCTCCAAGGTCATATGACACAAAACATACACACTGTTTAAATGAACACTAACGAATGGCCAAAAAAGATTTTACTTTGTGAAGCACCAGGATAAGTGCAAATTGATAAATACACTACTGACTCTTCAAAGCCACTAACTTCTTGCATGTATGTATCATTTAGCAAATTCCATTTAAAGACTCTTTTATAAAGTTTGTATATGGTCTAGGATCCTCTGCCAACACTGCAGCACATCTTAAGCTTCTCAACAAGAAATTCAAGGAGGCTTATAATTTTTTTTTAATTCAGTGTGTGTTCTACCAAGAATAATAAAGCAGGTGGTAATTGCAACTAAGAGAGTGGAAATAGGGGGAAATATAAATGGGAAATATGTGCTACTCAGAGCCATGTAACAGTGCTCCTCTGTGCTCAACCACACTGGGAGAGAAGGTCAGATTTCCAAATGTCAGTCTTAAGTGTTCCAGACAGCATAATTGGAGAAAAGAAACCTCGCATCATCTTCCCTCAAAAGCATGATGGTTATGGAAACAAATCAGGCTGCCTGCTTCACACCAAGAAAGGGCTCTTTCCAATGTTCAGGCTGCATCAGTTAAATCTGTCCATTCATTTAGTGTTCATATGAAGATTACTTTTGTATGCTGTCTTCAAAGAGTTTAAATATTAGTTGGTTTTCACCTGCTTAACTAATATTTAAACTCTTTGAATACAGCATACAAAGGTTATTTACTCAACTCTCTCAATACTGGATAAAAAGGAATGTACCAAAAATGTATTCTTTGTTTGTGGCAATGCAGAGAAACAGAGTAAATGAAAAATATAATTACATTTCATTTGTTTTTATTTGTTTGCGACAGTGCATGTTGATGAACATACATGAGACAAAGCCACATGAACGTAAACATGCCAGATTGTAGCCATCGGCTAATTTCCATCTGTTGTCCCAACATTCTCACACATTCATACACCAGTGATGTGCCACTGGAGGCAAAGTGGGTTAAGTGTCTTGCCCAAGGACACAACGACAGTATAAACTGGGGAGAGGGGGAATCAAACCTCCAACATTCCAGTTATAGGGCAATCGCTCTACCACCTGAGCCTTACTAAATCATTATTTTGTTTTTTTTTAATAAACACACATGGACAAATTTGTTGGTACCCTTCGGTCAATGAAATAAAAACTCACAATGGTCACAGAAAAAACTTAGTCTGACAAAAGTAATAATAATTAAAGCCGCAAGCGGCGATAAAGGCCCTCGCCTCCCTTGAGACCGCGGGGACACATGCACTCGTGCTTTAAAGCGTAAACTTCACGGTAAAAGGATTCTGAGGAGTTTTCTAAGACTCTAACCGTGGCTCTGGAGGGGCCTCCTCTAAAGGAAGGATCCTGGCAATTGGGAAATGGCATTTATTTCCCAAAGGTTGCCTCTTCACAGACTCATTACGACCACAGCCACAAATGTATCAAAAAACAAATTGATAATTTTTTTTGGCACGTGTCTACATGATACTCACCAAATTTGGAGCTGTTTAGATGAAAAGCCTTTAGCACAAGGAGTGCGATTTAGGTGGTCACGCATTCCACCCAACATAGTAGATTTCCTGTTGAGTTTACGGTATGGCTGTAATAAACTTTTCTGTTTGCCCTGAGGTGTCCTATGGATGTACCAAGTTTTGTATTTCTACATTGGAAAAATTTACTTTCATTTTCCTTAGGCCCAATGTATTTTGACTTTTCTAGGGGTCGCCACTGAGTCATTTTTTGTATTTTTTTTTCGGGGACTTCAAATACATAAATTTTTCGCCGAGCTTTAAGTCTGGGACCAATAAAAATGACTTTTAGTTGCACGTTTACTGGGTCAAATTGAGGATCAATTTGCAGAAAAATTATAATAAAAAAATATATACCGAATTATAATAAAAAAAATATATAACTCGAGCAAAAAAGTTTAGAAAAACACTTGTCTATTTTACATACATGTGTTTAGCTCATTTTGCCCAAGTTTGGTGTCTGTGGAATGAAGCAGCTATTTTTTGTTGTTTTTTAAAAAAGAGGTGTATTCTAATTTGGATCACATTTTCAATTCAAAATGGCCGCCTTCCCTTGTGTGATAGGGTGTGGTCCCCATTGGCTTTTTTGTTCATAAGCCCATGCTGGATGTGTGTACCAAGTTTCATTTGCCTACGACAAACTAAAATTTTCACTTCCCATTGACCTTTTTCCAAATATTTGGGACGTTGCTATGGCAACACATTTATAGATAGGGGGTGGTTGTCATTGACTTTTATGCTCGTCATGACATAAGAGATGTGTGTACCAAATTTCATGTCTCTATGACAAACTAAATTCTTGGGTCCCATTATAAGTTTGTAGGGGGCGCTGGAGAGCCATTTCTAAAGATAACCCTTTTATTTACATATTTTTGTGTTCAGGTCATGAATGTGCACAAACGCCTTTTTGGGTCCAACTCGATCCGAGAAGGCGTTTGAGAGTTAAGAGACGTTTTATTTTCACAAAAATGGCCACTTCGTTACAGGCTTGCCACACCCATACCCGATAAGATATCAAAAAAAAAGTCACAACTTTGGTTGGCACACGTGTCTAGATGATACTCACCAAATTTGCGGCCATTTAGATTAAAACACAATGATTTGCATCTTTCTGCGCAAGGGGTGCGATTTTAGTGGCCGCGCGTTTCACCCCACATGGCGGACTTCCTGTTAAGTTTAGGGTGTGACTGTCATTGACTTTTCTGTTTGCCCTGAGGTGTCCTATGGATGTACCAAGTTTCATTTTTCTACGTTGGAAAAAGTTACTTTCACTTTCCATAGGCCCAATGTATTTTGATTTTGTAGGGTCGCCACTGAGTCATTTTTGTATTTTTTTGACTTCAAATACATAAATTTTTCGCCGGGCTTGAAGTCTGGGACCAATAAAAATGACTTTTCGTGCATGTTCACTGGGTCAAATTTAGGATCATAGGTCGACAAGAAAGATTAAAAAAAAAAAAAAAATCCGAGCAAAAACAATAGGCCCTCCCGGTCATCACCGGCTCGGGCCTAATTAAAGCATAGCAGCGCGATAAAGGCCTCGCCTCCCTTGAGACCGCGGGGACACATGCACTCGGAGGATCGCATTTCGTGCTTTAAAGCGTAAACTTCACGGTAATGTCAAATAACCGGGCCTGTGCTACTGATGGGGCCTGCTACACCACCTTGTAATTTAGAGTTAAAGGTCTCCACAATCCCTGGTTTTCCTGGGAGCTGTCTGAACCTTTGAAAATAATAGATTATGCTTGGGCTATGGCAAGAAAAACAAAGTACTGGCTGGAGATTTGAGATGACTCAGGAATCGCTGCACCCGATGTTTAAAAAGGCAAAATGTAAATATAAGTTGTCTAACAGTACAAGGTTACAAGTTCCAAAGGATTCTGAGGAGTTTTCTAAGACTCTAGCCGTGGCTCTGGAGGGGCCTCCTCTAAAGGAAGGATCCTGGCAATTGGGAAATGGCATTTATTTCCCAAAGAAATGGCTGCCTCTTCACAGACTCATTACGACCACAGCCACAAATGTATCAAAAAACAAATTGATAACTTTTTTGGCACACGTGTCTAGATGATACTCACCAAATTTGGAGCTGTTTAGATAAAAAGCCTTTAGCACAAGGGGTGAGATTTAGGTGGTCACGCATTCCACCCAACATAGTAGATTTCCTGTTGAGTTTACGATATGGCTGTAATAAACTTTTCTGTTTGCCCTGAGGTGTCCTATGGATGGTACATCCAAGTAAGAAAGTTTCATTTTTCTACGTTGGAAAAAAGTTACTTTCACTTTCCATAGGCCCAATGTATTTTGACTTTTGTAGGGGTCACCACTGAGTCATTTTTTGTAATTTTTTTTTGGGGACTTCAAATACATAAATTTTTCGCCGAGCTTGAAGTCTGGGACCAATTAAAATTACTTTTAGTTGCACGTTTACTGGGTCAAATTTAGGATCATTTTGCAGAAAAATTATAATACAAAAAAATATACCAAATTATAATAAAATATAACTCGAGCAAAAAAGTCTAGAAAAACGCTTGTCTATTTTACATACATGTGTTTAGCTCATTTTGCCCAAGTTTGGTGTCTGTGGAATGAAGCAGCTATTGTCTGTGTTCTTTTAAAAAAGAGGTGTATTTTAAGTCGGTTCACATTTTCAATTCAAAATGGCCGCCTTCCCGTGTGTGATAGGGTGTGGTCCCCATAGGTTTTTAGCCGAGTTTGAAGTCTGGGACCAATAAAAATGACTTTTCGTGCATGTTCACTGGGTCAAATTTAGGATCATTTTGCAGAAAAAGAAAGAGAAAAAATAAAAATAAAAAATTCCGAGCAAAAACAATAGGCCCTCCCGGTCATCACCGGCTCGGGCCTAATAATACTACATCAAATTTATATAGCGCTTTCAGGAGACGCAAAGACGTTTTACACACATAAAATGCATACAACAGAACATACAACATATTGCAAAGGAGTTTATGGCAGGTAGTAGCATTTCTTGAAAAGGTGAGTTTTTAACGTAACCTTAACTGTTTTAACGGCTTTAACTGTTTCTTAAATGTTTTGAGTGAGTCAGAGGTTCGGATTTGTGGAGGGAGTTCCAGAGGGAAGGGGCGGCTATGGCAAAGGCTCTGTCCCCCAAGGTACGATGCTTGGATATGATGATGGGGTGAGGAGGTTTATGTCAAAGGATCGGAGACGGCGGGAGGGGCAGTGTCGTTGAAGGAGATCTGAGAGGTATGGGGGGGCAAGGTTATTGAGGGCTTTGTAGGTGATGAGGAGGACCTTGAAGTGGATAGCGTCCTCTCACATCCGTCACCTTTTTTATGTTTTACAAAACTCTGTTTTTGATCATATGACTATGTTTACGGCGTATGTCTACTTATACTAGAATTATATTTAAATTCACTGCTATACAATACATGTGTTAAATTACTCTAAAGCAGGGGTCTTCAACAGGCAGACTGAGGTCCAGATCCAGACTTTGAGAGGCTTTGATCTAGACCGCAAGACATTAATCCTAATTACAAGCGAATTGTGTAAAATATATTTTTGAACTGGCACTTCTAGGACAGCTATGTATACACAAGTGGGTCCTCAGGTTTCTATGGTTATGGACAGAGCCGTGGCAAATTAAACATGTTTAGAATAGCTTAATGATTTAGAAATGACTAAAATCTAAAAGTTGAGCCTCTGCAAAACATTACACTCACTGATGTTATGGCCGGAGAGGGAACGTTTGTTTTAATCAGAAAATACAGCTCCTAAGCTAAGTGTCGGTGTCAAAGCTGAACGGCAGCCCTTTATCCTCCAGTCCAGGCAGCTGTGATAATCAGAGAATGAATCCTGAACTGAACCAGGACTGGACAGTTATCATGTCAGGATTAAAAAGACTATAGTTTAGAGGGAAGTGAGGATGTCTAATAATGTGGTGAGTTGTACATTTGTCTGTTACCTTCTTTATTCTGTTGTAAGTTAGTACTTGACTCGTTTGTTGCATACTTGACCTCATTTACAAACAATGTGAGTAATATGTTCTTGTTCTGTCTCTTTCTCTATTAATAACTTTGCAGGTGGAAAATTAGCCTAGGGCTATAATAATAATAATAATTTGTTTTAATGTTCATTAATATGCAATGTTCCCCATTTATTTTATTAAATAAAAAGAAAAAAAATTTATCTCACGCTATTCATGTTCATTTGAGCCCAACATATGTTAATTTGGGTGATTAAAAACAGAAAAAGGTGTGAAAGGAGGGTTTAGAGATGAGTGACAGAGGTGAAGTCTGCCTTAAGTTGTGTTAGTTTCTGTGTGAATCCTAAATGCTCTTACAGAACTAATCATAAGCATTTTAATTAAAATGTTACCCCAAATGGGGAAAACACAGGAAATAAATCTTTGTATTCTGATTTTGAACATGTTTTATGATGAACTTGCAAATTAAACGGTAACCGTTTAGTTATTGGCAACAACTAATGCTAAAGAAATGCTCAGTGCATTTTTTTTTGTGACTTTTGTTTTCAGAGGAATGACAATAGAAAGAGATGAATAATGCTTGCATCTTTGTCATATTTGTTTAACAAATATGTTTTGGCCTGAATTGTGGCTCAGTGGTAGAGCGGTCGTCCTTCAACCGGAAGGTAAGCGGTTTGATTCCCGTTATCCCCACAGTTCATGCTGTCGTAGTGTCCTTGGGCAAGACACTTAACCCCACTTGCCTAAAGTGGTGTTCCAGCTGTAACACTGGTGAATGGAACCTTAATGTAAGTCGCTTTGGATAAAAGCGTCTGCTAAATGACTAAATGTAAATGTAAAATGTTCTCGCACATTTATAAAGGAGTATTAAACATAATATGCATGATTCCAGGTTGTTTTCAATAAACAACAGGTATTGAGCATTAGCTTTGGTCTTTTTTGATTTTGTAGTATTTTCTTTTTGTCTGTGAGCTGTGTTTGGTAATAGGCTAAACACTCAAACATCCTCCTCATGTAAACAAAAGAAAAAATACCGAAAACAGTTTGTTTAAGAGGCTGTAGCTGTGGAATAAATGAGATTTTACGTTAAAGAATTGTATTTAAAACATTCTCAGCCGACACCAGTCTTTCTATGAGGAGTCTGCATGTCCTCAACGCGTTACCGTGGGTTTTCTCCGGGTACTCTGGCTTCCTCCCACCGTCCAAAGACATGCATGTATAGGATAGTGTCCCCAGTGAATAAATGTGAGAGTGAATGGTTGTCTGTCACTGTCTATATCTAAATGTCAGCGTTGCGACTAACTGGCCATCGTCCAGGGTGTACAGAGTTTACCTCAGGGCCAAAGCTGCTGGGATAGGCTCCAGTCACCCGCTACCCCTAATGGGACAAAGCGTTAGAAAATGAATGAAAAAATATATATAATTGTTAAACACAAATCAATTATTCATTCATTCATTTTTTCATTCATTTTCTACCGCTTAGTCCTGTTAGGGGTCGCGGGTGACTGGAGCCTATTCCAGCTGCATATAAAACATCTTTCTAAATACACACAAAAAGTTAAATATGTAAAATAAACAGCAGTGTCTTTGTGAAAAAGTGCAGTGTATACCAAGAAAATTGAATTTGAAGTGGAAACTCACCGTCATAATACACAATTGCTCCCACCAGCTTGTCCCTCTTCAGCATGGGAAACAGCTCCAAGGCCTTGGACTTACTCAAGACGTAACTGCTCTTCAGGCACTGGATCCCTGCCACCAGGTCATACATCTTAATGCCAACCCAGTAGTAAGGCAACTGCCACCACCTAAAAAGACAACAAAAACAGATTCAAACAGATGATGGGGATTTGGTTAGAGGTGTATCAACACATACATCATATTTTTAACAATTCATTTGAGCACAGAACTCCAGTAATGTACACATACCGTATGTACTGAATGCAAGGCAGACTACAGTTCACTTGTTTAATTATTATTTAAACTAAGTTTCCAGGCAAGCACAGGGATGTAGATAATTTTATAATATTCACATTAAAATAATGCACAGTAAAATGCTAAATAAAAATAGAAATAATCAAGTATGTATTCTATAAAATATATATATATATATATATATATATATATATATATTCAAATGCACTAACTTGGTACAGTGCTATTTTTTTACTACCATATACAACCTACTAATTAGCTAACTGCATTGCACGACACCAATTTTTTCTATGCTCTTTTATTCATGCCTTTAAATATTTTGGCTTAATAAAGAATCTTTTGATATAAAAAGCTAGGATAGCCAATGGCATGGCTAAACCAAGATTACTACTTACTTGTAAACAGGAAGCATGATGGGTAATGGGGCAGATAAATGAGGGGCGATCTCCAGGAGGTTGGCTCTTTCATGAAGGGCCTCTTTTACCATCATGTACTGTTTAAACATATAAAACATGCAAAGTTGAAGTAAAGTAAGTAAAGGAGGACGTAAAGATGAAAACAGAATAAGAGGAACCTCTTCGTAGTCAAGCTTCATAATGGCTTTCTGTAGATAGCGGACGCCGCCGTGGATCAGCTTTGTGCTGCGACTGCTAGTGCCTGATGAGAAGTCGCTTCTTTCCACCAAAGCAGTGTTGAGGTCTGCAGCAAACATTCAAGTTAATTTGAACTACAACAACAATACAAATTAAAGCCGCAAGCAGCGATGATTGTCGCTGTCGTGACCCAGTGCTAGTGGCAAGGTTGAAGTGTCGCTACCCGGTTTCAAATGTGTTGCTATCTCAGATTGGGGCTGCAAATGTATACGTATATCCATTTATTTAGCTGGTGCTGATATTACAAGTAATCCAGATCTACTAAGAACTACTTGATAACTTTTGTTGGCCCACGTGTCTAGTTCATTTTGCCCAAGTTTAGCTGACTTCCTGTTGTGTTTAGGGTGGTGCCATAATAGATTTTTATATTAATCAAATTTCTATGGTTAAAAAAATTACTTTTGCTTTGCACATCCCATTCACTTGACAACATAGTGGTAGATCCTTTTAATTCCCATATCATTGTGTCAAGGTCATAAGTGTGTTAAGGTCATAAGTGTGTGTGAGTAGGATTTTATGAGTTGTGACTTCCTGTTTGATTCAGGGTGGTGCTCTGAAGGACTTATATTTGCTTTGTTATGATTTATCTGTGTGCCAAGTTTCATTTTCCGATGATTAAAAAAATATATTGTGACTTTTCCAGGGGTCGCCACCGAGTCATTTTTCAATATTTCTTCTTGGGGATTTCAAATCAATACATTTCTGCCCGGGCTTAAATTTTGGGGTGGGTAAAATTAACTTTTCACGAATGCTCACTGGGTCAAATTTGCAATCAAAGAGCAGAAGAATAAAAATAATAATAATTAAAGCCGCAAGCGGCGATAAAGGCCCTCGCCTCCCTTCATACCGCAGGGATACATGCACTCGGAGGATTGCATTTCGTGCCTTAAAGCATAAACTTCACGGTAATGTCAAATAACAGGGCCTGAGCTACTGCTGGGGCCTGCTACACCACCTTGTAATTTAGAGTTAAAGGTCTTCACAATCCCTGGTTTTCCTGGGAGCTGTCTGAACCTTTGAAAATAATAGATTATGCTTGGGCTAAGGCGAGAAAAACAAAGTACTGGCTGGAGATTTGAGATGACTCAGGAATCGCTGCACCCCCTGTTTAAAAAGGCAAAATGTAAATATTACTTGTCTAAAAGTACAAGTTTACAAGTTCCAAAGGATTCTGAGGAGATTTCTAAAACTCTAGCCTTGGCTCTGGAGGGGCCTCCTCCAAAGGAAGGATCCTGGCCATTGGGAAATGGCATTTATTTCCCAAAGAAATGGCTGCCTCTTCACAGACTCATTATGACCACAGCCACAAATGTATCAAAAAAACAAATTGATAACTTTTTTGTTACATGTGTCTAGATGATACTCACCAAATTTGGAGCTGTTTAGATGATAAGTAATAAACTTTTCTGTTTGCCCTGACTTGTCCTATGGATGTACCAAGTTTTGTATTTCTACATTTGAAAAAATGTACTTTCACTTTCTATAGGCCCAATGTCAATGTCAATGTTTTGACTTTTCTAGGGGTCGCCACTGAGTCATTTTTGATTCTTTTTCCTCGGGAACTTCAAATAAATAGATTTTTCGCCGGGCTTGAATTTTGGGGCCAATAAATTTGATCACGATAAGATATCAAAAACAAAGTCTCAACTTTGGTTGGCACACGTGTCTAGATGATACTCACCAAATTTGGGGCAATTTAGAAATTAGGTGCTTTAATTTCTCAGCTCACTGCTGCTTCTTTGCTGTTACTGTTAATGTTGGCATTAAGCAGACAAAAATTTAAAAAGAAGCTATATTTGCCTAAGCAGCGCTGTCTTAAAGACATTGTTATTTCAAATCAGAGCGTGGAAAAAAAGGAATGAACAAAGAACTAATTATGAATATGAATTGTAAATGTATTGTCACTATTGTATTTTAGTATTGATGTATAGACCAAACATTGTGATCATTGTCAACGCTTTGTCAGGTGCGAGTCTGTGACCAGTGAGTCACTGATAGTTTCTTGTATTTTTCCCTTTTCAGTTTAGTTCAGTAACAAAAGACTTGAACACAAATAAATGATTGAAGTGAAAATGCAATGACACTGACAAGCAAGTGTTTTTATTATTATTATGAGAAGTATGCACTAAATACTAAACTAATCAATAATAAACTAGTAAATTTAATATATTAGCTGCCTATTTTGATGATGAGTAATGCATTATAGGACATTAAATACATCGGTATTAAATTAAACTGTATTGTATCATATTATATTACTGTACACTGTAATCGAGGTACGTATCATATCGTTACCCAAGTATCAAGGTATGTATTGTATAGTATTGTGATGACCTGGGCAAGGTTTTAATATTTACTAATTTCCATTCTCAGTAGGGGTACAAGTGTATCATTAATAGCTGTCAACAATGATCTGCCCCCCCTACCTTGGACAAGACGTCTATTTATGACATAGATATTTAATTCTGCTCTGTAACCTAAAGCTGATAAACATGAAAGCAGATAGGAGTTGTTAAAACTGCTCTTACTGCGAGTGACAGCATCTAAGGCACATCCTGTTCCTGTGGCTCCTCCACCGACAATCAGAATGTCAAACTCCTCAGTGTTTTTCAGTTTTGCCAGCTGTGCCTGCCGAGTAGGGAGTTCGTTTGCAAAAGGAATTTTCAGCTCCGATTCTGCAGCCACGTAGGCTAACCGGGCCTGGATAAAAAAATAAATAAAAATTTTAATATTATGATACATACATTATACAAGAGTATTTAGACAAATACGCTATTAAAATGTGTAATTAAATTATTATAATACAAACACTTCTTACTAAATGAGTGAGTAATACAATGCATGAAAAAATTGCTGTGACTCAAATTTATGTCAGAATTTCATATGATCATTGATTGCTGGTCGAGAGCGTGTCAAGAGGGGTAAATCCCTGCTTGTAACCCCTTGTGCACAGCACTGTTGTATGATCAGAAATTGGGTTTGGGGCAACAGAGGCCGAGAAGGTTGTCCAATAACTGGAAGATGTGTGATTTCAATCAAACATGTATTCATTTTCTCTTTTAGCAGCTCATACTAAATGATTGAATCAAGTTGCTTTGAAAGCACTGTTGCATTTGACACTGCAAACAAGTCAATGAAAAAATCTGATTTTTTGCTGGTGCACGGTGACTAACAGCCAAGCCAAATTAAGCACCACTCTGTAAGTTAAGATAGAGAAAAGGCACACCATAGCTTATGATAACGGGCAATCGTCCGCTGTCTCAAAAATTCCAGGCTGCATGCCCTTCCCAAACAAGATGGGCATTTATCTCATCAGCATTGTTATTACTGGGATTAGAAACATGCATGATTACAAACTATTGTATTAGTTCATCAGCATCGATGTTTTGCTTACCCATCCATGCTTGGGTTGGTTGGAAGGAAGGTGACAGGTAACGGAAGATGTGTCGTGCCAGGACACAAAGCAAAGTTCACATTAGGATGTACAGATATATAAAAAAAAACGTGTGTTTTAAGAGTGCAGAACAAAAATAGGCCTTTGTCAAGTAAAATTCTCTCACTATCAGAGGTCACAGAACAACAGATGCTCTTCTATCTTAAATGAAGCAGGACTTCATGTAAACATCACCACATCATGTGCTGCTCTTCTTTCTCTTTTTAAAATCAAATTTAGCTGTCTGTCCTCTGAGATTAAAGGATCTGAAAAACCTACCTGGAAAGCAACCTAAAAACTAACTTAAAAAAGTCATGATTGTATTCTTCAATATTATGGGTAGAATCTTGCATATATACTTTAACCTTTTTATTTACAGGAGCTAGACATTCCTATAGTCTAAGGGGAAAGAATGACATGGCATATCCTAAAAGACACATTTTAAAACAATTCTTCACCACTGACTGTAAACAGGAGAGGACTAAGGCCCAATCCTATTTCTCGCTTGGCCCTACAAAGGAAGAGGTAAGGGGTAATTAATCCGCACCCTTTAACAATGGTCAATAGCCTTCACATACCTTTTAGGCCAAATGCTGAACAGAAAGAATTTATTTAAATAACCAATACAATAGCAATTTAATCCTCACTTAGTAAAAAACCCATTTGGCTGCTAAATTTCCAGTGTTAGCAACAGCTAACAAGTCTGTCAACATGAATATTGCAAGCCTCCAAGCACAGAGGTCTCAATTTAAATCCTACCTGTTGCCTGTTTATCAGCTGTCCCATACCTTGACACACCATCTCCTTTTCCCTCTTTCTTTTTCTATTTTTATCCCCATCTTTCAAAGACAACTGTGTGTGTACTGTGACAACTGTACGTTACCTCCACGCCCACACGCGTTATTCCATTAATTCTATTTATGGAATCTAATGAGCTAGTTAGTCCTCTAAAATGTTATATAGTATTGAGAAAATACTGAAATGATTTAGAAACGCACAACAGTATCTAAGCTACATTTAGGAAATACCACAAAAAAAAAAAACTTTTTAAAAATGATGGTGAGTTAAATGACACACACATACAGTCAAGCGAAATTATTCATACCACTGTCAAATTTTAGTTAAAGTTACTTTTATTCAACCAGCAAGTATTTTCTTGATTGGAAATGATACAGGCATCTTCCAAAAGATAAGACGATGTACAAGAGGCATCATTGTGGAAATAAGTAGTTCTCAGTTTATGTTTTACATTTGAACAAAAAGTGGCATGTCCAAAATTATTTATACCCTTTCTAAACTGTCACACTCTATGGGCAAATCTTGCCATTCCAAATAGTCGAAGCTATTCTAAAGCATCTTAATTACCCTGATTTATTGGGAAAAGCTGTTTTAATCAACTCAACAGGTGAAAAGCAGAAGCTCTCTGCAGTTGGTTTGTGGACAGTCATGGCTAAGACAAAGAAGCTCAGTGAAGACCTGTGTATTGTGGCTGCTCTCAAGTCAGGAAAGGGCTGTAAGACTGTATCTACATCTTTTCAAGTTCCAGTGGCTACAGTGCAATGTATTATTAAAAAAAATACAAGATGTTCCACACTGTAAAAAATGTTATCTAATTTTCCTCAGGGCCCCAAGCACCTGCTTACCTCGCCTAATGGTTAAGTCCGCCCCTGGGCGCATGCCCTACAACGCTGTTTCTTACTGTCACGAAAAAAGGCTTTAAATTACGCACACATAAGCATTCAACTTGCACACGCAACTAGCCAAACTGACATGAGCTCACCTGTTTTTTCCTGTACTCGATTAGCTGTGACAGGCCAAAGACTGTAGCCACTGCCCCACTGCCGATGAGCGCTGTGCCTTTTAGTGCTCTCCTGAACGCCATGTGATCCTGTAACACCCATAATTTAAAAAAAATTATTAAACATGCGAGACTGAAAAACATGGAGCATGGACATGAAATGTTTTCTGACATTGACACAAAACTTGACAATACATTAGTACAAAGTAGGGATGTAACAATTGACTCCTCACGATTTCATTTAACAATTCTGATCCCACAATTCAATTTTGTCACAATTTTCTTTTATGAAATTAGTTGAGGAAAATTAGAAGTGAACAAGTGCCCTTTTATTATTTCACAAATTAGGGCTCCAGACTAACTTTTTTCATCATCGTCGCAGTATTGTTCCTAAAGCCAGTTATAACTGTTCCCAAGCAAAATGTTAAATGTTCCCATATCCATTTAAAATACAGGTTAATGTTAGTCCATTTGTAAGTTTATAAATAAACATAAATAAAAATTTAATTCTAAATGTGTTTACAAACAATTTTATTTGCTTATAAGTCTAGATACTTTGAATACATAAGTGTATATTAAAATTAGTAAAAATCTAAATAAACTCTAAATAAGTGGATATTAACAATTAAAATTAAAATTCCCCATTCTGCCTCCGATGGATTAAGACCTGGTTAATTACTTTGTGTTCAATAATTAGTTCTTTTTAACTTTAGCTAAGACCTAAAGAGGTTTTAGCAACTTAACAGCAGAAGCCTCCAGAACTGTGTATGTGATTCTTGTCTTTTTGAGCTCAGTGCCGTGTTATTGCTAAGAAACCCTGATGCGTTTTACTACAAATCCGTCATGTGGTGCACCGGCATCTACTCTCACTTGCTCTCGGGCTGGTTTTGTTTGAGTTGTTTGCGGCCCATCTGGAGACGTGTCCTACTGAATTCAATTACTTGAATCAGACGGGTATTTAAGTGTAAACCACCATGGCAGCGATCGTAGTAGCCCTGATTACATAAAGACTGAAGAGAGTAAAGACCATCGACTCTACCTCCACCGAGCAGGGACACATCAACAGGGCACCTGAGTATTGCACTTTTTTGTACTAATTGTTTGCACTTATAATTTATTTATACTTTTAATTTCTTCTTGCATATTTCCTTTTCTGCTCTTCTTTAGTGTGTTTTCCAATCCCTACTGTCATTTAAACACGGAAATTATCATCTGTTTCACGCAAAAGGCGATGCAACCATAATAATCTCCATGTTATATAACTGTCCATAACAACCCCTTCTACTTTCCCAATAGGCTTGTGGAACTGCCAGTCTGCTGTGAACAAAGCTGACTTCATTACAGCTTTTGTTCAACATTCTGGTCTTTCAGTTGTAGCACTTACAGAAACACGGATCGAACCAGAGGACTCTGCCACTCCCGCTGCCATCTCCCATAATCACACTTTCTCCCACAGTCCTCGCGTCACAGGAAGGGGTGAAGGGACCGGACTACTCATCCCTACCAACTGGAAGTTCAAACAGCTAGCACCCTTGTCTGACAACAGCTCCTTCGAGTTTAATGCTGTTATCACCCACCTGTTAAAAGTCATTTTGTAGTTTTCTACCACCCCCCAGGTCAGCTTGGGCATTTCTTGGAGGCGTTGGATGCGCTTCTTTCATCCTTCCCTGAGGATGGTACTCATTTAACCATTTCCACATCCACAACCCACAAGTCTGGTAACCAACTAGTTCTTATCTACATAAAAGGTACTGCTCCAGTCAGCACACTCAGGTCACGCCACTGCACACGTTTGATCATTTCTTCGTAACTCTCAACCTTGATCTAACTTCTCCAGACACTGCAATTGTTTTACCACTGGTCACTTTCCGACGCAACCTGCGTACACTCACTCCCTCCCGCTTTTTCTCTGCCATCTCTTCTGCGCTCCCCCCCTCTGAGGAGCTATTTCTTTTAAACACCAACAACACCACTGACACACTGTGCTCCACACTTACATCCTGCTTGGACAATTTATGCCCTCTTACATCTAGACCAGCCCGTACATCCTCGTCTGCCCCCTAGTTATCCGATGTTCTACATCGAGCCAGCCTCTGGTCAGCAGAGAGAAAATGGCACAAGTAAAAAATTCTACTAAACTCTGTATCTACCAGTCTTTCTCTGCTGATGTCACCTCTGCAAAAACTACTACCATTCTAAGTTAATCAACTCACCTGACTCCTACACTCCTTTGTGACCACCATCAGCAGTCGGTTTTCTGAGCCACCAACGGTTGAACTCGTCCACACCCCTGATCTCTGTTTGCTCCCTTCTTTTTCTCCTCTAACTGAACCAGACGTTTCCATGGTCATTGGTTCTAACCACTCTACAACCTGCCCACTGGACCCCATCCCCACACATATCCTTCAGGCCATCTCTCCATCTGTCGCGCCTGCTCTGACCCACATCATCAACTTGTTTTTCTCCTTTGGGTCATTCCCCACAGCTTTCAAAGAGGCCCGCATCCCACCATCTTGCTGCTTTTGACACTCTAAATGTTAAAGTAAATGTAGATCAAACCCAATAATAAAAATGTGTTTCCCCAAAACAGTAGCACTTTATCAAAACAACTCTTATTTGTTTAACTGTTACCTTTTATGCATTTTTACCTGTTAGTAATAAATAACTGCAAGAATGTATTAACAGTAATAATTAATGTGAGGACCAGAAGTACTTTACAAAGAACCAAATTTGGTCCATGGACCTTAAGTTGGAGACCACTGCTCTTTACTCTCAGTGGCTGCCACAAAGACACAGAAGGCAGTACATTATCCGCCAGAACATTATTACATCTCTCTGACAAGGGCCTCAAACAGGTGAACAGTTTAAGGAGGGACTGACTGCGTTATGAAATAATAACTTATGCCTCAGAGAGGGTTCAGACTCAGAACAGCAGTTTCTGTTTACAGTTAAGACTCTTTGCAAACACAGATTACTGCTCACATTCTCTCTGTTCTTCACCGGTGACGAGACATTTTCGGTACCTTTTGTCCACTTTGGAGAGAGTAAAGCTCAGTCTGAGACACAGACTTGTGTTTGTTGCATGTTTGTTAGGCCTTGCTTGTTAATTCCACGCGGAGCTGACTCGGCCTAGGACCGGTCTGTGCAGCAGCAGCGAGACACAGACGGTGAGCGAGTGAACACCTTTTGCTAAAGTGGATTTAAATCATTATTTCCATTGTGTAAAGTTTAAAATTGTGCTGATATTGTTAGGGGTGTGACGGTTAGTATATAACCGTGTGATCGGCGGTTATAGTTGAACACCGTCATTAGAACTCTATAACCGCCAAAACCGTGTCATTAAAATATTTTTTATATTTACCACTTCATTAAATTTTGCTTTGTAGAAAACCTTTCTTAAAAACGAATTCTGTTTTTTACAAATTTTATCTTAATTTTAATAAATGTTTCATCAACCAATTGCATGTATTTTAATAAATAAAAAAGCAAATATAGCAGACAATGATAACCGTGACATGGAAGCGCCAGCGCGCCGCGTTCACTTGCACTGCACTGTGAACTAGAGCGCATCTCATCGTAAATGAAACTCAGCGTAGGCCTATGCCTCATACATTAGCACAAATACAGTGCCAGCCACTCTTTGGCAAAGTCATCTTTCCTTGACCCACGATACAGAGGCAATGGGGGGGATGGATTGGGGGAGACAAAAGATGCACTCCGGGGGGAAATTGTATCAGCTGACGAGGGAAACGGAGGCGGAGTTAGTGGTGCTTCGGAGGCTGCTGCTGCTGGAGATGATTCGGGAGAGGTCTGTGCACAATCTTGGAGATCTCCTTAATAAACGGAGGTCTGAAATCTCTGCCCCTTTACCGATCAGAGCGCGCGCTGACACGGCGTTAACCCGCTATCTCCAAGAGCAAACAACAACTCTACGGCAAATCCACTAGCATGGTGGCGAGACAATGAAACACGCTATCCGCTCTTAGCAAAATTGGCACGTAAATACATGTGTATTTGTGCTACAAGCACAGCATCAGAGCGAGTTTTTAGCACTGCGGGGAACATAGCTACCCCTGTCAGATTGTCACTAAAACCGAGTAAAGTTTTTGGGGCGGCAGTAGCTCAGTGGTAGAGTGGCCGTCCTTCAACCGGAAGGTAGTAGGATCGATTCCCACTTGCCCCACAGTTCATACCTCCCCCCCCCACCTTGCCTCCAGTGACTGTAACACTGGTAATGTAATGTAAGTCGCTTTGGATAAAAGCGTCTGCTAAATGAATAAATGTAAATGTAAAGTGAACATGTTGGTGTTCCTGTCACGGAACTTGGTTTTGTTTACTGTGTGATTTATTTAAAACAAAGCACGTTCATTGCAAAGTTTTTTTTTTTTTTGTAAAGGATTTGTTCACTGTGTGTGATTCATTTAATAAGCACATTCACTGCTAGTTGTCTTGCTGTTAATTTTAAATAAATGTAGAGCAAGTAGCTAATCAGTGTCTGCTCGTTTATTCAAACTAATATATAAACACTAATAAATTGGCCAGTCTTTATTCTGGGTTTTGAAAACTTAGCGATAAGAGTAATAAAAGAGTAATACAATCCTGATAGTGTGCATTTAATACTAGTGACCTTTATAGTAAGTATTGTATTTTCATGTTTGGTAAGTAAATGTCCTAGGGCCAGAACATGACTGAATGCAGGGTCAAGTATTTGTCGTGCCACAGTAATGATCTTTTAAGAAATGTGTCAAGGGAAGGGCATATGCTGAGGCAGATTCTAATGCATTTTAATAAACACAGCTACAGATGGCACAAAGGCCAGTGAGCAGGTTGGTGAAACACTGACCTATCGCCAGTGACAAACAACAGTGTCAGCCAATAACACCAGAATGGCCTCAATTGACCAAAAACCTTACTAAAGTATAAAAAACTACAATGATAGTACAATATTTCAATAGACCATTGACGTTCTAAAATAATGATTTACTATTTTACTGGGTGAAAGTCAAATTAAACAGCATTGCATTGCCACACACAATGTTGTGTAATGTAGTGTGATAAACAGACCTTTAAATCCTTCTGTCTACTTCTGAAAGCCAAATATGATAATAATGGGCCCCGGGAACCTTTTTCAACTGGAATCTGCCAAAGCGTGCAGTTCAACTGGCTGTACCCCACTAATGGGTAACGTTTTCTCCCTCTGGTAATACCACAAGAGCCCATTCATAGCATAGCCTGCAGTCTCATTGCGAGTCAGCACATTAGGGATAGTCATTAAGGGTTTTTCACCAAAAACATGATGCAGCTCCACCTAATATACCCAGAATATATTTATACATGGAGGCTTTGATTATAACGTCATGCAAAGATGAGACTTTCTTGGTTCTTCTTGCATATATTATTTTATATAGAGGATGTGTTGTAACTCCCAAATAACACGAAGGAGGCAATGTGTATTGTGTGACACTGACATTTTACAGTGGAATTAAACATCAGCTCAGTTTGCTCTATGCTGAAAGCCAGTAAAATTGTCGTCTGGTGGTCTCAAAAGACACAACTTATCTAATATTCATTTAGTCTAAACTACTAGAGATTTAGTTTAGTTTAGTTTACTAGAGATCATTTATAGTCTTAATTGTCCAATAGTATAATTTTCCCGACTAGCTATAGCTAACAGCTTCTAGAAAGACGCGAGATTCTTGGACAACCCATTGTACCAAATTATTAAGAAAAGTCCGTAAACGAACTGTGTTACAAATACCATTTTCACTTACAGAATTTCTTGTGGTGTGGTGGAACAAAACTCGGAGAGGCAAGGACGCTCCTCAAGACATCGGTTGCTGCCTAACTTTGACAGCTACTACAACCTTGGCTACAACCAGGAAACTGCGCTATGAACGACGTCCCAGACATAGATATACATAATAAAGGCTAGATGTCTTACGGCGGAGTCTCTAACGTCATCACCGGCGGCCATCTTGTCACAGGCAAGCTTTCTGCCAGGCTCTGTGGTACCTGATGTAAGATGAGTGATCTGCACGAACACAAATACTCTTATCTCGCTGAAATCTTGACGGATTTACAAAATGTTTGATTTCTTACAAACGTTAATAACGTGGCTATAATTCTGGATGCTTGAACATGTTGAAATTGCAGCTTTTCTTTTCGAAAGACAACTTAATCGTGCAGCATAGTTGTGTATCACGGCTAACGTTACTTGTGCAAGTTATCAAGGCTGAGACCACAATCGAGCTGTTCAGTTATAGTTTTACTGACACCAATAACGATTTTATGACAACCAATTTTTTTGTCTAAATTATAGTCTTTGTGAATGTGGTTGTCGTTATTAGCTGGCTTTGAGTGAGACCTAACGTTAGTAGTTACAGTTTAGCTGCTACCCAGCAATTTTACATCAGTGGGAGATGCAGAATTGCTCTTTCTTTTCAATATAACTTAAGTTGCACATGATTTCCAATCGGTTTGGTTTGTTAAAAAATTGTCAGTATGTATTCTGGGTAACCAAAAGTCCTATGGGGAGTTTCGATAGGGCATTTTACAAAACGCATGAGCATACCATGGCAAATAAATGGTCTAAAGTACTCATATTTCATTCTATATTGATCTGCTTTTGCACACAGCTTTACAAGACCTTGTGCTTGGGCTCAGTTGTGTTTCTAAAGTCATATCAAGAGACCTAGAAGCTGAAATGTGGTCAGTTGAGATGCTTGTTATCCAGCAGAAAGAAAAAACAATATTCTAGCCTCTATAACTCTGTGCCAGCACTTCACACAATTATTCTGATCGTTTCCTAAGAAACTACAGGGTCTCAGCTTTCTAAAGAGGTCAGGCATTTGATGGATAGGCAAAAATAGCTGGGAACAGTGATCTCTGAAGTAGGCGCAGTGCAATGTCGAGGGGAAAAGCCTAGTAAATGGCCCAACCCTGAAGAAGTTAAAATAAACGAAATAATTCAAATTATTTTATTATAATATTAATATTATAAAAGTGTGTGTGTGTGTGTGTGTGTGTGTGTGTGTGTGTGTGTGTGTGTGTGTGTGTGTATGTGTGTGTGTGTGTGTGTGTATATAAATACCTTGGGCGTGTGTATATTCATTGCACCTACATGTTCTGTTCAATGTTATTTTCGTATGGAAGTCCATGGTTATAATTATTCATAAGTATGCAGTGTCATAAGTACATCTCTGACGTTTATAACAAACCAAACAGTTTGAAAATCAGTAGAAAATTTAGCAAGTTATGGTTATTTAAAAAGTACATGCACCATTAAAACACAATGTTACGAGTGAGCAAGCTGACTGTGACAAGATGGCCGCCAGGTGCGGACGTCAACCTCCATTGGCCAGCAGCGCGGACGAGACATCTAGCCTTTATTATGTATATCTATGGTCCCAGACAGCCAATAGGAGTTTTGAATATGGCGGAGTTGTGTTGTTGACGTAACACTAAAATAAGATTGCACAATGCTCAAACTAAGTTACAGATGGAATTTATTCTGTGAACCTAACCTGGTCTATGGCAGGTTTTATTTCTCTAACCCCAGTCTCCTCCTTTGTTGCGCCCAATTCAGGGGCCTCATACCATAGGCATAAAAAGATTAAAGGGTGGGTTTTATAAACAACTTTTTATCTTGATTGTTTCTGTTTGAAAGCCTTGATTATTTGATGTTGGGGTTACTCACAATGTCCAGCTAAAATATTATAACATCATCTAAAATGGCCCAGAATACTGGAAATTAAATCTGTTTTGATTTGATTTGAAATTTTCTGGGGGACTTTTGCTCTTGGCTAATGAGCTGTTTAGCCTCTACATCTCCAACACTAAATTATGTGGTGAGCTATTGGTTTTGGGGTTTTACTGTTTTTGTAAGATTATTTTACTTTATATATTATTATTTAAATAGTGCTTTATTAAGGTCTATACTTTTAACAAATGTAGATGATTGTATATTATGTCACAGATAATATACACACAGCTACAATATAATGCTTTTAACTTTTTTTATAGGTATCTTACCTTTTGTTATTTTATTCATGAAATTGATTTTCAAAATTCAATAAGGGCTGGCCTAAGACATAAAATTCCCCTGTTTAAAACCTCAATATAGTCTCTTCTAGTCACATGACTATACTCTCCTCTAACATGGTTTTAGTTTAAACAATTCGGAAAATAAAAATTAAGCCGCTATCCGTTTTGTACTCTAATTGAAAATACAAAAACAAAAAACAAATTTAGATGTTTTTTCTTGATTCCTCCCCTCTCTTTTCTGCCACTCTTCGGAACTGGTAACCTTTTATTTAGGCTATAACTATATTATTAACAGCTTTGTTTTGACATCAATACTAACAATAACATTACAAATAAAAATAATAATGAATTTGTAAGAATATTACAAAGAAAAATAAACATGACAGACTGTTTTACTGCAGTGAAACTTTCCATTTGGTAGACTGGTGCGGCATTTGTTTTGGTTTTGTTGTGTAGCTAAGCTGTTATTTTGTGGACAGACTTTGGTCTGGGAGTATGTGTTTGCCTTCCACTGTAAATAAATCATACTACATCACATGGTGTTCTTCCACATTTTTTAAATTTAAAATAAATAAGTTAACTGGCAATAAATGAATGAATTACTCTATTCTTGAATAGGAACATGTGTTTCATAAAACACTTTTTTGGGCAAATTATCAATTCTGTGTAACCAGCTAGAACTTAACCTGGAAAAGACCAGAAAAGGGTTGAAAAAAAAACAACTTTATTTTATTTATAAATATTTAGTGATGAGTCCACATTTTAAACATATTCAGTAGCATTAACAGAGAGAACAATGAAATAACTAGGACTGAGAATGAAGCATCACAGTCCTTGATAATGACCCATAGCTAACACATTTAAACAGAGTCTACCCTCAGAAATGAAATACATGAACAGTTTGGGGAAAAAAAGAAACCGGCAGTTAATGTTTTTTCCTCTTTTTGTAAGGAGATTGGCGGTTTGATTCCCGGCACAGCCACCTCATTCTTTCTGGGTGGAGTCTTCTTGTCCTACCTGAGTTACTGTAGGTTATCTCCGGGTACTCCTCTTCCTCCCACTGCCCAAACACATGTATGTGAATTAAGCAACATAATACATATACATTTTTGTTAGAATTATTACCGGACTATATTTTGGGAATAAACCCGCACATCACAAAATAACAGCCGAGCTACGCGACAAAAACCAAAACAAACAAGCCCAAGAGTGAGGTGCCACTGCCGTAAAACAGAACGTTTGGTCGTTTAATCTTTACATATATATATATATATATATTTTTTTTTTTCTTCTTCTTTTCTTTGTAATATTATTGTTAGTATTGCTGTCAAAAAAGCTCTTTATAATATGACTAAAGCAAATTAAACAGTAGTAAGCTCACCAGCTCTGACTGGTGGCAGAATAGAGTAGTACAGAGAGGGGAGGCGGGAGCTGAATCAGGAAAAGACGATGGTGAGTGATGGTGAGAAATTGTGAGACAAGAACATGTGCAGTGGAACCAAAGCAGTGGTTCCATTTGCTGCAAACTCTGACTGTCAGGATTCATGTCTGTTTATATAGTCTGTCTGTTTTGTTTGTGCATTATGTGTGTCTGTTTGTTTTTGATGTCATATTTATAATTGTATTTGAATTTTTAGGGATGGGCGATATGGCCAAAAATCCATATTGCGATATACATTGCAGCCTCTTGCGATAACGATATATATTGCGATATATAAATTATAATAGAATAATTTCAGAACAGGTTACATAGATCCTAAGGAAAGCCAAACTGCTAAATGTATTTTTTAATGTTATTCCTGTATTCCTGAAAAGGAACTCACAATCTTCTTGCATAAAGCAACAGCACGGTCAATTCGGGGATCTTTCACACTTTTTTCTGTTGACAAACGTGTAAGATTTAATATGTTAATTTAATCTATAATCTCTCTCGCGCCGCTCTCGCGCGCTCTCTCTCTCTCTCTCGCTCGCTCCCGCGCTCGCTCTTTGGCTGCATTGCCTGGCTATGCTAGCTCCGTGAAGTCTTCACGGAGCTTCACGGAGACTTCACGGAGAGGTAACACGACTAATCTGTTGTACTACCTCAAAACGAAACATGTTACTGAATACCAGCTTTGCCAGCTCCGTGAAGTCTTCGTGAAGTCTTCACGGAGCTGGCAAAGCTATTACTATTTATATATATATTATTACTGCTGAAGTGCCGTCCGTATTATCTACCGAGGGAATTTACTGCTGTGTTTTTGGCCGCTGTTTACATTCCCCCGAGTGCTAACTCCGCGCTAGCACTCAACAAACTCCATGACGTCATCAGCGCGTTAGAAACGGCTCATCCTGACGCTGTTTTTATTGTTGCCGGTGACTTTAACCATTGTAGTTTGCGGACTGTATTCCCCAAATACCACCAGCATGTTGACATTCCCACCCGTGATAAAAACACTCTTGACCACGTCTACAGCAACATACGTGGTGTATGCAGGGCTGCACCCCGCCCCCACTTCGGACACTCGGACCACATTTCTTTGTTCCTGTACCCTGCTTACAGACAAAGACTGAAACGAGCACACCCTGTCACCAAACAGATCAAACTCTGGACCCCGGAGAGCGAGATCACCCTGCAGGACTGTTTCGCGCTGACAGACTGGGATGTGTTTAAAGCTGCAGCCACTGTGGAGGACTCTTCCATCAGCGTACAGGATTATGCTGAGTATGTGTCCGGGTACATCAGCACTTGTGTTGATAACATTGTGCCCACCATACAAATCAGGAAGTTTCCCAACCAGAAGCCCTGGATAAACAGTCAGGTACGTCACATGCTGCGTGCTCGCTCTCTTGCATTTAGATCAGGCAATGAGAACGAGTACAAAGCTGCAAGTATGGACTGAGAAAAGCCATCACAGCGGCCGAGAGGCAGTACAGAGAGAAGCTGGACAGCTTCTACTCTACTGCGGATTCAGGGCGGATGTGGCAAGGCCTGCAGCACATCACAGACTACAGGACCACCACCAACAACATCGCATCAACAGACAGCCTGCCAGATGACCTCAACCATTTCTACGCCCGCTTTGAGGCTCCCAGCAACACTGCAGAGAGGAGCTCACACACCTGGTTCACCCAACCCCTCCTCCACCAACCATCTCAACAACACAGGTACACAGAGCTCTGAGGAAGATCAACCCCGCAAAGCAGCAGGACCAGACAACATTCCTGGGCGGGCCCTCAGAGCATGTGCCAACAAGCTGGTTGATGTTTTCACCTCCATCTTCAACCTCTCCTCAGCCAGCGCATTGTACCATCATGCTTCAAGACCACGACCATCCCCCTGCCCAAGAAGAACCCACCCACCTGCCTGAATGACTACAGGCCAGTGGCACTCACTCCAATCATTATGAAGTGTTTCGAGAGAGTGGTGCTGGCCCACATTCAGAGCAGCATACCGACACCATTGACCCCTGCAGTATGCCTACCGGCCCAACAGGTCCACCTCAGATGCTATCGCTACTGCCGTCCACTACTCCCTCTCACACCTGGAGAACAAGGACTCATACCTACGGATACTTTTTATAGATTACAGCTCCGCCTTCAACACGGTCATCCCACACAAACTCACCCACAAACTGTCCACACTTGGTTTGCACCCCACCCTCTGTGACTGGCTCCTAGATTTCCTGACTGGCAGGCCTCAGTCTGTCAGGATTGGTAATAGGACTTCAGCCAGCACCATCACAAACATTGGTACTCCACAGGGCTGTGTACTCAGCCCCATCCTCTACACCCTGTACACCTACGACTGTGTCGCCTCTCACAAGGACAACATCATCCTGAAGTTTGCTGACGACACCGCAGTGATAGGACGCATCGCTGGCGGTGACGAGGCAGCTTACAGGAGGGAGGTGGCCAGTCTGGTGTCATGGTGTGAAGACAACAACCTCACCCTCAACACGGACAAGACAAAGGAGATGATAGTGGACATGAGGAGGGAGAGGAGAACGCCTCAGCCACTGTTCATCCGGGAACTTGAAGTGGAGAGGGTGAGCAACTTCAAATACTTGGGTGTCCACATCAATGAGGACCTCACTTGGACACCTCACATCACGCAGCTGGTCAAGAAGGCTCAACAGCGGCTGTATTTTCTGAGGAGGCTGAGGAAGTTTGGCATGTCGCCCAAGATCCTCAGCAACTTCTACAGCTGCACCATTGAGAGTGTCCTGACCAGCTGCATCACTGTGTGGTACGGCAGCACTTCTGTCATGGACCGCAAACGCCTGCAGAGAGTGGTGAAGACTGCGCAGAAGATCACCAGGACTCCACTGCCCTCTCTGCAGAGCATCTACCATCGCAGAGTCCACAGAAGAGCAGCTTCCATCCTCAAAGACCCCTCCCACCCCCAACATGGTCTGTTCACACTTCTACCCTCAGGACGGAGGTACAGAAGTGTGAAATGCAGGACTTCCAGAATGAAGAACTCATTCTTTCCCTCTGCCATAAGACTCCTAAACAGCAGATAGGAGTCTACATTCACAATCACAACATTACATGAACAATTGTTTACCTACTGCACTACCTCACTTTACTTTACACCGTCACTTTACTTTACACCGTCACTTTACACCATCACAACTGCACTACCTCTCTTTACTACTTTACTCCTTTTGCCCTCTTGTATTTTTTTTGTATATTTGTATTTTTTGTATACTTGCATTATTATTACTTGTATATTTGTTTTATTTTTTATTTTTACTTACTTATGTGACATTTTACTGTGGACGGCAAAGTAAGAATTTCATTGTACAGGGAAACATGCTTTCTGTCTGTACACATGACAATAAACACTTTGAATCTTTGAATCTTTGAATCTTGGACAAGCAGTGTTTGCCCCGTGCCTTGTTTTTTTGTTAAATTATATGACTAAAGCTGTTACCTGTAAATTTAAATCATGTTTTTTTATTAAGTACTCAGTATCGGTATCGGTGAGTACTGAAATGCAAGTACTCGTACTTGTACTCGTTTTTCAAAAAAGTGGTATCGGTGCATCCCTAAAACTTATTGTTATGTTTATCAGGTTTTATCCTCAGCTGAAGCCACAGTCCAGATATAAGATTAAGATTAAGATATTGTGTTTATACAGTTCTTTCCAGGATGCCCCCGGCCACGAAGCACACAAATAAGTAATCTGATGTCCGAAAGCCCGCTGTGCGCTCCACTTAGCAGCGCAAAGCCCTGACCGAACACAGAATGAGTAAGGACGCATCTGCTGTAGTCCCGTCTGAGGTGGGGCAGAGAGCTCTAATCCTGATCACCCTGGACCGGAAGGACGAGGTGAGAACCTTCGGCTGAAAGGCTGGGTTCGGCCAAAGGTGAATTAGGCATTCCATCCTTAAAACACGATTAGTTTAATGCGCGGACACACACACACATACAGGGAAGATCTGGTCGAAGATAGAGACATGGGTAGAGCCTGGTACAAGGGGGTTACTGGGGCACTAGGACAAAGGTTAAAAGGAGAAGAGTAAAAAAGAAGAGTAGTTGTAAATTTGTGAAACTGTCATGTGAAAACTGTATAAAACCCAAGTTCATGTGCAGTACTTTAGTAGAGCTGGGGATAGTCTACTGGGATCGTTTGTTGTTATAATAACGACTCTATGGCATTGAACTGGTTGTGTGTTAATGAGTTGTGCTGAAGTCTGGGGGGGTTAAGTATCAGACACGACAAGTGACTGGTTTTTTGGCACTGTAATGAGCACAAGGAAAGGAATGCCAAAAATCCTGAGAAAAAATGCTTTATGGTTGAAACAAACTGTTTATGAGGGAGGGCAAACTGTTGGCTTGTATGTGGCATGACACTACACTACTACAATGTTATCAACTCTTAATGGACTGTGTTTGTAAAAAAATAATAATAATAAACAATAAAAGACTAGTTCTAGTAGAAAAAATAGACCAGTGTGTGATGACAAGTACAACAACTTAGTGAGGGGTGTAGACAGATCCGATCAAAGGATGAAAACATACCTATTTCCACATCGGTCAAGAAAATGGAACAACTGCTTTTTTAAAGCTATTGTTGTGTTGTCAATTCACACATCATTTACCTAAGTGTACCCCAAACCCACACAAGTCACTAAAAGCCTACATCCAGGACATTATCACTGAACTACTGGCAGGTTACGCCAAGATGGAAAGTGGCAACGTAGGCAGCCTTCCCCAGAGGTAGAGATGCCACAAAGATTGACTGAATGTCACAGGTTTTACCAAACCCCCTGAACGTCCCGTTTCTGCTGTTTGCTCAGATCAATCTCATCTCAAAGGCAGGGTACAGACAAAGTACAGGTGCCGTGAGTGTGGTGTTGGCCTTTGTACTGTGCCTTGCAATGAAATGTACCACACTAAAGAAATATGCAAATGTTGTTTGGATAGATTTGAGATGTTTTTCTGTGCATTGTTATTGATAAATAAAAGAAATAAAGAATATTTTGGCTTTTCATCTGTTTCATGCCACCTGTAATTCAACCAGATCATTTGGGCACTCCCAGGCTGAACTGTAACAACTCTATGGTGGTGGGAAAAAAGCTAAAAGGCCTAAATTAAATAAAAAATTACCAAGTGTGGAACCCTCTATTGCACTTCACCTGCCCAAAGCCCCCTGCCCCTTCAATGGGTAGCCTATAACAGCTCCAGCCCCTGCATCGTCAAAGCCTCCAGGCGGAGATTGCGGCTTGTCTTGCCTTAGGGCCTCTTTGTCCAGGTAGAAACCGTATAGATAAAATGCCAAAAAACATTCAACAGGGTGCCTTTTTGTCTGCCTTATCAAAGCCTCCAAAAGGGAGAATGCGGCTCATCTCAGCAGCCAGAGGGACGCTTTTCCCAGCTACAATCTGCACCAGGTCTGGCTCATCCCATGCTGAAGTGTAACAACAGTGTACCAACAATGTGAGGAACAAAATCCTCTAAGTGTTTTGACAGCACAACGTAATAAAAAGGCTACTTCTGACCGGGAAGTGAACCAGAGCTGCGAGGGAAAAAAACGTAGATGATAGATACTACCAAATGTTGTCCACTCTATTGTAGCCCACCTGACCCTGGCTCCCTTCCACGTTCAACAGGGAGAAAAAAGGTTGAAGTAAAAGCATCTGGACTCGGTTTTCAAGGTGAAGACGTTTTGTCTCTATTCCAAGAGACTTTGTCAATTCTGAGATCAACTGGTAGGACGGCAGAGCTTATATCCTCTAGAGCAGAGGTCACTAATAGGCGGACCGCGGTCCGGATCCGGACCTCGAGAGGCTTTGATCTGGACCGCAAGACATTATTCATAATTACAAGCGCATTGTGTAAAACATATTTTTGAACCGGCACTTCTAGGACAGCTACGTCTACACGCGGGTCCTCAGTCAGGTTACTATGGTTACGGACAGAGCAGCGGGAAATTTCAACACGTTTAGCGTAGCCTGATAATGCGTTAGAAACAACTAAAATCTAAAAGCTGAGCCTTGGCAAAACATAACGAAGATTCACTGACGTTATGGACGGAGAGGGAACGTTTATTTTAGTTTATTCAGCTCCTCAGCTCCGTGTCATGAACAACAGCCCTTTATCCTCTAGTCCCGACTGCTTTGATAATCAGAGAATGAATCCAGAACTGAACCAGGACTGGACAGTTTTCATGTCAGGATTAAAAAGACTCAGCTCAGAGGAAAGTGAGGACGTCTAATGTGGTGAGTTGTAACGGAACTGTATCCTGAGTCGGTCACTATTATGTTGATTCGGTCACGCCCCTTATAGTGCAGTTTCCGTTCATCTCACGGCTAATTTTTTAAGCGATCACCGCCAAAGGGTAAGCCACGCTGTTCTACACATATTAACCCATTTGTATGTCGATTTTCAGGTATTTTTGTCAATATTTAGGTGTCTAATGTTTGTATTAAAGTCATTTTCTTTGAGCAAAAGCGTAAGAATGCTCAAGTTGCTCTCAGGCGACGCTCTGGCTAGCTGATAGCCTATAAGCAGGGGTCCCCAAACTGCGGCCCGCGGGACAAATGCGGCCCGCCGCCACATTTGACCCGGCCCCTGAGCAATACCAGAGACGGAAAAAAAATGCTACTTCGACCTCACTTCGCCCCAGCACGTTTTGACCTTTATGGCCACCCATACCACAGTCATAGAACGTGAACGTGACCCCCCAGAACGGAATAATGGCAAAAAGGTTGGGTAAGAGAAAAATTGATTCAGAATGCAGGGTATTTAACCCGCAGTGGACACACGATTATTTTTTTGTTCAAGTCAAAGAAAAGGCTGTTTGTCTCGTCTGTCAAGAGACGGTGGCGGTATTCAAAGAATACAACCTGTGCCGACATTATGAATCCCGTCACAGACAAGTATGCTAGCTTGCAAGGCCAAATGCAAGCAGAAAAAATCTCAAAGCTAAAAACTGGACTGTTAGCTCAACAGACTACATTTGTACGGCAAACTCAGCTGAACCAAGCATCAGTTCGGGCCAGCTTCCGTGTTGCTCAGCTGATAGCAATCTGCGGTAAACCTTTCACCGAAGGAGAGTTTGTCAAGAAATGTTTGAATGTTGTCGTCTAATCGAAAAGTGTGATATCGCGAGGTCCTAAATGTAATCATTTATTGAATAAATGATTGCATTTAGGGACCTCCGCGATTATCACACTTTTTCTTTTAGAAACTGACCCTGGCCCTCAATGGAAAAAGTTTGGAGACCCCTGGCCTATAGCGTACAGTGTGGTATCTTACCGATAACTGGAGGATTAGGGCTGAAATAAGTCCAGTTTCTAGCTAGTTTGACTCCCACCTGATGAAAGATCAGGCCAGTGTATGACACAAGCCTTATGGTGTTTTTTACTTTGTGAAAAAGTTTTTAAAAAATACTGCCGCGAAAAGGCTTTGGCAACAGTCTCGTCTTTGCGAGTGTCTGAATCAGGGTGCGGAAAAAATAAAAACTTTCATAAAAGAAAAGAGGTGGTAAAATCAATTTGAGCAACAGATTGATGTGTTTCAAAGTTAGACAAAATATGTTCTGCTTTTAAAATAACTGGAGTTATTTTTACTACCAGACAGATATGTTTTTGATCATAATATCCTGTTTAAGCAAAAAAGGAAAAAACAAACAAACAAAGAAAGAAATATAATTAAAGCCGCAAGCGGCGATAAAGGCCCTCGCCTCCCTTGAGACCGCGGGACACATGCACTCGGAGGATTTCATTTCGTGCTTTAAAGCGTAAACTTCACGGTAATGTCAAATAACCGGGCCTGTGCTACTGCTTGGGCCTGCTACACCACCTTGTAACCTAACTTTAGAGTTAAAGGTCTCCACAATCTCTGGTTTTCCTGGGAGCTGTCTGAACCTTTGGAAATAATAGATTATGCTTGGGCTAAGGCGAGAAAAACAAAGTACTGGCTGGAGATTTGAGATGACTCAGGAATCGCTGCACCCCCCTGTTTAAAAAGACAAAATGTAAATATAACTTGTCTAAAAGTACAAGGTTACAAGTTCCAAATGATTCTGAGGAGTTTTCTAAGACTCTAGCCTTGGCTCTGGAGGGGCCTCCTCTAAAGGAAGGATCCTGGCAATTGGGAAATGGCACGAATTTAGTGGCCGCGCCTTTCACCCCACATGGCGGACTTCCTGTTAAGTTTAGGGTGTGTCATTGACTTTTCTGTTTGCCCTGAGGTGTCCTATGGATATACCAAGTTTCATTTTTCTACGTTGGAAAAAAGTTACTTTCACTTTCCATAGGCCCAATGTATTTTGACTTTTCTAGGGCCGCCACTGAGTCATTTTTCGTTTTTTTCGGGACTTCAAATACATACATTTTTTGCCGGGCTTGAAGTCTGGGACCAATAAAAATGACTTTTAGTTGTTCGTTTACTGGGTTAAATTGAGGATCATTTTGCAGAAAAATTATAATAAAAAAATATATACCGAATTAAAGCCGCAAGCGGCGATAAAGGCCCTCGCCTCCCTTGAGACGCTGAGGACACATATATTCGAGGATTGCATTTCGTGCTTTAAAGCGTAAACTTCACGGTAAAAGGATTCTGAGGAGTTTTCTAAGACTCTAGCCGTGGCTCTGGAGGGGCCTCCTCTAAAGGAAGGATCCTGGCAATTGGGAAATTGCATTTATTTCCCAATAGTTGCCTCTTCACAGACTCATTACGACCACAGCCACAAATGTATCAAAAACAAATTGATAACTTTTTTGCACGTGTCTAGATGATACTCACCAAATTTGGAGCTGTTTAGATGAAAAGCCTTTAGACACAAGGGGTGCGATTTAGGTGGTCACGCATTCCACCCAACATAGCAGATTTTCTGTTGAGTTTACGGTATGGCTGTAATAAACTTTTCTATTTGCCCTGAGGTGTCCTATGGATGTACTAAGTTTTGTATTTCTACATTGGAAAAATTTACTTTCATTTTCCATAGAACCAAAGTATTTTGACTTTTCTAGGGTCGCCACTGAGTCATTTTTCGTATTTTTTTCAGGGACTTCAAATACATAAATTTTTTTGCTGGGCTTGAAGTCTGGGACCAATAAAAATGACTTTTAGTTGCACGTTTACTGGGTCAAATTTAGGATCATTTTGCAAAAAAATTTAATAAAAATATATACCAAATTATAATAAAAAATATAACTCGAGCAAAAAAGTCTAGAAAAACGCTTGTCTATTTTACATACATATGTTTAGCTCATTTTGCCCAAGTTTGGTGTCTGTGGAATGAAGCAGCTATTTTCTGTGTTCTTTTAAAAAAGAGGTGTATTTTAAGTCGGTTCACATTTTCAATTCAAAATGGCCGCCTTCCGTGTGTGATAGGGTGTGGTCCCCTTTGGCTTTTTTGTTCATAAGCCCATACTGGATGTGTGTACCAAGTTTCATTTGCCTACAACAAACTAAAAATTTCACTTCCCATTGACTTTTTCCACATTTTTGGGACGTTGCTATGGCAACAAATTTATAGATAGAGGGTGGTTGTTATTGGCTTTTATGCTCGTCATGACATAAGAGATGTGTGTACCAAATTTTATGTCTCTATGACAAACTAAATTCTTGGGTCCCATTATAAGTTTGTAGGGGGCGCTGGAGAGCCATTTCTAAAGATAACCCTTTTATTTACATGTCTTTGTGTTCAGGTCATGAATGTGCACAAACGCCTTTTTGGGTCCAACTCGATCCGAGAAGGCGTTTGAGAGTTAAGAGACGTTTTATTTTCATAAAAATGGCCACCTCGTAACAGGCTTGCCACACCCATACCCGATAAGATATCATAAACAAAGTCACAACTTTGGTTGGCACACGTGTCTAGATGATACTTACCAAATTTGGGGCCATTTAGATTAAAACACAATGATTTGCATCTTTTTGCGCAAGTGGTGCGATTTTAGTGGCCATGCGTTTCACCCCACATGGCGGACTTCCTGTTGAGTTTAGAGTGTGGCTGTCATTGACTTTTCTGTTTGCCCTGAGGTGTCCTATGGATGTACCAAGTTTCATTTTCTACATTGGAATAAAGTTACTTTCACTTTCCATTGGTCCAATGTATTTTGACTTTTCTAGGGTCGCCACTGAGTCATTTTCGTATTTTTTCGGGACTTCAAATACATAAATTTTTCGCTGGGCTTGAAATCTGGGACCAATAAAAATGACTTTTAGTTGTGTTTACTGGGTTAAATTGAGGATCATTTTGCAGAAAAATATGATAAAAAAATATACCGAATTATAATAAAAAAATATAACTCGAGCAAAAAGTCTAGAAAAACACTTGTCTATTTTACATACATGTGTTTAGCTCATTTTGCCCAAGTTTGGTGTCTGTGGAATGAAGCAGCTTTTTCTGTGTACTTTTAAAAAGAGGTGTATTTTAAGTCGGACCAAATTTTCAATTCAAAATGGCCGCCTTCCGTGTGTGATAGGGTGTGGTCCCCATTGGCTTTTTGTTCATAAGCCCATGCTGGATGTGTGTACCAAGTTTCATTTGCCTACAACAAACTAAAATTTTCACTTCCATTGACTTTTTCCAAATATTTGGGGACGTTGCTATGGCAACACATTTATAGATAGGGGTGGTTGTCATTGGCTTTTATGCTCGTCATGACATAAGAGATGTGTGTACCAAATTTCATGTCTCTATGACAAACTAAATTCTTGGGTCCCATTATAAGTTTGTAGGGGCGCTGGAGAGCCATTTCTAAAGATAACCCTTTTATTTACATATTTTTGTGTTCAGGTCATGAATGTGCACAAACGCCTATTTGGGTCCAACTCGATCCGAGAAGGCGTTTGAGAGTTAAGAGCGTTTTATTTTCACAAAAATGGCCACCTCGTTACAGGCTTGCCACACCCATACCCGATAAGATATCAACAACAAAGTCACAACTTTGGTTGGCACACGTGTCTAGATGATACTCACCAAATTTGGGGCCATTTAGATTAAAACACAATGATTTGCATCTTTCTGCGCAAGGTGCGATTTTAGTGGCAGCGCGTTTCACCCACATGGCGGACTTCCTGTTGAGTTTAGGGTGTGACTGTCATTGACTTTTCTGTTTGCCCTGAGGTATCCTATGGATGTACCAAGTTTCATTTTTCTACGTTGGAAAAAAGTTACTTTCACTTTCCATAGGCCCAATGTATTTTGATTTTGTAGGGGTCGCCACTGAGTCATTTTTCGTATTTTTTTTTCGGCGACTTCAAAAACATACCATTTTTGCCGAGCTTGAAGTCTGGGACCAATAAAAATGACTTTTCGTGCATGTTCACTGGGTCAAATTTAGGATCATTTGGTCACAATAAAAAAAAAAAAAAAAAAAAAAAAAAAAAAATAATAAAAAAATCCGAGCAAAAACAATAGTCCCTCCCGGTCATCACCGGCTCGGGCCTAATTATAATAAAAAAAAATATAACTCGAGCAAAAAAGTCTAGAAAAACACTTGTCTCTTTTACATACATGTGTTTAACTCATTTTGCCCAAGTTTGGTGTCTGTGGAATGAAGCAGCTTTTTCTGTGTACTTTTAAAAAGAGGTGTATTTTAAGTCGGTTCACATTTTCAATTCAAAATGGCCGCCTTCCTGTGTGTGATAGGGTGTGGTCCCCATTGTCTTTTTTGTTCATAAGCCCATGGTGGATGTGTGTACCAAGTTTTATTTGCCTACAACAAACTAAAAATTTCACTTCCCATTGACTTTTTCACATTTTTGGGACGTTGCTATGGCAACACATTTATAGATAGGGGTGGTTGTCATTGGCTTTTATGCTCGTCATGACATAAGAGATGTGTGTACAAAATTTTATGTCTCTATGACAAACTAAATTCTTGGGTCCATTATAAGTTTGTAGGGGCGCTGGAGAGCCATTTCTAAAGATAACCCTTTATTTACATATTTTTTGTTCAGGTCATGAATGTGCACAAACGCCTTTTTGGGTCCAACTCGATCCGAGAAGGCGTTTGAGAGTTAGAGACGTTTATTTTCACAAAAATGGCCACCTCGTTACAGGCTTGCCACACCCATACCGATAAGATATCAACAACAAAGTCACAACTTTGGTTGGCACACGTGTCTAGATGATACTCACCAAATTTGGGGCCATTTAGATTAAAACACAATGATTTGCATCTTTCTGCGCAAGTGCGATTTTAGTGGCGCGTTTCACCCCACATGGCGGACTTCCTGTTAAGTTTAGGGTGTGACTGTCATTGACTTTTCTGTTTGCCCTGAGGTGTCCTATGGATATACCAAGTTTCATTTTTCTACGTTGGAAAAAAGTTACTTTCACTTTCCATAGGCCCAATGTATTTTGATTTTGTGTAGGGTCGCCACTGAGTCATTTTTCGTATTTTTTTCGCGACTTCAAATACATAAATTTTTCGCCGAGCTTGAAGTCTGGGACCAATAAAAATGACTTTTCGTGCATGTTCACTGGGTCAAATTTAGGATCATATGGGGAGAAGAAGAAAGATAAAAAAAAAAAAAAAAATCCGAGCAAAAACAATAGGCCCTCCCGGCCATCACCGGCTCGGGCCTAATGATCAAATGTGTTAAAATATGGCTGGACATGTCCCCACAAGTGTCAGGACATGTCCCAAACAGTATCAGGTCATTTACAGTCTGTCCTGAAAACGATCAGATGATAATTTGTTATTGTTGTCCAACTCTCAGTTTTGAGCGTAATGGACGGTGCATTTGATTCTGTTGTTGCAGGTATTAAAGCAGTGAGATGCTTGGTAAAAAAAGCTGTCAAAAAGTTTAATTAAACACTGAGCACTTGTCCAATATTGTTACAGTTCTTTATAACAGTGTTAAGCCTTGCTTTAACCCTGTAATATTATAACTAGGGCTTTTCTTGTTGGAGTCATGTCCCTGCCTTCTTCCAAGTACAGTGTATTTGTCTGTTGTTGTACTGTGTGAATGTTATATTGAAAATCTGTTTTTGTTTTGGGTAGAAGAAAAGCTAAGTGGGACAGAAAAATAAAAAAAGAAGAGTGCAAACAATAAAAATAAGGGTAAGTTTGTGCGAGCAAAAAGTGTGAGATCTATTTTGTTCTCAGGAGAAGAACAACAGTAAATGTTAATGTTAGTGTGGTTTAAAATCTTTAACCACATTTTTTATAACAATATACATACAGAATATAATTGTTGAAACATAACTTCTAAACTCTATTCTCGTCAATTAACAGATGCACAACAAGAGGCAGCTCAGAAAGAGAGAAAGTCTGGCCAATAGAATCCAGAGTCCACGGCACAAACCCTAGAGGAGGTGGAGAAGCTCAGCATCAGTCCTGAAGTCCAGCCTAAATCTAATTTTATTTATATAGCCCAGTACCACAACAACAATTGCCGCAAAGGGATGAACAAAAAACTGAAGACAAACAGGCTGAACTAGACAACATCCCCTGTCCTTGGACCCTCCGTCAGGGTCAGAAGAAAAACTCATAAAAACCCAGCCAGGGCAAAAGAGAAACCTCAGGGAGAACCACAAAAGGAGGATCTACTCTCAGGACGGACAGGCCGTGCAGTGGATGTGTCCGGGACAGACACTGACAAATAGTCAAAATGTACAAAATGACAATAAATCAGTTTTAAGATGGTCTTTAATTGTACCAGGCCAATGGAAAGTTCTCAACCCTGAAGATGAGTTGACAATACGGTCCAGTCTATGCCAGTTATCACTGAGTAGCCATGAGTAGCCATTATATACAGCAGGTGCTCCTTAACATGCCACACACTACAGCAGTGACTGAGGAGCACAGGTCCTGAATGTTCAGATGTTATTCACATCCACAATGAAGCGGCAACACCAGCAGGAATGGATCAAGCTTTGGCCAGAAGAGACTAGGATGCCTGGACAACACAATTTTTCCAGATTGAATTCTCCACATTTTTTTTTTGCAAATGAGGAGTGTCCCCTCAGGTTTCATCTCCTGCTCTGGGCCCCTTTTAAAGCCTCTGATGGTTTCCAGCTGCCTCCAACAGAGAAGATGGTCCATTTTCATCAGGAACTTTTAGTAGTATTTGTAATATCATATTATTTCTTAGTGCCATTAACACCAGCAGGGAGTGCCTCTGTGGGTCCTGAGCTGCTTCCGCTTCCTTCAAGTAAGCATTCCTTTAACTGGTAACAAGAAACAAATGTTAAACAGGACCTTAACTACAGTAAAAGTGAAACTAGATAGACTTTAAATGACTGGCCAGCCATTGTAATTTTTCCTCTTACACAAAAACATCTCTTATTTGGAGTTTGATTTCCAGTCGGCAGAACAAGTAGAGCAGATTAAGTTCCTCTGAATGCTTGTGGATAGACACAAGTTATCAGAAAACATGGCAGTAGCATACTCTGGACAATCTCAAAGAATACAATCAATCAAAAACCAAAGTATTGCATGCTACATTTTAGGTAAATGTTTAGGATTTCTTTTCAATTAAATAGTTACCAGACTACTTTAACTTTGTAAAGTGGTTAAGTGTGGGGGGGGCAGGTTAAACACTTTTGTGTGTCAATTCTTTTGAACTACTCAGCTTCAGGAAAACATTATGTTTGATATCTTTGTGAAATATTTCAGTGATGAACTGAAACAAAGCTTATGCCCCTTTACTTTAAAGAAGTTTGCGAATGGACAACTACTGTATGTTGAACACCTGACTCATGGAACATCAACATCTTTGCTTTTTACTTGGGAATGTATTGTACAGCACAGTTTCTTTTATACATCATTCTTCATACTTATACTACTGATGCCTAATAAATACCGGCCGATACTGAACACTTTCTTCTTTTGTCTGCAGCAAACCACAGTCATAAATGAAGCTGAGCGTAAACTCAACCAGGAAGACTTCTCCCCTTCATCTACAGCACGCTGCATCTTCTCAGCCGACGGTCTCTCTCTTCCTAAACAAGCCTCCACCTCAAGCTTTTAGTAAATGATCAAACAGCTGACAACATCTAAAGCCCCCTCTCTTTGTTCTTGGTGCTGCTGCACCACCTCCGCAGCAGTGTGACCATCTCTGTCCTCAGCATCAGCAGCTCCACATGTCTCTGTCTCAGCTCCAGGAGAGAGCTACTCTAAATCTACTCTTGACCTCCATCGCATCCCACAATGTCAGGGCCTCTCCCTGTCAGGGCCCTTTTTTTAATCTATTAATAAATAATTCATTTGCATCATGCTTTTCTTTTGAGTCTCTCCAGGTTGAAATGGTTTCATGTGTTGGCTTATGTTCACTTCACAGTCACTGGCCACGGCGGAAATTAAAGAAAATTATTTTGTTTGTGTTAGTATATTCAATATATTATTTAATATTATATACATATTGTATTTTAGAATACAAAATATATATATAATATTAATTTTGATAGGATGTTATAATGGATTAATGTCTTGTGTTTTAGAGTTCTCTGAGTAAAAAAATACACTTGACACAAGTGTTGACTTCACGCTGTTTGCAGATCATTATAACATCATTTTGCTTTTGACATAAGCTAAAGTATTATGGTTTAACTATACTTAAACTCAAACTCAATTTATAATGATTTCATATTCAAATAGGAGTGTATAAAACATACAATTTGTAAATAAAAATTGATAAGAAATGAAAAACTAGATTTTATTGTGAAGAATTAGACAAAATAAGTAATTTTATGTTGAAAGGCAGAAATCAGCCACCAGATGTGTTAAATAATAACAACAGCTTGATCCCAGACTAAAATAAAGCTAAAATAGAGCGAAAAGGTGAGTGTCCGATTAAGGATAATAGTAGTGTCCGAATCTGGATAATAGTAGGTTCCGGCCAAAAGCTCGGACGATAGCGCTCGTTTTACGGCCACAGTAAAAACATTTCGCAAAGAAATAATTCAAACAATATATGGTTAGAAACGTAAGAAATTACACTTCATTTTAAGACCAGTTAGTTGTCTGAACTCCAGAGACAAACAACGTGATCACCCGTTAAAGACAAAAAAGTTAGCGAATTTTAGCTCAAACCGACCGACTCAGGATACACTTACGTTACATTTGTCTGTCAACTTCTTTATTCTGTTGTAAGTTAGGTACTTATTTGACCTAATTTACAAACGTGAGTAATTAGCATTCACGTTCATTTGAACCTAACACATGTTCATTTGGGTGATTAAAAACAGAAAAGGTGTGAAAGAAAGGTTTGGAGATGAGTGACACATGTTAAGTATTCCTTAAGTTGTGTCAGTTTCTGTGTGAATCCTAAATCCTGTTACAGAACTAACCATAAGCATTTTAATAAAATGTTACCCCACACGGGGAAAATACAGGAAATAAATATTTCTATTCTAAATTTTGTTTTAAGATGAACCTGCAAATTAAACAGTAACAGTTAATTATTGGCAACAGCTAATGCTAAAGAAATGCTCAGTACTTTTTTCCTTGTTCCTGTTGTTTTCAGAGGAATGACAATAGAAAGAGATGAATTATGACAGGCATCTTTGTCATATTTGTTTAACAAATATGTTTATTGAATTGATGATTTTTGTATGTATTTAAAATGTTTTCACACATGTATAAAGGAGTATTAGGCATTATATGTAGAATTCCAGGCTGTTGTCAATAAACCACCAGGTCCTGAGCTTTAGCTTTAGCCTCTTTTGATTTTGTAGTTTTTTACTTTTGTCTGTGAGCTGTGTTTGGTGAAAGCTAAACACTCAAACATCCTCCTCATGTAAACAAAGGATAAAATACAGAAAACAGTGGATTATCTACATTAATCTCCATTTGTTTAAAAGGCTGTAGGTGTGGAATAAATGAGACTTTACTTTAAAGAATTATATTCAAACACATATCCTTTAATTTAAATTTTCCGGACCCCTCACGGTGAGGAAAGCTACTAAGCGGACCTCGGCTGATTTTAATTCAGGACCCCTGCTCTAGAGATATGAGCTCATATCCTTATATCATTATATATAAGCTCAGACCAAGCTAATCTGGTCACATATTAGTTGGCTCTGAAAGGGAAGTGTGACTCCTGACATGAGTCGTTAATCTCAGATTCCGCAATCTCAGAATCTGCCCAGTTGAAATACTTGTGTTTGAGCATAAGTTAGCTTTCTCCTAGCCCTACAAGGCACAGCTGGATTTGTTGCAATTGGACTTTTAGTTTGTTTGCAATACTCAATCTTATAACCACATACTTTTTGAAAAGGTATGTCATGTCTGCCCAGTTGAAATACTTGTGTTTGAGCAGTTTGGGCAAGGTTTCATGTGTTTCTTGTGAAAAAGTCCAAAAAGGTCTGTTTTCGCGCTCAAAAGCATTTTGCAGAAATAAAACCTCACTTGTCTGTAGGGCTGTACTAGAATAATCGAATATTCGAATATTCGAATATTCGTTCGGTGGGGTGGCATTCGATTTTTAGTTTTGAGATTCGAATATTCTTTTTTTATATATATATTTTGTGTGTGTGTTTTGTATCACTTATGCACTGTCCGTTTTCGGAGCATAAACCTGCCCGTGTAATGTGTACCGGAAACTGTTCTATTTAAAAGATTATTAAATGTTTATTAATATTCAAAGAATGTGTTCCACCTGATCATATTGCACCAAATGCAACACTGCACTCCACTGGGTCTGCCGCAACACATTTCTGATGCGAAGAGTGAAACGTGAAGTCGTGAAAGATGATACAAATGCAAACCGACTGTAATTCCCCCAAGTACTTTAGACTCAAGTGGTTTCCTCTACTGATGAATTTATTAGCATCCGTCTTTCAATGGCGCCATAAAAACACTGTAAAAAATGATGAAACACACAGATAAAACAACAGTTAGCTTAACGAAAATAAGTACAATTGATACATTAACTTCTAGAAAATTTGGCTGAGTACCATGAGAGGGATTAGCTTTGGAGATCTTCTGTCCTTTACCTTATAAATTTAAACTTTAACTTTTAGCGTAATTATTCTCTTAATCATGTATCCTTTCTTGGTTTCTGTGGAGATCGCTACTTCTGCTCTTATCAATCTACCACTGCGTAGCTTTCTCCTAGCCCTAAAAGACCTGTTGGATTTGTTGCAATAGAAATTTTATTTTGCTTGCCATACTCAATCTTAGAACCACATACTAGTATTATACTAGTATTAGGCCTGTGTCTGAGCAGAGCCATGTTGTTGGGGCGGCAGTGGTTCAGTGGTAGAACAGTCGGCTTCTTAACCGGAAGGTAGTGGGTTCGATTCCCGCTCTCCCCACAATTCATACTGTTGTTGTGTCCTTGGGCAAGACACTTAACCCACCTTGCCTCGTATGAATGTGTAAGAATGTTGAGTGTATGAATGAATAATGGATGGACTGTAAGCGCTTTGAGTCCCTTGGTCCCTCGGGAGAAAAGCGCAATATAAATCCAATCCATTATTATTATTAGTTGTGGGATTAGGGCTTAACATGGTCTTTTAAGACTTGATAGGGTATGTCATGTCTGCCCATTTGAAATACTTGTGTTTGAGCAGTTTGGGCAAGGTTTCATGTGTTTCTTGTGAAAAAGTCAAAAAAGGTCTTCTTTCGCGATCAAAAGTATTTTGCTGCAATAAAACTTAACTTGTCTGTCATTTTTGGACCGAAGGTGATGAAGATGAAATTCCAAGTGCTTCTTGTAGCTTTCAACAGTGGTTTGGACCCATGCTTACTGATCCTGAGCTGATTGCTGCAACAATCCTGATTCTAAACATTATTAACAAACAATGGAGACATCCTAAAAATGAGTTTTTGGCTTTTTTACATTTAATTACCCATCAAAACCAAACTGCTTTTCCCAAAAAGGGATTTTTACATAATCTTTTCCACAGTAATCTTCTGTTACATTATCTTTCCCTTCAATGGCCAACAGTTTGTATGGCATATACCTGAGCATGATGTAGCCGTTTTTTTTAACACTGCATGGTTTGGAAGCCCATATGGTCAATGACGCTCACAATGCTTGAAGCTTTTTATGTGAATTTTGTGAAAGCCTCTTATATTGGTATCAAAAGTCAGCGTGTCACCCAGTTAACAAACAGTACATCTAATATTTGATTAGATGGAGTCTATGGAGATGCGGTATTAATTAGGGGTGTGCACGGATAGTCGAACATTCGAATATTCGGTCTGCTGTAATTATTCGATAAATAAAAATGCTATTCGAATTTCGCTATATTTTTGCTTGCCGTTAAAAAAAAAAAAAAAAAAATCCACAATAAAACCTGAGCACGCAAACTACAACTAACAATAACCCTTAGGCCTATATGCATTGGGTGGCGCTGTGGAGCGTGCAGTGGAAACCAGTTGATTGTGTTTGATGACAAAATGGCGTCCTCTGCATCTAAGCGTAGCGAAGTTTGGAAATACTTTGATCAAAATGATCATCACGTAGTGTGCAAAATCTGTCAAGCGAAACTGAGTTACCACAACAGCACCTCTACAAGGTACGTTCGTTTTTGTTCACTTTTTTTTTCTTTTGCTCTGTACTTTTTTGTTTGTTTGCACACATTGTTAAAGGTTTTCAGCTACAAAACACGATGTAGCGTAATGTTTAAGCTTATTGTGTATAAGCTTGTTCAAAAATGACGGAAACAATAAATGTTACTGAAAAATAACGTGTCTCATTAAACTTAATTTAAATAAACGAATATTCGAATATTCGTTTTTTGTGAGCTCAAATATTCGAATGTGATATTTGCGGAAAACGCCCATCCCTAGTATTAATTAGTTTGGATTAGCACAACGTTAACAAGGGATACATCTGAAATGACATAATAAAACAATCTGGCTCATGACCTAGCTCAAAGGCGAGAACAGTCAGAAAAACAATACAATGTAACATAAGATATCACAATTATCCTAACACTTATTGTGGTGCTTTTGTCTTAAAGTAGGTTAAGTTATTGGGGCGTTTTAAAGGCTAGGCTGGTAACATAACTAAGGTGAGATAGTCTTTTTTTTTTTTTTTAATTAAGATTTTTTTTATTGGTTTTCCTTATGCATAACACACCAGTAAAAACAATGCAATCATAAAATAAAATGATAATCCTTTACAAACAAAGAAACAACAACAAAGAATAACCAATCTGACTGAGGAAGAAAAACATGTTGCTGATACTGGCATAGCCTCTGATTTATGCCAATTGATTTTATATCCTGAGAATTTAGAATAAGACTCAATCAATTTAAGTAGTGTTGGTAAAGAAACTGCAGGGTATTTAACTTTTAGCAATATGTCATCAGCATATAATAGTAATTTATGTTCTCTTTTCCCCGCAAAAACCCCTGTAATTATTGGTTCTTCTCTAATCATAGACGCAAGCGGTTCCAAAAAGAATGTAAAAAGTAGTGGACTAAGAGGGCAGCCCTGACGGGTAGATCTAGATATACTAAAAAAAGGAGAAGTTATTCCATTAGTTATAACAGCTGCTTTTGGATTGGAGTAAAGAATTTTAACCCATTTCACAAAACCTGATCCAAAACCATATTTCTCCAAGGCTGCAAAAAGAAACCCCCACTCCACTCTGTCAAAAGCCTTTTCCGCATCCAAGGATATTGCGGCAATGGGATCTAGACTTGAATGATTCATCCACATGAGATGTAATAGCCTTCTCATATTATCAGATGAGGACCTGTTTTTAATAAAACCCACCTGGTCTCCATGTATAATTTTAGGTAAAATGTTTTCTAATTGTGAGGCTAATAATTTAGTTAACACTTTTAGGTCTACATTTAGTAAGCTTATTGGACGATTGTTCACAGGATCCATCGCATCTCTTCCTGGTTTTGGTATGAGTGATATTAAAGCTTCATTAAAAGTATCGGGTAATATACCCTCCTCAAGTACCTTTGAATAAACCTCAGTTAATACTGGGGTCAACTCCTCGACAAACGTCTCATAATATTCACAGGGAATCAGTCAGAGCCCGGTGATTTCCCAGATTTTAAAGACATTATAATTTTTCTGACTTCCTCTTGAGTTATTGGTGCATCTATTGAGTCTCGTTCTTCAGGAGTTAGGGAGGGTAATATAATTTTAGCTAGAAAGTCTATTAATTCCTTCTAATTATAATTGGATTCTGATGTATACATTTTTGAATAAAATTGGTTAAAAACCTTATTAATGTCTTTGTTGAAGGTGAGTACCTTCTCTCCTTCTTTAATTGCTGGTATGACATGAGATGCATCATGTTGCTTTATCTGCCTAGCCAGAAGTTTCCCCGCTTTCCCCACTCTCATAATGTTTGCTCTTCAATTTGAATAAAGCATATTCTGCCTTTTTGTTAAAAAATTCATTAAGATCAAATTTTAATTCACAAAGTTGTTTAAATTTCAAATCTGTAAAACCTGTCACCAATTCTTTCACTAGATTCTTAATTTGCTTTTCTAAGAGTTTCACTTTTTCAACACTTTCTTTTTTTCTCCTACTAGCATAAGCAATACATTTCCACCTGATAAATGCTTTAGACGTATCCAATACTGTTGCTAATCTCAGAGTTGATCCAATATTAATTTCAAAAAACATCTTTATGTCCTTCTGCAATGAATCTACAAAGACCTTATCCTCCAGCATAAATGTATTTAGTCTCCATCTCCCTCTCTTTTCGCAATCTGCCTTCAATACTAATTTTAACTCCACATGCACATGATCTCTGAGTCCTATTACTCCAATTGTATAGTCTATGACCGAGTCAATTAAAGAACTAGAAATCAGGAAATAATCAATTCTTGAGAAGGTCTTATGGCTATTAAAGAAGAATGTGTATTCCTTCTCCCGCGGATTGACCAGTCTCCAAATGTCTGTCAATTTATTGTCGTCCTTCAGAGTATGAATAGCAGTCCTATCTCTAGGGCTTAATCTGATGTTGCTTGGAGTCCTGTCAAGGATGCAATCCATAGTCTAATTAAAGTCACCTCCAAGTATTACATACCCCTCGAGGCCAGTCAATATCTTATCAACATCATGAAAAAAATCAGGCTCTACTTTATTTGGTGCGTATACGTTACACAACACTACTTTAACATTGTTGAGCTTTGCTTCTATGCATATTAATTGCCTTCCTTGTCTTTATGTTGATTCAACAAGACAAAATGTATTTTCTTCCTCACTAGAATGGCACCTCCACTCCTCTTGCTTGATACAGAATTATGAAAAACCTGCCCAACCCAGTCATGTCGAAGTTTCAGGGCTTCCTTTTCATCTTTAAAGTGTGTTTCTTGTAAAAAGGCAATGTCAGCTTTTTTTGATTTTAAGATAAGCCAGTATTTTTTTCCTTTTAACAGGTGACCCACAGCCATTAATATTCCAAGATATAATGTTTACACATTGTCTATCCATCACACACTAGTAAAATGTAACTCTCTGCACCTTATGCGCTCTGATGAAGCTTCCCTGTTCCATATTGAAAAAAAATTAAGAATAGATAGATGAAACTTTGCCATATAAACTGGTATTATACTCGCTGCTCTTATTGATAGAAAACCAACGTTAAATTTCCAAAATTTTTTGAACAAAAGAAACCTTGAAAAACTTGCTAAGAACAAAACAAATAAAGGGAAAGAAAAACAAAACAAACTCAAAACACTGCCCATAAGGGGCAGCGATCCCACTTCTGGGTCAAACCTTTGGTCCGTGATGCTCGCAGTCCGCGCGCAGCCGCTGACTCGGGAAGACAGACCCCAAAGCTTCCCCCGCCCCCACCACTACCTCACGATTCATAATGCTTCGACTTACATATTACATTGCCAGTAGTCCTGGTGATTTACTTGTCGCTTACTTGTAGTGAGATGTGTTCTTTAATGTACATTTCCGCCTCCAAGTGATCAGTAAAACTCATCCTTTTCCCCTGCCAGGTGAACCTCAATGATGCGGGGTGAGCCAGAGTATGTCGAACTTTGCGGTCCCAGAGTAACTTCTTCGCTGCAGAGAATTTTTTTCTCATTACTCATTACTCTCTCCCTCGACATATCCTCGAAAATAGAAATCTTACATTCCTCCCATTCAAATCCTCTGCTCTTTTTTGCTGCTGCTAGGACTTTCTCTCTCGCAGTGTAACGTAGAAATTTCACCAACATGATCGTGGGGGGTTGATCACTATTAGGCCTAGGTCCAAGGCTCCGATGACTGCGTTCAATCTCGAACTCCGGTCCTGTCAGTGCAAGCCCCTCTGATAGGATCTTTTGTACATACTCATTCATTTTATATCCAGCTTCTTTCCCTTCCTTGAGTCCAATTATTTTTATGTTATTCCATCTGCTGCGATTCTCCAGATCTTCAACTTTATTCCAGATTTCGTCCACACATTTCGCCGTCTTTTCCGTGTCCCCGGCCAGGCGATTTGATGCATCCTCTATGTGTGAAATGCAATTCTCGGCTTTGTCGAGTCTGGCCTGTACCGAGCTTATCGCTTCTCTTAGCTCTGTAGTAGTTTAATAGTCGTCACATCACTTGCTACTCTTTGCAGAGTAGTATTCATTTGACTAATTTCAGCAAAAAGATCTTTCAAGTTCGCGTTTTGATTACTTAATTCCGGCAGCGTGGTATCGTTAGCTTCTGGGCTCGTTGTTTTCAGATGTGTTTGTATCCCTCGAATTGATGATTTGGAAGAAGTCATTTTGACATCTGTCGGATGTTTCAAGTTGCATGCAAGCTATCTATCGAAGATTACTTTGTTTTGCGAAGCCAATATACAAATTTGTCCAATTAATGGTGGGTATGCGGAGCTGTGCTCTAAAGTGCAGCCATTTCCCAACTCGCCATCACGTGACTCCCCAAGATAGTCTTTTTTAACCATTTGTTTTACCAGTTTCAAGTGTGAACAGTAAAATTTGTATGGTTTATTTGTGAGAAAATCACCCATTGCAGCCAAAGTTACTGAACAGTGGGACATGCTAACCTCTGCTAGCACTGTTATTTCAGCTAATTCATATTTTTTTTTTTTGTTAGAATGTACTTTTTTTTACGTAGTGCTGCTTTAAACGACATTACACTTTTTTTTCTCTTTTACTTAAAAAGAAAACATTTTTATCACCTAATAGCATCCAGGCTTTTGTTACCAATAGAACGGACAATATATTTGAACGCTAGATAAGCCTTTGTACAAAGAAAAGCACAAAAAAGACAAAAAAATGGCATATGTAACCGTTGTACTTCTGCGTTGTGTTATTTTATCGATGATGTGGTGCGTTAGGGATCACGAAACACGGTGGGAACTTTGGAGACTTTCTCCGTTTAATCTGGATTAAAATATTGAAATACTGATCAACATGTGCCTTTTTTACTCAGTCCAGCCCCAAACTGTAAAAACAGTGAACAAGTTAGCTAAACCATGTAACTTCCTTTCCACAATAAACTAAACATTTGGCTAACATCGATGCTCAATATAACCTTACTTGACAATATAACATTACAACAATAATAAATTATAACAAAATAATAAAAGAATGACATTTATAACAGAGGATTACATTGGCTAACTTACCTCTTCCACCACGGAATTTACAAAAGGGAAGAGGAAGTTGTGAACCCCACTTTTATACAGGTGCATACGGGGAACAAACGAAGAAGAAGAAAACAAAAATACAGATAAAGTAGGTGAAGGACCAAAACAGCACAAAAGTCTACTACCAGGTATGAACCACCACACAATATAAAAAAACAATTTTTGTGTAATTATACTATTATTAATGAACCTGTTACACATACATTCACTCGGTGTTTAACAAGATAACTGCAGGATCCCACTGGGCTGACACTGAACTCGGAGCTAAAAGTTTAAGATGAGTTCTAAACTTTGGTTTAATGTAATGTTAGTATTTTGGGGAGGCAATTTTAACATTACTTCTCTTATAAAAGAAGTAATAAATGCAGCTATGTTGGGTAATTGGTAATTGGTGTAGGGTTGGAACCAATATAGGAAAAATATTTAATTGAGTAGTGGTGCTTTAAGGGCCATCTATGCACTTTCTGCATGGGGCAGGTCATACATTATTGTTTCTATGTCCTGCTCCTGTTCATTGAATGAATGGAAAGTTTGTATATTAATGTTCTTTCTGCTTTTACATTACCTGGAATTGGAACAGAACAAATAAATTGCAAATACAATTCTTCTCTTCTGTTCTGTTGGGTATTCATGTTTTTTCTTTCTTGTCATATGTGTTCTATTCGAGCTCTGGCACAGCAGGAAACCAAAAGAAAACAGCAAATCTAACCATCTGTAGTAATCAGTGTAATGCTAATGGCGGGTAGGTAGAGGACGCTAGCATTAAATGGCAAATAAGAGTGAGCTCCAGGGTAGCGTACAGAGAAACAAGAGAATGGTGATTTCCTTTGTCTTTAATAGAATAAAACTTACAATCATAAACCAACATCATACAAAATCCTAGGCCTAGTTCTACTTCACATTCATGTAATGTTTCCTAAAATGCACAGTGTTCTCAAAGCCGTTAGGATGAATTAAGGTTGCCACTTGACACTTTTACATTTTAAACATTTTAAAACCAGCGACAAAACATTTTGTTTTAAGTTAATAAAGACTGTTATTGTGGACACAGCATTGAGTGTCTGTCCCTGAGTGTGTCTGAAATGTTGTGTTCACTCTGTCTTTACTTGCTATTGTGTAACTGGCCAACTCACAAATATTTGCACAGCTTACAGCTGAACTAAAGGTGGCGCTTTCACTGTGTCAACCCATACTTGAGTAAATAAACCTGCTTATAAAGGATTTGGTGGAGTAGAGCTGTGCACATCAAGAGCAAGAACCAGCAGGTGAGTACTAAGATTTCTATGGCTAATGTGTGTGTGTGTGTGTGTGTGTGTGTGTGTGTGTGTGTGTGTGTGTGTGTGTGTGTGTGTGTGTGTGAGAGAGAGAGAGAGAGAGAGAGAGAGAGAGAGAGAGAGAGAGAGAGAGAGAGAGAGAGAGAGAAAGAGAGAGAGTAGCACCATCTTCATTCTCTTCCAGTTTTCACGTACCAGTTCAAGAAGAGACTCAGAATGAAAGGCTTGCAGTTTGCTATTGTCCTCCTGGTTTTCTCCATCAGCACTTGTAAGTCTACACCAAGGGTCTGAAGCCAAAGAGCCATCTGTTGTGAGCCGCAACCAACAGACCTCTTTCAGATTTTTACATTTTGCTCACTAAACTTGGTTTAAATCAGCTTATTTTAATATATTATCTATTAATCATTAATGAATGCTGACTGATAAATGAACACTGTTCAAAATGAACAGAGAATATTTTAATCTGTGATCAAAAAATACATCTTGCCATGTTTATAAAGGCTATACTTCAATGTTTTAATCAGTAATCAACAAAGCATTTGACAGTTTTTGGCATTTGTAACAAAAATACAAAATATAGAAAAAAAATATGCATGTTTTTTGAACCAGTGACATTTTGTTGATGTTAAAGAAGACTTAACAGATGACATTTGTGTTGTTTTTTAGTGGAGGCTCTGAAGTGCAACCGTTGCGTCCCTTCAACTGCTGGAGGACGCTGCTCCAACAAAGTGGAAACCTGTCAGAGACCGGATGAGGTCTGTGCTACAGCAACCACTTCCGTTCCAAGTGAGTGACCGGAGACACAAATAAACACAAGCTTGACAAATAGGGTTTTGCTTCAGCAGTTTAATCCTTTTCTCCCTTTTACAGAATATTCGTATTTTAAGAGATGCATGAAGGCTTCGGATGCTTTTATCTTAAACGCCTCACCATACTACCAGGTCTTCACTTGCTCTACTGACCTCTGCAACTGACGGGCACATCAAGTATATTCTGTGTGTGTCATTCCTTACTTTGCTAGTTATTCCTACTCCACTTCAATTTATTTAGTCCAGAACAATCATTAGCCATTAAAATGATTGTGACAAGTGATTAAATTACAAAAATGAACAAACAACAGCATAATAACATTAACCAGAAACTATTTGTGTACATTTCTAAATATTTGTGAATAAAAAGACCAGTGGCAGCTGCTAGTGCCAAACAATGTGTCTGTGTGTCTTATTTTTTTAACCCAACTGTGTTCCTCCTTTTCCTTTCTCCCTGTGTCATGTTTTAGTGGGTTAGCTACTCATTTTTAATAAAATGTCTTATGATTGATGTCCACAGCGTCAGGTACAAAGGGTTAATTGTGTGAGTTATATACACTCACCTCTGAAGTCCTATTGGGCCGGATTTACTAAAGCATTTTTGGAGCAAAAACAGCACTTATCACCAGTAATACAGCTGGAACATCACTGGAGTGGTGGATAAAATGTCTTGCCCAAGGACACAACAATATGAACTGTGGGGAGAGTAGGAATCAAACTGTGAACCTTCTGGTTATAGGACAACCGCTCTACCACCTGTGCCCCACTGGAGTATTTGAATTTCTCAATTTCGACAATACAACAAATTTAGGATTAACAAACCTTTTATTTTATAGGTCAAGCATACAAATAAAATAGCAGTTTAACATGTATAAACTCAGATCTAGAAGTCAATAACACTCAAATAACCAGTTTTTATGTGAGGGAATGACTCAGGGCTAAACATTAAAAACATCCCCCTGTTGGGCATTTAGGATCTAGAAAATAATTAAAATGTCCTTTTCATGTATATTACAATACAATGACTTACAGGGACAGTTTAAATGGTCTCTTCAAACAAGAGTACAGATAAGGCCTGTAGGTCTAAGGAACCTAAGAGTTAATTTGAATGTAGTTTATCTTGTGCTTATAACTTTTTACATTCATGCAACTGTAACAAAAGATTTGTAGTGGTACAACTAAGTTGAGCTGAATAAGCAATAACAGTTGAATATTGCCATAACAGTATAATTTACAATTTTATATGGTATATGGTCACATTCCAGTTTGGTTTAAGGCTCTAAAGTGGCTCAGAAGGCCACTTTAGAATAGTCCAATGTTTTCCTCCTAACCATTCTTGGGTGTTTTTAGCTGTGTGTTTTGGGTCATTGTCCTGTTGCAAGACCCATGACCTGCGACTAAGAACAAGTTGTCTGACACTGGCCAGCACATTTCTCTCTAGAATCCCTTGATAGTCTTCAGATTTCACTGTACCCTGCACAGATTCAAGACACCCTGTCCAAATGCTACAGTCCCATGGATCTTAAATTTCTGATTAATATGTGCAACTGAAGTCACAGGAACATCTAGCTGCTTGGAGAGTGTCTTATAGCCTTTACCTTTATCATGCTTGTCTATAATTTTCTTTCTATTCTCCTGCGACAACTCTTTCCTTCGCTTCCTCTGGTCCATGTTGAGTGTGGTACACACCATGTCACCAGACAACACAGTGACTACCTGAAGCCCTATAAATAGGCCCACTGACTGATTAAAAGATTGTAATGTGCAAGATGTACACAACTGTGATGCTAATTAGTGCACACACCTTGAATTAACATGTCCATTTGGTCACATTATTTACAGTCTTTTCTAGGGGTACCATCAGTTTTGTCTAGGCCTGTTCCATGAGTTTATTTTTTAAAATAATTCTGTTGAAGCATGGTTGAAAAGCAATGTCTAACTTTCATAGGTTAACATTCATAGAATTTTTATTTATTATTACTTTTTTCTGTGACCATTGTGAGTTTTTCTTTCATTGACCAAGGGTACCAACATTTTTGTCCACGTGTACTCTGTATTTACATACTCTATGCCAGAGGTCACTAATAGGCGGACCGCGGTCCGGATCTGGATCTCAAGAGGCTTTGATCTGGACCGCAAGACATTATTCATAATTACAAGCGCAGTGTGTAAAACATATTTTTGAACCGGCACTTCTAGGACAGCTACGTCTACACGCGGGTCCTCAGTCAGGTTACTATGGTTACGGACAGAGCAGCGGGAAATTTCAACACGTTTAGCGTAGCCTGATAATGCGTTAGAAACAACTAAAATCTAAAAGCTGAGCCTTGGCAAAACATAACGAAGATTCACTGACGTTATGGACGGAGAGGGAACGTTTATTTTAGTTTATTCAGCTCCTCAGCTCCGTGTCATTGTCAAAGCTGAACAACAGCCCTTTATCCTCTAGTCCCGACTGCTTTGATAATCAGAGAATGAATCCAGAACTGAACCAGGACTGGACAGTTTTCATGTCAGGATTAAAAAGACTCAGCTCAAAGGAAAGTGAGGACGTCTAATGTGGTGAGTTGTAACGGAACTGTATCCTGAGTCGGTCACTATTATCTTGATTCGGTCACGCCCCTTATAGTGCAGTTTCCGTTCATCTCACGGCTAATTTCTTAAGCGATCACCGCCAAAGGGTAAGCCACGCTGTTCTACACATATTAACCCATTTGTATGTCGATTTTCAGGTATTTTTGTCAATATTTAGGTGTCTAATGTTTGTATTAAAGTCATTTTCTTTGAGCAAAAGCGTAAGAATGCTCAAGTTGCTCTCAGGCGACGCTCTGGCTAGCTGATAGCCTATAGCGTACAGTGTGGTATCTTACCAATAACTGGACGATTAAGGCTGAAATAAGTCCAGTTTCTAGCTAGTTTGACTCCCACCTGATGAAAGATCAGGCCAGTGTATGACACAAGCCTTATGGTGTTTTTTACTTTGTGAAAAAGTTAAAAAAATACTGCCGCGAAAAGGCTTTGGCAACAGTCTCGTCTTTGCGAGTGTCTGAATCAGGGTGCGGAAAAAATAAAAACTTTCATAAAAGAAAAGAGGTGGTAAAATCAATTTGAGCAACAGATTGATGTGTTTCTAAGTTAGACAAAATATGTTCTGCTTTTAAAATAACTGGAGTTATTTTTACTACCAGACAGATATGTTTTTGATCATAATATCCTGTTTAAGCAAAAAAGGAAAAAACAAACAAACAAAGAAATATAATGATCAAATGTGTTAAAATATGGCTGGACATGTCCCCACAAGTGTCAGGACATGTCCCAAACAGTATCAGGTCATTTACAGTCTGTCCTGAAAACGATCAGATGATAATTTGTTATTGTTGTCCAACTCTCAGTTTTGAGTGTAATGGACGGTGCATTTGATTCTGTTGTTGCAGATATTAAAGCAGTGAGATGCTCGGTAAAAAGAGCTGTCAAAAAGTTTAATTAAACACTGATATTAACTGAGCACTTGTCCAATATTGTTACAGTTCTTTATAACAGTGTTAAGCCTTGCTTTAACCCTGTAATATTATAACTAGGGCTTTTCTTGTTGGAGTCATGTCCCTGCCTTCTTCCAAGTACAGTGTATTTGTCTGTTGTTGTACTGTGTGAATGTTATATTGAAAATCTGTTTTTGTTTTGGGTAGAAGAAAAGCTAAGTGGGACAGAAAAATAAAAAAAGAAGAGTGCAAACAATAAAAAAAGGGTAAGTTTGTGCGAGCAAAAAGTGTGAGATCTATTTTGTTCTCAGGAGAAGAACAACAGTAAATGTTAATGTTAGTGTGGTTTAAAATCTTTAACCACATTTTTATAACAATATACATACAGAATATAATTGTTGAAACATAACTTCTAAACTCTATTCTCGTCAATTAACAGATGCAAAACAAGTGGCAGCTCAGAAAGAAAGTCTGGCCAATGGAATCCAGAGTCCACGGCACAAACCCTAGAGGAGGTGGAGAAGCTCAGCATCAGTCCTGAAGTCCAGCCTAAATCTAATTTTATTTATATAGCCCAGTACCACAACAACAATTGCAAAGGGATGAACAAAAACTGAAGACAAACAGGCTGAACTAGACAACATCCCTGTCCTTGGACCCTCCGTCAGGGTCAGAAGAAAAACTCATAAAAACCCAGCCAGGGCAAAAGAGAAACCTCAGGGAGAACCACAAAAGGAGGATCTACTCTCAGGACGGACAGGCCGTGCAGTGGATGTGTCCGGGACAGACACTGACAAATAGTCAAAATGTACAAAATGACAATAAATCAGTTTTAAGATGGTCTTTAATTGTACCAGGCCAATGGAAAGTTCTCAACCCTGAAGATGAGTTGACAATACGGTCCAGTCTATGCCAGTTATCACTGAGTAGCCATGAGTAGCCATTATATACAGCAGGTGCTCCTTAACATGCCACACACTACAGCAGTGACTGAGGAGCACAGGTCCTGAATGTTCAGATGTTATTCACATCCACAATAGAGCGGCAACACCAGCAGGAATGGATCAAGCTTTGGCCAGAAGAGACTAGGATGCCTGGACAACACAATTTTTCCAGATTGAATTCTCCACATTTTTTTTTGCAAATGAGGAGTGTCCCCTCAGGTTTCATCTCCTGCTCTGGGCCCCTTTTAAAGCCTCTGATGGTTTCCAGCTGCCTCCAACAGAGAAGATGGTCCATTTTCATCAGGAACTTTTAGTAGTATTTGTAATATCATATTATTTCTTAGTGCCATTAACACCAGCAGGGAGTGCCTCTGTGGGTCCTGAGCTGCTTCCACTTCCTTCAAGTAAGCATTCCTTTAACTGGTAACAAGAAACAAATGTTAAACAGGACCTTAACTACAGTAAAAGTGAAACTAGATAGACTTTAAATGACTGGCCAGCCATTGTAATTTTTCCTCTTACACAAAAACATCTCTTATTTGGAGTTTGATTTCCAGTCGGCAGAACAAGTAGAGCAGATTAAGTTCCTCTGAATGCTTGTGGATAGACACAAGTTATCAGAAAACATGGCAGTACCTGCATACTCTGGACAATCTCAAAAGAATACAATCAATCAAAAACCAAAGTATTGCATGCTACATTTTAGGTAAATGTTTAGGATTTCTTTTCAATTAAATAGTTACCAGACTACTTTAACTTTGTAAAGTGGTTAAGTGTGGGGGGGGCAGGTTAAACACTTTTGTGTGTCAATTCTTTTGAACTACTCAGCTTCAGGAAAACATTATGTTTGATATCTTTGTGAAATATTTCAGTGATGAACTGAAACAAAGCTTATGCCCCTTTACTTTAAAGAAGTTTGCGAATGGACAACTACTGTATGTTGAACACCTGACTCATGGAACATCAACATCTTTGCTTTTTACTTGGGAATGTATTGTACAGCACAGTTTCTTTTATCCAATTGTATACATCATTCTTCATACTTATACTACTGATGCCTAATAAACTCTACCGGCCGATACTGAACACTTTCTTCTTTTGTCTGCAGCAAACCACAGTCATAAATGAAGCTGAGCGTAAACTCAACCAGGAAGACTTCTCCCCTTCATCTACAGCACGCTGCATCTTCTCAGCCGACGGTCTCTATCTTCCTAAACAAGCCTCCACCTCAAGCTTTTAGTAAATGATCAAACAGCTGACAACATCTAAAGCCCCCTCTCTTTGTTCTTGGTGCTGCTGCTGCCTCCGCAGCAGTGTGACCATCTCTGTCCTCAGCATCAGCAGCTCCACATGTCTCTGTCTCAGCTCCAGGAGAGAGCTACTCTAAATCTACTCTTGACCTCCATCGCATCCCACAATGTCAGGGCCTCTCCCTGTCAGGGCCCTTTTTTTAATCTATTAATAAATAATTCATTTGCATCATGCTTTTCTTTTGAGTCTCTCCAGGTTGAAATGGTTTCATGTGTTGGCTTATGTTCACTTCCACAGTCACTGCCAAGGAAATTAAAGAAAATTATTTTGTTTGTGTTAGTATATTCAATATATTATTTAATATTATATACATATTGTATTTTAGAATACAAAATATATATATATAATATTAATTTTGATAGGATGTTATAATGGATTAATGTCTTGTGTTTTAGAGTTCTCTGAGTAAAAAAATACACTTGACACAAGTGTTGACTTCACGCTGTTTGCAGATCATTATAACATCATTTTGCTTTTGACATAAGCTAAAGTATTATGGTTTAACTATACTTAAACTCAAACTCAATTTATAATGATTTCATATTCAAATAGGAGTGTATAAAACATACAATTTGTAAATAAAAATTGATAAGAAATGAAAAACTAGATTTTATTGTGAAGAATTAGACAAAATAAGTAATTTTATGTTGAAAGGCAGAAATCAGCCACCAGATGTGTTAAATAATAACAACAGCTTGATCCCAGACTAAAATAAAGCTAAAATAGAGCGAAAAGGTGAGTGTCCGATTAAGGATAATAGTAGTGTCCGAATCTGGATAATAGTAGGTTCCGGCCAAAAGCTCGGACGATAGCGCTGCTTTCTGACCACAGTAAAAACATTTCGCAAAGAAATAATTCAAACAATATATGGTTAGAAACGTAAGAAATTACACTTCATTTTAAGACCAGTTAGTTGTCTGAACTCCAGAGACAAACGACGTGATCACCCGTTAAAGACAAAAAAGTTAGCGAATTTTAGCTCAAACCGACCGACTCAGGATACACTTACGTTACATTTGTCTGTCAACTTCTTTATTCTGTTGTAAGTTAGGTACTTATTTGACCTAATTTACAAACGTGAGTAATTAGCATTCACGTTCATTTGAACCTAACACATGTTCATTTGGGTGATTAAAACAATATATCAGGACCAAACAGGGATGAGGTGGAGAGCGGCAGACCGTGGATGCGTCTCTGCTCCTGTTCCTTCAGGGAAGACAGGCCGAGCCACAGGTGTCTGGCGCTGAGCTGAGCCGCGCTCATGGTGCGGCCTCCATCCACGGCGAATGCTTGGGACATCCTCAGGAGAGCAGCCGCTGTGGTCTGAACCTCATCTATCTCCTCGGGCGTGAGGACCGATCGCTCATGTGTGAGCTTGTCCAAGGAGCCCGCCAGGAAAGCCATATTGCTAGCCAACGCCACCACCTGAGCGGCGTTAGCGTAGCAGCGATCCATCAGCGATGCCATCAATCTGTCCCTCTCTGATGTTAGAGCCGGCTACCGCCGGCCAGGGTAGATGACGGTAGCAGGCACATCCTCACCCCGTCCTCAACAGGTGGGACGCCGGTGATCTCGTTCCAGCCCACCACGTTGCAATATGCCAGATAGCCTCGGGCGGGGCCTCTCGCCGAGAGCGGGCTCTGCCATTCTCGCTGGGCATAATGGGCGATGGGTATCATAAGAGGGCAGAGAGTTGCCACGCGTGGCCGAGAACGAGTCTGTGACGCTAGCCCCAGTGTGAAGTCCGCCGGAGCAGTCTCAAGCTGCTGGGGCGGGAGCGGGGTCTCCATACGAACCACAGCAGAGGCAAACAGCTGCGGCAGATCATCTAGCGGGTACCGATGAGCTGGCTGGAGATCAGGGACGGAGACTCCAGTACCGATGGATCCAGCGTCATCGCCACGGGCCTCCCCGTCCTCACTACTCGCTGCCCAATCCAGCTGAGGTGGGGTAGTGGCAGGGGACACCGCGATGGATAGCGGTGGCAGGTCGGGTCGAGACGGGGAAATAGGACCCATGAAAGCCGCGCGGCGCTCGGACTCCTCTCTGGGAAGGCCGCTCCAGCTGATGACGCCATCCGAGGCAGGTGAAGTAGCAGTTGTGGCCATCCTCGGGCAGCAGCCAGGCGCAGCAGGAGCGGCAGGAGCGGCGGTGCCCGACACCGGTAGGTGGCAAATCTCGGGCACAATCCATTCTTTTAACTACGTGTGATCTTCGCTCTTTTAAATATCTCAGAAGTGCTGAGAGAGAAGAAGGGAGAGCGTTGGGCAAGGGGGTTTATATAGCCCCTGAGGCTGTGCCAGTACACTGGCATGATTGGCGCGGTGAATGCTTTGATCTTTCTCAGAAGTCTGGCTCGCGCCAGGGAGAGGTAACCACTAGCGAAGCCCGTAGGTGGGCGGAGCACACACGAAGTAGAACTAGTTTGGTTTGTACTATGTAGAGAGCACTCTATAGTGCTAGCTTTTATTTCTTAATTTGGCAACATTTGAAGTCTGGAAACTTGAACATGATTACATAAAACCTGTTCTAGCTAAAAAAAAAATGTTAAAAATGTTGCCAATGTTAAAAGAAATTGTGTTGCATCTTGTCACTTACACTCCAACAAAGTCTGGTAAAAACAAAGAGAAAATTCTAAATTAATTTCAGCATTGTAGTAAACTATGTAATACTGCTTTATTCACATGTAACTGTGTAGTTTATTTTTAACTGATGTGTTATGGTCCAATTGAGTGAAAAGTGAGTCCAGGTGCTATTGCTTTGACCTTTTCTTCAAGATGACCTGAATGACTGAGAACCATCACAGGACATGTACATCCAAGGGTCCAGTGGGGTTACAGTGAAAACACAGGCTGAGGACAGAAGGTTAAAGGACAGCTGGAGAATGCGGGCATTGATCCTGCTACCTCTCACATGCTAAGCGAGCACTCTACCATTTGAGCTAATTCCCCTGAGTCTCACCATAGGAGGTGTGTCTCGTCACGTCTGCTCCTCAGAGAAAGAAGGAGGCGTCCTGTGTCAGAGATGAACCTTGGGTCGCAGCAGGAGCAGTATTCTTTCTGCTGAGATTTGGACTAGTTAACCACTTTTTAGTGTTTCACTGTTTGGGCACCCATTTAGCAAATAATAACAATAATCTAACCTTGAGGGTTTTCACCCTGACTCTTGGATAATATATTACTAATCTTGGCGGGGTTGCACAGATCAAAGACTAAATTATCGATTTAATTGTATTCTCAAAAGTGTTTAAGACTCTGTGAATAATCCCCAGCTGGTCCTGGCAGACGGCCGCTTTCCAAGAGCTTTGTCCTTTAAAGTCTTCTTGGTTCCAGAGTTAAATAATCCCTCACACTAATTCAGAGTTACATAATCCCTCACACCAATTCAGAGTTTAATAATCAATCTGACTAATTCAGAGTTAAATAATCCCTCACACTAATTCAGAGTTAATCAACACTAATTCAGAGTTAAATAACCCCTCACACTAATTCAGAGTTAAATAATCCCTCACACCAATTCAGAGTTTAATAATCAATCACACTAATTCAGAGTTATATAATCCCTCACACTAATTCAGAGTTAAATAATCCCTCACACTTATTCAGAGTTAATCAAACCCTCATACTTATTCAGAGTTAATCAACCCCCCACACTAATTCAGAGTTAAATAATACCGAGAGAGAGAGTTAAGTTAAATATAAATAATCCCTCACACTACACCAGTGTCACATAATTCCCTTTACACTTTGACAGTCTTGAAACAGAAGTGAGCACTCTACCCTCAGAGCTCATTAAGCCCAGAACGAGCAGATTATCCACGATGCACCTGCGACCATTAAAACAAGGGAGGCTTGGGAGCGTGATCTAGGACTGATTTTTGATGAACAGTGGTGGGATTCCACCCTGAGAGTGATCCACAGGAGCTCCATCTGTGCCCGTCTTACACTAATACAGTTTGCTGCTGTTTAGATGTCACTTTTCAAAAACAAGACTGTCACAGATGTTTCCTAGGACAGTGGATGTTTGTGATAGATGTGCTGGATCACCTTGTAATCTTACCCACATGTTCTTCACCTGCCCAGCCCTTTCAATTCAATATTTTGACACTATGTCTAAGGTTCTGTCAGTGTCAGTCTGTGTCTCTCCACATATAGCCGTCTTTGGCCTTCCTGAGGAATACACACAGTATTCATCAGCACAGTTGGAGGTTCTTGCTTTTACCTCCCTAATTGCCAGACGTCACCTCCTCTTACATTGGAAGTCAACAACAGCCCCTTCCAACACTCAGTGGCTCCATGAAGTCATGTCATTTTTGAAAGTTGAGAGGATCAGATACTCCAGGAGTGGTTGCCTGAGTAAGTTTGGAGGCAAGTGCCGGCCGCTCCTGGAAATGTTTCAAACTTTATGCTACGGTTTTCGCCCCCCCCCCCTTCTTCTATTTTTGTGTTTATTTTTTGTATTTATTAGGCCCGAGCCGGTGATGACCGGGCCTATTGTTTTTGCTCGGATTTTATTTTATTTATTTATTTTTTTTATCTTTCTTGTCGACCTATGATCCTAAATTTGACCCAGTGAACATGCTTGAAAAGTCATTTTTATTGGTCCAATTTTTCAAGCTCGGCGAAAAATTTATGTATTTGAAGTCCCCGAAAAAAAATACAAAAAATGACTCAGTGGCGGCCCCTAGAAAAGTCAAAATACATTGGGCCTACTGAAAGTGAAAGTAACTTTTTTCCAACGTAGAAAAATGAAACTTGGTACATCCATAGAACACCTCAGGGCAAACAGAAAAGTCAATTACAGCCACACCCTAAACTCAACAGGAAGTCCGCCATGTGGGGTAAAACGCGCGGCCACTAAAATCGCACGCCTTGCGCAAAAAGATGCAAATCCTTGTGTTTTAATCTAAATGGCCCCAAATTTGGTGAGTATCATCTAGACACGTGTGCACACCAAAGTTGTGACTTTGTTGTTGATATCTTATCGGGTATGGGTGTGGCAAGACTGTAACGAGGTGGCCATTTTTGTGAAAATAAAACGTCTCTTAACTCTCAAACGCCTTCTCGGATCGAGTTGGACCCAAAAAGGCGTTTGTGCACATTCATGACCTGAACACAAAAATATGTAAATAAAAGGGTTATCTTTAGAAATGGCTCTCCAGCGCCCCCTACAAACTTATAATGGGACCCAAGAATTTAGTTTGTCATAGAGACATGAAATTTGGTACACACATCTCTTATGTCATGACGAGCATAAAAGCCAATGACAACCACCCCCTAAATATAAATGTGTTGCCATAGCAACGTCCCAAATATGTGGAAAAAGTCAATGGGAAGTGAAATTTTTAGTTTGTTGTAAGCAAATGAAACTTGGTACACACATCCAGAATGGTCTTATGAACAAAAAAGCCAATGGGGACCACACCCTATCACACACGGGAAGGCAGCCATTTTGAATAGAAAATGTGAACCGACTTAGAATACACCTCTTTTTTAAAAAACAACAAAAAATAGCTGCTTCTTTCCACAGACAACAAACTTGGGCAAAATGAGCTAAACACATGTATGTAAAATAGACAAGCGTTTTTTTAGACTTTTTTGCTCGAGTTATATTTTTTTTTTATTATAATTCGGTATATATTTTTTTATTATAATTTTTCTGCAAAATGATCCCCAATTTGACCCAGTAAACGTGGAACTAAAAGTCAATTTTATTGGTCCCAGACTTCAAGCCCGGCAAAAAAATTTTGTATTTGAAGTCCCCCCCAAAAAAATACGAAAAATGACTCAGTGGCGACCCCTAGAAAAGTCAAAATACATTGGGCCTATGGAAAATGAAAGTAAATTTTTCCATTGTAGAAATACAAAACTTGGTACATCCATAGGACACCTCAGGTCAAACAGAAAAGTTTATTACAGCCATAACGTAAACTCAACAGGAAATCTTCTATGTTGGGTGGAATGCGTGACCACCTAAATCACACCCCTTGTGCTAAAGGCTTTTCATTTAAACAGCTCCAAATTTGGTGAGTATCATCTAGACCAGCCTTTCTCAAACTTTTTTCAGTCAGGGCACCTTTCAAAAATGCATAAAATGTGAAGGCACCCCAGTTTAAAATATAATTTAAAAACACTGCATAACCCAAATTTAAATGCAAATGTCCTGTTTATTTAGACAGGACAGTAATGAACAGAGCATAATACAAACTGTAAATAACAACAATAATAACAACTTTATAGCAACTTTATAGCACATTTAAAAACATAGGTTTGCAAAGTAATTCACCAAATAATTAATTAGAGACACAAATGCCATAAAACCATAAGAGGTGGACCGTACAATACAAGAACCCAACAACAAATCCTGACCAGGAGAACTAAACTGAAGTGCAGGATGCAGTTAAAATAAAATAAAAAGGGGCAGACATAACAAAAATAAATAAAATCAGATACAATACGATAAGAAAAAGATCCATGTTCCATGCAACAGAGATAAGCAGGAATGTTTTTCCATATAGTGCTTGTTTTCATCCGTGCTATATGCGCATGCACACACACCCACACACACAAAAAAATTAATCCGCAACGAGAGAAAGATCTACATGCGCGCATGCAGCGCACATACGCGCTCACACAAGCCGGGATGGGGTGACCACAATCAATGAGAGACGTGAGCCTGGTGCGACGCACACAGCCGCCCTATCCTGGCAGGTATGGATGAGAGGCAGACACGGAGCTCCTGGTCCACAGTCCTCAGTCGCTCCCTGTACTAGTGGAAGTGTTTTGTCGTTTAAACACCTTTTATAACGATCGCGTTAGTTGAGCTGTATCCACGATGGGCGCCGCCATCGCCGCCGCAGGGGCAGTTTAGAAAAGTTGTGATATATGACAACTCTGAGCGCGCCTGTCTCTGGCTCAGTGCAAGCCAACACGAAAGCATTTTTTTTTTTTTTTTTTGCCTAATTTTTTGGCGGCACCCCTGACACAGTCAGGGGGCACCCCAGTGAGCCGTGGCACCCACTTTGAGAAAGGCTGATCTAGACACGTGTGCCAAAAAAGTTATCAATTTGTTTTTTGTTACATTTGTGGCTGTGGTCGTAATGAGTCTGTGAAGAGGCAGCCATTTCTTTGGGAAATAAATGCCATTTCCCAATTGCCAGGATCCTTCCTTTAGAGGAGGCCCCTCCAGAGCCACGGCTAGAGTCTTAGAAAACTCCTCAGAATCCTTTGGAACTTGTAACCTTGTACTTTTAGACAAGTTATATTTACATTTTGCCTTTTTAAACAGGGGGGTGCAGCAATTCCTGAGTCATCTCAAATCTCCAGCCAGTACTTTGTTTTTCTCGCCTTAGCCCAAGCATAATCTATTATTTTCAAAGGTTCAGACAGCTCCCAGGAAAACCAGGGATTGTGGAGACCTTTAACTCTAAATTACAAGGTGGTGTAGCAGGCCCCAGCAGTAGCACAGGCCCGGTTATTTGACATTACCGTGAAGTTTACGCTTTAAAGCACAAATGCAATCCTCCGAGTGCATGTGTCTCCGCGGTCTCAAGGGAGGCGAGGGCCTTTATTGCCGCTTGCGGCTTTAATTTATATTTATATTTTATTTTAATTTTATTATATGTATGTGTGTGTGTGTGTGTGTGTGTGTGTGTGTGTGTTTGTGTATATGTGTATATGTATGTATGTATGTGTGTATGTATATATGTATGTATATATAGTTTTTCCTTATTTTCTTTTGTGTTCTTGTTTTATTGTAATAATGTTAAATAATAATGAACAGATTTAAAAAAAAAAAGTGTTTTAATCAACAAAATTTTTTATCAAAATTGACTTCTAAAAACACACAAAAATGCATCACCAACAGGCTGATGTGCAGAACAATCTGCGATGTCCTTTGTAAGCCTTTACAGTCAATTAAATGCGAATCGAATATTCTGTGCAGTTTTAGCTGTAGCCAACCTGAGTAAAGCAATGTGACTGACTCAGGTCTCCTTTCCTGACTCACCACCTTGTAATAAACAGGGCACTGGACCCATCATTCCCATAAGATTACACCTGCATTAGCCGGGAATCAAACCCGGGCCTCCCGCGTGGCAGGCGAGAATTCTACCACTGAACCACCAGTCCAACAATCCATTAAAAAGTTAAAGCAAAGGTATCTGGACTAGGTTATCAAGGTGAAGATATTTGGTCTCTTATATCAAGACACTTTTTCAATTCACCTGGTAAGAGAGCTGAACTTATTTCTCTAGAGGGAAGGTTTAATCAGAAACTCAGTCTAATTGGACCTATGACTTGCAATGACTTCCTTCCTTGCATGATATTTCATCAGAGAAGTGCAGGCTGAGCTCAAGTGGAAAAAGGATAAGTTACATGTATCACTGGGTATATTGAGTGACAGTCTTAATGTCTGTATGCAGACGACCTGCAGATTTACCCGCCAGTTGTTCCTGCTTGTCCTGACAGACTTGACTTCATCGATAGATAATTAGATGACATCAAATTGTGGCTTTCTCAGAGTTTGAATGAAGAAAAAAAATAATGTATTTAACACGTCCAACCTGCCCAGTGTTTCAGCTCCTTGTCCTGTTGTTTTGGCCCCTACTTTAACCATGTTGTCAAATAATTGGGGGTGAAACTAGGCAGCAGTCTTAAATTAAATAGATTCTGTGGTCAGGACAAGCTTTTTTCAGCTTCACCTATCAAAGGCTAAACTCTTCTTGAGTCGCGCTGACCTGGAGAAAGCTATCCATGCTTTTTTTTAGCTACTGCATTAATTACTGAAATGCGCTTTATGTAGGAGCAGGAAACTGGTCTTCTTTGTTTACAGCTTGTGCTATCATACGGCGAGTATCCCCGCCTGTCACGATTGAAACCCCCAACATAATTTGGTGAAGTTGCTCATAAGCTGCTTCCTTTTATACAAGCGCATTCCTTAGACATTTAATGATATTTAATGATTTTACGATTTTGTCAAGGTCTCAGTCAGTGGGACCATAGCCCAGTGGTTTACCTGGATGCTTTGTAGCATTTGCGTAGTACTGGTGTGATCGAAACCTTACGTAATTGGCTCGGTATACCGCATATAAATGCCTTTTAATTGTTATTAAGCTACAGTAGATTGTGTATTACATACACTCATCTTCAGTTTCTGTAGTGTAGTGGTCATCATGTTTGACTTACACGTTAAAGGTCCCTGGTTCGAGACCAGGCAGAAACAGTTTGTCCCTGTGCAATGGAAATTTTCTTATTAGGAGCAATTGAGTGGAAGACCCAATTGCACTAGAGAACAATTCTCAAATTTAGAGATCCCACTACCTTCCGTCTCCGTATGTGAGCGGTCCCACTTTACATTTATTTGTGTAGCGACATATTGAAAGGTGATCACTCTGGAGCAGTGGGAAAAAATGTCAGCCTCCATTAGAGTTCTTTCAATCAAGGCCTCTTTTCAATTATAGACTGACATAGGTCTTTGAAAGATTTCTGAGTGGAGATGAAAAATCCTTCAGGAGCTTCTAGAGAGTACTGATCTCAAATTTCATTATCCCACAACCTTTCATCTCCGTACGGGAGCTATTCCACTTGACATTTATTCGGGTACTCAGTTTGTGGAGTTTGTATTATTACTATGAATCTTACACTCATATTAATAATACATTGTGGTAAAGTGAAGGGATTGTGTTTCAAGCCCACCCATGGATGTGTGTGTCTTAGGGGCCTACAAACATGAATGCTGCTCTTTTGAGTGAACTGGAGGTGAATCATCTTCTTATGTGGGTGGTGATGGAGGTCCGGACATCTGTAAAATTGGGAGTACCTGCCAGGCCCATCCTTGCCCATGCCTTCTGGAAGTAGGAGTTGAGGTTCTTGCAGGACCTGGTCAATGAGGGGAAGAAAAAGTGGGACGTTTTTCCCTCCCTCAACTCCAGAAACTTCCTCATCAAGCCTTACTCCTCCTTCGTCAACGGCAGCTGGGCCGTCTCGAAAGCCTGGCTGTGACAATATCTGTGGAAACAGAGACACGCAAGCATTGTCAGAATTAAGAGAGAGATAAATGTACTCATGCTGATGCTGATTTACAAAGTTTACAAATTTGTGGTAATTTTACTACCACCTACCAGGGCCTGTGTGTGAGACAAACGTGATGACCACTACACTACAGAAACTGAAGACAACTGATTCTCTTATTACACCAGATTCATGGAGTTGCTGGAGATGTACAGCCTCAAAGTAGGCATAGATTGAAAGAATGAGGAGTCTCCCATTGTGGGTCGCGGGGTCAGTAATGTCCATTGGTGGTTCAGTGGTAGAATTCTCGCCTGCCACACGGGATGCCCGGGTTCGATTCCCGGCTAATGCAGGTGTACTCTTATGGGAATGATGGGGCTAGTGCCCTGTTTCTAACAAGGTGGTGAGTCAGTCAAATTTGATTCTTCTCATTTAATTGGTTGTAAAGGCTTACAGAGGCAACCCCAGATCGTTCTGCACATCAGCCGTATGGTGATGCATTTATGGGTTAGAAAAAAATGGATTTTAACAAACCCACTCTCTTTGTTTTTAGCATTCAATTTTGATTAATTTTTTTGTTGATTAAAACACTTTTAACTGTAGTAAGCACACTCAACTCTTCCCGCAGGCCTTCGGGACCCTGGGGTGGCTTCGTCAACCTTCATGGCTTTTCCGAACAGGCAGTGGTGTTCTACCACCCGCTTGGTGCCCTGTTTCTTACAAGGTGGCTGCAGTTTCATTGCCTGACTCAGGGTTGGCTATAGCTTAAACTGCGCAGGAGATTCGGTTCTTATTGAATTTTAAAACCCCTTTCAAAATGTCGCTCAGGGAGGCCCAAGGAACCAATGTGCAAAATTTGGACTCTGTCGGACCAAAACAGATCAATATGCTTGTGAGTGTGCAAAACTGCTTCAAGCATTTGGTGGGAGGTTTCAGGACATGAAAAGTAAACAAAAGGAACTGAAGATATTTTCTACATCATTTAATGTGGAAACATCTGATGTGCCGGATTACCTACAACAAGAAATAATTGAGCTGCAAAGCAATGACCAGCTCAAAGCTCAGTACAACAACCTCCCTCTGCTCAAGTTCTATAAACTGGATATACATTCTGAGGATTTTCCCGTTCTGAGAAGACATGCACAGAAGTTTGCATCTCTGTTTGGGACAAACTACTGCTGTGAGCAGTTCTTTTCAAAACTGACTCTTGAAAAAAATTGATTCAGTTCCAAACTAACTGACACAAACAGACAATAATTTTGATAATAAAAATATTAATTGATAATTTACCCAAATTAATAAATTAATATTTCTATTACATTCATAAACACTACATAAGGGGCAACCCCAAGGTGTCAGTTTTCCCACAAAGAAAACAGCAATTGCTTCTGGGTGCCTCGACAGTTCACTAGAACTGGAGACTTCAAAGCGTGTGCTCAGTTACATTTTTTCGCCTGTTATAACAGCTTTTCTTGTTACATGATCATTTCTGAGCTCTCAGTTTCTGCTTTTGCGCGCTCTAGTGCTACCCCTGTGCTTGTTTATATTGTGAGTTCCCTCTCATAATAAAGAGAGACAAATTATGCCATAGCTAATCTTACCAATATACCACCAATGCACAAAATGCTGATGAGACAACCTAATGTTTTAAATATTCAGCTCATTCATGGGATTTTCTCGCATTGAGATAAGGTGCTTAAAGTTGCGTTTAGTACGGCTTCAATTCATGCCAGTTGCCCATTGATGTCTGTCTTTCCTTGGTGGTCTTGTGGCTAGGATTCGGCGCTTTCACCGCTGCGGCCCGGGTTCGATTCCCGGTCAGGGAAAACTAGAGATATTTTCTTACAAAAAACATATGAAACTTCCATGAGGAACTTGATCAAATTACTTGGGTTAAATTCCCAGTCAGGGAAAGCAGGTTTTTTTTTTTAAAACTAAGGCAAAAGATACAAGGACACTGAGAAAAAATAGAAAAATGAGAAAACTGCTATTTCAGTGAAATGCCCCACATTCAAGATTCAAGATTCAAAGATTCAAAGTGTTTATTGTCATGTGTACAGACAGAAAGCATGTTTCCCTATACAATGAAATTCTTACTTTGCCGTCCACAGTAAAATGTCACACAATTAAGTAAAAATAAAAAAAAATAAGACAAATATACAAGTAATAATAATGGAAGTATACCAAAAAAAAATACAAATATACAAAAGGTGTAAAGTGTAGTAAGGTGAGGTAGTGCAGTTGTGATGGTGTAAAGTGACGTGTAAAGTAAAGTGACGTGTAAAGTAAAGTGACGGTGTAAAGTAAAGTGAGGTAGTGCAGTAGGTAAACAATTGTTCATGTAATGTTGTGATTGTGATTGTAGACTCCTATCTGCTGTTTAGGAGTCTTATGGCAGAGGGAAAGAATGAGTTCTTCATTCTGGAAGTCCTGCATTTCACACTTCTGTACCTCCGTCCTGAGGGTAGAAGTGTGAACAGACCATGTTGTGGGTGGGAGGGGTCTTTGAGGATGGAAGCAGCTCTTCTGTGGACTCTGCGGTGGTAGATGCTCTGCAGAGAGGGCAGTGGAGTCCTGGTGATCTTCTGCGCAGTCTTCACCACTCTCTGCAGGCGTTTGCGGTCCATGACAGAAGTGCTGCCGTACCACACAGTGATGCAGCTGGTCAGGACACTCTCAATGGTGCAGCTGTAGAAGTTGCTGAGGATCTTGGGCGACATGCCAAACTTCCTCAGCCTCCTCAGAAAATACAGCCGCTGTTGAGCCTTCTTGACCAGCTGCGTGATGTGAGGTGTCCAAGTGAGGTCCTCATTGATGTGGACACCCAAGTATTTGAAGTTGCTCACCCTCTCCACTTCAAGTTCCCGGATGAACAGTGGCTGAGGCGTTCTCCTCTCCCTCCTCATGTCCACTATCATCTCCTTTGTCTTGTCCGTGTTGAGGGTGAGGTTGTTGTCTTCACACCATGACACCAGACTGGCCACCTCCTCCTGTAAGCTGCCTCGTCACCGCCAGCGATGCGTCCTATCACTGCGGTGTCGTCAGCAAACTTCAGGATGATGTTGTCCTTGTGAGGCGACACAGTCGTAGGTGTACAGGGTGTAGAGGATGGGGCTGAGTACACAGCCCTGTGGAGTACCAATGTTTGTGATGGTGCTGGCTGAAGTCCTATTACCAATCCTGACAGACTGAGGCCTGCCAGTCAGGAAATCTAGGAGCCAGTCACAGAGGGTGGGGTGCAAACCAAGTGTGGACAGTTTGTGGGTGAGTTGTGTGGGATGACCGTGTTGAAGGCGGAGCTGTAATCTATAAAAAGTATCCGTATGTATGAGTCCTTGTTCTCCAGGTGTGAGAGGGAGTAGTGGACGGCAGTAGCGATTGCATCCGAGGTAGATCTGTTGGGCCGGTAGGCATACTGCAGGGGTCAATGGTGTCGGTATGCTGCTCTGAATGTGGGCCAGTACCACTCTCTCGAAACACTTCATAATGATTGGAGTGAGTGCCACTGGCCTGTAGTCATTCAGGCAGGTGGGTGGGTTCTTCTTGGGCAGGGGACGATGGTCGTGGTCTTGAAGCATGGTGGTACAATGCGCTGGCTGAGGGAGAGGTTGAAGATGGAGGTGAAAACATCAACCAGCTCGTTGGCACATGCTCTGAGGGCCCGCCAGGAATGTTGTCTGGTCCTGCTGCTTTGCGGGGTTGATCTTCCTCAGAGCTCTGTGTACCTGTGTTGTTGAGATGGTTGGTGGAGGAGGGGGTTGGGTGATCCAGGTGTGTGTGAGCTCCTCTCTGCAGTGTTGCTGGGAGCCTCAAAGCGGGCGTAGAAATTGTTGAGGTCATCCGGCAGGCTGTCTGTTGATGCGATGTTGTTGTTGGTGGTCCTGTAGTCTGTGATGTGCTGCAGGCCTTGCCACATCCGCCCTGAATCCGCAGTAGAGTAGAAGCTGTCCAGCTTCTCTCTGTACTGCCTCTTGGCCGCTGTGATGGCTTTTCTCAGTCCATACTTCGCAGCTTTGTACTCGTTCTCATTGCCTGATCTAAATGCAAGAGAGCGAGCACGCAGCATGTGACGTACCTGACTGTTTATCCAGGGCTTCTGGTTGGGAAACTTCCTGATTTGTATGGTGGGCACGATGTTATCAACACAAGTGCTGATGTACCCAGACACATACTCAGCATAATCCTGTACACTAATGGAAGAGTCCTCCACAGTGGCTGCAGCTTTAAATCCCAGTCTGTCAGTGCAAAACAATCCTGCAGGGTGATCTCGCTCTCCGGGGTCCAGAGTTTGATCTGTTTGGTGACAGGGTGTGCTTGTTTCAGTCTTTGTCTGTAAGCAGGGTACAGGAACAAAGAGATGTGGTCCGAGTGTCCGAAGTGGGGGCGGGGTGCAGCCCTGTATGCACCACGTATGTTGCTGTAGACGTGGTCAAGAGTGTTTTTATCACGGGTGGGAATGTCAACATGCTGGTGGTATTTGGGAATACAGTCCGCAAACTACAGTGGTTGAAGTCACCAGCAACAATAAAAACAGCGTCAGGATGAGCCGTTTCTAACGCGCTGATGACGTCATGGAGTTTGCTGAGTGCTGCTGTGGCGCCAGCACGCGGGGGGATGTAAACAGCGGCCAAAAACACAGCAGTAAATTCCCTCGGTAAATAATACGGACGGCACTTCAGCAGTAATAACTCCACATCTGGTGAACAGTGCTCGTCAACAGTCTGTATATCTTCGCACAACGAGTTGTTTACAAACACACACACCCCCGCTTTAGACTTACCGGATGCAGCCGTTCGTCGCCTCGGTGAAGCGAGTGAGTCTGTAGCTGAATGGCGTTGTCCGGGACCTTGTCTGAGAGCCAGGTCTCGGTGAAAATCAGGGCGCAGCACTCTCTGATTTCCCGATGGGTTGAAATCCTGGCTCGTAGCTCGTCCAATTTGTTTTCCAGGGAACGTACATTCGCTAACAGGAGGCTGGGTAGCGGTGGTCGGCTAGCGCGAGCTTTTAGCCTAGCATGTAGCCCTCCCCTCTTGCCTCGCTTGCGTGCCTCTCGAAGCACTCTCCTGGGGTCAGCGAACTCACTCGAGACCGGTGCTTTGGCCCTCGGGTAAAAGTTTTGGTGGTATGGGCGAACAATGAGCTGCAGCTCCAGCGGAATAGAACCACTAAAAACAAAGTTTCGTGAGTTGGCGATGTCCAATAATGCCTGTCGGTTGTATGTTAGCAGTGCATGGCATTTGTGCACTGCAGAAAGAACGAAAAACACGAAAAACATACAAAAAAGAGAAAAAGTTCGAAATTTTAGCGCGGAGCTGGCAAACACGTCTGCCTCGGGGGGCGCCATGGTTGGGTTATCTGCAGTGATGCCTATAGAAACATGTACTGCCTGTAATAGCTCGTGGGTTCTGGTGGAGTAGTTGTAAGCTTCGAGAGGTTGGGTCAATAGAACCAGTTCTGTGTGAGGTGTTACAACGGCTTTTATTTATTTATTATTTATTAATTACATGCAGGGATGGTGCCTAATCCAGCTAGTTCAGGCTTGATACCTTATACACTCTGTACAATGACAATGGCCTTTATTTCAAAGCAACACAAGCATGCATGGCTTCACACAAGAAGTTCTGTAAATGTTCTAAGAATTACTATAAAGAACTTGATCAAAAAAGTTGTCCGGAAATCAAACCTAGGTCACCCACTTAGGAAGCAGCTATACTTACCACCATACCACCAATGCAAAATATTCTGAACAGATACACTGATGTTTTAAAAATTTAGGCAAATTAAGTGCCATCTTTGGCACTTAATGGCCTTGATTACATGGTGTCTTGCGATCAACAACATACAATGGCTTTCCTTTATTCATTTTCTGTTGCTTAGTCCCATGTAAGTCTTGTGTGGGGCTGGAGCCTATATCAGCTAGTTTCCACCTCAGGCTTCTTAAACCCTGTATATTTGCCTCCTTAGAGAGTAACTAAAACCTAAAACAACTTTTTTTAGTTAATGATCTGTAAGAATGGGGCCTTATTAGTGCTGTTCATTGATTTGAGTAAAGGTTTTGAAATTTGAGTATAAAGAATATAAATTTTTACAGTATATGGTGTAAAACCATCTAAGTGCTGCCCTTTTCAACAGTTTCTTCCTGTTTCTGAAGAGTGCAGACCTCATCTGCTTGCTGATGACAGCTTTACTTTTCTTTTTAGTTATCTCCACATTTAGCCAATGATTTTATGATCAACTTTTTTAGATTACTTTTTACTTTCTTTTAACTGGATTTTTACGTTTTTACTTTTATTTTACTTTTTAAACAACACGTTGGACCCGCCGAGCGACTGGAGCCTTGGTGCCTATTTTTTTTCAACATGTCTGGGGTAAAAACAACTACTACAAACTCTTTCTGCCAAGATTGTTGGAAATATCAACAGGAAATCAGTGTGCTACAAACGAAGATTTTTGCTTTGGAATCTGAAAGAGGACTTCAGGAGACTATCCCGATCACATAATGTGGTAAGACTGTGAATTTAAACTTGGATGATACAGTGTCATTCCCAAAACTGAGCAAAGCAAAGGGATTTAAACAAAATGATGCCACCTGGCATAAACTTGGTGCCCAGCCAAAGCAGCACTGGATTAGAAAAAAGAATGCTGTTACCACAGGAGCATATGTAGCATCACCAGACGTACAGCTAAAAAACAGATTCCAACTACTGACTGAGCTAAAGATTAATGAACCAAAAAACTCTGCTGTAAATGAAACACATGGAGTAAATAATACCTATTTTATGAAAAACAGGAGACATGAATCTGTGGAAAAGCACCAGGCAAACAGTGACAGAGAATCTATGGCAAAAGTGAAGGACAGAGAAATCCTGCTGCTTGGAGACGGTGCTATCAGAGACATAAACAACAGTAGATTTACTACATGCAGCTTTCCAAGTGCTACGGTCACTGATATAACAGCACTCCTCCCCCAAGTCATGTCCAAACACACATGGTCACGGGTTCTATCATCATCCCTAAAAACATGAATGAATAAATGAATAAATGTAAATGTAAAACATCACCCCCAATACCACCCAGGATTACTACTTCTCCACCTCCTCCCATACCAGCTCCAAAAGCCTTGACTAGCATCAAGGCTACTATCAGTGATTAGGACACTGAGGGCCTCTGCTGTTCCAGGACTTTTCGTCATAATAAAACACTTATCAACCTGAGGCCCTGGAAGAGAACACTCCCCCCTAGCTCCATAGCTACAGTCAACCATTTCAGATTGAAGAAGAGAATAACAGTTAGATTGTCTAATCAGACAAATCTGATTCAAATCCCCTGCAAACAGATAAAGTCAGATCCTGCTCAAACGGACTTAAAACTTGCACTGTTCAATGTCAGGTCTTTGGGAAACAAATCTTTTTTAATTAATGATTTTAAAACTTCAAATAAGCTTGATTTTATGTTTTTAACAAAAACATGGTTAGACAGCAAGACTGGAAATGCTGTCCTTATTGAATCCACCCCATCGAATTTCACATTTTTATCCAAAATGCGGGAAAACAAAAAGGGTGGTGGTGTATGTGCCTTTTTTAGAGATAATATTCTTATCCAGAAGCTATCACTTGGTGAGTTTTCATCATTTGAGTATGTGTCATTCAAAATGGAGTTGAGGTTTTCTCCATCTATTTTATATGTAGTTCTTTACAAACCACCCAAACAATGTCATGATTTTATTGATGAGTTACTGAAATGCTTTCAGTTATCTGCACAGAATTTGAACAAGTAGTCATATCAGGTGATTTCAGGGCTGGACTGGTAATCTGGCATACCGGGCAATTGCCCGGTGGGCCGACGCACTTGGGGGCCGGTCCATATAATATGATTTTAAAGCAGGGACAGCGGCCCATTGGTTCATTTTTCATACTGACACTGGGCTGGCCCAATCATCTCTTAACAGGATCCACCCCTCCTCCTCTGTTCCCTGTCAAAAGCTACACTCGATGCTGCGTAGCATTACGCTATGGGGAACATTCTTTGTGTGACCGGTTGTGAAGCACGTGTGTCAAACACGCCAAGAATTGGCTTATAATACCTCTGTTGGTGACGCAGTTCATCAGCGGCAGCTGTGTGATTGCGCGCACCTGAACAGAGGGTATAATAACACATGACGCGGGAGCGTCTTCAGGTTTCAGGTGTCTTCAGATCGCATTGTGTGAAGTGTGAGCAAACCTACTCTCTGTGCCAGTACGAAAATATATAAAATAATAAATACAAAAGTATCATGGCTGGGTTCAGTAAGAAATGTGTTCCTCCGTGCCAGAGGCACATTGCTGACGATGATCAGCATGAATTTTGTTTTGAGTGTTGATCTGGCTGAGGCGCAGGGATCAGATCCTATGTCCCTCGCGCTCTCACCAGATGAGGCAGACACCGGCTCTGTGCTTGGCGGCGCGCTCGGCGCTTCCCATGAGCACGCCGATGAAGCCTCATCCCTGGCTTCTGGGGGCGCCGCAGCCTCGGAGTGCTCTTCCCGCTCTGACGCGGCGTTTGAGGAGCTGCTCAGGGTGGTTACAGGAGCAGTGGCGAGGCTGGGTGTTGGGTGGCCTCGGGGCAGGGCACCCCTAAATTATTTTGGGTTGCCCTGCTCCTGAGGCCACTCAGTATTCAGTTTAGAGTATTTAATACTCTGAACTGGATGACAGGTTTCTGTCAGGTGGCCAGGGAGGGATCACAGTGGCGGTCTCTCCTTCTTTGGGGACCTCCATGAGGAGCTGGCACGCTCATGGAATAAGCCCTATTCGTCCCGTGTTTTTGTGCCTTCGACGTCGATTTATTCGACTATCGTGGCGCACAGGTGCGGGGCTATGGGTCGATGCCCCAGGTGGAAGAGACGCCTGCGGGCTATCTCTCCCCCGGGACATCGTCCTCCCTAAGAAAGCCTACACTCCCCAACAAGCCATGCCGGTTCACGTCATCACTGGTGGGGAAGGCTTTCAGGTGGCGGGTCAGGCTGGTGCAGCACTGCACACCATGGCGGTTTTGCAGGCATACCAGGCTGAGCTGCTCAAAGATTTGAGCACAGGGGTTCTGTGGACGAGGCGCGTTTTCTGAGCTACGCCGTGCCACAGACCTCTCTCTCAGTGCAACTAAGCAGGCGGCCCGCGCTATTGGCGCTCCATGTCTGCTTTGTCGACAGAAAGACATCTGTGGCTTAACCTCACGGGCACCAAAGAGAAGGACCGCGCCTTCCTCCTGGATGCACCCATCTCGCCTTCCGGTCTTTTTGGCACGTGGTGGACTCCGTCGCCACTAAGTTCCGCGAGGCTAAACGCTACGAGGAGGTGTTTGTGAGGTTCCTTCCTCGCCGTGCTCAGCAGCCGGGACCGTCGGCCACCCTGTCCCGGCCAGGTCCAGCCCCTTCCAGAGAAAAGCGGGCTGCCCAGAAGGAGAGTGTGGCGAATCGTGCCCCCTCGTAAGGACTGGAGGATTCTCGCGCTGCTCAAAGAGAACGGACCTGCGGAATGTTATCTCCGCCAGAAGCAGAGGCCCTGAAATTGGCGCCCATGGCGCGGGTGTTCTCCCACCGGGTGGGGCGCAACAAAATCCAAGACAGTCTAAAGACTCCATGTCGACACCCTCAGGAGTCTGCTGTTTTTTCTCCGCCGCCACTGGCGTTTGAGAGCAGCAGTCTCCAGCGCAATTGTAAGTGTCCGGCCGTGTCCTGCCTTGGTTCAGGGCGGCGGTGTCTTCATCCCCAAAACCGGCGTGCCAAAACTACTGCCCCTTTCGGAGAAACTGGCAGCATGGATGCTCCTGCCAAATATCTCCCCGTGGGTAATAAGGACTGTGGCCAAAGGCTACAGACTTCAGTTCGCCAATCGTCCTCCGGCGTTTCAAGCGGCGTAGTCTCCACTTCCGTGAAACCGGGCGAGCCCATGTATTGACACAGGAACTGCAGGTTCTGCTGGACAAAGGGGCCATAGAACGTGTTCCCCACCAGACAGACAATCCGGGTTTTACAGCGGTATTTTCTAGTTCCGAAAAAAGATGGGGGGCTGCGCCCGATTTTAGACCTTCGCGGGTTAAACCACTACCTCAAAGCATTAAAATTCAAAATGCTCACAATAAAAATGATTGTGTCCCAGATCCGATTAAGCGACTGGTTTGTCACCATCAATCTAAAGGGCGTATTTTCACATAGAAATCCTGCCACAGCACAGAAAGTTCCTGAGGTTCGCTTTGGAGGCGAAGCGTACCAGTATCGGGTTCTTCCGTTCGGCCTGGCCTTGTCACCCGTACATATACAAAATGCATGAATGCATCCTTGGCTCCTTTGCGACTCCAGGGCATCCGCATTTTGAATTACATAGGCTGGCTGATATTAGCTCCAGTCTCAGGAGCTGATGCGACATCGGGGCGTCGTCCTAGCTCATCTCGACTCTCTAGGCTTGAGACTCAACGCCGAGAAGAGCGTTCTCTCGGCCGCTCAGAGGACAACATATCTAGGGGTTGTTTGGGACTCAACCGAGATGCAGGCACATCTGTCTCCTGCACGTGTCGGGTCCATTCTAACTACCCTGAAAGCTATCAGGCTAGGCCAGGAAGTGGACTGTGCACTTCTTTCAAAGAATATTGGGTCTCATGGCATCTGCATCCACGGTAATTCCTTTGGGCCTTCTGCACATGAAACCGTTTCAGCTGTGGCTCAGAGCCAGGGGTTTCATCCAAGGGCCAACCCCTGAAGCAAATAAGGGTTACGCGCCGAGGGCTTCGTGCCTATCTATGTGGTTCAGACCTCAGTTTCTCACTTTGGGTCCCACCCTAGGTCCATGTTGTCGCCGCATGATGCTAATGACAGATGCATCCTCACGGGCTGGGGCGCGGTCTTAGATGTCCGTCCAGCCCAAGGGATATGGAGAGGCCATCTTCTCGCATGGCACATCAATTGCCTCGAGATGAAGGCTGTATTTCTGGCCCTGAAATACTTCCTCCAGCAGCTAAGGGGCTACCATGTCCTAGTACAAGTAGACAGCACAGCGGTGGTCTCTTACATAAATCGTCAGGGCGGACTGCATTCGTGCCGCTTGAACAAGCTAGCGCAGCAGGTGCTGCTTTGGGCTCAGGACAAGTTCCTGTCCCTCAGGGCGATTTATATCCCCGGGCGCATGAATGTGGGAGCAGAGTTATTGTCCAGACAGGCTGTGACACATGGGGAGTGGGAACTCCACCCCGAGGTAGTGAGCCAAATCTGGGAAAGATTTTACGAAGCAGAGGTGGACCTCTTTGCTTCACAGCAGACAGCACAATGTCCCCTCTACTTCTCTCTGACTCCTCCAGCTCCCTGGGTCTGGAGGCAATGGCCCATGTGTGGCCCAGACTGCGCCTTTATGCATTTCCGGTGGCTCTGCTCCCGGGAGTCCTGGCGAAGGTCCGTCAACGGGGGTCGCGCCTCTTACTAGTAGCGCCCCGTTGGCCAACCAGAGTGTGGTTCTCAGACTTAATATCTCTCCTCGACGGCTCGCCATGGGCGATTCCGACCAGGAGGGATCTCCATTCTCAGGCACAGGGACAGTGTTTCATCCCGGCCCGAGCTCTGGAACCGCCTGGCCCCTGAGGGGGACCACTTAAGAGATGTCGGGCTCCCAGCCCCTGTTGTAGAGACTATTCTGAGCGCTAGGTCTCCTCTACTAGGAGAGCCTATGCCTGCAGATGGCGTGTCGTTGATGCCTGGTGTGCTACATCATACAGACCCAGTCCACTGCCAGATTGTTTCAGTGCTGGAGTTTCTGCAGGACAAACTGTCCTCGGGCACTAATCCTAGCACACTCAGGGTTTTCGTGGCCGCCATTTCGGCTTGCCACGCCCTGATTGCGGGGTTGAGACCCCAAACTAGAGCTAGAGTTCATTCCTGGGACCTAGCTATAGTGCTGGAGGGCTTAGTAAGCACTCCTTTTGAACCACTGGAGTCAGCGTCTGTCAAGTTTCTGATTCTAAAGATGGTTCTTCTGGCGGCCATTACCACTCTCAAGAGGGTTGGAGATTGCAGGCTCTGTCAGTTTCGCCCTCCTGCCTAGACTTTGCTCCTGGGCTGGTCAAAGCCATTTTGCATCCTCACCCTAACTATCTTCCAAAAGTTCCATTCTCAACCTTAAATCCGGTCATTCTTGAAGCCTTCTGTCCTCCGCCATTTATAACACCGGAGCAGGAGAGACTTCACTTACTGTGTCCAGTACGTGCCCTCCAGACTTATGTCCACCGCACTAGCCAGTGGCATAAGTCCGAACAGCTGTTTATATGCTACGGGGGCTGCAAGCTGGGGGTTGCAGCTACCAGACAAACTATATCACGTTGGGTGAAGGATGCCATTGCCCTGGCCAATGACGTGCGCTGGTCAAACTTCGCCCATTGGTGTGAGGGCTCATTCTACTAGAGGGGTTGCAGCTTCAACAGCTCTAGCAAAAGATGCCCCTCTGCAGCAAGTTTGTGATGCGGCAGGCTGGTCCTCCCCGCACACATTCATCAGATTCTATAGCTTGGATGTTCATGCTACTCAGGGCTTGCATGTCCTTGAGTAATCATCCCAAAATTGTGTTTGAGACCTCTTTTGTGTTTGTGCACACTTCACAACCCGAGGGGTCCAGACACTTACAGTGCGGCGGCGTTGGTATTCGTTCCCCATAGCGTAATGCTACGCAGCATCGAGTGTAGCTTTTGACAGGGAACGTCTCGGGTTACTTGACTGTAACCCTGTTCCCTTAAAAAGCGGGAACGAGATGCTGCGCTGCAATGCCGCACTGGGCGTGTCCGGGCGCTCTTCAGACAAAGTTGACCTGAAGACGCTCCCGCGTCATGTGTTATTATACCCTCTGTTCAGGTGCGCGCAATCACACAGCTGCCGCTGATGAGCTGCGTCACCAACAGAGGTATTATAAGCCAATTCTTGGCGTGTTTGACACACGTGCTTCACAACCGGTCACACAAAGAATGTTCCCCATAGCGTAATGCTACGCAGCATCTCGTTCCCGCTTTTTAAGGGAACAGGGTTACAGTCAAGTAACCCGAGACGTTTCTTGTGTCAGATGCAGTTAGTGGCTCAGAGCCAGAAATTTAGGATAAAGAAACAAAAGTACAAGGGGGGTGCGGAGAAGTTGCAGGCAAAAAAAATAAAAATGCTAGAGGTTGATGCCTCAACATGTGCAAAAATAACAGACATGTTTAGTGCTGTAGCTTCAGTATCCAAGCCTACAGTACCTGACGACATTTTGCAGAAACATGGAGTGTAATTGATACGGTAAGCATGTTAGCTACATGATTAACAGGGAGGGAGTGTTAATCAGGGCGGGTGCAGGAGGAAAGTGTGTGTGTGTGTGTGTGGGCCTGGTTGGACCACGACGAAGATGATGATTTACCTAAATTAATGAATATTATAATAAGACAACTTAATCGTTGGCGCAAGGTTATGCGCATGCTCAAAGTCTTCTCCTCCGTGTATAGTGTATATCTGTGGCAGAATTACAGCGCCCCATACTGGTCTGGCTATATACTACATCGTTTTCAGTCGGTTTCAGTGGTTTCGTGTGTACGCAGATATTTCTTGAGACGACGCCGTGTTTACGGAATTTTTTTTTAGAACGGGGAAAAAAAAAGATCGGATAGGGGATGCACTGGCTTTGTATGGACGTAGCCTAAGTTTCATGCAGCAAAAACCTGGAACAGCTTCCCAGATGAAGTAAAACAAGCCTCAACTTTAACAATGTTCAAGAGGAGGTTAAAAACCTTCCTCTTTAGCTCCGCCTACACTACAACTTAAAGTGTTTTTTATCTGCATTCTTCTTTTAAAATATTTTAAATTTTTCTAATGTTTCTTAATCTAAATCTTGTAAATTGTCTTTTATTCCTGTAAAGCACTTTGAGTTACCCTGTGTATGAATTGTGCTATATAAATAAAATTGCTTTGTCTTGCCTTCAAGTTGAACGTTGGTTACTGCAGTTCTGTTGGGTTTCAGGTCCCGCCACACGCTCAGCCCCACCCTTGGTTTCTCCCCTCTGTTTCCGCGGGGTTCTGCCCACTTTTCCAGCATTTTTCAAATATTGTCAGTGGGCGGAGTTCGGGTTCTGACCAGGATGTTTTGAGCGGGGATTGAACCACCCACTGGCATATCGAAGGACGGACGCTCTACCCACTTAGATACTAAACCCATTAAGTAACCCACATAACCCAAATTTTAATTGATATTCAGCTACAGTACATTGCGTATTACATAAACCCCACAACCCACAATGGGAGACTCTTACTCACCCAGTTATTTGCTTTGTCAGATCCCCTTTTGATCTATGTCTACTTTGAGGTTCATCTCCATGAACTCCATAAATCTGGTGTAATAAGAAAATCTGCTGTCTTCAGTTTCTGTAGTGTAGTGGTCATCACATTTGCCCCACACACAAAAGGTCCCTGGTTCGAGACCAAGTAGAAACAGATTGTCCCTGTGAAATGCATTTTTTCTCATTATGAGCAATCGATTGGAAGACCCAATTGCGCTAGTTTTAGCCGTTAGCTTGAGAAATAAAAGTGCATAAATGGCGCTTTCTGCTTCGAGATTGAAAATGTTGTTACAACCAGGAATGGGCCTACTGATGGAGATTCAATGACACTCCACGCTGTTTATTTTTTTACCAATTTATCTTACAGATACTTGCACGATACTTGAGGAATATTTATGTTTGTAGGCTCCTAACACACACACGTCCCTGGGTGGACTTGAACCACCATCCTTTTGGGTAACGCAGCTTCTATAAAAGGAAGCAGCTTATGAGCAACTTCACCAAATTACGTCGGGGGTCTCCATCGTGACAGTCGGGGATACTCACCGTATGATAGCACAAGCTGTAAACAAAGAAGATCAGTTTCTTGCTTCTACATAAAGCGCATTTCAGTAATTAATGCGGTAGCTAAAAAAAAGCATGGATAGCTTTCTCCAGGTCAGCACGACTCAAAAAGAGTTTAGCCTTTGATAGGTGAAGCTGAAAAAAGCTTGTCCTGACCACAGAATCTATTTAATTTAAGACTGCTGCCTAGTTTCACCCCCAATTATTTGACAACATGGTTAAAGTAGGGGCCAAAACAACAGGACAAGGAGCTGAAACACTGGGACGTTTGGACGTGTTAAATACATACAGTATTTTTTTTTTCTTCATTCAAACTCTGAGAAAGCCACAATTTGATGTCATCTAATTATCTACCGATAAATTCAAGTCTGTCAGGACAAGCAGGAACAACCGGCGAGTAAATCTGCAGGTCGTCCGCATAAAGACATTAAGACTGTCACTCAATATACCCAGTGATACATGTAACTTATCCTTTTTCCACTTGAGCTCGGCCTGCACTTCTCCGGCAAAATATCATGCAAATGTATAACAATAATTTTTTTCTAAATTAAAATCCTTTATGATATCGACAGATTGCGAGAAAGTATTAGAAACTTGTTTATTTGAGGATAAAGAGCAGACTTTTGTTGGCACCATATTTCTAGGTGGTTGGTGGTTATGCTGAAAGTTATCCTGCTGGCGCTTAAGCTGTAATGGCCAATAAAATAAAAATAAAAAAACAAGCATTGTTTAGATTACAGAGGTTTATTTTGGTGTGTGATCAGATATATGTAGATATATGTAGATATATAACCTACCTGCCTCAGTTGTCATGACAGCAAATAAGCGCCCTCACTCTTTCCACCTTACTGACAGCTTGTCCCCATCCAGTGTTTTGCCAAACAAATGCTTTTGACCTCCTTAGTTTAGTTTAGTTTAGTTTATTTGGCCTTTTTTTTCATCTCAATACATTTTTTATACATTTACATTACATACATACTATATTGTTGTACAGAGCCCAAAGGGAGTAGGCTGAAGCTATAGCTTATGTGTGCCTACCCCATCTCATTTTATTTTTACAGCTGCAAAATTATTAAGTGTACACACAGAACTAATCTTTCTTTTGGTATAATTCATATACAATCAATTATATAAATAACATAAACAATCAACATATTATCAATTAATGTTTTGCTAATTAATCAATCAACCAACACATAATCAATTGATTAATCAACCAACCATCATCGTTCAACTATTTTGGATCGGCAATGGAAAGTGCCCAATTTTCTAAAATGTTTTTCTTAAAGATGTTCATTTTATATTGTTTTTTAAATTGTATTTGGATTGCTGCACTTTTCAAATTGTCGTCCAGTTCATTCCATCATTTCACACCCCTTCGCGTGATTGACTGGCTCTTTAGGGTGGTACGAACACACTGTTCTTTCAAATTTAATTCTCCCCGTAGGTTATATCGCCCCTCTCTGTTAGCAAACATTTTTGGGATGTTATTAGATAATTTATTATTCCTAGCCTTATATATCATTAATATAGATTTTAATTTTACTATTTCTTCAAGTTTTAGTTTTAGTTTGTGATTTTAGGGTTTTTGGGTTTCAAACCCAAAAAATTTATACTGTTTTACACATTCAATATTTACATTATTAAGAAAGAACATTAGGTTGTCTCATCAGCATTTAGTTGATAAATTAGGCACAAGCCGTGCATGTGATTAATTCATAGTAACTGAATGAAAGCCGTTATAACTCCTCACACAGAACTGGTTCTATCTACCCAACCTCCCGAAGCTTACGACTACTCCACCTAAACCCATGAACTATTACAGGCAGAGCATGTTTCTATCGACATCAATGCAGAGGTGGGGCATTTCACTGAAATGCCATTAATGTAGTTTGTCTGTGAAGGTTCTCAGTCATTTAGGTCATCTTGAAGACAAGAACAGCAAGTTCACCCATAAAGATGCCATAGATAACTGCCTGGCCTTCTTAGACTGTACAGTGGTTATTTGTGAGGACAGGACTTTCCAAGTAGGAATATAAACACACATAAATCAATATTGGATGTTTGATATCCACCACCCTCTGCTGCACAAGCTGAGTCATCAGGATTCTTCAGCACAGAGCACAAGAAGTTCCCACAACCTCAGAAGGGAACCGGAAAGAAGAACAACACATTTGTAAAGCCCTGAGAGACTGTGGTTACACCAGATGGACATTCAACAAAACCAAGAGGACACAGAAACCAAACAGACAAGAACCAGGGGAAAAGGGGAAGGTTGTAGTTATCCCTTATATGTCTGGTTAATCTGAAAAACTTAATTAGTTTTTTTTACAAACACAACATTCCAGTCCTCTCAAAACCTGGTCCGCCCTAAAAACAAGCTCCCCTCACACAAACAGAATAAATTGTTTTTTGCAGTTGAGTGTAGCGACGAGTGTAGTGGCACTTATGTCGGAGAAACGAAACAACACCTTCACAAGAGGATGTATCAGCACAGAAGAGCCAACCCCGGTGGACCTGAGTCTACAGTCCCCCTTAAAGCCCGGACTAAATTACAACTAAAATAGTGAACATAAACATACCTACTGCTTCTCTTTGGTGAGAAGTCTGATGGCGTAAGATGGCAGTGACGATGATGATGATGATACTTTTCCAAGTTTGTGTCATTTAGTATGGAACTGAGCTTTGCAGCTCAATTATTTTGTGTTGTATGTTATCAGGCACATCAGACGTTTCCACATTAAATGATGTAGCAAATATCTTTAGTTCCTTTTGTTCACTTTTCATGTCCTGAAACCTCCCACCAAATGCTTGAAGCAGTTTTGCACACTCACAAGCATTGATCTGTTTTGGTCCGACAGAGTCCAAATTTTGCACATTGGTTCCTTGGGCCTCCCTGAGCGACATTTTGAAAGGGGTTTTAAAATTCAATAAGAACCGAATCTCCTGCGCAGTTTAAGCTATAGCCAACCCTGAGTCAGGCAATGAGACTGAAGCAACCTTGTAAGACACAGGGCACCAAGCGGGTGGTAGAACACCACTGCCTGTTCGAAAAAGCCATGAAGGTTGACGAAGCCACCCCAGGGTCCCGAAGGCCTGCGGGAAGAGTTGAGTGTGCTTACTACAGTTAAAAGTGATTTAATCAACAAAATATTTAATCAAAATTGAATGCTAAAAACACAGAGAGTGGGTTTGTAAAATCCATTTTTTTCTAACCCATAAATGCATCACCAAACGGCTGATGTGCAGAACGATCCGGGGTTGCCTCTGTAAGCCTTTACAACCAATTAAATGAGAAGAATCAAATTTGACTGACTCACCACCTTGTTAGAAACAGGGCACTAGCCCCATCATTCCCATAAGAGTACACCTGCATTAGCCAGGAATTGAACCCGGGCCTCCCGCGTGGCAGGCGAGAATTCTACCACTGAACCAGCAATGCACATTAATGACCCCACGACCCACAATGGGAGACTCCTCATTCTTTCAATCTATGCCTACTTTGAGGCTGTACCTAAACATCTCCAGCAACTCCATGAATCTGGTGTAATAAGAGAATCAGTTGTCTTCAGTTTCTGTAGTGTAGTGGTCATCACGTTTGTCTCACACACAGGCCCTGGTAGGTGGTAGTAAAATTACCACAAATTAGTAAACTTTGTAAATCAGCATCAGCATGAGTACATTTATCTCTCTCTTCTTTCTGACAATGCTTGCGTGTCTCTGTTTCCACAGTTATTGTCACAGCCAGGCTTTCGAGACGGCCCAGCTGCCATTGACGAAGGAGGAGTAAGGCTTGATGAGGAAGTTTCTGGAGTTGAGGGAGGGAAAAACGTCCCACCTTTTCTTCCCCTCATTGACCAGGTCCTGCAAGAACCTCAACCACTACTTCCAGGAGGCATGGGCAAGGATGGGCCTGGCAGGTACTCCTAATTGTACAGATGTCCGGACCTCCATCACCACCCACATAAGGCAGATGATTCACCTCCAGTTCACTCAAAAGAGCAGCATTCATGTTTGTAGGCCCCTAAGACACACGCATCCATGGGTGGGCTTTAAACACAATCCTTTCAGTTAACAGCCATACGCGCTGACCAAACGCACCACAGACACAGCAATCTGTACATTCGTTAAAAGGAAGCAGCTTTTAAGCTGCATGACCAAAAAGGACAAAATAGTTTGAAGAACTCCAAGTCGGGGAGTTGAACCCAATCTCCTGCGTGACAGGTAGTGAAACTCACCATTATACTAACAAGGACAGACAGTTTCACATGATTTGGCTGGTGACATGCCAAGGCTCATCGATAACACTCATATTGACAAGTGACCGGTACAAAACCCGTTTTTTTTTTTGTGTGTCAACGAGTGTACCTTAAAAACGGCCCAGTTAACGAGGTCACACCAGAACATGAAATGCTTACTATTTGATGGGTCCTTTATGATATTGGCGGATTGCGAGAAAACATTATATTGCCACTTTATTTCTAGGTGGTTGGTGCTTATGCTGAAAGTCATCCTGCTGGTGCTGAAGTTGTAATGACCGATGAAATAAGACTTGAGGGGTACTGAGTAACTTTGATCATAATGCCTTGTTTTATAATTATTTTATGGGCCGCGGAAGGGAGCCCAGGTGTACTCAACTTAACCTGGTACCTCACATCTTACTGCAAAAAAAATCCCACGATTGAGGCGACTTTACCACACATGTAACAGTATTGAGCAATTATACTGTTAAACAATTTGGTGGACAATGGTGAATGGAACCTTAATGTAAGTCGCTTTGAATGAAAGCAAACTGTACTGTAACTGAACTGTAAATGTAACAATAGTGATTGTAAGTCGCTTTGTATAAAATTGTCTGCTAAATGTGAATGGACATCTCTTTGGTGGCCTGAAAACTATGATGTTTTCAGTACTTTGAGGAAGTTTAATGGAATTATGTACATTATATCTTTGTACTGTATAATATATATATATATGTGTATATATAAATAAAGTAATTATACATGTATATGTATAAACATGTATATGTATATATTATATGTATATATAAATAAAAATAATCCATGGCGCCCCCTGAGGCAGACGTGTTTGCCCGCTCCACGCTTAAATGTTTTTTTGTGTGCGTTTTTCGTTCTTTCTGCAGTGCACAAATGCCATGCACTGCTAACAACCGACAGGCATTATTGGACATCGCCAACTCACGAAACTTCGTTTTTAGTGGTTCTATTCCGCTGGAGCTACAACCCATTGTTCGCCCGCAGAGTCACCACCGGGGCTACCCAGAGGGCCACGAAGCACCGGCCTCGAGCCATGATTATGCTGAGTATGTGTCCGGGTACATCAGCACTTGTGTTGATAACATCGTGCCCACCATACAAATCAGGAAGTTTCCCAACCAGAAGCCCTGGATAAACAGTCAGGTACGTCACATGCTGCGTGCTCGCTCTCTTGCATTTAGATCAGGCAATGAGAATGAGTACAAAGCTGCGAAGTATGGACTGAGAAAAGCCATCACAGCGGCCAAGAGGCAGTACAGAGAGAAGCTGGACAGCTTCTACTCTACTGCGGATTCAGGGCGGATGTGGCAAGGCCTGCAGCACATCACAGACTACAGGACCACCACCAACAACATTGCATCAACAGACAGCCTGCCGGATGACCTCAACAATTTCTACGCCCGCTTTGAGGCTCCCAGCAACACTGCAGAGAGGAGCTCACACACACCTGGTTCACCCAACCCCCTCCCTCCACCAACCATCTCAACAACACAGGTACACAGAGCTCTGAGGAAGATCAACCCCGCAAAGCAGCAGGACCAGACAACATTCCTGGGCGGGCCTCATGTGCCAACGAGCTGGTTGATGTTTTCACCTCCATCTTCAACCTCTCCCTCAGCCAGCGCATTGTACCACCATGCTTCAAGACCACGACCATCGTCCCCCTGCCCAAGAAGAACCCACCCACCTGCCTGAATGACCACAGGCCAGTGGCACTCACTCCAATCATTATGAAGTGTTTCGAGAGAGTGGTGCTGGCCCACATTCAGAGCAGCATACCGACACCATTGACCCCTGCAGTATGCCTACCGCCCAACAGGTCCACCTCAGATGCTATCGCTACTGCCGTCCACTACTCCCTCTCACACCTGGAGAACAAGGACTCATACCTACGGATACTTTTTATAGATTACAGCTCCGCCTTCAACACGGTCATCCCACACAAACTCACCCACAAACTGTCCACACTTGGTTTGCACCCCACCCTCTGTGACTGGCTCCTAGATTTCCTGACTGGCAGGCCTCAGTCTGTCAGGATTGGTAATAGGACTTCAGCCAGCACCATCACAAACATTGGTACTCCACAGGGCTGTGTACTCAGCCCCATCCTCTACACCCTGTACACCTACAACTGTGTCGCCTCTCACAAGGACAACATCATCCTGAAGTTTGCTGACGACACCGCAGTGATAGGACGATCGCTGGCGGTGACGAGGCAGCTTACAGGAGGGAGGTGGCCAGTCTGGTGTCATGGTGTGAAGACAACAACCTCACCCTCAACACGGACAAGACAAAGGAGATGATAGTGGACATGAGGAGGGAGAGGAGAACGCCTCAGCCACTGTTCATCCGGGAACTTGAAGTGGAGAGGGTGAGCAGCTTCAAATACTTGGGTGTCCACATCAATGAGGACCTCACTTGGACACCTCACATCACGCAGCTGGTCAAGAAGGCTCAACAGCGGCTGTATTTTCTGAGGAGGCTGAGGAAGTTTGGCATGTCTCCCAAGATCCTCAGCAACTTCTACAGCTGCACCATTGAGAGTGTCCTGACCAGCTGCATCACTGTGTGGTACGGCAGCACTTCTGTCATGGACCGCAAACGCCTGCAGAGAGTGGTGAAGACTGCGCAGAAGATCACCAGGACTCCACTGCCCTCTCTGCAGAGCATCTACCATCGCAGAGTCCACAGAAGAGCTGCTTCCATCCTCAAAGACCCCTCCCACCTCCAACATGGTCTGTTCCCACTTCTACCCTCAGGACGGAGGTACAGAAGTGTGAAATGCAGGACTTCCAGAATGAAGAACTCATTCTTTCCCTCTGCCATAAGACTCCTAAACAGCAGATAGGAGTCTACATTCACAATCACAACATTACATGAACAATTGTTTACCTACTGCACTACCTCACTTTACTTTACACCGTCACTTTACTTTACACCGTCACTTTACACTTTACACTTTACACCATCACAACTGCACTACCTCTAGTTTACTCCTTTTGCCCTCTTGTATTTTTTTTGTCTTATTTTTTGTACTGCATTATTATCACTTGTATATTTGTCTTATTTTTTTAATATTTTTTACTTACTTGTGTGACATTTTACTGTGGACGGCAAAGTAAGAATTTCATTGTACAGGGAAACATGCTTTCTGTCTGTACAAATGACAATAAACACTTTGAATCTTGAATCTTGAAAGTACAATATATACTCCAAAGAGGGCAAGTGGTCATGTCTAAAATTGATTTTGTAAGTAAAGATTAAAGGTTTTCCCTGACCGCGAATCTAACCCGGTCGGTGGGAGCGCCGAATCCTAGCCACTAGACCACCAGGGAAAGACAAAGTTCTTGGTATGGGCAACTCGCACAAGGCACCGATGTACTGAACTCAACCTTGTGCGCCTCATCTTAATGTGAAAAAATTACATGAATGAGCTGACTTTTTAAAACATTAGGTTGTCCCATCAGCATTTTGTTGCTGAATTAGGCACAAGCCATGAGGAGGGCAATCACGCGGCAAACCACCAATCAGGATACACCGCGCGCTCTGTTTTGAATTTGGTCTGGTAACTCTGTTTACCGCTTCTTTAGTGCGTCAGTGCAACAGCATATCATTCTGAGAGTGCCGATTGTCTTCACTCTTCATTAGGATGGAAGAATCACAAACTCCTGAATCTAAAGTGCCAGTGCCACAACATCCGTGGCCTTATTTGCGGTGTTATTTTGAAGTCGTTGAAAAGAAAAACAAGTCCTGCCTTCTTTGCCTGCCTCGGAACTGTAAAATTTCTTTGTAATGGAATTCTCCTTCCAATCTTAGGAAACACATTGAAGTAAGCCATTTTCATTCTGGTGGTCATTTTTTATTGAGTAATCTAACAGTAGCTCGCACCATTGTGTTTAAGTTAACGTTAGTTAGCTGTTTCACCAACGTTTGTAGTATTTATTTTAAACTGAGTGATTTGATTTGTGAAATGACAGTCGATTGATGTTAACACTTTTGGTAGAATATAAATTACATTTTGACTGGTTTTATATGCAGCTTATGATGCTAAACAGTTGAAAGGTGGAGTGGAGTGCTGCTTATAAACCGAGATCGTTCTTTTCAAAAGTTCAGCTTCCAAAGACTGTGATGTACAGAGCCCTGCACATGGCATGCAAGAAAAAAAAAAGTGTTTTTCCCCAGACTGATTTACTAAAACGTGCGTACTATTACTATTACTATTTCGCTTCCTCAATTTATAAATTATGTGTATGATTTTAAAACTCGAGGGAACAAATTAGTAAATCGTGCGCACGATTTAGCTTATTTCTGAGTCTGAGGCTCCGGAGCGATCTACTTTAAGAGTAATTTTTAAATATATCACTAGATTTATTGAAATCAATTACATCTATGACATGCAAAAAGCATATTCAATTATTTTAAGCAAAAGAATGACAAAAATTATAAGGGTATTATAGCCATAATAAATGATAGTACTTGGATACTTAAGTACATTTGAAGGCAAATACTTTTGTACTTTTACTCAAGTGAAAGCTAAAAGGGAGTACTTTGGATTTTACTGAAGTAATATTTTACCTAGTGTATCTGTACTTTAACTCAAGTACTTGGTTTGTGTACTTCGTCCACCACTGCTCAATATACCCAGTGATACATGTAACTTATCCTTTTTCCACTTGAGCTCGGCCTGCACCTCTGCCTAATGGCGCGGGTGGTTTCTTTAAGCCAAGGATCTAGTTTGGTTCTGACAGATTTGCACCTGAAAGGAGCAATGATTTTAAAAATCTCTGAACAAGTGGAATTGAAGGTGGAGATGAAGACCTCTGTGCACATTGGAAAAAACACTTTAGCCTGAGAGTAAAAAGTGGGGCTCATAAAGGCAGCAGCAAAATCTCAAGCTGTAGTGGAAGTGATGACGCGGTAACCAACTGGAGTAAAGAATTCGGCTGCAGGGACAGGGCCTTTGAATTCAAACATATCAGGAAGTGCAAATGTCACTTATTTTTGAGACGGATACAGTAAAGTCCATGACAAAATGATCAGATCCAATGTGTGATCGTGGTGGTGAGTGGGAGCGTTCACTGATTATGTCAGATCCAAAGAGATCAAAAGACTCTGAAAGTCACTGGCCAGCTGACTTGATAGGCAGCAAACGTTAATATTAAAATTAACACAAAGTAGTACACTGTGTTTGTAATTCTGCATTAGTGTGTGAGTGTTTTTAACTCTCTCTCTCTCTCTCTCTCTCTCTCCTTTCTTACAATGTTTACGTGTCTCTATACCACAGATATTGTCACACAAGACCAGCCAGGCTTTCGGGACAGCCCAGCTGTTATTGACGGAGGAGAAGTACAGCTCGATTAGGAAGTTTCTGGAGTTGAGGGAGGATTTTGTGGGCGGGAAAAATGTCCCACTTTTTCTTCTTCAACTCATTGACCAGGTCCTGCAAGAACCTCAAACACTACTTGGGCAGGGATGGGCCTGGCGGGTACTCCTAATTTTACAGATGTACGGACCTCCATCACCACCCACATTCACAGATGATTCACCTCCATTTCAATCAAAAGAGGAGCATTCAAGTTTGTAAGCCCCTAACACACATATCCATGTGTGGGCTTGAACCACAATCCTTTCAGTTAACAGCCAAACACACTGAAAAAATGCACCACAGACAAAACAATCGGTACCTTCTCTAAAAGGAAGCAGCTCATGAGCTGGACAAAATAGAGTAAAATGCTCCCCGTCAGGGAATTGAACCCCTGGTCTCCCACGTGACAGGCGGGGGATACTCACCACTATACTTACGAGATGCGTAATGTTTGAATGGCGAAATATCATGCAAATGTATAACAATAATTTGTTGACTGGTCATTTATGATATCGGCGGATTGCGAGAAAGCATTATAAACTTGTTTCCTGGAGGATAAAGAGCAGACAGTCAAATTAATATACAACTGGGTCTCGACCCAGATAAACACTACAAAATTTTGTACCTTGGTATGAAATTGCACGTTCAGCTTTTAACCAAAAGCTTGGTATTTTGAGCCCACCCACGCACGCATGTGTTTTAGGGCCCTAAAAACATGAATGCTCCTCATTTGAGTAAACTGGAGGTGAATCATCAGCCTGTGGCATGCCAACATCCGTTAGATAAAGTGATTAAAATAAACAGCCGGAAGCGTCAACACATCTTCTCAAAGCCTCATCATTAGCTGTTCAAATGGCAGGTTTGCTTTCTTGTCTCTGAGTCTTATACATATAACATTGCTCTGTGTTAAGTACAGTTGTGCTTATACGTTTATATACCCAGATTTTCTGAGCCAATTTTCAGAGAAAAATAATGATACAACAAATATTTTTCTTTCATTTATAGTTAGTGGTTGGGTGAAGGCAGAAACTACCCAAATGACCCTGATCAAACTGAGTACCCAAATAAATGTAAAGTGGAATAGCTCCCGTACAGAGACGGAAGGTTTTGGAATAATGAAATCTGAGATCAGTACTCTCTAGGAGCTCATGAAGGATTTTGCATCTCCACTCAGAAATCTTTCAAAGGCCTATGTCAGTCTATAAGTGAAAAGAGGCCTTGATTGAAAGAACTCTAAGGCTGACATTTTTTCCCACTGCTCCAGAGTGATCACCTTTCAATATGTCGCTACACAAATAAATGTAAAGTGGGACCGCTCACATACGGAGACGGAAGGTAGTGGGATCTCTAAATTTGAGAATTGTTCTCTAGTGCAATTGGGTCTTCCACTCAATTGCTCCTAATGAGAATATATGCATTTCACAGGGACAAACTGTTTCTGCCTGGTCTCGTACCAGGGACCTTTTGCGTGTGAGGCAAACGTGATGACCACTACACTACAGAAACTGAAGACGAGTGTATGTAATACACAATGTACCATAGATGAATATCAATTAAAAAGCACTTATATGAGGTATATCGAACCGATTGCTGAAGGTTTTGATCACACCAGTACTACGCAAATGCCACAAAGCATCCAGGTAACCCACTGAGCTATGGTCCCACTGACTTGATTAAATCGTAAAATCATTAAATATCATTAAATGTCTGAGGAATGTGCTTGTATAAAAGGAAGCAGCTTATGAGCAACTTCACCAAATTATGGGTCTCCATCGTGACAGTCGGGGATACTCACCGTATGATAGCACAAGCTGTAAACAAAGAAGACCAGTTTCCTGCTCCTACATAAAGCGGATTTCAGTAATTAATGCGGTAGCTAAAAAAAAGCATGGATAGCTTTCTCCAGGTCAGCACGACTCAGGAAGAGTTTAGACTTTGAAAGGTGAAGCTGAAAAAAGCTTGTCCTGACCACAGAATCTATTTAATTTAAGACTGCTGCCTAGTTTCACCCCCAATTATTTGACAACATGGTTAAAGTAGGGGGCCAAAACAACAGGACAAGGAACTGAAACACCGTTTGGACGTGTGAAATACATACATTATTTTTTTTCTTCATTCAAACTCTGAGAAAGCCACAATTTGATGTCATCTAATTATCTATCAATGAAGTCAAGTCTGTCAGGACAAGCAGGAACAACCGGCGGGTAAATCTGCAGGTCGTCCGCATACAGACATTAAGACTGTCACTCAATATACCCAGTGATACATGTAACTTATCCTTTTTCCACTTGAGCTCGGCCTGCACTTCTCCGACAAAATATCATGCAAGGAAGGAAGTCATTGCAAGTCATAGGTCCAATTAGAGTGAGTTTCCGATTAAACCTTCCCTCTAGAGAAATAGGCTCAGCTCTCTTACCAGGTTAATTGAAAAAGTGTCTTGGTATAAGAGACCAAATATCTTCACCTTGATAACCTAGTCCAGATACCTTTGCTTTCGCTTTTCTTCAAGCCAGGAGGAAGTGGAAAAAAGAATGGAGTGAAGTCATCAATATTTAGCCAGATCAATCCTAAGTAGTTGCATTCACAGAATATGAGAATTGCATATGAGTGATACCTTGACGTAGACAGGAGTCGAACCTGGAATTTTCTGGATTGTAGTCAGACACGTTATCCATTGCGTCACCAGCCCTGCTAAGCTTTCACTTGCTTTTTTTTTTTTTTTTTCAGTGTCTTGCCCAAGGACACAACAGCATAAACTGTAGGGAGAACAGGAATCAAACCACCAACCTTTCAGATGAGGGACAACTGCTCCACCAATGTGCACCTCTTTTGGAACGCAACATCAAAATGACCCATCAATATTCCCGACATCCCTGTCACTACCGCAGCCACGGTGAGTGCGCCTTCCCCGGCTTCTATCACCTCTGCTGGGTAAAGAAGCATGCAGCTTCCCTTCCCGACATCCCCTTCAATACCGACTAGTTTCCTCCCCGTTTCTTTCACTTATGTTGGGCAAAGTGTGACGAAAAACAGCGTGTGCTTCGTGTACACAGAGATAGTCGGAGAAGCACTCCCTCCCGCTCACACACTCACTCTCACTTTCGGACTCATTCTCACTTTCACTCGGCTCTAAAGGCAGATGAGGTCTTCTTCTACAATTTTTTAAAATGGTAACACATGGTAAAAGTGGGCTAGAAACAAAGTACAGGGTGTCTGACATCTGGTGGAAGGGAGTGGAAACATGACTTAGCACATAAACCGGAAGTAGAGGCTGTTTTTTCCAGTTAAGTTGCTTGTCGCAATTTGGCGACTTTAGTTAAGGGGGTTAAAAGGTATTTGGTTAAAACAGTACTCAAGTACTGAGGAACTGTTTGATCAAAATGCCTTATTGTTTTCTTTGTTTTTTTTCACAACATAAAACTTTTGAAACTGATTCCTTAAGTAGGCCTGTGTTACTCTGAAAACACTTTCCCGGCTCTTTTGGTACAAGTGTTGGAACTATGACTATGAGAATAAAAACTATAAAAACAATGTAAGGTTTGTCTGTTTAATTCCACTCAGAAGAAGGTACAAGTACAGCGCTGGTACACAACACAAAGTTAACATAAGGTCAGCCAACGAGTTGTGTCTCTGGTCAACTCGATCACTTCAGGAGTGGGCACTTCCTTACACATTATCAGTTCTTTTCCACTTTGTGTCCAGCCAGCGGTGACCAACTGGTTCTAACTGGTTTCAACAGATGAGGTATTTAGTGTCCTAATCTAGGGGGCAGTGTAGGGTGCAAAGTGTGCAAATAACATATAGAAAAGTTAGAAGAGTGCTTCTTAATATAAAACACTAACACCTGTGTGTGAGCGAAATGAGTTTAGGGCTGTTTGTCCTTTTCACTTTCAACACTGGAGACAGTAGCCTCAGAAATGTAGCAAGCTAAGATACAGCATCAAGTAGTTTACAACTTACCAAACTTGTTTTATTTTATTTTTATATTGAACCAACTGCATTCCAAGTCAGTGCTATGTTCAGTTAAAACAGTTTATTTAAAATTACACATGTTGTTCAACGTAAAGGTAGCATTGATATTGATATCATATGTCAGCATTAGTAGCATCTGTAGAATACATTTTTTAAGCAAGTGTGTGCATGTAGCCTTTTCCATAGCCTGCATTAAAGACTCACCAACAGCAACATCTCCAACATCTGTAATCCCCCCATAGTCCTGACCTGGTCCTGGTCTGGCCAAATAATCCACCAAAGTTACGTCCATTTTTTTATTGGTACTAAAGACTAGTGAATGATTTATTCAAATGAGCCACGCAGCTTGAGTCTGTTTCTCACAAATGTAAACAAATGCGTAAAGCTGTGTTTAACTGCAGCGGTGGTCATGTGACTGCATGACAATGTCTGATTGGTGAAACACAGTTATCTGGTAATTCTACTAGAAGCAAAAATAAAGCGTGGAATGTGTCAAATAAATTATTAAAAAAAAAAAAGTAACTCATCAAGCGTAGCCCAATGTAACTGAGTAAGTGTAACTTACTGTAACTTGTTACTACCCACCTCTGGTCGTTGTCTTGTCATTAATGGTCCTGTCCAGAACAGCAGTATTACCGTTCCCTGACTAATAATTATGAAACTTCCAACAATGCAGTTGTTGACTAAAAACGTATACTTGGATCATGATAAAGGCACTTTGGCCTTCTACAAAATTGATTAAAGTATGAAGTAAGTATGACATTTGAAATTTAGAATTTTAATTTTTGATACAGATTTTGTCAAAACGTCTGCCACCATGTCTTCTGTTGGGCAGTACACAATATGTATTTTTCCCTCATTGACAGCATCACGGATAAAGTGATATTTCACATCAATGTGCTTAGATCTAGATCTAATCACTGGGTTTCTACTTAGTGCAATTGCCCCCTGATTATCTCCATACATCGTGGTGCAAGTGTAAACACTACTGTCGATGCCATTTAGCAGTTGAGTTAAGTACATGCTTTCCTGAGTAGTGTTTGCTAGACCAATGTATTCAGCTTCACAGGTCGACAGTGCCACTGTCGGCTGTTTCTTAGACTTCCATGAAATAACAGGGCCTTGTTTTGTCAGGCTGAAACAGTATCCTAAGTGCTACGTCTATCTTCTTCAGAAGATGCCCAGTCAGAATCTATTAAGTTAAGTCTAATACTATTAGACTTAAAGTATTTTCTGTTTTCTTGAAACAAAGCTCGTAGTCAGCTGTACCTTTTAGGTATCTCAAGACATGTTTAGCAGCTACTAAGTCATGCGTTTTAGGTTTTGCAAGTGTTTGTGACAGTTTACTGACTATCCAGCTAATGTCTGGTCTGGTACAGGTCATTGCATAGGTCAAGCTTCCAACAAGTTCTTGGTATTCTTTGGGGTTCTCAATCTCATTGTTGTTTTCTCCCTCATTCTTATCACATTCCACTTTTAATTCACTTGGGGTAGCTTTTGGTTTACAGTTTGACATTCCAAACTTTTCAAGCATTTTGAGAATGTACCTTTTCTGATTAATTTTAAATTCTCCCTCTTTTTGTTCAAACTGAATCCCCAAAAAAATAGGATATTTTCTCCAGATCCTTCATGTTAAATTCGGACACCATCTTTTCTTTAAGACTATTGAGCTGATTTTCACTGCTTGCTGCAATTATCAAATCATCTACCCAGATGATCACTATGATTGTCTCATTTTCAACCTGCTTCCTATACACACAGTGATCAGATTGATTTCTCTCAAAGTTGTTTTGTTCAAGATGATCATTTAAAAGTTTGTACCAGTTCCTTCCAGACTGTTTTTTTTAAATTTGTATACTAACTTGTCTCCTGATTCAGATGTTTCTTCAAAACCCTCTGGTTGCTCTAAGTATATGTCTTCCTCTATTGGTGCATGCAGATATGCTGTTTTGACGTCCATCTGATGAACAAAAAAGTCATTCTGAGCAGCTATCTGCATTAATGCCTGAACAGAAGTGAGATTTGCTGTAGAAGCAGATGTCAATGCCTTCAGTTTGGTTGTATCCTTTTGCAACATACCTTGAAGATTTTTCCTCTTTCTGCATTTTTTTAAGGGCATATACCCATCTTCCTCCTATTGTTTTTCTGCCCTCTGGTAGAGTTGTGAATTCAAATGTGTCAATTTCTTTAAGTGAGTCCATCTCTTCCTTCATAGCATGGGACCTAGGACGTGGTCTTCTGTGTTTTCCTTACTATGTGGGGCATCGCCGCTGTTCTCACTATCCAGTGTCCTGTCTCTGTAGTTGTGTATTTCCAAGTAATCTTCATCGGTCTGTGTCTGTTGTTCAACACTGCTCTTCCTAATGAATTTCACCAATCTATGTTTTGACACATTTCCTGTCTGTGGATTGTATACCAGATAAGCTGGGCTATTCTTACTATACCATACAAATATTCCCTTCTCACATCTAGGGTCCAGTTTCTTTTGATTGTGTTTGTATGCATAGCATTCTGATCCAAAAACCCACATTTTAAAAAGGTCTGGCTTTCTTCCTGTCATCATAAATTGTGGAGTATTCTTAATTCTGTCATTATAGCATCTGTTTCGGATATGAGTCGCAGTTTGGACAGCATAAGGCCACAGAACCTTGATAATAATCCTTCTCTATTAGTAGACACCTTCCCATTTCAAAAATGGTTCGCCATTGTCTCTCCGCTGTACCATTTTGATGAGGAGAGTATGGGGATGATGTAAAATGTCTTATACCCTTTTCTCTAGAAAATCCCAAACTCCAAAAGGGTCCGTTTGCCATATACCGGCCGGCATTGTGGACAGAGTTTGTGGGACGTGCGCGGCAGACCCCCAAAAGTTTTTGTGGGTCCGGCGACGCGCCAGATCCACCGCTGGTACACGCGGTCACACGTTTGAGGCCCTGACCCCTCCGAGGGCCGATAGGAGGACCCCCAAACTTTCGGTACCCAGACTCGCAATAATGGAAACAGTTTGGCGTGATGGCAAGTCCCGCTCCAGGCTTATTTCAATGGGATTCTCACCCCATGAGATAAGCAAGACGGCAGACACTTTGCAATTCCTTCACCAGGTGACCACAGCTGACCACTCCTAAGCCACGCCCACCTCCCAGGAACCCACTATGTGTCCACTTCCCCACGTATAACTTCACAGTTACTTTGCTGAATAACTATTTAGTTTTATGTGGTAACTAAGTTACTAACTCAATTACTTTTTGGGAGAAGTAATGTGTAAGTAAAGTAATAAACTGTAACTAATTACTTTTTTAAAGTAAGATGACCAGCACTGTTGGCGAGTTTTCATTTTGTTACCAGTTTGAGATCACACTTCTAAAATGTAACTGAGTTGTTCATCTAAAGAGCTATTGTTGTGACAGATGTCGGGGGATGGCTGGTGAACAAAGACTATGGTAAATATTTAAATCACTCCACCGCCACTGAGCACTGTTCACCAGCCATCTCAGTGGAGGATCTTTAGTCATTGACCTTTGTCTGTAACTTGATGTTTTACCTTGAGTTGTTGGCAGAGGTCGGTAGAGTAGTCTACAATTGAACTCAAGTAAGAGCAGCGTTACTTCAAAATATTTTTTTTACTCAAGTAGAAGTAAAAAGTAGTCCTCCCAAACATTACTCAAGTAAGAGTAAAAAGGTATTTGGATAAAAGAGCTTTGATCATAATGCCTTGATTATTTTATTTTTTCACAACATTAAACTTTTGAAACCAATCCCTACAGTAGGCTTGTGTGTGAGCAAAATGAGGCCACAATGTTCGTCCACAACTCGCTCCAGAGCTTCGGCTCCAGATCTTCTAATTACAGCTAACCACTGTTCAGGGACACACTGCCCTGTACACTTAGTGGCATATACACATGAACTTATTTACATCTTTGACTGACACGCCAGCTCATTACACGTCCATCCTTAACCCTGGAGCTGAGAGGTGGGCATAATGTACAAGGATAGAAACTTCATGTGTTGTAAACATGTTAAACAAATCACCATGTACCATTGTTGCATGTTGAACTGATTTGTTTCATTCTTGCAAGAATTAAACCGGTCTTTGATTCCTAAATTTACCATGTACGGTCTCCGTGCCTCGTTTGTGATCAGAACCTAATAATGATTTTAACAGATATACATCATGGGCCGTGGCAGGGAGCCCAGGTGTACTTAACTCAAGAAAAATCCCATGATTGAGGCGACTTCACCACATATGTAACAATAGGGCATACCTGTGTAGTTGTGGCCGAGTGGTTAAGGCAATGGACTCGAAATCCATTGGGGTTTCCCGCAAGACAGGTTCAAATCCTGTCAACTACGCAGCACAGTTAGGACATTTCTTTGGTGGCCTGAAAATAATGCTGTTATCAAAGGTGCAACATGAAGGGCATGCATAAAATATAAAATAAAATACAAGATAAATAAAAATATCAAATAAAATACAAGAAAAATAAAAATATACAGACTAAAACTTGAATATATACACAAAATTTACAGTTTGTTGGATATGGTGCGAAATCTGCAGTGCAATGGATAGTTCTTGATTTATGTGCTTAATAAAGTGTTATGAGGTGTTAAAGTGACAAGTGTTATGAAGTATTAAAGAGTCCAATGGCAGAGGGAAAGAAACTGTTCTTATGGCGGGAGGTTCTGGTCGAATGGACCGTAGCCTCCTGCCCGAGGAGTGACTCAAATAGTCTATGTCCAGGGTGAGAAGGGTCGGCTGTGATCCGACCTGCTCGTCCCCGAGTCCTGGAGATGTACAGGTCCTGGAGTGATGGAAGGCTGCAGCACCTTCTCTGCAGAGCGCACAAGGCGCTGCAGTCTTTGTTTTTCCCTAGCTGTGGCTCCAGCGTCCCACACGGTGACGGAGGAGGTGAGGATGGACTCAATGATGGCCGTGTAGAACTGCACCATTATCTGCACTGGCAGCTTGGCTTTCCTCAGCTGCAGGAACATCCTCTGCTGGGCTTTCTTGATGAGAGAGCCGATGGTGGGCTCCCACTTGAGGTCCTGAGTGAGGGTGGTACCGAGGAAGCGGAAGAAGTCTACGGTGGTGATGTGGAGGTCTGTCAGGGCGAGGGGGGGCAGGGGGGCTGTGACTTTCCTGAAGTCCACGATCATCTCCACTGTCTTCTGGGCGTTGAGCTCCAGGTTGTTGCCACTGCACCAGGACACCAGCCGGTCCACCTCCCTCCTGTAGGCAGACTCATCGTCGTCCGAGATGAGCCCAATGAGGGTGGTGTCATCCGCAAACTTAATCAGTTTGATGGAATCGTGGCTGGAGGTGCAGCAGTTGGTGTACAGGGAGAAGAGAAGAGGAGAAAGTACACAGCCCCGTGGAGCTCATGTGCTGATGGTGAGAGTGTCCGAGACATTCAGAGTCCGTCAGGAAGTCAGTGATCCACCTGCAGGTGGAGTCAGGCACGTTGAGCTGAGTTGAGTCGCTCCAGCTTGTCCTGGAGCAGAGCAGGGAGGATGGTGTTGAATGCAGAGCTGAAGTCCACAAACAGGATCCTGGTGTAGGTTCCCGGGGAGTCCAGGTGCTGCAGGATGAAGTGGAGGGCCAGGTTGATGGTGTCGTCTACAGATCTTTTGGCTCTGTAGGCAAACTGCAGGGGGTCCAGGAGGGAGGAGGTGATGGACTGGAGGTGGGACAAAACCAGGCGCTCAAATGACTTCATGACTACAGATGTCAGCGCCACTGGCCTGTAGTCATTAAGTCCTGTGAGCCGGTGCTTCTTGGGGACAGGGACGATGGTGGAGGACTTGAAGCATGCTGGGACCTGGCAAGACTCAGAGAGGTGTTAAAAATGTCTGTGAAGACAGGAGACTCCCCAGACTGCATTTCGTCCAGCATCTTACGGTTACAGAGCAGTGTTAAAGATTCTGGAGCTGAGGCACCGGCTAGCAACTGACGACCATCATGGCATCTTAAAGCTGTAGGCTAATGGTCCTCAAACCATTTCAGCTGGACAAACTGTGGTTTTGGATGTCCTAGCCATTGCTCCAACTCTACACAGGGAAAAGGCATTTGTTATCGAACATCCATCTTCTTTCTCCCTGCCTGGTGGTCTACTGGTGAAAACATGTCTGGTTGATCTTCCTCCACTCTACCCCTGGCATCTGCCAGTAGTGGTGAAAAATGAGTCTGACCATGATGTCAGAGCAGCTATCGGAGAGTTGAGTGCCTTCCAGTCAATCCTCCATAAACAACAGAGCATCTGCCAACGTGAGCCATCATTAAAGTCTCAAGAGTCGTCAGAATCAAAGCCGAACTACAATTTTGCCGATTCTCCCATCTCATTGGAATGAAAGCAACGTATTATGGCCAAGCTTGACAGAACGATCTTGATTTCGGCTGTACTGACAAGGTCAAGCACCAAATCAAGCTCACGGATCCAACACCTTTCAAGCAAAGACCTAGGCCTATCCACCCGCAAGACCTGGATGCTGTCAGACAATATCTTCAAGAACTTCTAGAGTCTGGCATAAGATTTGGAATCACCATTTGCTTCTCCCATAGTAGTGGTTCGAAAGAAGAATGGCAGCGTAAGACTCTGTATAGATTACAGGAAACTGAATGCTCAGTCCAAAAGAATCAAAAGAATCAAAGATTCATACGCTCTGCCGAAGCTGGAATATACCTTTACTGCACTTTCCGTGTCCCAGTGTTTTTTTCTTAGACTTGAAGTCTGTTTACTATCAAATAGAGATGGAGGAGCCTGACACATGCAAAACTGCCTTTGTGTGCCCGGCAGAATTCTGCGAGTTTAATCGGATGCCACAAGGGGTCACCAATGCGCCAAGTACATTTCAGCGGTTGATGGAGAAATGCATGGGTGATCTGAATCTAAAAGAGGCATTGGTCTTCATTGATGATTTGATTGTATTCGCTCTACACTGGAAAAACACGAAGAGAGGCTGATGTAGGTTCTACAGCGACTGAAGGAGTTCGGTCTCAAGTTGTCTGTGGAGAAATGCGTATTTTTCCAAACGTCGGTGCAATATCTTGGACATGTGGTATCACGGGAAGGAGTTGAGACAGACCCTGACAAAATAACCACCTTAACATCTTGGTCGGTACCCCAGAACCTCAAAGAGCTCTGCTCATTCCTCGGATTTTCTGGTTATTATAGACACTTCGTCAAGGACTAGTCCTCTATTGTCAAACCTCTGAATGAGTTGACAATAAAGGAATAGTTCAGGCTATCCGCCAAGTCAAAAGAGGCAGAAGAAGTTGGTAAAACACCAGAATTATTTGATTCCAAAGGAGCCTTTTGGTGGCCGCTGGAGCGATTCCTGTCAAACAGCTTTCGAAACTATAATCCAGAAACTCACATCAGCTCCTGTTGTTGCTTTTGCTGATCCCAGCAAGCCATACATCCTTCATACAGATGCCAGCTGCGCAGGGCTTGGTGCTGTTTTATATCAGGAAGGCAAGAACAGAGTGATTGCATATGTGAGCAGAGGGCTATACCGAAGTGGGTCCAGAAACTCACACATAAACTTGAATTTTTGAGAGAGCATGTGAGAGGTAGTGGGATCAATTCCCATATTCTCCAGCTGTCCTCTAACCTTCTGTCTTAAGCCTGTGTTTTCACTGTAAACAGTCATTCAGGTCATCTTGAAGAAAAGGTCAAAGCAATAGTATCTGGACTCAGTTTTCACTCAAAAAATCTCAGCAGAAAGAATACTGCTCCTGCTGCGACCCAAGGTTCGTCTCTGACACAGGACGCCTCCTTCTTTCTCTGAGGAGCAGACGTGACGAGACACACCTCCTATGGTGAGACTCAGGGGAATTAGCTCAAATGGTAGAGTGCTCGCTTAGCATGTGAGAGGTAGTGGGATCAATGCCCGCATTCTCCAGCTGTCCTTTCACCTTCTGTCCTTTGCCTGTGTTTTCACTGTAACCCCACTGGACCCTTGGATGTACATGTCCTGTGATGGTTCTCAGTCATTCAGGTCATCTTGAAGAAAAGGTCAAAGCAATAGCATCTGGACTCACTTTTCACTCAATTGGACCATAACACATCAGTTAAAAATTGACTACACAGTTACATGTGAATAATGCAGTATTACATAGTTTATTACAATGCTGAAATTAATTTAGAATTTTCTCTTTGTTTTTACCAGACTTTGTTGGAGTGTAAGTGACAAGATCCAACACAATTTTTAACTTTTAACATTTGCAAAGCTAAATGGCATCCTCACTTTAAATGTTTGCTTCTTTGTTCTTTTGAGCTAACCATTTCGTTGTTTTACTATTTTTATCTGCATAGATTTTTAGCTAGAACAGGTTTTATGTAATCATGTTCAAGTTTCCAGACATCAAATGTTGCCAAATTAAGAATTAAAAGCTAGCACTATAGAGTGCTCTCTACATAGTACAAACCAAACCAGATATTGTTTGAAAATGAGGAACGCTTCACAAATTTGCGTGTCATCCTTGCGCAGGGGCCATGCTAATCTTCTCTGTATCGTTCCAATTTTAGTATATGTGTTAGCGAACTAACACAACTGACTCACGACTCTGTTTCAGTTATATAGGCCTCTGCAGGCAGTACTTCCTCAGTCATGGTGTGGGAGACACAGGTGCATCGTGGATAATCTGCTCGTTCTGGGCTTAATGAGCTCTGAGGGTAGAGTGCTCACTTTTGTTTCAAGACTGTCAAAGTGTAAAGGGAATTATGTGACACTGGTGTAGTGTGAGGGATTATTTAACTCCGAATTAGTGTCAGGGGTTGATTAACTCTGAATAAGTGTGAGGGATTATTTAACTCTAAATTCGTGTGATTGATTATTAAACTCTGAATTGGTGTGAGGGATTCTTTAACTCTGAATTAGTGTTGATTAACTCTAATTTAGTGTGAGGGGTTATTTAACTCTGAATTAGTGTTGATTAACTCTGAATTAGTGTGAGGGATTATTTAACTCTGAATTAGTCAGACTGATTATTAAACTCTGAATTTGTGTGAGGGATTATATAACTCTGAATTAGTGTGAGGGATTATTGAACTCTGAATTAGTGTGAGGGTTATTTAACTCTGGAACCAAGAAGACTTTAAAGGACAAAGCTCTTGGAAAGTGGCCGTCTGCCAGGACCAGCTGGGGATTTTTCACAGAGTCTTAAACACTTTTGAGAATACAATTAAATTGATAATTTAGTCTTTGATCTGTGCAACCCAGCCAAGATCAGTAATATATTATCCAAGAGTCAGGGTGAAAACCCTCAAGGTTAGATTATTGTTATTATTTGCTAAATGGGTGCCCAAACAGTGAAACACTGAAAAGTGGTTAACTAGTCCAAATCTCAGCAGAAAGAATACTGCTCCTGCTGCGACCCAAGGTTCATCTCTGACACAGGACGCCTCCTTCTTTCTCTGAGGAGCAGATGTGACGAGACACACCTCCTATGCTGAGACTCAGGGGAATTAGCTCAAATGGTAGAGCGCTCGCTAGGCTAGGCAAGGCTCAAGAAAACTAGAAGCTAAGCCCTTGTCAGCTAGCAAACAGGGCTTGATTTTATGTCATGTAGTGACGGCAGTAGTCTGATTTTTTTTTGTTGTATTACAGTAAGGGTGAACCGTTCCTGGGGATACTGCAATACCAGGTTGATGCAGGTCGAGGCAACCTCAATGACCACAGGAGGCGATCGCTGTCTCCACCACCAGTAAGATTAAAGCGCAGATACTACACTTGATCTTAGCCAAAAGGCCAAGAAGCGATGCTTGCGAACACTTATAAGGAGGAGTGGGGTTCCTTCTGCTGTGACCCACAGTAGGGGTTCAGAACACCTTGGAGGAAGTCGGTCAACTGTGGCTGCTGTACAGTGGCTGGTGTCTGCAACTGACGCTAAATTGTGTGACTGGTTCTCTGCGCTGCTGCAGTGTAAGTTGCAGTTAGGTTGTGTGTTTATTTTTAGCTGATAAGCTCAAACATTGCTTTACACAATTGATCAGGGAAAGCGCGCAGTCCCCACTACCATAAATTATGCAGTCGAGATTCCCACATTTGGGGAATTCGCACGGGTCAACCCATCCTGAAGTGCAATGGACAAGCCTCGCCATGGGTGAACCACCTTCATGATCATGGTATCGCCCCTGCCAGGTAAGTATGAGTTGCTAATTTAAGAGGAAACAGAGGTTTCCTCAGACATGCCAGTGAGGCCACGGGGCCCCGATGGGGGTATCTTTGGCGAAGCCTGAGCAGCCCAGCTCAGATCAGGCAAACTGTAAGCCGGACACAGCTCAGCTCTTCTGATGGTCTCATTCCAGATCCTATCCATCGTCGCCACTCCCAAAGTGAACCTCTACATCTTCAGCTCTGCTACCTCTAGCTCTTCCTCCTGTCTTTTCCTCGGTGCAACTGCTGGTCTCACTACTGTCCTGTAAACCTTTCCTTTCATTCTCGCTGGTACTCTTTAATCACACAACACACCTGACACTTTTCTCCACCCATTCCAACTTGCCTGCACACGCTTCTTTACCTCTTTTCCACACTCTCCATTGCTCTGGACTGTTGAAACTAAGTACTTAAAATCCTGCACCTTTTTTTGCCTCTTCTCCCTGTAACATCACTGTTCCACTTGGAATTCTTTCATTCACACACACAATTTGTGAAAAAGACTGGTGTTCAACACAAAGCCCTGTTTACAGTCTGGCTCCGCCCCTATACTGCAACTACCTGATACAGTAATGGACAAACTCCAGGCCACGCCATTTTCACTAATCACGACAGGAAACTTTGCGCAGTGGCAGTATTGTAGCCCATGAGGTTTATCCGAGGCACGATTATTGCTAGTTGAAAACTTTGCAATACCCGCCTGGATGACTTGAAATATGATGACTATGGCCATTTTTTGATAGTCTCTGTGTTTGGTGAATGTAATTATGTTTGAGCTTTAGAAAGCTCAATTATGTTTGAGCTTTCTAAGGCTATACCAATTGCGTGGTAATTTGTTCTAAGTAAAACTGTTCTCAAAGACTAGGGAAACTGTCATGGGTATCTCATGGCCCTACATTTTGACAATTAATGTGTTTGGTCCTTTGGACCTTAAAGTGACAAACAGAAACATGCACATATTTTATCCAGATCCCACTGAGTGTCTCCACACATTTTGGAAAACAATCTGCAAATTTATTAATGAGAACTGGCTTCAAGTGTATCATGCCAATTAGATTTGGCCACTTGACCCCGTGACAGGACTGCGTGGGGCTACTGGTCCTCGGACACCCGGGCTTCCCAGCTCTACGCTCTGGTCTCTCTTCAGATCGCATAAATCTTTCGCCTTTTACTAAAGATTTCAGGAGAGGACAGCAAGAGACTGTCCCAAATTTTTGATGTTCTACCTAACTGTGGGGCTTACCTAATGTGTCATAAGTGAAACTGTCCCACTGCTCACATACATATCCTGCACCACACTAACATACTTGTCTGCCACTCCAAACCTCTTCATACAATACCACAGCTCCTCTCCTGGCACCCCGTCATTCATCAAAGTATATATTGCATCTGTAGTGCTTTCTTGGCATGAAACCACACTGCTGCTCACAGATGATCACTTCTCCTTAGCCTAGCTTCCACTACTCTTTCCCACAACTTCATTGTATGACTCATCAACTTAATACCTCTTTACTTTCCACAATTCTGTCCTTCTCCCCTTGTTCACAGCCTACTTGTGAAGCATTAGCACTAACAACATTCAACATCACACCTTCAATTTCCAGCATCAGACTCATCATTTTATCTGACATTCTCCGTACCTCCAGAACATTCTTTATAAACTCCTCCTTCAGGATCACTCCTACTCCATTTCCCTTCCTGTCCACACCACGATAGAACAGTTTAAACCCTGCTCCTTCGGGCCCCACTGGCATGTAAATACACCATTAAAGATGGCTTAATTTATACCTGAAAAAGACATGTGTTCAACACAGAGACCTGTTTACAGTCTTGCTCCACCCCTATACTGCATTTACCTCAATACATTAATGGAGAAATTCGGGTCACCCCATTTTTATTAATTATGACAGCCAGCTTTGCACTGTGCCTTGCGCTAGGCTTATCCCAGCTCAGATCAGGCAAACTGGAAGCTGAATACAGCTCAGCTCCGCTAAGCTAGAGCAGCCTGGAAGCTGAGCCCTGCTCAGGTGGGCTAGAGCAAACTGGAAGATGATCCACTTCTTTCAGGCTCAAGCAAACTGGAAGCTCTGCTCAACAAGGCACAGGCAAACTGGAAGTTGAGCCCAGCTAGGCAAGGGTCAAGAAAACTGGAAGCTAAGCCCTGGTCAGCTAGCAAACAGGGCTTGATTTTGGCATTACCTCATGTAGTGACGGCAGTAGTCTGATTTTTAATTTTTTTTTTTACAGTAAAGAGGGTGCACCGTTCCTGTGGATACTGCAATACCAGGTCGATGCGCGGAGTGGACGGAGCAAGCCCCTGATTCCATCTCCCTGTCACAAAAATCAATTTAATATGTGGTCCCCGGGTAGGGGACGTATCAGATATTAATTGATAAGAACAGATTTTTTTCTTTTGAAAAAAGTTTATTGACTCACATACAATTTTTCTCACACGTTTTACATTTGTTTAAAAACACATTTTAAGATATAGTTGTAAAAAAATAGTAAAATATCACAATTAAAATGTGCGTCTAGTAAAACAATGTCAGATAAAAAACAGTGTGTCAAATAAAAGTGTTTTTAAAAGGGAGTGCAGCTGTTAAAAGTACATTTTGTGCAGGAGCGGGGTGAGCCCTTTCCATGGATAACTCATCCCACTCTCCCAAACATTTGATCTCTCGGGAACCTGTCATGCTCAGAGGAGATCCCCACCCTGCTGCTTCTTCCCACCTGCCTCTCCCGGAGAGCCAGGCCGTTGCTGCTTGACCATTTGTTGTGTGGCTTCGGTCACCTTCATCCGAATGGGCACAGAGGCGATTCTTCTTTGTGACTGTGTCCTAGGGCCCGCCACCTGCAGCTACAGTCTCTCGGACCGTAGCTGCTGCCTTTCGGATCACAGCCACGGGGGGGATCTGCATGTGCTTTCCTACCACCAGGTTTCTGGAGGTCCATATGGCGTCTTTGATGGCAGCGAGGGTGAGCCACATTTTTGCAAAGTCCTTTTTTGTCATGCTCAGACCATGGCTCACCCCATACAGCACCAGTTGGGCTGTGAGGACCTCCCCTGCTGGCAGGTACGGGAATTGCAAGGAGCCGGCTGTTGCCCACTGGTCTACGGCAGCGCTGCACTCCCAGAGCAGATGCTGCACCGACTCGGGCGCGCCACAACCCGGTCGGGGGCACGTGGCATTCTTGGACATGCCCCGGGAGTGCATGACGGACCTGACTGGGAGAATCTCATGAGCCACCATCCAGGACAGGTCCCGGAGTCTGTTTGAGAGAGCAGGATGGTTGACGTTCTGCCAAACTATGGTGGGCTCGCCGAATGCGAGCCCGCGCACTGGACTCACCGGTTCCCGCTCCTGCACAACAGCGATTAAAAGACGATGATTAGTTAAAGTCTGCAACTCCTCCTGCTCTAGGTTAAAATGCTTTAGAAAGGTGGGGATAAAAGCATAAAACTCAGGCAGGTTAAAAGACACTGGAACTTTAAGATCAATGGGTAAGAGTTTTCTCCTTCGTAGATAGGAACCCATCCAGAATTTGGCCATTGCCGATGTCTTTGGGTTTCCGGATGGGTCCTTACAAAGTGCCATGTGCAGTGCTGTAAATTTTGCCCCAAGAAATAGATATAGGTTGGGGACTCCTTTTCCTCCATTTTCTTTTGTTTTTTTCATTGTTTCCCTCCTCAGTCGTTCCCACTTGGAGCCCCACAGGAAGTAAAAGATGGCTCTCTCCAGAGTTAAAATCACTCTCCTAGGGGGAATAAAAACGGAGCTGATGAGTAGAAACAACGGTAAAATCACTGCCTTGATGATTAAAACCTTCCCTTCCATGGTCAGTCCTCTAAGAGTCCATAACCCCAGTCTTTGGGGTCCTTACTTTCCCTTACACGTCGGCCCAATTTAAACTCCCTCCCCCTTCCCCCGGTCAAATTTAATCACCAGTATCTTTTGTCCTTGGGTCACGGTAAGGGAGAGTCCTGCAGTCTCGTCAGGGGTCCAGGGTCCGTAATATTGGGCTTGGGTCTTGTTTCTGTTTAATTTGGACTCAGAGGCTCGTCCAAACAAGTCAGTCAAGTCCAGTATCCTGCTGACGGATAAAAGATCGGTGCATAAGACATTCACGTCGTCCATGTATAAAATGCATTTGGAGGTGAGCCCTCCCCCCACCCGGGATGCCCACCCCCCTGATTCGTTGGTCCCTTCTCAAGGTCTGTGCCAGTGGTTCAATACAGAGTACATACAGGAGGGCAGATAACGGACAACCCTGTCGGACACCGCAGTTGATTTGCACTGCTTTTGTCAGATGCCCGTTAACCACAAATTTGCTGGTGATGCCTCGGTACAGCAGTCCCACCCACGCTATAAACCTATCGGGAAGACCCACTTTTTGCAGTACCTCAAAGAGGTACTGGTGCGAGACCCGATCAAAGGCTTTCTCAAAATCTAAGTTAAGGACTACTAGCCGAATGTTTCTGTCTCTCGCATAACAGATGGTGTCTCGGATCAGTACGAGGCTGTCGGTGATCTTCCTCCCTGGGATGGCACAGGCTTGATCCGGGTGAATCAATTCCTTTAAAACCAAAGACAAACGTGAGGCTAAAATCTTACTAAAAAGTTTACAGTCCAGATTTAAAAGGGTTATAGGTCTCCAGTTAGTCAAGTCCGTCTTGTCTTTGTCCTTGGGGAGGAGAGTCACTATCCCTAATCTAAAACTGTCTGGTAGTCGGCCTAGTCGTCAAAATCCATTAAAACAGTCAATAAGTCCGGTGCTAAAATGTCCCAAAAGGTTAAATAAAATTCCACTGGGAGGCCGTCCGCTCCCGGGGATTTTCCTTTTTTAAAACTTTTTATGCATTTACTTAACTCTAATAGGGTAAAACTTTGGGTTAAAAGCACACCGTCTGTTATTTTGTTTTCAATGAATTTTAAAACTTCCTGTAAGGTGTCTTTGTGGGTTTCTTTTTTACTGTACAATTGTTGGTAAAAGATTTCAACAATTTATTTTATTTCCTCTGTTGTTTCAGCCATTTTGCCATCTTCTTTCTTTACTTTTAAAAACGTTTTACTTTTTGTTAAAATTTTCTTAAAGAAGTACCTTGTACACTTTTCACCTTCCTCTGTTTCTTTTTCTTTACTCCTTAGAATAAATCCTTTGCTTTTAATTTCTGCTAAAACCGACATTTCTTTTTTTACTTGTTGTATTTCTTCATTAAAATCAAGTCCATTTTGTTTTAAGTTAAAATACCGTTGGAGGCGTTTTTGCAGTCCCATCATGCGTCTATTTTCTTTCTCCTTTTTTCTTTTTCCTGCCTGTCTAAAAAAGATTTTTGTCCTCGTTTTCACCATTTCCCACCAGTGTGCTCGTGTCTCATGCAAGTCCTGAAGGGTCTGCCACTCTTGGTAATGCTCCCTGTACTGACGGACCACGTCTAGGTCTTGTAACAAGGAGCAGTTGAGTTTCCACAGACCACTTCCTGAAGTCACACCAAGGGAGAGTGAAAGAGTGCAGGATAGCATCAGGTGGTCTGAGAAAAAGACAGGGATTAATTTAGCATCAGTGGGTGGGCAGTCCCTGGCAAAAACATAGTCAATACGAGAGGCTCTGGTGCCATCACCACTGAACCAGGTGAAGCCCTCCTCTCTGGGATGCATGGTTTTAAAACAGTCCTCTAATTTAAAATCCCTATACATCCCCTGCAGTAAAACTGATGTCTTGTCAAGTTTAAAATCCTCTGCCCTTTTCCTGTCCTTCCTGGTTAAAATACAGTTAAAATCACCAGCTAAGATAAAAGGTGTTCTGCCTAGCATGTGGGACTGCAATTCTTCTAAAAGATCATACCTGCTGTTTTTGTCGTTAAAACCATAAATATTTAAGAGTTTAAAATCCTGTCCCATAAAAGTCAGATGTGCTAAAAGTGCCCGTCCGTCTCTCACCACAGTGCTGCCCTTCACCGCCACCAGAGGATTATTGATTAAAATGGCCACTCCATCATTTTTGTTTTCATTTGAGCCCAAATTAGATTAGATTAGATTAGATTCAACTTTATTGTCATTACACAAGTACAGGTACAAGGCAACAAAATGCAGTTTAGGTCTAACCAGAAGTGCAATAGCAGCAAAGTGCAGGATATATACAATGGTTGCATACGACTGGAGAGACCCCGAGCCTCGCGATGTACTCGCCCCGCCATCTTGGATCTAATCTAAATGGATGTATGCGGCCACATTTCCTCCCATTCCCTGTAGTGAGTTAAAAAAGGTATTGCACATTCTTGTAATAAAAACACATCTGATTTAAAAGTTTTAAGACAGGATAAAACACTTTGAGCTCTAACTCGCGACTTCACACTTCTCACATTGATGGTAGAGATAGTGAGCGCCATGAGTATGGTTAAAAACAAGTATGACATTTTATAAGATAAAACTAGGTCGAAGAAAATCTAAAACGCACTTAAAACACAAGTAAAAGGGGCCATTGTCATGTACTTTGTAAATGGGGCTCAGCCTTCTCTCTTGTCAAGGAGAGGGAAGGGGGTTTAGCCACATTTCCCCTCCTTCCTTTAGGGATGGGCATCGGCCGTGGGGTTGATTGTACGGCTATTGACAAGAAAGAGACCTCATTGGGTGAACCGGAGGGGAAGACTCTGGGCTCCTCCACAGAGGTACTGTCTGAGAGAGTCTCAACTCTTCCCCTCTTCTCCGAGAGTGATGCACTCTCAGAGACGATTCAGATAAAGGCCTCTTGGGGTACTGGGCAGTGTTGAGGAGGACTTCAGTGCTGTCTTCTGAACTAGTTTCGGTCTCTGCCACCATTAGCTCCTCCTCTTCTGGGTGCTCAGAGGGAGGAGGCTCTGTGGGCCCCTGCCCCTCTCCCTCTGTACACCCAGAGGGAGGGGCCTCCACAGGGCCTGCCCAGCCTCATTCACTTCTCCCCCAATCACAGATTCTGGTGGGAGATTTGAAATTTGTGGAAACGCCTCTTCAAATTGCTTTTTTCCCAATTCTAAATGTGTGCCATTTAGTCTATTTTCATTTAGTTTTCCGGCCTTCAACTTGTTGGCAAAAGATTTTGGGCAATCTCTGTAGAGATGGTTGGAATCTCCACAGAGGTTGCACTTTCTGCCATTGGTACAGTTTTCATAAACATGTCCAATTTCTCTACACTTACCACAGACCACTTTAGTGCAAACCTCCACCAAGTGCCCATGCTCACCACACTTGCGGCAGAGTTTAGGTTGTCCTTGATAGTGTATGTAGCCACGGTTTTCTCCCAGAACTATCATTGAAGGCAGGTGTTTCAGGCCTTGGTAGCCCTGGGGGTCCTGCCATTGCTGGGTGGAGGACCCTCCAGCTGCCATTCCAAATGCCATCCACTTCTCTAACCTTGATAGCCTGACCTTTAACTGTGCAATGTCTGCCCAGCCACAAACAAATGTCCTCTGCACTCACAGTTTCATTGAACATCCTGACTATGACATGTTTCAGGGAATTGTCAGTCAAGCTCTCAACAGTGAATGCTGAAAACTGGGGTTTTTCATTTTCAAAGCGGTTCCAAAATTCTTTTAACAAAATGGCCGAACGGAAGCTCACATCAAAGCCTTTGTTAAAAGGCAGTGTAAGTATGCAATTTATCTCATCTGGGCTAAATTTCAGGGTTTTCTGGATAAGCTTTTTGGAAAAATCTAATCGTGAAATTTCCATGGGTTGCCCATTAAAAACTTGGATAGTAAAACGTACGCTCTGGTGCCTCCTCCTGCCGGCATACCTAGCCGACATTTTGGAGGTGCTAACAGCCTAAAACCAACTAAAATTGACAATAAATAGCTAAAAGACACAATAAAAGACTACTTACCCAAATGTGCAGGAGTGCAGTTGTGCAAAATGTGCTACAGATCCCCGAGGTGCTGAAAAATATTAAATCAACAAATACAATACAATACAATCTCCTCCCAAACAGTCAATTAAAAGATAGAAGCCACTGCAGGCAACCACCTCAATGACTACAGGAGGCGATCGCTGTCTCTACCACCGGTAAGATTAAAGCGCAGATTTTTTTTATTTTATTTGTTATACACCAAATCAATAATACACAGACATTGCATTAGTCAATTATACATTATGAGTTTCCCTTCAAACTAAACATAACACTGTTCCTAAACAAGCCCAGAACCAAAAACTACTTCAGCATGAGATTACAAATATATATACACCACATTGTACAGAAACAAAAACACCCCAATTAAACCAAATGGACAGCACAAAAACACTGTCACCCCCATCTATCCCACCCCAACTTTCTGCAACCTCCATATTCTTTTTGTTTCCTCCTCTTGAAACACACCTCAAAAGCCTTTACCTCTGCTGACAGTTTCCCAAGTAATTTTTCAAACAATCTTTCTGGTTCTGAGCGAGGAATCTGTTTCCTCAAATTTGCTGTTCTCCTTTCCCACAAAATATATTTCCCCTCTGAAATTGTGCTCCATATAACTCTCCTTCGCTTCCCTTCAAACCCCTCTAATCCCCGCCCATACAGTACTAAATCCCTTGTTATGCCTGGTCCCTTCCACCTCTCCCACCACTGAGCTACCGACCTCCAGAGGCTTACGGCCCCCGGACATGACCACAGAGCATGCTCCACCGTCTCTTCCCCGCCACAACCCGTAGGGCACAAAGGAGACCTGCCCGAGCCGTGCCTGTAGAGCCTCTCTCTCCCAGGGCAGCTAACCAGTTGATATCTTTACAAAACCCTGTTATATAAGATGACTGCAACATCTTCCAGTTCACCTCCTGTGGTATTACCGTTTTTTGCATTCCATCCACTAGCCCTTCAATCAGTCTGTGGTATAGTTTTCTGTGTTCTAAAATCAAGGACTGTTCCAGACACCAAGGCTTCTGCGCAATGAAGGCCGCTGCACAGCTATAATGCACTGGCCTGTCTGTTGACCATGGCCTCGCACTCTCCAATTGCCCAAAGACCTTAACGGAAACCCTAGCCAAAACTGGGCCAGAAACCTTGCCTTGTGTTCACTCTCACGTGATACTAATCGAGCTGTCCAGGAGCAGAAGATGGCCTCCATCTTTGTTGGAATACAAGGAACCCCCCTACCACCATCTCTTGTCAACTTGTACATCTGCCACCTAGCAACCATCTCTGTGCTGTTCCTCCACAAAAAAGAAAACACCAATTTCTCCAACCTTCTCCCAAGCCAAAACGGAACAGGGAAAACATAAGCTAAGTAATTCAGGGTTGGAAGCAGATCTGCCTTTACAACCTCAAGCCTACCCCACAAAGACAATCCCCTAGTGCTCCACCTTCCCATCTTACCCTTCACTACTTGCAATCTCGCCTCCCAGTTCTCCTTGGCACTGTCTTTCCTAAAAATTGGACCCCAAGAATTTTCAGCCTGTCTGCACATATGCTATAACCTCCTCTGACCTCTGTCTTGGTGGCCCACAAACCAAAAACATGACTGATGACTTACCTACATTCACCCGTGCCCCAGTTACCTGACAAAACTCATCTATGATTCCACCCGCCGCCTCAAAGTTGCGCTCCGAAGTAAAAAACAAGGTAGTTTCATCTGCATAGGCAGCCACTTTAGCACATATGCCTCCACCACCAGGCAAATGGATGCCCCTGAAATCTGTTGCCCCCCTCAAGGCCCCCAGCAGAGGTTCTAATGATAAAACGTAAAGGAGGGGGGACAAAGGACAACCCTGCCTCACTCCCCCTAGCTGTTCCACCTTTCCTGTAAAATGGCCATTAATCCCTATTTTACTAAAAGACTTCCTATACAGCAACCTAACCCACGCCCTAAACACCGGACCAAACCCTGCACGTTCCAAAATGGCATCTAGAAAGGAATGGCTAACCCTGTCAAAGGCCTTCTCCTGATCTAGGTTCAAGATGGCTAAATGAAGCTGCCTTTGCTCAGCCCAGCTGATTACGTCCCTGACTAGAGCTAAATTCATGGAGACTGACCTGCCCGGTACCCCACACGTCTGGTCTGCCTGTACAACCGCTCCTATGACCTTCTTCAGTCGCTCAGTCAAGACTTTCGCCAATACTTTGTAATCTGTGGTCAGCAGTGTAATAGGCCTCCAATTCCCTAACTCTTCCTTATCCCCTTTCTTATATAATAATGTTACCAACCCAGTTCTCATCGTTTCAACCAGCTCACCTATTTCTAAGCATTCCTGGTACACTCCCACCAATTCCTTTCCCACTGTTGCGTTACGTTATCTTACTGTTGCAGTTAGCGTTGTTTTCTGAAGAATAAGTAGACAGGAGATGTATTATCTTTAGTCGTCCTCGGCATATTTTATTAAACTGGCTGGCGACACACCTGTCTCACAGTCATACAGCATTTTGCAAGAGAACTACCGTAAGTCACTAGGACAAACATAATTACGCAAACGCGTTTTCAATTTCTGTGGCATACACATATGTGTAACAAAAAAACAGTATAACATCACATTGTATACAACTGAGAACATATTGAACATATTTTTAACACTCCCACTTGTGCTCAGGTTGCTATAAATGTAATAACACAAAAAAATAATAAATAAAAGGAATGTGTAACTCTGTCATACACATACTAACCTCCAAAAAGAACATCTGCAAATCTTTTCAATTTCAGCTTATTTACAGGTTTGGTCATTACATCAGCAATCATATTATCAGTAGAACAATACATCAATGTTACTCTTCCCTCATTCACAATAGATCTGATAAAGTGCTACTTTATGTCTATGTGTTTGCATCTTCGTCTGTTTACAGGGTTTTTAGCGAGAGCGATTGTTCCTTGATTGTCCTCATGTACTACAGTTTGTGTGTACTTGTAGTTATCAATGCCTTCCAGTAACTGTTCTAGATATAAACACTCTTGTATGGTTGAAGCCAACGCCATATATTCAGCTTCGCATGTTGATAGTGCAACAGTTGGCTGTTTTCTAGTCTTCCACGAGACTAGAGAGCTGTTCTGACTAAGATTCACACAGTATCCCGTAGTACTGCGCCTGTCTCGGGTATCAGCTGCCCAGTCAGCATCACTGTAGGCTAGTATACCTAGTTTTTCACAGTCATTTCTCCTAAAACTTAACCCTTTCTCTGCTGTGCCTTTGAGATACCTAAGTACATGCTTCACAGTGATCCATTGTTCTTCTGTAGGTTCAGCTAAATACTGTGATAACCTGCTCACTACAAAACTCAAATCTGGTCTGGTGCAAGTAGTCAGATATATAAGACTTCCTACAGCTTCTCTGTACATTCTGGCATCTTTCATCTTTACTGCGTTCTCAGTATATTCTAGCTTTTGTTGCAAGGTGTTTCTCTGGTCTTACAGTCTTGCATATTAAAACGTAGAATTATCTTGTTTGTGTACTTTTCCTGTGTCATTTTTACACATCCATCTGATTGGCTAAAATCGATACCTAGAAAATGTTTGAGTTTGCCCATATCTTTCATTTTAAACTTTTCTGCAAGAATCTCTTTCACTTCTTTCAATTTTTCTTGATTGCTTGCAGCAATGATTAAGTCATCGACCCATGTAATTATGATCACTTTACCTTCTTTGGAATCTTTTGCATAAACACAGTGATCTGCTGGGTTTTGTGTGAACCCATTTTCAGTTAGGCAATCGTGCAAAACTTTATTCCAGTTTCGTCCAGACTGTTTTAAACCGTAAAGTGATTTCTCTAGCTTGTAAACTATACCCTCTTTCTCTTGATAACCCTCTGGTGGTTTAATGTAGATCTCATAGTCTATGGGAGCGTGTAAATACGCTGTTTTCACGTCCATTTGGTGTAGGATTAAATTTTCCTGTGCTGACTTCTGTAGCACCACTCTTACGCCACAAATCTGCCGTGGGTGAAAAAGTCTCCCATAGTCGATTCCCATTCTCTGGTTGTAACCCTTGGCCACAAACCGTGCTTTGTATTTATCTTTTCCATTTACATCAGACTTAATAGAGTAAACCCATCTACCTCCCACTGTTTTCTTACCTATTGGCAGTGTCATTGGGGTAAACGCTTTGTTCTCGCTTAGAGACTGGATTTCCTCATCCATGGCTTTTATCCATTCTTTTGAGTTTGTTGATCTCATTGCTTCCTCAAAAGTTTGTGGAATACCACACACCGCTCTGCAGCAATAGTCTCCGTGATATTAACCCCGTCACTATCACTGTCTTCAGTTACGGTCATCTAAGTAACTTGGCTTTTTCCTTTCTCTAGTTGGGAATCTCCTACTCTGGTGTTCACTATTTGTCACACTCTGTTGTGTTTGATTGTGGTCATTAGGCGTCATTACTTCACCTGGACTGTCACAATGTGTACTCCTACTCTGTACTCTTGTCTCTGGGGTATTTTCGGTAACACTACTCTGAGTAACCTCACTAGTCTTAGAATTCACACTGCTGTAGCCATCGCTAGATATGGCTCGCATGTTTGCGCCTGTTTTTCCACAGCTGTTTTTCTCACAAACTTCACTAGCCTGTGTTTTTGTACTTTGTTTGTATCTGGATGATACACCAAATACGCCTGGCTGTTCTTGTCGTAACCTACAAAACGGCCCTGGTCACATCTGGAGTCAAATTTTCCTTTGTCCTGTTTATATGCGTAACACATAGATCCAAACTTTTGCATTTTTGACACATTTGGCTTCTTATTTGTCAGTAACTCATAAGGAGTTTGCCCTGTACGCCTGTTAAAACATCTGTTTCTTACCACTGCTGCTGTTTGCACCGCGTAGTGCCATAGCTGCTTTGGCAGTTCACTTTCAGTTATCATGCATCTACCCATCTCAAAAAGAGTACGCCAACCTCTCTCTGCAGTCCCATTCTGGTGTGGGGAATATGGAGCTGACGTTTCAGCTTTCGCTCGATGGCCTTTTGTACCACACTTGAAGCATACCATCTCTGTGTCGTCCCTGACCCAGCCACGAGCACTCGTCTTTGCGGGCTGTCGTCTGGTTTTCCCTTGGGTTTTCATCACGCTGTCGCTCGATTCAGCTGCTTTTATCTTTTCTGTTTCTTCAAAACTACGTAGTTTAGTCTTGAATTCAGCAAAAGTGATTTTGTCATCTGTATGCGCCATATGTATCGCAAATGGTTTAAAACTCTCAGGCAATCCCTTTAAGACCATAGCCACTAGCAGTCCATCTCCTAACGTTTCACCTGCGTTTCGCAGCGCCGTATGGCTGTCTCTGCTCTGATGATATAGTCCATTACACTTTCATCATTTGCCTTTTGAAGCGACGTTAACATGGTGTACAAGCTGATTATGCGGGCTTTCCCTTCCCTGCATAATACCCTCTTAATATTTCTAGGGCTTTTCTTCCGTTGTTGGGCGCATCCCTCATAACTAATGAGAGGCTTTTATCATCTAACAGTAGAATCAACTCAGCATATGCGTCAGCATTTTTCTTTGCATCCGCTGCTATCTCCGCTTCTGACTGCGGTTCTTTTAGCACTGTGTTCTTTAGTCCTGATAAATGAAAATGTCCCAACATTTTGGTCTCCCAAAGTTCATACTTAGTCTCATCTCCGTCGAATGTCAGCCGAGGTAAATTGTACGTCCTCCGTTGTTCTGCCATGTTAGCACGTGGTTAACTTATCTTCTGAAAAAACTCCTGGGCCCGTAACCTGTTGCGTTACGTTATCTTACTGTTGCAGTTAGCGTTGTTTTCTGAAGAATAAGTAGACAGGAGATGTATTATCTTTAGCCGTCCTCGGCATATTTTATTAAACTGGCTGGCGACACACCTGTCTCACAGTCATACAGCATTTTGCAAGAGAACTACCGTAAGTCACTAGGACAAACATAATTACGCAAACGCGTTTTCAATTTCTGTGGCATACACATATGTGTAACAAAAAAACAGTATAACATCACATTGTATACAACTGAGAACATATTGAACATATTTTTAACACCCACCCATGGAAAGATCTTTTCATAAAACGAGACTGGGAGACCATCACAACCTGGAGCCGTGCCTTTCTTCAATGAGGCTACTGCAGAGCTCACTTCTTGCAGGGTCAATTGCCCCTCCAGTGTTCTGCTTTCCTCCTCCCCTAAACACCCTTCCAGACACTCCATAAACTTCCCATACTCTGTTGCTGTGGGAGTTCTATTGCTGAACAATTCTCTATAAAACCCCTCAGCCACCCCAAGCATCCCCTTCACCGATGTCTGCACCCCTCCTTCTCCCCTCAAACCCTCTATATAACTTCATAAAGCCGCTTCCTGATGCTTGAACCTTGCAAAAAGGACTTGGCTTCCTCACAGTAGTGGCTCTTCAGTGCTTCCTGCAAATACCTGGCCCTTGACCATCCCTGAGCTGTTCCCAAAGCACCACCTGCCCATAATGTCTGTAGCTGTTCTGACCACTCACTAACTATTTATCGCTTGCTCCTTGCCTTCTCCCTACCCCAGTTCCGACAAAAGAAAGCTACCCTCTCCTTAAACCCCTCCCACCACTCCCTTTTTGATTGAAACAAGCCTTGCAAGTTTTTCCAACCGGCCACTAAATTAAAAAGAGCTATACAAAAAATCTTGTCTTCAAAAAAGGAAGTATTGAACCTCCACGCCCCCCTCCCACGGCCAACGCCCCCCACCTCCACCCAAACCCCCACCAGACAGTGGTCTGAACACCACATAGGGACTTGAGTGTAATTAAAGACCTTCACATGTGACAGCAAAAAAAGGTAATCCAAACGACCCGCCTCCTGCCTACTGTTTTGCCAGGTGCAGGTGGGTACCCTCCTTCCTGCTCCCCGAAAAGAGTCACAGAGTGAGAAGCCCGCCACCAACCGAGCCAGCACGTTGCCTGAGACATTATCCAAAGACACGTTAAAATCCCCGCTCAAACTCTCCAAGAATCCCTCCCTCTCACCCAATTTGCTTGGAGCATAAACGTTAACAAACCGAAAGGCAATTCCCCTCCACCTCACATCCACTACCACTACCCTCCCTGGTCTGATGACAATAGCAGACTCGATAACAAAGTCCCATGAATAAAATAAAATACCTACACCATCTGCATTGACATTTCCCACCCCCCAAAAGGAAGGCCCCTTTTCCCACCCTGCAGTAAAAACCGAGACATCATTTTTATCCTTCAAATGGCATTCTTGCAAAAAACATACATCCAAGTTTGACATTTTTAAAGACAGAAATATTGCCGTCCTTCTTTGTACCATTTTTAGACCTCTTGCATTTAAAGTAGCCACCTTTAAACACACCATTTAAACCAAAGATTTGAATTGAAAAGAATAAGAAAAACCCTGACAAAATCCATCAAACCTTTACATGCCTTCTTTTTGTCCTAAACATTTTTTCCCCTCCTTCCCCATTACTTCAGTCCATACCCCTTCTTCCCTTCCCCCTTTATCTTCTCCAAAAATGATGTGTCCTTTTCCAAATCCTCCCCACAGTCACCCCACTCTCCCCCTCCCCCCTTTCCCCCATGTCCATCTCTTCCTGTGCCACCTTGTGTTGGATCCGTCCGAGAGCAGGTTCCGGGTTCTGAACTTTACTGCACTTCCCTCCCCAATCTCCAGTCACAGTCTCACCAAGTTTCCTTCTCCTCCCGCCTTGACCCGTGTCCGGTCCCATCTGGCCCCGCACCTTCTCCCTTATTGAGGGAAAATTCGCTAGACCGCCTGTAGACTCCTCCGTCTCCTGCTCCGTCTCTCCAATAAAGCCACACAGAACCTCGGCGACATCAATGTCTGACCACACCTGCGAGGGATTCATCTGTAGCTCCTTCCCACCATCCCGCCTCTCCACCACTTCCTCATCTACATTTTCCATCGTCTGCCCTATTTCAACTCCATCCCCTGCCCCCTCCCGAAGGTCCCTCTTCTCCACCCTCTGCCTCCCCAGGTACACTCATCAACAGTTCCTCAAAGTCGGCTTGCAGTCCTTCTCCTTCCTTAAAAAGGCTGGCGTACGTTCTCCTTCTGCTAGGACAGTTCCGATACAGGTGGTCAGTCCCTCCACATAAACTGCAAGTTTTTGGCTTAGGGCAAGCTGTCGCCATGTGTTCAGCAGATCCACAAAAGCGGCATCGCTGTCCTGTGCAATCCGCCTTTACATGCCCCTGTTCACCGCACCTTCTACAATAGACCGGTTGGCCAGGATAGTGCAAAAAGCCTCTGTTTGAGCCAATAAAAAAGGACCCAGGTGGATGAAGTAGACCGTCTGGCGAAGCTGCGCGCAACTTTACCATCTTCTTTTACCAGTCCATATCCCAAACCGGTCTTTCAAACGCTCACCTCCATTCACCGTCTCACAATACCTTGCCAGAAACATTTGTACATCCCCATCCTCCACAAAAGGATTGTACAGGTGGATCGTTAGTGGCAAGGAATCCTGAGCAAAAGCAGGGTAGACGTGCAGGCCAGTTAGGACGCTGGGTTGTCTTTTTCTTCTCCCATGAGCCGTAAAATGTGATACAGTCACCAAGTTGGAAAAAAGTCAAATCCATAAATCCCGAGGTTCAAAAGTCTTGTAGACAAAATATCAAAGAAGTTGAAATACCAAAGATTTCCCTCAGTACCTCAGTCACCACGAAGTCTCTCCCGAATCTTTTCTTTACTTCAACCGGTGCATCCGCTTTAACTTGAATTCGGACCGTGTTTTCAGCCGCACCATCCTGGTCGGCAAGGGTCTGCGCTCTCTCCGCGTTCATTTGCTTGATCTCAATTGATCTTAGCCAAAAGGCCGAAGCGATGCTTGCGAACACTTATAAGGAGGAGTGGGGTTCCTTCTGCTGTGACCCACAGTAGGGGTTCAGAACACCTTTGACGAGAAGTCGGTCAACTGTGGCTGCAGTACAGTGGCTGGTGTCTGCAACTGACTGTGATTGGTCAGATTGTTTTTCACTGGTGTTTATTGGTTTTTTGTAAAAGAAGAAGGTCGAGGTGTCACCATAACATCATTGATCTGTTTGTGTTTGTGTCGATAATGTCACAGCAAAAACAAAATCCATCTGAAACCTAACGCTAAATTGTGTGCCTGGTTCTCTGCGCTGCTGCAGTGTAAGTTGCAGTTAGGTTGTGTGTTTATTTTTAGCTGGTAAGCTTAAACATTGCTTTACACAATTGATCAGGGGAAAGCGCGAACGCAGTCCCCAACTACCATAAATTATGCAGTCGAGATTCCCACATTTGGGGAATTTGCACGGGTCAACCCATCCTGAAGTGCAATTGACAAGCCTTGCCATGGATGAACCACCTTCATGATCATGCTATCGCCCCTGTCAGGTAAGTATGAGTTGCTAATTTAAGAGGAAACAGAGGTTTCCTCAGACATGCCGAGTGAGGCCACGGGCCCGATGGGAGTATCTTTGGGGGAAGTCTGAGCAGCCAAGCTCAGATCAGGCAAACTAAGCGGACACAGCTCAGCTCTTCTGATGGTCTCATTCCAGATTCTATCCATTGTCGTCACTCCCAAAGTGAACCTCTACATCTTCAGCTCTGCCACCTCTACCTCTTCCTCCTGTCTTTTCCTCAGTGCAACTGCTGGTCTCACTACTGTCCTGTAAACCTTTCCTTTCATTCTCGCTGGTACTCTTTAATCACACAACACACCTGACACTTTTCTCCACCCATTCCAACTTGCCTGCACACGTTTCTTCACCTCTTTTCCACACTCTCCATTGCTCTGGACTGTTGAAACTAAGTACTTAAAATCCTGCACCTTTTTTTGCCTCTTCTCCCTGTAACATCACTGTTCCACTTGGAATTCTTTCATTCACACACAATTCGTGAAAAAGACTGGTGTTCAACACAAAGCCCTGTTTACAGTCTGGCTCCACCCCTATACTGCAACTACCCTGATACAGTAATGGACAAACTCCAGGCCACGCCATTTTCACTAATCACGACAGTATTGTAGCCCATGAGGTTTATCCGAGGCACGATTATTGCTAGTTGAAAACTTTACCCAATACCCCGCCTGGATGACTTGAAATATAGTCGACTATGGCAATTTTTGATAGTCTCTGTGGAGACTTATCTGTTTGGTGAATGTAATTATGTTTGAGCTTTCTAAGGCTATACCAATTGCGTGGTAATTTGTTCTAAGTAAAACTGTTCTCAAAGACTAGGGAAACTGTCATGGGTATCTCATGGCCCTAAATTTTGACAATTAATGTGTTTGGTCCTTTGGACCTTAAAGTGACCAACAGAAACATGCACATATTTTAACCAGATCCCACTGAGTGTCTCAGACCACATTTTGGAAAACAATCTGCAAATTTATTAATGAGAACTGGCTTCAAGTGTATCATGCCAATTTGATTTGGCAACTTGACCCCGTGACAGGACTGCGTGGGGCTACTGGTCCTCGGACACCCGGGCTTCCCAGCTCTACGCTCTGGTCTCTCTTCGGATCGCATAAATCTTTCGTCTTTTACTAAAGATTTCCGTGGAGAGGACAAGAGATTGATGCTCTACCTGACCTTGGGGCTTACATAATGTGTCATAAGTGAAACTAACACTAACATACTTGTCTGCCACTCCAGACCTCTTCATCCAATAAAACAGCTCCTCTCTTGGAACCCCGTCATTCCTCAAAGCATATATTGCATCTGTAGTGCTTTCTTGGCATGAAACCACACTGCTGCTCACAGATGCTCACTTCTCCCCTTAGCCTAGCTTCCACTACTCTTTCCCACAACTTCATTGTATGACTCATCAACTTAATACCTCCAATAATTGCAAGTCCATTGTGAAAAAAATGTCAAAGAAGACCTTCAGAAAGAATGTTGAAGAATTCCCAATGAGCAGGTTTTAGAATAAGAGCAGAACTCCCCGTCGGGGAATCGAACCTCGGTTTTCCGCGCCTGTAAATCTCCAAGACTGGAGAAAGCAGCATGTTCGTGGCTTGAGAACAGACCTGACTTGCGATATAGAGAAGATTCCACTGAATGCGTGGGTTTGCATTCTCTCTTTGACAGGAACATCATAAAATCAGGGGTTTTCAGAGTGAAGGGGCTACTTCGTAGCCAAGAAGTGTGAAGTCCACCGCCTCAAGGCAGTGTAATGTGCCCTCTCTAAATTGTCCTGCACAAAAGGTTATTTTCTACGGAGCCCCTCTGGTCCCACTATGAAAAAAAAAAAAAAAAAATTCCTCCGGTCACACTGTGTAAAAAAAAAAAAAATTTATATATAACTATCTCGTGGCCTCAAGATAAGCTAAGTCGTGGCCTCAAGATAAGCTAAGTCGTGGCCTCAAGATAAGCTAAGTCGTGGCCTCAAGATAAGCTAAGTCGTGGCCTCAAGAAAAGCTAAGTCGTGGCCTCAAGATAAGCTAAGTCGTGGCCTCAAGATAAGCTAAGTCGTGGCCTCAAGATAAGCTAAGTCGTGGCCTCAAGATAAGCTAAGTCGTGGCCTCAAGATAGTGAAGTGTCTGACACATGGACCCTTTGTTATTTAAATGACTGTAATGTAAAATTAAAATGTAAAAAACGAACATTCATCAGTTCGGGAGGACGTCTAGGCGCTGTTTCCTTGCATTACCGTAAAACAGCTAATACGGGAGCACTCCGAAATAAAGGCTTGGCTGGTGTTTTGCGAAACGGGGATGGCTTGACCGCAGTTTTAAATGGACCCTGTACTGTAGTGCAATGTAATACTTCACATTCTGTGCAATATTATCTGTTTTAATATTCAGTGTAATATAGTTTGCTGCAGTTCTGCTTCTATTTATTTACTAGTACTGTTCATCACAATCAATTCAATTCTGTTAATACAGTAATGTAAATCTTGTAGGCTGGATATCCATGGTCCTTTATAACTCTTCTTCATATTTTATAGCATATATTTATGCTTTTTACATGTATATAGGCTACTTGTTTATTTACCAACTTATATTATTATTTATATTTCTTTAAATGTCTTGATGTGCATATCAACTGTGACACAAGAATTGTCCCCTGGGTTATCAATATCAATAAAGATCAATAAAGTATTTCTGATTATGATTTTAAGATAGTCTATAGTAGTGTGCAGACTGGTTCATTAATTATTGAAGTGTTTCACATTTTGGAAAAGCATGTCTGTGTGGCCTACGATAAAACGTCAGCAGAGGGCGTTCTAGGCTTAGGTCACGGTACCTCCACCTGGCTGTATGTATTTATGTGTATTTCCAGCCGGTATTTCCCAGTTGATGGCAAGGAGTTGCAGGAGGAGAATGCATTAGATGAACTTTTGAATAATTGTGACGGCTTTACAGAGGTAAGACTGTTTTAGTTAGAATGTTTGTTAGATGGCAAATTACTGAGTTAAGATAACTGCAAGACTAGATAGGTGTTCAAGCTGGAAGCTTTAGCGATTAGCATAACAAGTTAAGCAGGCTAATTCAACGTTAACAGCTATCAAATCCGGTGCAATTTGTAACGTAGTAACAGACAAAGCCTGGCGGTTCATGTGTTGTTGTATTTAGTTAACGTTAACTAATTGCGTCAACACTAGTTTTTTGACTATTAGTGGATGCAAGCATGTCTGTGTGTGTCAAATCGTTATTAAAATCAAAATCTTAAAGTAGTTCAAAAAATCGTGGTAGGGTTTATTTTGTCCATATCGCACAGCCCTAATTCATTCACTAGTCCATTTTTTTCCCTGATGAGTAGTAAAAGGCCAGCAACTTCAAAACTCCATTCTCCCTTTTGCTCTTTATGAGTTTTCTCCATACTGAGATAAACAAGAGTTATCTTGCTTTGCAAGCTACTATACAATCCACAATCCAGTTCTCTGTAAATCGCAAAGTAATGCAAGTTTTGAATTTATACAACATTTAATCCCTTTACACAGGAGAGAAAAAGAATGGATGCTGAGCTGAGAGGTTTTTTAATCCAGCGGGAAATTGATGAGGAATTTATCCAGAAGCTAGAAAATGAAAAGGTAAGCTAAGCCACTTTACATTAGAGGTTTAAATTGGACAGTTCATCACAATACAATTTGATTTAAATTCTCACAGCCAGCGATACAATATTTGCAGATACCTTAAAAATTCTGCAAAACGATTCAGTGCTATAATGATCGATTAATCGATATTTGAATATTATTTTCACAAAACCAGTTATGTTTTTATCAACTCAGAGATGCAACCAAAATATATAAATTGTACATTTAATTAAACACAAAAATTGCATAGGCTACCTTTTGCAAGAACTCCGTTCTTGTTAATTTTCATAAATCTTTTTTAAATTTAATATCAAACTGCAGCTTGGATGTTTCGATTAATAATCATAATAATGATGATAACTTCAAAAATGCAAGTAAATTACAAAATTAAAGTTAAAGTATGTTTTTTATACATTAAAATTTGTTCTTTAGTAGAGCAGATACATTCACATTTCATATTTCTGAGTGAAACAAAACCAAGTAATTGCAATGATATGTAATACAACACTTGGTTAATGTTTGTAACTTTTATCTCCTCAGATTACATAGATGCCTGACAACTTTGTTGTTGTGGTTAACGTAAACATGCAATTCATACTTTGCAGTCACGTCACTGCCATGGATACCTGGCGGGCAACAAATGCTGACAAAATGCATCCAAATGTGCGTCCAATCTCACAACAACTATCTGGCATGCAGGCGACGATTATTTACACCTCTAAACACCAACTTTTGTATATTAAAACTGGCAACGTCCTGGCGAGATCCTATTAATTCATACTTTGCTGGCGTTACAAGTACTGGCTGGCAGGCAATAATGTAATTCTCTCAGCATTTGTTGCCCGACAGGTATCGATGGTAGTGACGTGACTGCAAAGTATGAATACAGTGAGCTTTTGCCTCATCACTAACATGCTGCTTTAGTTATGTTCCATGAAAAGGTTAGGCTTTTATTTTCATTTTACACCCGGAGAAGATTTCACGGGTTTATCAAGTACATTTAAATTATCCATCATTGATTACTATTTTTCAACTTTGATGTGATTCTTTTGGAACTTTGGTATTATTTAACTTAGGGCCTGTATTACGAAGCGAGGTAACTGGCTTATCCAAGTAATTTCAGGAGTAACTTTGTGACGTCGGTGTAACTTCCGATTAACCTGCACTATGAAAGGTGCATTGGTTTTACCAGTGTACGCTGCTATGGCAATTTACGCTGTTTCTCTAAAGTGCTCTGCGCAGGTTATCTTCGTGGTTAACTCAAAATAACCTACTTACTTGCCCACTGCAGAACCCAACTGGCTGCATGTTTGCAACTTAATGCTATTGGGCAACTGCATATAATCATAAAATATAGACACACATTGGCAGATGCAAGAGTCTAGCCCAGTTCATTGTAGATACCGTGGTTGTGTGGGAGGAGTCAGGTTATGCTAAAAAAAAACAAAACATGTTTTGTCAAGCTTGTATAGAAGAATGCGTGCTACCCAGCAGACAGTAGTGTCGTCAGACCTGTGTTCAGCAGCATGGAGGCTGTCAAGCAATAAATTATTTGAAATGGGACAATTCACAAGACATGTATTGCAACAATGCATTCATTCTAATATCAAATAGTATTTTAATAGCTTGTTTTACATCCTACTGTTTTGTAGCCTACATTTATTGAGAACTGTCCACATAAATAATTGCACATGTATTTGAGTTGTTTTGTGATACAATTTTTAAAATTTTATTATTGAATTGTTTTAATTTTAATCACCACCACTTGATTACACACTTTCTGATGACAAAAAGGTGCTTAAATTGAAAATACAGAATTCAGAAAGATTTTACCAGAAAACTAGTAATCTGGCAAAGAATGTAGCGTATTTAAATTCAATTAAATATTATATATATATAGGGTAAAATCACAACAGTTATGTCAGCACTTTTCATAAAAAAGACAGTACTCTAGACAGGTCTAGACAGTACTCTTTGATATTTATAGAAACCCATCAATTCCCACCAAGAGCAAGCACTAGGCAACAAAAACTTCCTTTTAAGTTACAGAAACCTCAAGCAGAACCAAAAGCCTAAGACTACAGAACCTGAATTTTCCATAAAGTAATATATAGTGATTTCATGATTTATTCATTACAAACGTTGATCATATATAATGACAAATAAAACATTGTTAAAAAATGTTAAAATTATAAAAAATGTGCTTTACTATTTATAGGTCAATCTAAACATACTCCCAATTTTTGTTTTTCCAGATTGATGCATCTCTGATCCCTGTAATGAATGATGGAGACCTGGCAAAGTACATCCCTAAAGCTGGAGATAGAATAGCTACTGTGGCCTTCTGTCGGAAAGCAAATGCATCACTAAACACAAAGAGCAGGAAAGAGTCAATACTGACAAGGCTACGTCAGAGACTATCTGGAGAAGCACCTGTAGAAGCACCTGTACCTGTGAAAAAAAAGCCATTGGCAGGAAATGCAAATGCCAAAAAAAAGGATAGACGGGTTGAGCTTGGATGGATGGACTTTAATGAAAAGACAAACGGTACAAACAAGTAAAGGCAATCAATGGGGAGGAACGAGACATCTGACAATCGACAAGGATAAAACAGTAGTGGAAATAAAAACTAGCTGAAGACCTGTTTTTTCCAAATGGTTTATCCAAAAAAAAGAAAAGGCTGTCACATTATTCAACTGAAATTGAATCGTCTCAGGTACATGTCAACAGTTTGAGCACTGTGGATAACTTGTATGAAGAAAGCAAAGTAAAAATTCTTAGACTGTATCTTTATACCAAAAGAGTAAATGTGGAGTCGTCCTCTGAGGAAGAGGAAGCAGAGATGCATTTAACTTCAACCCCAACTGTTGATTTCACAGGACATGAGTCACATGCTTCAACTGAGGTACAAGAAATGGATTACATAGTTCACCAAGAGATCGACCTCGAGATTATAATTGGGCCTGTGGCAACTGAAGATGTGCAGTTGGATGACACTGTGCCATGGAATGACCAACCACCACTGAGAGATGACACTGTGCCATGGAATGACCAACCACCACAGAGAGATGACACTGTGCCATGGAATGACCAACCACCACAGAGCCCAGGCGAACCTCAACCAGCTCCTTCAACTGAACAGCCACTGCAGGGATTTGGCGGCCTTGTTGCAGAGCCATGGAATGAACAGACACTGGGTGAACGTGCTTGGTTACACTGATTATTAGGCGGGGGCATTGTCTCACTGATCTAATCAAAGCCTTCACAAACCCAGATATTTTAAACACTGATGTGTTTATTAAGATGCGCCTACCAAATGGAAAACTTGAAGAAGGAGAGGAAGTGGTGTGACCGGGACTGCTTCACAGAGTTTTGGACAGACTTTTATGAAAGGTGCACCATGGGCGGGATGTGAAAGTACCCTTTATTAGGCATGATTATCAGTGTGAAGAGTGGCAGGCTATCGCTAGAATCTTAGTAGTAGGGTGGAAGATTGCTCGCTATTTCCCAGTGAAACTGGCGACACCATTCCTTGAAGAGGTACTGTACTCCACAACCTTCAGCAGCTTAAAGGACACCTTCTTGCAGTATGTGTCTGAACAGGAGAGAGAGGTCCTTCAAAAGGCTTTGGAGGACTTTGACTCTGTTGACAGTGATTCACTATTTGATGCTCTTGAGCCACACGAGTGCCAGCAGGTTCCTACAAAGGACAATCTGATCCCACTGCTCTCACAGATGGGACACAAATCTCTCATACAGGCACCAATGTATGTAATTGAGTGTTGGCGTCCTATTGTGGTGCACTTAGCAAGTGTTGCCACCAGATGCTCTGCATCATGTCATAGATCAGAAGACCCCAACTGGGAAAGCTGTAAAGGACCTCCTGCAGTTTCCAGATGTGATGTCTGCACCCGAAAAAGCAGTTGCACGCTACCTGAAGAGATATGTAGGTGAAGTTGATCTGAAAACCCTCCAGCTTTTCCTCCGCTTCTGCACTGGTTCAAATTTGATGGAAAAAACAATTAAGATAGAGTTCATTGAAACCTCAGACTTGAGAAGACCACAATCACATACATGTGGCTGCCTTTTAAAGCTACCTGTAGGATACAACAATTATCCAGACCTCCGTAGTGATTTCAATACTATCCTCACAAGCTCAGTATGGGTAATGGATATCATCTAGGCCAGAAGGGTGAGTGCCAATAGGTAGCACCAACAATTTCTGCAAAGAACATATAAAATATAATGTTTAAGTTGCAAAAGGCATAAAGTAGATAATTTACAACAAATTCTAATGTTTAATTGGCATAAAACAAAACAACTACCAAAAAGTCAATGTTTTAATTCAATATATTTGTAGTTTATTTAAGTAGTTTTACATCAGACAGATGTGTCTTAATAGTGGTATTGTTTTCCTCTTAAGATAAGGGGTTGTACTTCAACAACTTTTTTTCAGCATTTGTGCAATAGAAGTTCCACATGTTTTAAAAGAAATAAGTATCCTTGATAAGCTCAGGTAACCTACTCTATGGTTCATAGTTCGAGATTTGCATATTATGTTTTAGTTTATTAATTATTTTGTTAAATTAGTCATTAGATTTGACTGATAGTAAAATGTAATGCGCTCTCTTATAATTGTGAATGTTAATTTTTTGCCTTTTGTTTATATAGAGAGTAGGTGTTATTTGTTTATTGCTCCTTTTCAGTAGACTGTTCAGGTCTGTTTAACATGGGTGTATTGTGAGCTATTAATGTAACCCAGGGTTAAGAAATTAACCGGATTTTATGAGGGAATAGAACCAAATTTGAATTGCAGGTACAGATTGGTGATTGGGGGGTGGGATCAATGTGTCCTCTCACCTGCAGGAGGTAATTTTACACTAACATTTACCGGCCTAAAGAGGAATGGATAAATATACTTGGAAATATCTGTAGTTTTTCCCCAAAAATTCATATATGTTTATCTATGTGATTTAAAACTATGAAAGAATTTGTCTGTAATGTGACTTCAGAAAAAGGATTAGCACCCTGCCTTTTATTATATTTGAATTGCAGAAATGTTATAAAGACATTGGTTCTTAGTGCCTGTTGTATAATTGCTGACATTCACGTTATCCAAAATAAGGCTTACTGTTCAAATAAGATAAATAAATTTCAAAACAAGATTTTACTTTGCATTTGTGTGGTTGCTTTTTCAATGATGTAACATAGATGCATAGACATGGACAAGACTACGTTAACTGATTCATTGTAAAGTGCATAATGCATAGTGCAGTGCATAATGTTATACACCATCCAAACACCCGGAACCCCTCTAATGGTCTGAAAACTTCTCAGGATACCCAAAGGGAAGGACCACACACAGTTCTTAAAAAATAAGCATGATGGACTGACTGACTTTAATGACATATTTATTCAATTTACTTCACAAATTTAATATACAGATTCTAAATTACAGCTTTGCTTACTTGCTTGCACCTCCTTCTCAGCTGCAGGTGGAGATTAGAGCTAAATGATGTTAAACTAATGACTGTTCAAAAATCCCTGTGATGTTATACCCTATGGGTGTGCAAGTAAACACAGAGAACAAACAAAAATTTTCTATTTAGATATGATTTTCTTTGTTGTGAATATTCAAAGTTATTTTGGAAGGTTAAAATTAAGCTTGAAAAAAAATGAACTGATTGCACATGGCTGCAGTATGATTAGGTTATTAATTTGTTAATTGTAAACTGTGGGAAGTCACTGACATTACTATGCAGACTAAAATAAGAATTCAGTATGTATAATGTAATAACTGGGACTGTTAAAAACAAACAGATGGTAGACTTGAACTGGGTGACATTCAAATTACCGTTGCTTCAGTGGCTCCCGATTACTGAGATTGACTGCATGTCACTGACAGTCAGGTAAGAATAGTGGAATATTCTCCATCGGCACAATAACAAAGATTCACACCATTCCATGTGATTTTACTGTTCTATCAGACAACTCTCAGGCCTGCTCACAAACAATATCAACAATATCAACAACAACAGCAAAGTCAATAAAGCATTTTTTCATTGTATGTGAAACACATGAAATAAAGCAAGTGATTCGTCCCATCTCCTCTGGGTTTGCATGAGTGTTCACTAATTCTGGTGTGGTGTTGAAAAGGTCTTGCCATTATTGGTGAGTTGTCTTGGCAGAAACAAAGGGTGACATTCATGCAGTTTGCTACTGAAACACATTTGGGCGGATGATATTCCTCAGTGATATATACAAGTCAAGTGCTTGTGACGTACTCATTGGGAAGCCGAAGCCTGATTCTTCCATCATTATTGTGCATATATCGAATATGTCCTCATCACATGGAACTGCACTAAGAAACTTGCACCTCTCTTTGCAACTGGCTAAGTCATCAGTGAGTGGAAGAAGAAGATTTTCTGCGCCCCACAGGTGAGGTGCCAGATACATGAGATTAGGTATTCCTGATGGGACATTGATGTTTTTAGAGGGCCGGATGCGATGTGCGTTCCAAACGTCTTTTATTTCATTCAGGTCCTCCTGTAAAATAAAGGGAAAAAAGAAAGGTGGGGGGTGTTTGCCTAGTAGCGCTTTATTAATACATATGCAGCATTATGGTGTTGCATCACGGCATCATTAGATGAAATCAAATAACATAGCTAAATATGCCAGGCATGTTTTGCACACCCACATATTCTATGGATAGAAATGCTATCGCTCAGTGAGTTTAGTCTTTTTAAAATTCACGTTCGCAGTGTAGATATATTGTTTGGAGTTTTTTCATTGATACAGTCTTATTAACTTTTAGTTGTTTTTTTTTTTTTTTTTTTGGATTAAATATTTTACCCAGTAGTGATATTGCTGTGAATTTTTAATGTTTTTCAATCTTGGTTTTCAAAATGTACTTAGTTATAAGTAAATATGCTTTAAAATCATAAGATGTGAACTCTAACAACAAGGTAAATTAGTGTTATAATTTTACAAGCATTAACTGTCCATATATTGCACTTGACAATTAAGCTATTGTGCCTTTGTTTGCTGAATATTTTATATATTTAAATTTTTTTTAAACGTAAAACATTAGGATAACTGAATATATGTGATATCAAATAAGGGTTAGAACAAATGTGATCTAAATGTAATCCAAAAGTAATCAGATTATGTTACCAAAAATGTGTAGTCTAAGAGATTACCGTATATTACTGATTACAATTTCTTTCATGTAATCTGTAATCAGTAACTGATTAAAATTCATAAATAATCTACCCAGCTCTGCTTACATATATATGCCTAGCCACAACTCAATCAATAAAACAGGTATATGTGCCAGCTGTTTGAATATAGCCCATGGAAGTTTATGGGTTTGCTAGGTTGTACCAATGTGTAAAATGATGCAAATGAATGCACACCATGATTTATTCATAGTTACTATGAATCATTTACATTGAAATCCCTATCACAATCACCCAAAAGCATAAATTCTAAGGGGCTGTTATGGAACGCTCTGTTTAACTTCAGCTAACTTTTTCAGAAAATCGTGGTCATTTTATATTACCTGAACGATTGCCATGAAGCAAAACTGGACAAGTGCTTTGTCCAGGAAGTCGCCGGAGAAGAGCCCTTCATCCTTGAGTTGTCCAAGTTGCTGGATCCAGTGTTCAATCCCTTCTTTTCTCATTTGTCCCCACCAGCTCTCTATCCGCTGGTTTGCCGTGCTTGTTCCTGTTATATAGCTCCTCTCTCCTGCTCTGTCATCTTCATCATTTCGACGCAAATACTGTTGGATGTCTCTTACCAAAGCATTCTCTGTACCCATGTCTGTGCGTAAAAGCCTTGGGTAACCGCCAGCCTGCTCTATTGCTTCAACAAAGTAGCTTCCAATAACTTTTGGATCACTGCTTGTGTAGGCTGCTCTTAGCCATATAATCCTACGGAATATCCGTCTATGCATCCATTAATGCATATACCATATGGCTTGAGTTTGTCATAGGAATCTACATGCCATATGAAATTAGGCCCCTGTGAAAAATACTGCCTTCGTCTAAGACGTCGTCTCTGGCGAGCTTGAGAATTGACTGGGTCCAGCAAAGACAGAAGGATCCTTACGTCTTCTTTCCTGACACGGATGCCTTGCTCCAAACACTTCACATACATCCACCGGTATCCATGAAGTTTTCCAGGGCCTTCCAGTTGACTACATATAAAGTCGACAGCATCCTCTAAATTATTATATTGCCGACGATGTAATCCATTAACCTTCAATGTCTTCATTAACTGCCTTTTACTGACAATAATCCCTTGCAAAGCAAGTGTGTTCAGTATATCCTGGTAACACATCCCTAAACTAAAATACAGCTTTATCAAACTCTCTCTATCCATAGCTATTAACCTACCAAGAAGAGCCTTATGGTTGGCAGATTTAGCGTGCATGCACTCGTGTTAGCGTGCATGCTTTGGGGAGAAAAGCTGCTCCATTGTGCATTCTCATTTTATATTCACTTATCTTGAGGCCACGACTTAGCTTATCTTGAGGCCACGACTTAGCTTATCTTGAGGCCACGACTTAGCTTATCTTGAGGCCACGACTTAGCTTATCTTGAGGCCACGACTTAGCTTATCTTGAGGCCACGACTTAGCTTATCTTGAGGCCACGACTTAGCTTATCTTGAGGCCACGACTTAGCTTATCTTGAGGCCACGACTTAGTTTATCTTGAGGCCACGACTTAGCTTATCTTGAGGCCACGACTTAGCTTATCTTGAGGCCACGACTTAGCTTATCTTGAGGCCACGACTTAGCTTATCTTGAGGCCACGACTTAGCTTATCTTGAGGCCACGACTTAGCTTATCTTGAGGCCACGACTTAGCTTATCTTGAGGCCACGAGATAGTTATATATAATTTTTTTTTTTTTTTTACACAGTGTGACCGGAGGATTTTTTTTTTTTTTTTTTTCATAGTGGGACCAGAGGGGCTCCGTAATTTTCTCATATATTAGTGTATCGTGTCAGTCAACAGGTTGCTTGTCTTCTCTCTTTGACGGTGTTGTGATATAAACACAGCATTGTGACTGTGGTGCCATGTTTCAAAGCCTAACGTTATTCCCGTGTGTTACCATCTGCTGCATTAAGTGTCTGTGTGGATTCGACTTTTCTGACCACCCTTCTACCTGGAGTTCATAACTGGTTTGGAGAGAATATTCACACAACTCTCTGGTTTTTTCAGCTACTGGTCGTTCTACTTTTGAATGTACCTTAGGTTCAAAACTCACCATCTGTTGATTCATTGTACAGTAACTCTTTCTTTTTTTTTTTTTTTGCTGTTCTGCATGATCTTGTTCAATGGGTTGACAATCTGGTGAATTTACATGAATTGCAGTTGCACAGGCATTCACCTCCTCTGTTCCAAGGACAGTTTTAACTTTTTAACTTTCCGTTGAGGCATCCTGATATATAGAAAAATAACATAAGCCAAGAAAATTTGGGTTCTAACATCAATTATTTATTTTGCTAGCAACACAAATTTGCCTGTCCGCTATCCAGTCCCACCTGGCCCTGAGGTCTAGCATTAGCTGTCCGTCATTTTTTAAGGGTTTGTTTACAAACTGACGGCATGGACAGGCACAGACCGACACGCCGTTCACATAAAGAGCAGAAAGCTTTAGGCTTTATTAGTGCTTAATGGGTTCTTTAGGCTGAGCATTCACATGCTGTTATTGGGCAACCGGTTATTTGTGTTTAATATCGTGCAGTGTATTATATAGCTTGTCTCCCAGTACCGCATTCTTAGTGGCCGTGCTCTGCTCTGTTCACATTTCCGCTGCTCTTCCCCAGTGAGAGCGTGTTACCGTAATGTCCAGTATCAACTGCACTCTTATGCGTTTGATGTGATTGCTTACAGCGCAATCAAAATACTTAAGACGATCTAAACAGCTTGATCTATTTTCATTGATGTCAATTGCTGACCTTAACTTCTCCCGCACTTTATCTTACATCTTCACTTAAGCTAAAACAACTTCCTGAAGTGGGGTTCAGGGAAAACCTGCTTAAACCTGTTTGCCGTCTATCCCAATATCTACATATATTTATGTAATTCCGTGAAGTTTAATACTTCGGGTATGCGAGGCAGACCGCAGTGATGGTGGACACTAAGATACCGTCCTGGGGACGAGGTAAAAGTATGTGTTTTATGTTGAGATCTGTTTACATCTTAAAGTGATACTAAAACTGGAACATTGGTTAAAGATCAGTGTTAGAGATTGTTCCCTTGCTAGACTTAGTTTGATTGATAACCTATGCTTTGTAAGTTTTTATGGAATCCTTGAATCTGACTCCCACGCACAAATGCCAATACATCTCTTACTGAAACTAAGTGGGATCTCCGTGAAACCAAAGTGGGATCATATGGGTTTTATTTTCATTGCTTTGTACCTGTATGAACTCCAATAATTGCAAGTCCATTGTGAAAACATGTCAAAGAAGACCTGCAGAAAGAAATTTGAAGAATTCCCAATGAGCAGGTTTCAAAATAAGAGCAGAACTCCCTGTCGGAGAATGGAACCCCAGTTTTCAGCGTGACAAGTGGAGATACTGGCCACTATACTAACGAGGACCTGATTCCACCATCATTTTATGACCACTTTTTGAAGTTTGTTTTCAGTATACTCACCGTTTTTTTTTTTAAACTTTAAAGTGACTCCTTATCTTAGAGTTTCATACAAGCAGTCAGGATGGCCGAGCGGTCCAAGGCGCTGCGTTCAGGTCGCAGTCTCTCCTGGAGGCGTGGGTTCGAATCCCACTTCTGGCAGTATTAGTGTTGCTTTAAACCTAGTGGGGAAGAAATGAAAAAGATGCTTCTGTAAATCTCCAAGACGTGGAGAAATCAGCATGTTCGTAGCTAAGACCTGACTTGCGATATAGAGAAGATTCCACTGAATGCGTGGGTTTGCATTCTCTCTTTGACAGGAACATCATAAAATCAGGGGTTTTCAGGGTGAAGGGGCTACTTCGTAGCCAAGAAGTGTGAAGTCGACCGCCTCAAGGCAGTGTAATGTGCCCTCTCTAAATTGTCCTGCACAAAAGGTTATTTTCTCATATATTAGTGTATCGTGTCAGTCAACAGGTTGCTTGTCTTCTCTCTTTGACGGTGTTGTGATATAAACACAGCATTGTGACTGTGGTGCCATGTTTCAAAGCCTAACGTTATTCCCGTGTGTTACCATCTGCTGCATTAAGTGTCTGTGTGGATTCGACTTTTCTGACCACCCTTCTACCTGGAGTTCATAACTGGTTTGGAGAGAATATTCACACAACTCTCTGGTTTTTTCAGCTACTGGTCGTTCTACTTTTGAATGTACCTTAGGTTCAAAACTCACCATCTGTTGATTCATTGTACAGTAACTCTTTCTTTTTTTTTTTTTTTGCTGTTCTGCATGATCTTGTTCAATGGGTTGACAATCTGGTGAATTTACATGAGTTGCAGTTGCACAGGCATTCACCTCCTCTGTTCCAAGGACAGTTTTAACTTTTAACTTTCCGTTGAGGCATCCTGATATATAGAAAAATAACATAAGCCAAGAAAATTTGGGTTCTAACATCAATTATTTCTTTTGCTAGCAACACAAATTTGCCTGTCCGCTATCCAGTCCCACCTGGCCCTGAGGTCTAGCATTAGCTGTCCGTCATTTTTTACATTTTTTTTACAAAGTGACGGCATGGACAGGCACAGACCGACACGCCGTTCACATAAAGAGCAGAAAGCTTTAGGCTTTATTAGTGCTTAATGGGTTCTTTAGGCTGAGCATTCACATGCTGTTATTGGGCAACCGGTTATTTGTGTTTAATATCGTGCAGTGTATTATTTAGCTTGTCTCCCAGTACCGCATTCTTAGTGGCCGTGCTCTGCTCTGTTTACATTTCCGCTGCTCTTCCCCAGTGAGAGCGTGTTACCGTAATGTCAGTATCAACTGCACTCTTATGCGATTGATGTGATTGCTTACAGCGCAATCAAAATACTTAAGACGATCTAAACAGCTTGACCTATTTTCATTGATGTCAATTGCTGACCTTAACTTCTCCACTTTATCTTACATCTTCACTTAAGCTAAAACAACTTCCTGAAGTGGGGTTCAGGGAAAACCTGCTTAAACCTGTTTGCCGTCTATCCCGATATCTACATATATTTATGTAATTCCGTGAAGTTTAATACTTGGGTATGCGAGGCAGACCGCAGTGATGGTGGACACTAAGATACCCTCCTGGGGACGAGGTAAAAGTATGTGTTTTATGTTGAGATCTGTTTACATCTTAAAGTGATACTAAAACTGGAACATAGGTTAAAGATCAGTGTTAGAGATTGTTCCCTTGCTAGACTTAGTTTGATTGATAACCTATGCTTTGTAAGTTTTATGGAATCCTTGAATCTGACTCCCACGCACAAATGCCAATACATCTCTTACTGAAACTAAGTGGGATCTCCGTGAAACCAAAGTGGGATCATATGGGTTTTATTTTCATTGTTTTGTACCTGTATGAACTCCAATAATTGCAAGTCCATTGTGAAAACATGTCAAAGAAGACCTGCAGAAAGAAATTTGAAGAATTCCCAATGAGCAGGTTTCAAAATAAGAGCAGAACTCCTGTCGGAGAATGGAACCCCAGTTTTCAGCGTGACAAGTGGAGATACTGGCCACTATACTAACGAGGACCTGATTCCACCATCATTTTATGACCACTTTTTGAAGTTTGTTTTCAGTATACTCACCTTTCTTTTTTTTTAAACTTTAAAGTGACTCCTTATCTTAGAGTTTCATACAAGCAGTCAGGATGGCCGAGCGGTCCAAGGCGCTGCGTTCAGGTCGCAGTCTCTCCTGGGCGTGGGTTCGAATCCCACTTCTGGCAGCATTAGTATTGCTTTAAACCTAGTGGGGAAGAAATGAAAAAGATGCTTCTGTAAATCTCCCAGACGTGGAGAAATCAGCATGTTCGTAGCTAAGACCTGACTTGCGATATAGAGAAGATTCCACTGAATGCGTGGGTTTGCATTCTGTCTTTGACAGGAACATCATAAAATCAGGGTTTTCAGGCTGAAGGGCTACTTCAGTAGCCAAGAAGTGTGAAGTCCACCGCCTCAAGGCAGTGTAATGTGCCCTCTCGAAATTGTCCTGCACAAAAGGTTATTTTCTCATATATTAGTGTATCGTGTCAGTCAACAGGTTGCTTGTCTTCTCTCTTTGACGGTGTTGTGATATAAACACAGCATTGTGACTGTGGTGCCATGTTTCAAAGCCTAACGTTATTCCCGTGTGTTACCATCTGCTGCATTAAGTGTCTGTGTGGATTCGACTTTTCTGACCACCCTTCTACCTGGAGTTCATAACTGGTTTGGAGAGAATATTCACACAACTCTCTGGTTTTTCAGCTACTGGTCGTTCTACTTTTGAATGTACCTTAGGTTCAAAACTCACCATCTGTTGATTCATTGTACAGTAACTCTTTCTTCTTTTTTTTTTTGCTGTTCTGCATGATCTTGTTCAATGGGTTGACAATCTGGTGAATTTACACGAGTTGCAGTTGCACAGGCATTCACCTCCTCTGTTCCAAAGACAGTTTTAACTTTTTAACTTTCCGTTGAGGAATCCTGATATATAGAAAAATAACATAAGCCAAGAAAATTTGGGTTCTAACATCAATTATTTCTTTTGCTAGCAACACAAATTTGCCTGTCCGCTATCCAGTCCCACCTGGCCCTGAGGTCTAGCATTAGCTGTCCGTCATTTTTTAAGGGTTTTTTTACAAAGTGACGGCATGGAAAGGCACAGACCGACACGCCGTTCACATAAAGAGCAGAAAGCTTTAGGCTTTATTAGTGCTTAATGGGTTCTTTAGGCTGAGCATTCACATGCTGTTATTGGGCAACCGGTTATTTGTGTTTAATATCGTGGAGTGTATTATTTAGCTTGTCTCCCAGTACCGCATTCTTAGTGGCCGTGCTCTGCTCTGTTTACATTTCCGCTGCTCTTCCCCAGTGAGAGCGTGTTACCGTAATGTCCAGTATCAACTGCACTCTTATGCGATTGATGTGATTGCTTACAGCGCAATCAAAATACTTAAGACGATCTAAACAGCTTGACCTATTTTCATTGATGTCAAAAGTTTTTATGGAATCCTTGAATCTGACTCCCACGCACAAATGCCAATACATCTCTTACTGAAACTAAGTGGGATCTCCGTGAAACCAAAGTGGGATCATATGGGTTTTATTTTCATTGTTTTGTACCTGTATGAACTCCAATAATTGCAAGTCCATTGTGAAAACATGTCAAAGAAGACCTGCAGAAAGAAATTTGAAGAATTCCCAATGAGCAGGTTTCAAAATAAGAGCAGAACTCCCTGTCGGAGAATGGAACCCCAGTTTTCAGCGTGACAAGTGGAGATACTGGCCACTATACTAACGAGGACCTGATTCCACCATCATTTTATGACCACTTTTTGAAGTTTGTTTTCAGTATACTCACCTTTCTTTTTTTTTAAACTTTAAAGTGACTCCTTATCTTAGAGTTTCATACAAGCAGTCAGGATGGCCGAGCGGTCCAAGGCGCTGCGTTCAGGTCGCAGTCTCTCCTGGAGGCGTGGGTTCGAATCCCACTTCTGGCAGCATTAGTATTGCTTTAAACCTAGTGGGAAGAAATGAAAAGATGCTTCTGTAAATCTCCCAGACGTGGAGAAATCAGCATGTTCGTAGCTAAGACCTGACTTGCGATATAGAGAAGATTCCACTGAATGCGTGGGTTTGCATTCTCTCTTTGACAGGAACATCATAAAATCAGGGGTTTTCAGGGTGAAGGGCTACTTCGTAGCCAAGAAGTGTGAAGTCCACCGCCTCAAGGCAGTGTAATGTGCCCTCTCTAAATTGTCCTGCACAAAAGGTTATTTTCTCATATATTAGTGTATCGTGTCAGTCAACAGGTTGCTTGTCTTCTCTCTTTGACGGTGTTGTGATATAAACACAGCATTGTGACTGTGGTGCCATGTTTCAAAGCCTAACGTTATTCCCGTGTGTTACCATCTGCTGCATTAAGTGTCTGTGTGGATTCGACTTTTCTGACCACCCTTCTACCTGGAGTTCATAACTGGTTTGGAGAGAATATTCACACAACTCTCTGGTTTTTTCAGCTACTGGTCGTTCTACTTTTGAATGTACCTTAGGTTCAAAACTCACCATCTGTTGATTCATTGTACAGTAACTCTTTCTTCTTTTTTTTTTTGCTGTTCTGCATGATCTTGTTCAATGGGTTGACAATCTGGTGAATTTACACGAGTTGCAGTTGCACAGGCATTCACCTCCTCTGTTCCAAAGACAGTTTTAACTTTTTAACTTTCCGTTGAGGAATCCTGATATATAGAAAAATAACATAAGCCAAGAAAATTTGGGTTCTAACATCAATTATTTCTTTTGCTAGCAACACAAATTTGCCTGTCCGCTATCCAGTCCCACCTGGCCCTGAGGTCTAGCATTAGCTGTCCGTCATTTTTTAAGGGTTTTTTTACAAAGTGACGGCATGGAAAGGCACAGACCGACACGTTCACATAAAGAGCAGAAAGCTTTAGGCTTTATTAGTGCTTAATGGGTTCTTTAGGCTGAGCATTCACATGCTGTTATTGGGCAACCGGTTATTTGTGTTTAATATCGTGGAGTGTATTATTTAGCTTGTCTCCCAGTACCGCATTCTTAGTGGCCGTGCTCTGCTCTGTTTACATTTCCGCTGCTCTTCCCCAGTGAGGCGTGTTACCGTAATGTCCAGTATCAACTGCACTCTTATGCGATTGATGTGATTGCTTACAGCGCAATCAAAATACTTAAGACGATCTAAACAGCTTGACCTATTTTCATTGATGTCAATTGCTGACCTTAACTTCTCCCGCTTTATCTTACATCTTCACTTAAGCTAAAACAACTTCCTGAAGTGGGGTTCAGGAAAACCTGCTTAAACCTGTTTGCCGTCTATCCCGATATCTACATATATTTATATAATTCCGTGAAGTTTAATACTCGGGTATGCGAGGCAGACCGCAGTGATGGTGGACACTAAGATACCGTCCTGGGGACGAGGTAAAAGTATGTGTTTTATGTTGAGATCTGTTTACATCTTAAAGTGATACTAAAACTGGAACATAGGTTAAAGATCAGTGTTAGAGATTGTTCCCTTGCTTGACTTACTTTGATTGATAACCTATGCTTTGTAAGTTTTTATGGAATCCTTGAATCTGACTCCCACGCACAAATGCCAATACATCTCTTACTGAAACTAAGTGGGATCTCCGTGAAACCAAAGTGGGATCATATGGGTTTTATTTTCATTGCTTTGTACCTGTATAAACTCCAATAATTGCAAGTCCATTGTGAAAACATGTCAAAGAAGACCTGCAGAAAGAAATTTGAAGAATTCCCAATGAGCAGGTTTCAAAATAAGAGCAGAACTCCCTGTCGGAGAATGGAACCCCAGTTTTCAGCTTGACAAGTGGAAATACTGGCCACTATACTAACGAGGACCTGATTCCACCATCATTTTATGACCACTTTTTGAAGTTTGTTTTCAGTATACTTACCTTTTTTTTTTTAAACTTTAAAGTGACTCCTTATCTTATAGTTTCAGACAAGCAGTCAGGATGGCCGAGCGGTCCAAGGCGCTGCGTTCAGGTCGCAGTCTCTCCTGAGGCGTGGGTTCGAATCCCACTTCTGGCAGCATTAGTATTGCTTTAAACCTAGTGGGGAAGAAATGAAAAAGATGCTTCTGTAAATCTCCAAGACGTGGAGAAATCAGCATGTTCGTAGCTAAGACCTGACTTGCGATATAGACAAGATTCCACTGAATGCGTGGGTTTGCATTCTCTCTTTGACAGGAACATCATAAAATCAGGGGTTTTCAGGGTGAAGGGGCTACTTCGTAGCCAAGAAGTGTGAAGTCCACCGCCTCAAGGCAGTGTAATGTGCCCTCTCTAAATTGTCCTGCACAAAAGGTTATTTTCTCATATATTAGTGTATCGTGTCAGTCAACAGGTTGCTTGTCTTCTCTCTTTGACGTTGTTGTGATATAAACACAGCATTGTGACTGTGGTGCCTTGTTTCAAAGCCTAACGTTATTCCCGTGTGTTACCATCTGCTGCATTAAGTGTCTGTGTGGATTCGACTTTTCTGACCACCCTTCTACCTGGAGTTCATAACTGGTTTGGAGAGAATATTCACACAACTCTCTGGTTTTTTCAGCTACTGGTCGTTCTACTTTTGAATGTACCTTAGGTTCAAAACTCACCATCTGTTGATTCATTGTACAGTAACTCTTTTTTTTTTTTTTTGCTGTTCTGCATGATCTTGTTCAATGGGTTGACAATCTGGTGAATTTACATGAGTTGCAGTTGCACAGGCATTCACCTCCTCTGTTCCAAAGACAGTTTTAACTTTTTAACTTTCCGTTGAGGCATCCTGATATATAGAAAAATAACATAAGCCAAGAAAATTTGGGTTCTAACATCAATTATTTCTTTTGCTAGCAACACAAATTTGCCTGTCCGCTATCCAGTCCCACCTGGCCCTGAGGTCTAGCATTAGCTGTCCGTCATTTTTAAGGGTTTTTACAAAGTGACGGCATGGACAGGCACAGACCGACACGCCGTTCACATAAAGAGCAGAAAGCTTTAGGCTTTATTAGTGCTTAATGGGTTCTTTAGGCTGAGCATTCACATGCTGTTATTGGGCAACCGGTTATTTGTGTTTAATATCTGCAGTGTATTATTTAGCTTCCGCTGCTCTTCCCCAGTGAGCGTGTTACCGTAATGTCCAGTATCAACTGCACTCTTATGCGATTGATGTGATTGCTTACAGCGCAATCAAAATACTTAAGACGATCTAAACAGCTTGACCTATTTTCATTGATGTCAATTGCTGACCTTAACTTCTCCGCACTTTATCTTACATCTTCACTTAAGCTAAAACAACTTCCTGAAGTGGGGTTCAGGAAAACCTGCTTAAACCTGTTTGCCGTCTATCCCGATATCTACATATATTTATGTAATTCCGTGAAGTTTAATACTTCGGGTATGCGAGGCAGACCGCAGTGATGGTGGACACTAAGATACCCTCCTGGGGACGAGGTAAAAGTATGTGTTTTATGTTGAGATCTGTTTACATCTTAAAGTGATACTAAAACTGGAACATAGGTTAAAGATCAGTGTTAGAGATTGTTCCCTTGCTAGACTTAGTTTGATTGATAACCTATGCTTTGTAAGTTTTTATGGAATCCTTGAATCTGACTCCCACGCACAAATGCCAATACATCTCTTACTGAAACTAAGTGGGATCTCCGTGAAACCAAAGTGGGATCATATGGGTTTTATTTTCATTGCTTTGTACCTGTATGAACTCCAATAATTGCAAGTCCATTGTGAAAACATGTCAAAGAAGACCTGCAGAAAGAAATTTGAAGAATTCCCAATGAGCAGGTTTCAAAATAAGAGCAGAACTCCCTGTCGGAGAATGGAACCCCAGTTTTCAGCGTGACAAGTGGAGATACTGGCCACTATACTAACGAGGACCTGATTCCACCATCATTTTATGACCACTTTTTGAAGTTTGTTTTCAGTATACTCACCTTTCTTTTTTTAAACTTTAAAGTGACTCCTTATCTTAGAGTTTCATACAAGCAGTCAGGATGGCGAGCGGTCCAAGGCGCTGTGTTCAGGTCGCAGTCTCTCCTGGAGGCGTGGGTTCGAATCCCACTTCTGGCAGCATTAGTATTGCTTTAAACCTAGTGGGAAGAAATGAAAAGATGCTTCTGTAAATCTCCCAGACGTGGAGAAATCAGCATGTTCGTAGCTAAGACCTGACTTGCGATATAGAGAAGATTCCACTGAATGCGTGGGTTTGCATTCTCTCTTTGACAGAACATCATAAAATCAGGGTTTTCAGGGTGAAGGGGCTACTTCAGTAGCCAAGAAGTGTGAAGTCCACCGCCTCAAGGCAGTGTAATGTGCCCTCTCTAAATTGTCCTGCACAAAAGGTTATTTTCTCATATATTAGTGTATCGTGTCAGTCAACAGGTTGCTTGTCTTCTCTCTTTGACGGTGTTGTGATATAAACACAGCATTGTGACTGTGGTGCCATGTTTCAAAGCCTAACGTTATTCCCGTGTGTTACCATCTGCTGCATTAAGTGTCTGTGTGGATTCGACTTTTCTGACCACCCTTCTACCTGGAGTTCATAACTGGTTTGGAGAGAATATTCACACAACTCTCTGGTTTTTCAGCTACTGGTCGTTCTACTTTTGAATGTACCTTAGGTTCAAAACTCACCATCTGTTGATTCATTGTACAGTAACTCTTTCTTTTTTTTTTTTTTTGCTGTTCTGCATGATCTTGTTCAATGGGTTGACAATCTGGTGAATTTACATGAGTTGCAGTTGCACAGGCATTCACCTCCTCTGTTCCAAGGACAGTTTTAACTTTTAACTTTCCGTTGAGGCATCCTGATATATAGAAAAATAACATAAGCCAAGAAAATTTGGGTTCTAACATCAATTATTTCTTTTGCTAGCAACACAAATTTGCCTGTCCGCTATCCAGTCCCACCTGGCCCTGAGGTCTAGCATTAGCTGTCCGTCATTTTTAAGTTTTTTTACAAAGTGACGGCATGGACAGGCACAGACCGACACGCCGTTCACATAAAGAGCAGAAAGCTTTAGGCTTTATTAGTGCTTAATGGGTTCTTTAGGCTGAGCATTCACATGCTGTTATTGGGCAACCGGTTATTTGTGTTTAATATCGTGCAGTGTATTATTTAGCTTGTCTCCCAGTACCGCATTCTTAGTGGCCGTGCTCTGCTCTGTTTACATTTCCGCTGCTCTTCCCCAGTGAGCGTGTTACCGTAATGTCCAGTATCAACTGCACTCTTATGCGATTGATGTGATTGCTTACAGCGCAATCAAAATACTTAAGACGATCTAAACAGCTTGACCTATTTTCATTGATGTCAATTGCTGACCTTAACTTCTCCCGCACTTTATCTTACATCTTCACTTAAGCTAAAACAACTTCCTGAAGTGGGGTTCAGGGAAAACCTGCTTAAACCTGTTTGCCGTCTATCCCGATATCTACATATATTTATGTAATTCCGTGAAGTTTAATACTTGGGTATGCGAGGCAGACCGCAGTGATGGTGGACACTAAGATACCCTCCTGGGGACGAGGTAAAAGTATGTGTTTTATGTTGAGATCTGTTTACATCTTAAAGTGATACTAAAACTGGAACATAGGTTAAAGATCAGTGTTAGAGATTGTTCCCTTGCTAGACTTAGTTTGATTGATAACCTATGCTTTGTAAGTTTTATGGAATCCTTGAATCTGACTCCCACGCACAAATGCCAATACATCTCTTACTGAAACTAAGTGGGATCTCCGTGAAACCAAAGTGGGATCATATGGGTTTTATTTTCATTGCTTTGTACCTGTATGAACTCCAATAATTGCAAGTCCATTGTGAAAACATGTCAAAGAAGACCTGCAGAAAGAAATTTGAAGAATTCCCAATGAGCAGGTTTCAAAATAAGAGCAGAACTCCCTGTCGGAGAATGGAACCCCAGTTTTCAGCGTGACAAGTGGAGATACTGGCCACTATACTAACGAGGACCTGATTCCACCATCATTTTATGACCACTTTTTGAAGTTTGTTTTCAGTATACTTACCTTTTTTTTTTTAACTTTAAAGTGACTCCTTATCTTATAGTTTCAGACAAGCAGTCAGGATGGCCGAGCGGTCCAAGGCGCTGCGTTCAGGTCGCAGTCTCTCCTGAGGCGTGGGTTGGAATCCCACTTCTGGCAGCATTAGTATTGCTTTAAACCTAGTGGGGAAGAAATGAAAAAGATTCTTCTGTAAATCTCCCAGACGTGGAGAAATCAGCATGTTCGTAGCTAAGACCTGACTTGCGATATAGAGAAGATTCCACTGAATGCGTGGGTTTGCATTCTCTCTTTGACAGGAACATCATAAAATCAGGGGTTTTCAGGGTGAAGGGGCTACTTCGTAGCCAAGAAGTGTGAAGTCCACCGCCTCAAGGCAGTGTAATGTCCTGCACAAAAGGTTATTTTTTCATATATTAGTGTATCGTGTCAGTCAACAGGTTGCTTGTCTTCTCTCTTTGACGGTGTTGTGATATAAACACAGCATTGTGACTGTGGTGCCATGTTTCAAAGCCTAACGTTATTCCCGTGTGTTACCATCTGCTGCATTAAGTGTCTGTGTGGATTCGACTTTTCTGACCACCCTTCTACCTGGAGTTCATAACTGGTTTGGAGAGAATATTCACACAACTCTCTGGTTTTTTCAGCTACTGGTCGTTCTACTTTTGAATGTACCTTAGGTTCAAAACTCACCATCTGTTGATTCATTGTACAGTAACTCTTTTTTTTTTTTTTTTTGCTGTTCTGCATGATCTTGTTCAATGGGTTGACAATCTGGTGAATTTACATGAGTTGCAGTTGCACAGGCATTCACCTCCTCTGTTCCAAAGGACAGTTTTAACTTTTAACTTTCCGTTGAGGCATCCTGATATATAGAAAAATAACATAAGCCAAGAAAATTTGGGTTCTAACATCAATTATTTCTTTTGCTAGCAACACAAATTTGCCTGTCCGCTATCCAGTCCCACCTGGCCCTGAGGTCTAGCATTAGCTGTCCGTCATTTTTTAAGGGTTTTTTTACAAAGTGACGGCATGGACAGGCACAGACCGACACGCCGTTCACATAAAGAGCAGAAAGCTTTAGGCTTTATTAGTGCTTAATGGGTTCTTTAGGCTGAGCATTCACATGCTGTTATTGGGCAACCGGTTATTTGTGTTTAATATCGTGCAGTGTATTATTTAGCTTCCGCTGCTCTTCCCCAGTGAGAGCGTGTTACCGTAATGTCCAGTATCAACTGCACTCTTATGCGTTTGATGTGATTGCTTACAGCGCAATCAAAATACTTAAGACGATCTAAACAGCTTGACCTATTTTCATTGATGTCAATTGCTGACCTTAACTTCTCCGCACTTTATCTTACATCTTCACTTAAGCTAAAACAACTTCCTGAAGTGGGGTTCAGGAAAACCTGCTTAAACCTGTTTGCCGTCTATCCCGATATCTACATATATTTATGTAATTCCGTGAAGTTTAATACTTCGGGTATGCGAGGCAGACCCCAGTGATGGTGGACACTAAGATACCCTCCTGGGGCGAGGTAAAAGTATGTGTTTTATGTTGAGATCTGTTTACATCTTAAAGTGATACTAAAACTGGAACATAGGTTAAAGATCAGTGTTAGAGATTGTTCCCTTGCTAGACTTAGTTTGATTGATAACCTATGCTTTGTAAGTTTTATGGAATCCTTGAATCTGACTCCCACGCACAAATGCCAATACATCTCTTACTGAAACTAAGTGGGATCTCCGTGAAACCAAAGTGGGATCATATGGGTTTTATTTTCATTGTTTTGTACCTGTATGAACTCCAATAATTGCAAGTCCATTGTGAAAACATGTCAAAGAAGACCTGCAGAAAGAAATTTGAAGAATTCCCAATGAGCAGGTTTCAAAATAAGAGCAGAACTCCCTGTCGGAGAATGGAACCCCAGTTTTCAGCGTGACAAGTGGAGATACTGGCCACTATACTAACGAGGACCTGATTCCACCATCATTTTATGACCACTTTTTGAAGTTTGTTTTCAGTATACTCACCTTTCTTTTTATAAACTTTAAAGTGACTCCTTATCTTAGAGTTTCATACAAGCAGTCAGGATGGCGAGCGGTCCAAGGCGCTGCGTTCAGGTCGCAGTCTCTCCTGGAGGCGTGGGTTGAATCCCACTTCTGGCAGCATTAGTATTGCTTTAAACCTAGTGGGAAGAAATGAAAAGATGCTTCTGTAAATCTCCCAGGCGTGGAGAAATCAGCATGTTCGTAGCTAAGACCTGACTTGCGATATAGAGAAGATTCCACTGAATGCGTGGGTTTGCATTCTCTCTTTGAATGGAACATCATAAAATCAGGGTTTTCAGGGTGAAGGGCTGGTAGCCAAGAAGTGTGAAGTCCACCGCCTCAAGGCAGTGTAATGTGCCCTCTCTAAATTGTCCTGCACAAAAGGTTATTTTCTCATATATTAGTGTATCGTGTCAGTCAACAGGTTGCTTGTCTTCTCTCTTTGTGTGTTGTGATATAAACACAGCATTGTGACTGTGGTGCCATGTTTCAAATCCTAACGTTATTCCCGTGTGTTACCATCTGCTGCATTAAGTGTCTGTGTGGATTCGACTTTTCTGACCACCCTTCTACCTGGAGTTCATAACTGGTTTGGAGAGAATATTCACACAACTCTCTGGTTTTTTCAGCTACTGGTCGTTCTACTTTTGAATGTACCTTAGGTTCAAAACTCACCATCTGTTGATTCATTGTACAGTAACTCTTTCTTTTTTTTTTTTTTGCTGTCCTGCATGATCTTGTTCAATGGGTTGACAATCTGGTGAATTTACATGAGTTGCAGTTGCACAGGCATTCACCTCCTCTGTTCCAAAGACAGTTTTAACTTTTAACTTTCCGTTGAGGCATCCTGATATATAGAAAAATAACATAAGCCAAGAAAATTTGGGTTCTAACATCAATTATTTCTTTTGCTAGCAACACAAATTTGCCTGTCCGCTATCCAGTCCCACCTGGCCCTGAGGTCTAGCATTAGCTGTCCGTCATTTTTTAAGGGTTTTTTTACAAAGTGACGGCATGGAAAGGCACAGACCGACACGCCGTTCACATAAAGAGCAGAAAGCTTTAGGCTTTATTAGTGCTTAATGGGTTCTTTAGGCTGAGCATTCACATGCTGTTATTGGGCAACCGGTTATTTGTGTTTAATATCGTGGAGTGTATTATTTAGCTTGTCTCCCAGTACCGCATTCTTAGTGGCCGTGCTCTGCTCTGTTTACATTTCCGCTGCTCTTCCCCAGTGAGAGCGTGTTACCGTAATGTCCAGTATCAACTGCACTCTTATGCGATTGATGTGATTGCTTACAGCGCAATCAAAATACTTAAGACGATCTAAACAGCTTGACCTATTTTCATTGATGTCAATTGCTGACCTTAACTTCTCCCGCACTTTATCTTACATCTTCACTTAAGCTAAAACAACTTCCTGAAGTGGGGTTCAGGGAAAACCTGCTTAAACCTGTTTGCCGTCTATCCCGATATCTACATATATTTATGTAATTCCGTGAAGTTTAATACTCGGGTATGCGAGGCAGACCGCAGTGATGGTGGACACTAAGATACCGTCCTGGGGACGAGGTAAAAGTATGTGTTTTATGTTGAGATCTGTTTACATCTTAAAGTGATACTAAAACTGGAACATAGGTTAAAGATCAGTGTTAGAGATTGTTCCCTTGCTTGACTTACTTTGATTGATAACCTATGCTTTGTAAGTTTTATGGAATCCTTGAATCTGACTCCCACGCACAAATGCCAATACATCTCTTACTGAAACTAAGTGGGATCTCCGTGAAACCAAAGTGGGATCATATGGGTTTTATTTTCATTGCTTTGTACCTGTATAAACTCCAATAATTGCAAGTCCATTGTGAAAACATGTCAAAGAAGACCTGCAGAAAGAAATTTGAAGAATTCCCAATGAGCAGGTTTCAAAATAAGAGCAGAACTCCCTGTCGGAGAATGGAACCCCAGTTTTCAGCTTGACAAGTGGAAATACTGGCCACTATACTAACGAGGACCTAATTCCACCATCATTTTATGACCACTTTTTGAAGTTTGTTTTCAGTATACTTACCTTTTTTTTTTTAAACTTTAAAGTGACTCCTTATCTTATAGTTTCAGACAAGCAGTCAGGATGGCCGAGCGGTCCAAGGCGCTGCGTTCAGGTCGCAGTCTCTCCTGAGGCGTGGGTTCGAATCCCACTTCTGGCAGCATTAGTATTGCTTTAAACCTAGTGGGAAGAAATGAAAAGATGCTTCTGTAAATCTCCAAGACGTGGAGAAATCAGCATGTTAAGCTAAGACCTGACTTGCGATATAGAGAAGATTCCACTGAATGCGTGGGTTTGCATTCTCTCTTTGACAGGAACATCATAAAATCAGGGTTTTCAGGGTGAAGGGCTGTAGCCAAGAAGTGTGAAGTCCACCGCCTCAAGGCAGTGTAATGTGCCCTCTCGAAATTGTCCTGCACAAAAGGTTATTTTCTCATATATTAGTGTATCGTGTCAGTCAACAGGTTGCTTGTCTTCTCTCTTTGACGGTGTTGTGATATAAACACAGCATTGTGACTGTGGTGCCATGTTTCAAAGCCTAACGTTATTCCCGTGTGTTACCATCTGCTGCATTAAGTGTCTGTGTGGATTCGACTTTTCTGACCACCCTTCTACCTGGAGGTCATAACTGGTTTGGAGAGAATATTCACACAACTCTCTGGTTTTTTCAGCTACTGGTCGTTCTACTTTTGAATGTACCTTAGGTTCAAAACTCACCATCTGTTGATTCATTGTACAGTAACTCTTTCTTTTTTTTTTTTTTTGCTGTTCTGCATGATCTTGTTCAATGGGTTGACAATCTGGTGAATTTACATGAGTTGCAGTTGCACAGGCATTCACCTCCTCTGTTCCAAGGACAGTTTTAACTTTTTAACTTTCCGTTGAGGCATCCTGATATATAGAAAAATAACATAAGCCAAGAAAATTTGGGTTCTAACATCAATTATTTCTTTTGCTAGCAACACAAATTTGCCTGTCCGCTATCCAGTCCCACCTGGCCCTGAGGTCTAGCATTAGCTGTCCGTCATTTTTTAAGGGTTTTTTTACAAAGTGACGGCATGGACAGGCACAGACCGACACGCGCCGTTCACATAAAGAGCAGAAAGCTTTAGGCTTTATTAGTGCTTAATGGGTTCTTTAGGCTGAGCATTCACATGCTGTTATTGGGCAACCGGTTATTTGTGTTTAATATCGTGCAGTGTATTATTTAGCTTCCGCTGCTCTTCCCCAGTGAGAGCGTGTTACCGTAATGTCCAGTATCAACTGCACTCTTATGCGTTTGATGTGATTGCTTACAGCGCAATCAAAATACTTAAGACGATCTAAACAGCTTGACCTATTTTCATTGATGTCAATTGCTGACCTTAACTTCTCCCGCACTTTATCTTACATCTTCACTTAAGCTAAAACAACTTCCTGAAGTGGGGTTCAGGGAAAACCTGCTTAAACCTGTTTGCCGTCTATCCCGATATCTACATATATTTATGTAATTCCGTGAAGTTTAATACTTCGGGTATGCGAGGCAGACCGCAGTGATGGTGGACACTAAGATACCCTCCTGGGGACGAGGTAAAAGTATGTGTTTTATGTTGAGATCTGTTTACATCTTAAAGTGATACTAAAACTGGAACATAGGTTAAAGATCAGTGTTAGAGATTGTTCCCTTGCTAGACTTAGTTTGATTGATAACCTATGCTTTGTAAGTTTTTATGGAATCCTTGAATCTGACTCCCACGCACAAATGCCAATACATCTCTTACTGAAACTAAGTGGGATCTCCGTGAAACCAAAGTGGGATCATATGGGTTTTATTTTCATTGTTTTGTACCTGTATGAACTCCAATAATTGCAAGTCCATTGTGAAAACATGTCAAAGAAGACCTGCAGAAAGAAATTTGAAGAATTCCCAATGAGCAGGTTTCAAAATAAGAGCAGAACTCCTGTCGGAGAATGGAACCCCAGTTTTCAGCGTGACAAGTGGAGATACTGGCCACTATACTAACGAGGACCTGATTCCACCATCATTTTATGACCACTTTTTGAAGTTTGTTTTCAGTATACTCACCTTTCTTTTTTTTTAAACTTTAAAGTGACTCCTTATCTTAGAGTTTCATACAAGCAGTCAGGATGGCCGAGCGGTCCAAGGCGCTGCGTTCAGGTCGCAGTCTCTCCTGTGGCGTGGGTTCGAATCCCACTTCTGGCAGCATTAGTATTGCTTTAAACCTAGTGGGAAGAAATGAAAAGATGCTTCTGTAAATCTCCCAGACGTGGAGAAATCAGCATGTTCGTAGCTAAGACCTGACTTGCGATATAGAGAAGATTCCACTGAATGCGTGGGTTTGCATTCTCTCTTTGACAGGAACATCATAAAATCAGGGTTTTCAGGGTGAAGGGCTACTTCGTAGCCAAGAAGTGTGAAGTCCACCGCCTCAAGGCAGTGTAATGTGCCCTCTCTAAATTGTCCTGCACAAAAGGTTATTTTCTCATATATTAGTGTATCGTGTCAGTCAACAGGTTGCTTGTCTTCTCTCTTTGACGGTGTTGTGATATAAACACAGCATTGTGACTGTGGTGCCATGTTTCAAAGCCTAACGTTATTCCCGTGTGTTACCATCTGCTGCATTAAGTGTCTGTGTGGATTCGACTTTTCTGACCACCCTTCTACCTGGAGTTCATAACTGGTTTGGAGAGAATATTCACACAACTCTCTGGTTTTTTCAGCTACTGGTCGTTCTACTTTTGAATGTACCTTAGGTTCAAAACTCACCATCTGTTGATTCATTGTACAGTAACTCTTTCTTTTTTTTTTTTTGCTGTTCTGCATGATCTTGTTCAATGGGTTGACAATCTGGTGAATTTACATGAGTTGCAGTTGCACAGGCATTCACCTCCTCTGTTCCAAAGACAGTTTTAACTTTTAACTTTCCGTTGAGGCATCCTGATATATAGAAAAATAACATAAGCCAAGAAAATTTGGGTTCTAACATCAATTATTTCTTTTGCTAGCAACACAAATTTGCCTGTCCGCTATCCAGTCCCACCTGGCCCTGAGGTCTAGCATTAGCTGTCCGTCATTTTTAAGGGTTTTTACAAAGTGACGGCATGGACAGGCACAGACCGACACGCCCGTTCACATAAAGAGCAGAAAGCTTTAGGCTTTATTAGTGCTTAATGGGTTCTTTAGGCTGAGCATTCACATGCTGTTATTGGGCAACGGTTATTTGTGTTTAATATCGTGGAGTGTATTATTTAGCTTGTCTCCCAGTACCGCATTCTTAGTGGCCGTGCTCTGCTCTGTTTACATTTCCGCTGCTCTTCCCCAGTGAGAGCGTGTTACCGTAATGTCCAGTATCAACTGCACTCTTATGCGATTGATGTGATTGCTTACAGCGCAATCAAAATACTTAAAACGATCTAAACAGCTTGACCTATTTTCATTGATGTCAATTGCTGACCTTAACTTCTCCGCACTTTATCTTACATCTTCACTTAAGCTAAAACAACTTCCTGAAGTGGGGTTCAGGAAAACCTGCTTAAACCTGTTTGCCGTCTATCCCGATATCTACATATATTTATGTAATTCCGTGAAGTTTAATACTTGGTATGCGAGGCAGACCGCAGTGATGGTGGACACTAAGATACCGTCCTGGGGATGAGGTAAAAGTATGTGTTTTATGTTGAGATCTGTTTACATCTTAAAGTGATACTAAAACTGGAACATAGGTTAAAGATCAGTGTTAGAGATTGTTCCCTTGCTAGACTTAGTTTGATTGATAACCTATGCTTTGTAAGTTTTTATGGAATCCTTGAATCTGACTCCCACGCACAAATGCCAATACATCTCTTACTGAAACTAAGTGGGATCTCCTTGAAACCAAAGTGGGATCATATGGGTTTTATTTTCATTGCTTTGTACCTGTATGAACTCCAATAATTGCAAGTCCATTGTGAAAACATGTCAAAGAAGACCTGCAGAAAGATATTTGAAGAATTCCCAATGAGCAGGTTTCAAAATAAGAGCAGAACTCCCTGTCGGAGAATGGAACTCCAGTTTTCAGCGTGACAAGTGGAAATACTGGCCACTATACTAACGAGGACCTAATTCCACCATCATTTTATGACCACTTTTTGAAGTTTGTTTTCAGTATACTTACCTTTTTTTTTTTAAACTTTAAAGTGACTCCTTATCTTATAGTTTCAGACAAGCAGTCAGGATGGCCGAGCGGTCCAAGGCGCTGCGTTCAGGTCGCAGTCTCTCCTGAGGCGTGGGTTCGAATCCCACTTCTGGCAGCATTAGTATTGCTTTAAACCTAGTGGGGAAGAAATGAAAAAGATGCTTCTGTAAATCTCCAAGACGTGGAGAAATCAGCATGTTCGTAGCTAAGACCTGACTTGCGATATAGAGAAGATTCCACTGAATGCGTGGGTTTGCATTCTCTCTTTGACAGGAACATCATAAAATCAGGGGTTTTCAGGGTGAAGGGGCTACTTCGTAGCCAAGAAGTGTGAAGTCCACCGCCTCAAGGCAGTGTAATGTGCCCTCTCGAAATTGTCCTGCACAAAAGGTTATTTTCTCATATATTAGTGTATCGTGTCAGTCAACAGGTTGCTTGTCTTCTCTCTTTACGTTGTTGTGATATAAACACAGCATTGTGACTGTGGTGCCATGTTTCAAAGCCTAACGTTATTCCGTGTGTTACCATCTGCTGCATTAAGTGTCTGTGTGGATTCGACTTTTCTGACCACCCTTCTACCTGGAGTTCATAACTGGTTTGGAGAGAATATTCACACAACTCTCTGGTTTTTTCAGCTACTGGTCGTTCTACTTTTGAATGTACCTTAGGTTCAAAACTCACCATCTGTTGATTCATTGTACAGTAACTCTTTTTTTTTTTTTTTTTTGCTGTTCTGCATGATCTTGTTCAATGGGTTGACAATCTGGTGAATTTACATGAGTTGCAGTTGCACAGGCATTCACCTCCTCTGTTCCAAAGACAGTTTTAACTTTTTAACTTTCCGTTGAGGCATCCTGATATATAGAAAAATAACATAAGCCAAGAAAATTTGGGTTCTAACATCAATTATTTCTTTTGCTAGCAACACAAATTTGCCTGTCCGCTATCCAGTCCCACCTGGCCCTGAGGTCTAGCAATAGCTGTCCGTCATTTTTTAAGGGTTTTTTTACAAAGTGACGGCATGGAAAGGCACAGACCGACACGCCGTTCACATAAAGAGCAGAAAGCTTTAGGCTTTATTAGTGCTTAATGGGTTCTTTAGGCTGAGCATTCACATGCTGTTATTGGGCAACCGGTTATTTGTGTTTAATATCGTGGAGTGTATTATTTAGCTTGTCTCCCAGTACCGCATTCTTAGTGGCCGTGCTCTGCTCTGTTTACATTTCGCTGCTCTTCCCCAGTGAGAGCGTGTTACCGTAATGTCCAGTATCAACTGCACTCTTATGCGATTGATGTGATTGCTTACAGCGCAATCAAAATACTTAAGACGATCTAAACAGCTTGACCTATTTTCATTGATGTCAATTGCTGACCTTAACTTCTCCCGCACTTTATCTTACATCTTCACTTAAGCTAAAACAACTTCCTGAAGTGGGGTTCAGGGAAAACCTGCTTAAACCTGTTTGCCGTCTATCCCGATATCTACATATATTTATGTAATTCCGTGAAGTTTAATACTCCGGGTATGCGAGGCAGACCGCAGTGATGGTGGACACTAAGATACCGTCCTGGGGACGAGGTAAAAGTATGTGTTTTATGTTGAGATCTGTTTACATCTTAAAGTGATACTAAAACTGGAACATAGGTTAAAGATCAGTGTTAGAGATTGTTCCCTTGCTTGACTTACTTTGATTGATAACCTATGCTTTGTAAGTTTTTATGGAATCCTTGAATCTGACTCCCACGCACAAATGCCAATACATCTCTTACTGAAACTAAGTGGGATCTCCGTGAAACCAAAGTGGGATCATATGGGTTTTATTTTCATTGCTTTGTACCTGTATAAACTCCAATAATTGCAAGTCCATTGTGAAAACATGTCAAAGAAGACCTGCAGAAAGAAATTTGAAGAATTCCCAATGAGCAGGTTTCAAAATAAGAGCAGAACTCCTGTCGGAGAATGGAACCCCAGTTTTCAGCTTGACAAGTGGAAATACTGGCCACTATACTAACGAGGACCTAATTCCACCATCATTTTATGACCACTTTTTGAAGTTTGTTTTCAGTATACTTACCTTTTTTTAAACTTTTAAAGTGACTCCTTATCTTAGAGTTTCATACAAGCAGTCAGGATGGCCGAGCGGTCCAAGGCGCTGCGTTCAGGTCGCAGTCTCTCCTGGAGGCGTGGGTTCGAATCCACTTCTGGCAGCATTAGTATTGCTTTAAACCTAGTGGGAAGAAATGAAAAGATGCTTCTGTAAATCTCCAAGACGTGGAGAAATCAGCATGTTCGTAGCTAAGACCTGACTTGCGATATAGAGAAGATTCCACTGAATGCGTGGGTTTGCATTCTCTCTTTGACAGGAACATCATAAAATCAGGGTTTTCAGGGTGAAGGGCTACGTAGCCAAGAAGTGTGAAGTCCACCGCCTCAAGGCAGTGTAATGTGCCCTCTCTAAATTGTCCTGCACAAAGGTTATTTTCTCATATATTAGTGTATCGTGTCAGTCAACAGGTTGCTTGTCTTCTCTCTTTGACGGTGTTGTGATATAAACACAGCATTGTGACTGTGGTGCCATGTTTCAAAGCCTAACGTTATTCCCGTGTGTTACCATCTGCTGCATTAAGTGTCTGTGTGGATTCGACTTTTCTGACCACCCTTCTACCTGGAGTTCATAACTGGTTTGGAGAGAATATTCACACAACTCTCTGGTTTTTTCAGCTACTGGTCGTTCTACTTTTGAATGTACCTTAGGTTCAAAACTCACCATCTGTTGATTCATTGTACAGTAACTTTTTTTTTTTTTTTTTTGCTGTTCTGCATGATCTTGTTCAATGGGTTGACAATCTGGTGAATTTACATGAGTTGCAGTTGCACAGGCATTCACCTCCTCTGTTCCAAAGACAGTTTTAACTTTTAACTTTCCGTTGAGGCATCCTGATATATAGAAAAATAACATAAGCCAAGAAAATTTGGGTTCTAACATCAATTATTTCTTTTGCTAGCAACACAAATTTGCCTGTCCGCTATCCAGTCCCACCTGGCCCTGAGGTCTAGCATTAGCTGTCCGTCATTTTTTAAGGGTTTTTTTACAAAGTGACGGCATGGACAGGCACAGACCGACACGCCGTTCACATAAAGAGCAGAAAGCTTTAGGCTTTATTAGTGCTTAATGGGTTCTTTAGGCTGAGCATTCACATGCTGTTATTGGGCAACAGGTTATTTGTGTTTAATATCGTGGAGTGTATTATTTAGCTTGTCTCCCAGTACCGCATTCTTAGTGGCGTGCTCTGCTCTGTTTACATTTCCGCTGCTCTTCCCCAGTGAGGCGTGTTACCGTAATGTCAGTATCAACTGCACTCTTATGTTTGATGTGATTGCTTACAGCGCAATCAAAATACTTAAGACGATCTAAACAGCTTGACCTATTTTCATTGATGTCAATTGCTGACCTTAACTTCTCCCGCACTTTATCTTACATCTTCACTTAAGCTAAAACAACTTCCTGAAGTGGGGTTCAGGAAAACCTGCTTAAACCTGTTTGCCGTCTATCCCGATATCTACATATATTTATGTAATTCCGTGAAGTTTAATACTTGGGTATGCGAGGCAGACCGCAGTGATGGTGGACACTAAGATACCGTCCTGGGGACGAGGTAAAAGTATGTGTTTTATGTTGAGATCTGTTTACATCTTAAAGTGATACTAAAACTGGAACATAGGTTAAAGATCAGTGTTAGAGATTGTTCCCTTGCTAGACTTAGTTTGATTGATAACCTATGCTTTGTAAGTTTTTATGGAATCCTTGAATCTGACTCCCACGCACAAATGCCAATACATCTCTTACTGAAACTAAGTGGGATCTCCGTGAAACCAAAGTGGGATCATATGGGTTTTATTTTCATTGTTTGTACCTGTATGAACTCCAATAATTGCAAGTCCATTGTGAAAACATGTCAAAGAAGACCTGCAGAAAGAAATTTGAAGAATTCCCAATGAGCAGGTTTCAAAATAAGAGCAGAACTCCTGTCGGAGAATGGAACCCCAGTTTTCAGCGTGACAAGTGGAGATACTGGCCACTATACTAACGAGGACCTGATTCCACCATCATTTTATGACCACTTTTTGAAGTTTGTTTTCAGTATACTCACCTTTTTTTTTTTAAACTTTAAAGTGACTCCTTATCTTAGAGTTTCATACAAGCAGTCAGGATGGCCGAGCGGTCCAAGGCGCTGCGTTCAGGTCGCAGTCTCTCCTGGAGGCGTGGGTTCGAATCCCACTTCTGGCAGCATTAGTATTGCTTTAAACCTAGTGGGGAAGAAATGAAAAAGATGCTTCTGTAAATCTCCAAGACGTGGAGAAATCAGCATGTTCGTAGCTAAGACCTGACTTGCGATATAGAGAAGATTCCACTGAATGCGTGGGTTTGCATTCTCTCTTTGACAGGAACATCATAAAATCAGGGGTTTTCAGGGTGAAGGGCTACTTCGTAGCCAAGAAGTGTGAAGTCCACCGCCTCAAGGCAGTGTAATGTGCCCTCTCTAAATTGTCCTGCAAAAGGTTATTTTCTCATATATTAGTGTATCGTGTCAGTCAACAGGTTGCTTGTCTTCTCTCTTTGACGGTGTTGTGATATAAACACAGCATTGTGACTGTGGTGCCATGTTTCAAAGCCTAACGTTATTCCCGTGTGTTACCATCTGCTGCATTAAGTGTCTGTGTGGATTCGACTTTTCTGACCACCCTTCTACCTGGAGTTCATAACTGGTTTGGAGAGAATATTCACACAACTCTCTGGTTTTTTCAGCTACTGGTCGTTCTACTTTTGAATGTACCTTAGGTTCAAAACTCACCATCTGTTGATTCATTGTACAGTAACTCTTTTTTTTTTTTTTTTGCTGTTCTGCATGATCTTGTTCAATGGGTTGACAATCTGGTGAATTTACATGAGTTGCAGTTGCACAGGCATTCACCTCCTCTGTTCCAAGGACAGTTTTAACTTTTTAACTTTCCGTTGAGGCATCCTGATATATAGAAAAATAACATAAGCCAAGAAAATTTGGGTTCTAACATCAATTATTTCTTTTGCTAGCAACACAAATTTGCCTGTCCGCTATCCAGTCCCACCTGGCCCTGAGGTCTAGCATTAGCTGTCCGTCATTTTTAAGGGTTTTTACAAAGTGACGGCATGGACAGGCACAGACCGACACGCCCGTTCACATAAAGAGCAGAAAGCTTTAGGCTTTATTAGTGCTTAATGGGTTCTTTAGGCTGAGCATTCACATGCTGTTATTGGGCAACCGGTTATTTGTGTTTAATATCGTGGAGTGTATTATTTAGCTTGTCTCCCAGTACCGCATTCTTAGTGGCCGTGCTCTGCTCTGTTTACATTTCCGCTGCTCTTCCCCAGTGAGAGCGTGTTACCGTAATGTCCAGTATCAACTGCACTCTTATGCGATTGATGTGATTGCTTACAGCGCAATCAAAATACTTAAGACGATCTAAACAGCTTGACCTATTTTCATTGATGTCAATTGCTGACCTTAACTTCTCCGCACTTTATCTTACATCTTCACTTAAGCTAAAACAACTTCCTGAAGTGGGGTTCAGGAAAACCTGCTTAAACCTGTTTGCCGTCTATCCCGATATCTACATATATTTATGTAATTCCGTGAAGTTTAATACTTGGGTATGAGAGGCAGACCGCAGTGATGGTGGACACTAAGATACCCTCCTGGGGACGAGGTAAAAGTATGTGTTTTATGTTGAGATCTGTTTACATCTTAAAGTGATACTAAAACTGGAACATAGGTTAAAGATCAGTGTTAGAGATTGTTCCCTTGCTAGACTTAGTTTGATTGATAACCTATGCTTTGTAAGTTTTATGGAATCCTTGAATCTGACTCCCACGCACAAATGCCAATACATCTCTTACTGAAACTAAGTGGGATCTCCGTGAAACCAAAGTGGGATCATATGGGTTTTATTTTCATTGCTTTGTACCTGTATGAACTCCAATAATTGCAAGTCCATTGTGAAAACATGTCAAAGAAGACCTGCAGAAAGAAATTTGAAGAATTCCCAATGAGCAGGTTTCAAAATAAGAGCAGAACTCCTGTCGGAGAATGGAACCCCAGTTTTCAGCGTGACAAGTGGAGATACTGGCCACTATACTAACGAGGACCTGATTCCACCATCATTTTATGACCACTTTTTGAAGTTTGTTTTCAGTATACTCACCTTTTTTTTTTTTTTTAAACTTTAAAGTGACTCTTATCTTAGAGTTTCATACAAGCAGTCAGGATGGCCGAGCGGTCCAAGGCGCTGCGTTCAGGTCGCAGTCTCTCCTGGAGGCGTGGGTTCGAATCCCACTTCTGGCAGCATTAGTATTGCTTTAAACCTAGTGGGGAAGAAATGAAAAGATGCTTCTGTAAATCTCCCAAGACGTGGAGAAATCAGCATGTTCGTAGCTAAGACCTGACTTGCGATATAGAGAAGATTCCACTGAATGCGTGGGTTTGCATTCTCTCTTTGACAGGAACATCATAAAATCAGGGTTTTCAGGGTGAAGGGCTACTTCGTAGCCAAGAAGTGTGAAGTCCACCGCCTCAAGGCAGTGTAATGTGCCCTCTCTAAATTGTCCTGCACAAAAGGTTATTTTCTCATATATTAGTGTATCGTGTCAGTCAACAGGTTGCTTGTCTTCTCTCTTTGACGGTGTTGTGATATAAACACAGCATTGTGACTGTGGTGCCATGTTTCAAAGCCTAACGTTATTCCGTGTGTTACCATCTGCTGCATTAAGTGTCTGTGTGGATTCGACTTTTCTGACCACCCTTCTACCTGGAGTTCATAACTGGTTTGGAGAGAATATTCACACAACTCTCTGGTTTTTTCAGCTACTGGTCGTTCTACTTTTGAATGTACCTTAGGTTCAAAACTCACCATCTGTTGATTCATTGTACAGTAACTCTTTCTTTTTTTTTTTTTTTTTGCTGTTCTGCATGATCTTGTTCAATGGGTTGACAATCTGGTGAATTTACATGAGTTGCAGTTGCACAGGCATTCACCTCCTCTGTTCCAAAGACAGTTTTAACTTTTAACTTTCCGTTGAGGCATCCTGATATATAGAAAAATAACATAAGCCAAGAAAATTTGGGTTCTAACATCAATTATTTCTTTTGCTAGCAACACAAATTTGCCTGTCCGCTATCCAGTCCCACCTGGCCCTGAGGTCTAGCATTAGCTGTCCGTCATTTTTAAGGGTTTTTTTTACAAAGTGACGGCATGGACAGGCACAGACCGACACGCCGTTCACATAAAGAGCAGAAAGCTTTAGGCTTTATTAGTGCTTAATGGGTTCTTTAGGCTGAGCATTCACATGCTGTTATTGGGCAACCGGTTATTTGTGTTTAATATCGTGGAGTGTATTATTTAGCTTGTCTCCCAGTACCGCATTCTTAGTGGCCGTGCTCTGCTCTGTTTACATTTCCGCTGCTCTTCCCCAGTGAGAGCGTGTTACCGTAATGTCCAGTATCAACTGCACTCTTATGCGATTGATGTGATTGCTTACAGCGCAATCAAAATACTTAAGACGATCTAAACAGCTTGACCTATTTTCATTGATGTCAATTGCTGACCTTAACTTCTCCCGCACTTTATCTTACATCTTCACTTAAGCTAAAACAACTTCCTGAAGTGGGGTTCAGGGAAAACCTGCTTAAACCTGTTTGCCGTCTATCCCGATATCTACATATATTTATGTAATTCCGTGAAGTTTAATACTTCGGGTATGCGAGGCAGACCGCAGTGATGGTGGACACTAAGATACCGTCCTGGGGACGAGGTAAAAGTATGTGTTTTATGTTGAGATCTGTTTACATCTTAAAGTGATACTAAAACTGGAACATAGGTTAAAGATCAGTGTTAGAGATTGTTCCCTTGCTAGACTTAGTTTGATTGATAACCTATGCTTTGTAAGTTTTATGGAATCCTTGAATCTGACTCCCACGCACAAATGCCAATACATCTCTTACTGAAACTAAGTGGGATCTCCGTGAAACCAAAGTGGGATCATATGGGTTTTATTTTCATTGCTTTGTACCTGTATGAACTCCAATAATTGCAAGTCCATTGTGAAAACATGTCAAAGAAGACCTGCAGAAAGAAATTTGAAGAATTCCCAATGAGCAGGTTTCAAAATAAGAGCAGAACTCCCTGTCGGAGAATGGAACCCCAGTTTTCAGCGTGACAAGTGGAGATACTGGCCACTATACTAACGAGGACCTGATTCCACCATCATTTTATGACCACTTTTTGAAGTTTGTTTTCAGTATACTCACCTTATTTTTTTAAACTTTAAAGTGACTCCTTATCTTAGAGTTTCATACAAGCAGTCAGGATGGCCGAGCGGTCCAAGGCGCTGCGTTCAGGTCGCAGTCTCTCCTGGAGGCGTGGGTTCGAATCCCACTTCTGGCAGCATTAGTATTGCTTTAAACCTAGTGGGAAGAAATGAAAAAGATGCTTCTGTAAATCTCCAAGACGTGGAGAAATCAGCATGTTCGTAGCTAAGACCTGACTTGCGATATAGAGAAGATTCCACTGAATGCGTGGGTTTGCATTCTCTCTTTGACAGGAACATCATAAAATCAGGGTTTTCAGGGTGAAGGGCTACTTCAGAGCCAAGAAGTGTGAAGTCCACCGCCTCAAGGCAGTGTAATGTGCCCTCTCGAAATTGTCCTGCACAAAAGGTTATTTTCTCATATATTAGTGTATCGTGTCAGTCAACAGGTTGCTTGTCTTCTCTCTTTGACGGTGTTGTGATATAAACACAGCATTGTGACTGTGGTGCCATGTTTCAAAGCCTAACGTTATTCCGTGTGTTACCATCTGCTGCATTAAGTGTCTGTGTGGATTCGACTTTTCTGACCACCCTTCTACCTGAGTTCATAACTGGTTTGGAGAGAATATTCACACAACTCTCTGGTTTTTTCAGCTACTGGTCGTTCTACTTTTGAATGTACCTTAGGTTCAAAACTCACCATCTGTTGATTCATTGTACAGTAACTCTTTTTTTTTTTTTTGCTGTTCTGCATGATCTTGTTCAATGGGTTGACAATCTGGTGAATTTACATGAGTTGCAGTTGCACAGGCATTCACCTCCTCTGTTCCAAAGACAGTTTTAACTTTTTAACTTTCCGTTGAGGCATCCTGATATATAGAAAATAACATAAGCCAAGAAAATTTGGGTTCTAACATCAATTATTTCTTTGCTAGCAACACAAATTTGCCTGTCCGCTATCCAGTCCCACCTGGCCCTGAGGTCTAGCATTAGCTGTCCGTCATTTTTTAAGGGTTTTTTTACAAAGTGACGGCATGGACAGGCACAGACCGACACGCCGTTCACATAAAGAGCAGAAAGCTTTAGGCTTTATTAGTGCTTAATGGGTTCTTTAGGCTGAGCATTCACATGCTGTTATTGGGCAACAGGTTATTTGTGTTTAATATCGTGGAGTGTATTATTTAGCTTGTCTCCCAGTACCGCATTCTTAGTGGCGTGCTCTGCTCTGTTTACATTTCCGCTGCTCTTCCCCAGTGAGAGCGTGTTACCGTAATGTCCAGTATCAACTGCACTCTTATGCGATTGATGTGATTGCTTACAGCGCAATCAAAATACTTAAGACGATCTAAACAGCTTGACCTATTTTCATTGATGTCAATTGCTGACCTTAACTTCTCCCGCACTTTATCTTACATCTTCACTTAAGCTAAAACAACTTCCTGAAGTGGGGTTCAGGGAAAACCTGCTTAAACCTGTTTGCCGTCTATCCCGATATCTACATATATTTATGTAATTCCGTGAAGTTTAATACTCGGGTATGCGAGGCAGACCGCAGTGATGGTGGACACTAAGATACCGTCCTGGGGACGAGGTAAAAGTATGTGTTTTATGTTGAGATCTGTTTACATCTTAAAGTGATACTAAAACTGGAACATAGGTTAAAGATCAGTGTTAGAGATTGTTCCCTTGCTAGACTTAGTTTGATTGATAACCTATGCTTTGTAAGTTTTATGGAATCCTTGAATCTGACTCCCACGCACAAATGCCAATACATCTCTTACTGAAACTAAGTGGGATCTCCGTGAAACCAAAGTGGGATCATATGGGTTTTATTTTCATTGCTTTGTACCTGTATGAACTCCAATAATTGCAAGTCCATTGTGAAAACATGTCAAAGAAGACCTGCAGAAAGAAATTTGAAGAATTCCCAATGAGCAGGTTTCAAAATAAGAGCAGAACTCCTGTCGGAGAATGGAACCCCAGTTTTCAGCGTGACAAGTGGAGATACTGGCCACTATACTAACGAGGACCTGATTCCACCATCATTTTATGACCACTTTTGAAGTTTGTTTTCAGTATACTCACCATTTTTTTTTTCATAAACTTTAAAGTGACTCCTTATCTTAGAGTTTCATACAAGCAGTCAGGATGGCCGAGCGGTCCAAGGCGCTGCTTCAGGTCGCAGTCTCTCCTGGAGGCGTGGGTTCGAATCCCACTTCTGGCAGCATTAGTATTGCTTTAAACCTAGTGGGAAGAAATGAAAAAGATGCTTCTGTAAATCTCCAAGACGTGGAGAAATCAGCATGTTCGTAGCTAAGACCTGACTTGCGATATAGAGAAGATTCCACTGAATGCGGTTTGCATTCTCTCTTTGACAGGAACATCATAAAATCAGGGGTTTTCAGGGTGAAGGGGCTACTTGTAGCCAAGTGTGAAGTCCACCGCCTCAAGGCAGTGTAATGTGCCCTCTCTAAATTGTCCTGCACAAAAGGTTATTTTCTCATATATTAGTGTATCGTGTCAGTCAACAGGTTGCTTGTCTTCTCTCTTGACGGTGTTGTGATATAAACACAGCATTGTGACTGTGGTGCCATGTTTCAAAGCCTAACGTTATTCCCGTGTGTTACCATCTGCTGCATTAAGTGTCTGTGTGGATTCGACTTTTCTGACCACCCTTCTACCTGGAGTTCATAACTGGTTTGGGAGAATATTCACACAACTCTTTGTTTTTTTTCAGCTACTGGTCGTTCTACTTTTGAATGTACCTTAGGTTCAAAACTCACCATCTGTTGATTCATTGTACAGTATCTCTTTCTTTTTTTGCTGTTCTGCATGATCTTGTTCAATGGGTTGGCAATCTGGTGAATTTACATGAGTTGCAGTTGCACAGGAATTCACCTCCTCTGTTCCAAGGACAGTTTTAACTTTTTAACTTTCCGTTGAGGCATCCTGATATATAAAAAATAACATAAAGAAAATTTGGGTTCTAACATCAATTATTTATTTTGCTAGCAACACAAATTTGCCTGTCCGCTATCCAGTCCCACCTGGCCCTGAGGTCTAGCATTAGCTGTCCATCATTTTTAAAGGGTTTTTACAAAGTGACGGTATGGACAGGCACAGACCACACGCCCGTTTACATAAAGAGCAGAAAGCTTTAGGCTTTATTAGTGCTTAATGGGTTCTTTAGGCTGAGCATTCACATGCTGTTATTGGGCAACAGGTTATTTGTGTTTAATATCGTGGAGTGTATTATTTAGCTTGTCTCCCAGTACTGCATTCTTAGTGGCCGTGCTCAGCTCTGTTTACATTTCCGCTGCTCTTCCCCAGTGAGGCGTGTTACCGTAATGTCCAGTATCAACTGCACTCTTAAGCGTTTGATGTGATTGCTTACAGCGCAATCAAAATACCTAAGACGATCTAAACAATTGATTTAGCAGCTTGACCTATTTTCCTTGATGTCAATTGCTGACCTTAACTTCTCCCGCACCTCATCTTACATCTTCACTTAAGCTAAAACAACTTCCTGAAGTGGGGTTTAGGGAAAGACCTGCTTAAACCTGTTTGCCGTCTATCCCGATATCTACATATATTTATGTAATTCCGTGAAGTTTAATACTTGGGTATGCGAGGAAGACCGCAGTGATGCTGGACAATAAGAAACCGTTCTGGGGACGAGGTAAAAGTATGTGTTTTATGTTGGGATCTGTTTACATCTTATAGTGAGACTAAAACAGGAACATAGGTTAAAGATCAGTGTTAGAGATTGTTCCTTGCTAGACTTAGTTTGATTGATAACCTATGCTTTGTAAGTTTTTATGGAATCCTTGAATCTGACTCCCACGCACAAATGCCAATACATCTCTTACTGAAACTAAGTGGGATCTCCGTGAAACCAAAGTGGGATCATATGTGTTTTAGTTTGTATTGCTTTGTACCTGTATGAACTCCAATAATTGCAAGTCCATTGTGAAAACATGTCAAAGAAGACCTGCAGAAAGAAATTTGAAGAATTCCCAATGAGCAGGTTTCAAAATAAGAGCAGAACTCCCTGTCGGAGAATGGAACCCCAGTTTTCAGCGTGACAAGCGGAGATTCTGGCCACTATACTAACGAGGACCTGATTCCACCATCGTTTTATGACCACTTTTTGAAGTTTGTTTTCAGTATACTCACCATTTTTTTTTTTAAACTTTAAAGTGACTCTTCATCTTAGAATTTCAGTACAACCAGTCAGGATGGCCGAGCGGTCCAAGGCGCTGCGTTCAGGTCGCAGTCTCTCCTGGAGGCGTGGGTTCGAATCCCACTTCTGGCAGCATTAGTATTGCTTTAAACCTAGTGGGGAAGAAATGAAAAAGATGCTTCTGTAAATCTCCAGATGTGGAGAAATCAGCATGTTCGTGGCTAAGACCTGACTTGCGATATAGAGAAGATTCCACTGAATGCGTGGGTTTGCATTCTCCCTTTGACAGGAACATCATAAAATCAGGGTTTTCATGGTGAAGGGACTACTTTGTAGCCAAGAAGTGTGAAGTCCACCGCCTCAAGGCAGTGTAATGTGCCCTCTCTAAATTGTCCTGCACAAATAGTTATTTTCTCATATATTAGTGTATCGTGTCAGTCAACAGGTTGCTTGTCTTCTCTCTTTGACGGTGTTGTGATATAAACACAGCATTGTGACTGTGGTGCCATGTTTCAAAGCCTAACGTTATTCCCGTGTGTTACCATCTGCTGCATTAAGTGTCTGTGTGGATTCGACTTTTCTGACCACCCTTCTACCATGTAGTTCATAACTGGTTTGGGAGAATATTCACACAACTCTTTGGTTTTTCAGCTACTGGTCGTTCTACTTTTGAATGTACCTTAGGTTCAAAACTCACCATCTGTTGATTCATTGTACAGTATCTCTTTCTTTTTTGCTGTTCTGCATGATCTTGTTCAATGGGTTGACAATCTGGTGAATTTACATGAGTTGCAGTTGCACAGGAATTCACCTCCTCTGTTCCAAGGACAGTTTTAACTTTTTAACTTTCCGTTGAGGCATCCTGATATATAAAAAAAATAACATAAGCCAAGAAAATTTGGGTTCTAACATCAATTATTTATTTTGCTAGCAACACAAATTTGCCTGTCCGCTATCCAGTCCCACCTGGCCCTGAGGTCTAGCATTAGCTGTCCATCATTTTTTAAAGGGTTTTTTACGAACTGACGGTATGGACAGGCACAGACCCACACGCCGTTTACATAAAGAGCAGAAAGCTTTAGGCTTTATTAGTGCTTAATGGGTTCTTTAGGCTGAGCATTCACATGCTGTTATTGGGCAACAGGTTATTTGTGTTTAATATCGTGGAGTGTATTATTTAGCTTGTCTCCCAGTACTGCATTCTTAGTGGCCGTGCTCAGCTCTGTTTACATTTCCGCTGCTCTTCCCCAGTGAGGCGTGTTACCGTAATGTCCAGTATCAACTGCACTCTTATGCGTTTGATGTGATTGCTTACAGCGCAATCAAAATACCTTAAGACGATCTAAACAATTGACCTATTTTCATTGACCTATTTTCCTTGATGTCAATTGCTGACCTTAACTTCTCCCGCACTTTCATCTTACATCTTCACTTAAGCTAAAACAACTTCCAGAAGTGGGGTTTAGGAGACCTGCTTAAACCTGTTTGCCGTCTATCACGATATCTACATATATTTATGTAATTCCGTGAAGTTTAATACTTGGGTATGCGAGGAAGACCGCAGTGATGCTGGACAATAAGAAACCGTTCTGGGGACGAGGTAAAAAGTATGTGTTTTATGTTGGGATCTGTTTACATCTTATAGTGAGACTAAAACAGGAACATAGGTTAAAGATCAGTGTTAGAGATTGTTCCTTGCTAGACTTAGTTTGATTGATAACCTATGCTTTGTAAGTTTTAATGGAATCCTTGAATCTGACTCCACGCACAAATGCCAATACATCTCTTACTGAAACTAAGTGGGATCTCCGTGAAACCAAAGTGGGATCATATGTGTTTTATTGTATTGCTTTGTACCTGTATGAACTCCAATAATTGCAAGTCCATTGTGAAAACATGTCAAAGAAGACCTGCAGAAAGAAATTTGAAGAATTCCCAATGAGCAGGTTTCAAAATAAGAGCAGAACTCCCTGTCGGAGAATGGAACCCCAGTTTTCAGCGTGACAAGTGGAGATACTGGCCACTATACTAACGAGGACCTGATTCCACCATCATTTTATGACCACTTTTTGAAGTTTGTTTTCAGTATACTCACCATTTTTTTTAAACTTTAAAGTGACTCTTCATCTTAGAATTTAGTACAACCAGTCAGGATGGCCGAGCGGTCCAAGGCGCTGCGTTCAGGTCGCAGTCTCTCCTGAGGCGTGGGTTGGAATCCCACTTCTGGCAGCATTAGTATTGCTTTAAACCTAGTGGGGAAGAAATGAAAAAGATTCTTCTGTAAATCTCCAAGATGTGGAGAAATCAGCATGTTCGTGGCTAAGACCTGACTTGCGATATAGGAAGATTCCACTGAATGCGTGGGTTTGCATTCTCCTTTGACAGGAACATCATAAAATCAGGGTTTTCATGGTGAAGGGACTACTTTGTAGCCAAGAAGTGTGAAGTCCACCGCCTCAAGGCAGTGTAATGTGCCCTCTCTAAATTGTCCTGCACAGTTATTTTCTCATATATTAGTGTATCGTGTCAGTCAACAGGTTGCTTGTCTTCTCTTTGGTGTTGTGATATAAACACAGCATTGTGACTGTGGATGCCATGTTTCAAAGCCTAACGTTATTCCGTGTGTTACCATCTGCTGCATTAAGTGTCTGTGTGGATTCGACTTTTCTGACCACCCTTCTACATGTAGTTCATAACTGGTTTGGGGAGAATATTCACACAACTCTTTGTTTTTTTTCAGCTACTGGTCGTTCTACTTTTGAATGTACCTTAGGTTCAAAACTCACCATCTGTTGATTCATTGTACAGTATCTCTTTCTTTTTTTTTGCTGTTCTGCATGATCTTGTTCAATGGGTTGGCAATCTGGTGAATTTACATGAGTTGCAGTTGCACAGGAATTCACCTCCTCTGTTCCAAGGACAGTTTTAACTTTTTAACTTTCCGTTGAGGCATCCTGATATATAAAAAAATAACATAAGCCAAGAAAATTTGGGTTCTAACATCAATTATTTATTTTGCTAGCAACACAAATTTGCCTGTCCGCTATCCAGTCCCACCTGGCCCTGAGGTCTAGCATTAGCTGTCCATCATTTTTTAAAGGGTTTTTTACGAACTGACGGTATGGACAGGCACAGACCCACACGCCGTTTACATAAAGAGCAGAAAGCTTTAGGCTTTATTAGTGCTTAATGGGTTCTTTAGGCTGAGCATTCACATGCTGTTATTGGGCAACAGGTTATTTGTGTTTAATATCGTGGAGTGTATTATTTAGCTTGTCTCCCAGTACTGCATTCTTAGTGGCCGTGCTCAGCTCTGTTTACATTTCCGCTGCTCTTCCCCAGTGAGAGCGTGTTACCGTAATGTCCAGTATAAACTGCACTCTTAAGCGTTTGATGTGATTGCTTACAGCGCAATCAAAATACCTAAGACGATCTAAACAATTGATTTAGCAGCTTGACCTATTTTCCTTGATGTCAATTGCTGACCTTAACTTCTCCCGCACCTCATCTTACATCTTCACTTAAGCTAAAACAACTTCCAGAAGTGGGGTTTAGGGAAGACCTGCTTAAACCTGTTTGCCGTCTATCCCGATATCTACATATATTTATGTAATTCCGTGAAGTTTAATACTTCGGGTATGCGAGGAAGACCGCAGTGATGCTGGACAATAAGAAACCGTTCTGGGGACGAGGTAAAAGTATGTGTTTTATGTTGGGATCTGTTTACATCTTATAGTGAGACTAAAACAGGAACATAGGTTAAAGATCAGTGTTAGAGATTGTTCCTTGCTAGACTTAGTTTGATTGATAACCTACGCTTTGTAAGTTTTAATGGAATCCTTGAATCTGACTCACGCACAAATGCCAATACATCTCTTACTGAAACTAAGTGGGATCTCCGTGAAACCAAAGTGGGATCATATGTGTTTTAGTTTGTACCTGTATGAACTCCAATAATTGCAAGTCCATTGTGAAAACATGTCAAAGAAGACCTGCAGAAAGAAATTTGAAGAATTCCGAATGAGCAGGTTTCAAAATAAGAGCAGAACTCCCGTCGGAGAATGGAACCCAGTTTTCAGCGTGACAAGTGGAGATACTGGCCACTATACTAACGAGGACCTGATTCCACCATCATTTTATGACCACTTTTGAAGTTTGTTTTCAGCATACTCACCATTTTTCATAAACTTTAAAGTGACTCTTCATCTTAGAATTTAGTACAACCAGTCAGGATGGCCGAGCGGTCCAAGGCGCTGCGTTCAGGTCGCAGTCTCTCCTGGAGGCGTGGGTTGAATCCCACTTCTGGCAGCATTAGTATTGCTTTAAACCTAGTGGGGAAGAAATGAAAAGATGCTTCTGTAAATCTCCAAGATGTGGAGAAATCAGCATGTTCGTGGCTAAGACCTGACTTGCGATATAGGGAAGATTCCACTGAATGCGTGGGTTTGCATTCTCCCTTTGACAGGAACATCATAAAATCAGGGGTTTTCATGGTGAAGGGACTACTTTGTAGCCAAGAAGTGTGAAGTCCACCGCCTCAAGGCAGTGTAATGTGCCCTCTCTAAATTGTCCTGCACAAATAGTTATTTTCTCATATATTAGTGTATCGTGTCAGTCAACAGGTTGCTTGTCTTCTCTCTTTGCGGTGTTGTGATATAAACACAGCATTGTGACTGCGATGCCATGTTTCAAAGCCTAACGTTATTCCCGTGTGTTACCATCTGCTGCATTAAGTGTCTGTGTGGATTCGACTTTTCTGACCACCCTTCTACATGTAGTTCATAACTGGTTTGGGGAGAATATTCACACAACTCTTTGGTTTTTTTCAGCTACTGGTCGTTCTACTTTTGAATGTACCTTAGGTTCAAAACTCACCATCTGTTGATTCATTGTACAGTATCTCTTTCTTTTTTTGCTGTTCTGCATGATCTTGTTCAATGGGTTGGCAATCTGGTGAATTTACATGAGTTGCAGTTGCACAGGAATTCACCTCCTCTGTTCCAAGGACAGTTTTAACTTTTAACTTTCCGTTGAGGCATCCTGATATATAGAAAATAACATAAGCCAAGAAAATTTGGGTTCTAACATCAATTATTTATTTTGCTAGCAACACAAATTTGCCTGTCCGCTATCCAGTCCCACCTGGCCCTGAGGTCTAGCATTAGCTGTCCATCATTTTTTTAAAGGGTTTTTTACGAACTGACGGCATGGACAGGCACAGACCCACACGCCGTTTACATAAAGAGCAGAAAGCTTTAGGCTTTATTAGTGCTTAATGGGTTCTTTAGGCTGAGCATTCACATGCTGTTATTGGGCAACAGGTTATTTGTGTTTAATATCGTGGAGTGTATTATTTAGCTTGTCTCCCAGTACTGCATTCTTAGTGGCCGTGCTCAGCTCTGTTTACATTTACCGTAATGTCCAGTATAAACTGCACTCTTAAGCGTTTGATGTGATTGCTTACAGCGCAATCAAAATACCTAAGACGATCTAAACAATTGATTTAGCAGCTTGACCTATTTTCCTTGATGTCAATTGCTGACCTTAACTTCTCCCGCACCTCATCTTACATCTTCACTTAAGCTAAAACAACTTCCAGAAGTGGGGTTTAGGGAAGACCTGCTTAAACCTGTTTGCCGTCTATCACGATATCTACATATATTTATGTAATTCCGTGAAGTTTAATACTTCGGGTATGCGAGGAAGACCGCAGTGATGCTGGACAATAAGAAACCGTTCTGGGGACGAGGTAAAAGTATGTGTTTTATGTTGGGATCTGTTTACATCTTATAGTGAGACTAAAACAGGAACATAGGTTAAAGATCAGTGTTAGAGATTGTTCCCTTGCTAGACTTAGTTTGATTGATAACCTATGCTTTGTAAGTTTTTATGGAATCCTTGAATCTGACTCCCACGCACAAATGCCAATACATCTCTTACTGAAACTAAGTGGGATCTCCGTGAAACCAAAGTGGGATCATATGGGTTTTAGTTTCATTACTTTGTACCTGTATGAACTCCAATAATTGCAAGTCCATTGTGAAAACATGTCAAAGAAGACCTGCAGAAAGAAATTTGAAGAATTCCCAATGAGCAGGTTTCAAAATAAGAGCAGAACTCCCCGTTGAGGAATCGAACCCCGGTTTTCCGCGTGACAAGCGGAGATACTGGCCACTATACTAACGAGGACCTGATTCCACCATCATTTTATGACCACTTTTTGAAGTTTGTTTTCAGCATACTCACCATTTTTTTTCATAAACTTTAAAGTGACTCTTCATCTTAGAATTTAGTACAACCAGTCAGGATGGCCGAGCGGTCCAAGGCGCTGCGTTCAGGTCGCAGTCTCTCCTGGAGGCGTGGGTTCGAATCCTACTTCTGGCAGCATTAGTATTGCTTTAAACCTAGTGGGGAAGAAATGAAAAAGATGCTTCTGTAAATCTCCAAGATGTGGAGAAATCAGCATGTTCGTGGCTAAGACCTGACTTGCGATATAGGGAAGATTCCACTGAATGCGTGGGTTTGCATTCTCCCTTTGACAGGAACATCATAAAATCAGGGTTTTCATGGTGAAGGGACTACTTTGTAGCCAAGAAGTGTGAAGTCCACCGCCTCAAGGCAGTGTAATGTGCCCTCTCTAAATTGTCCTGCACAAATAGTTATTTTCTCATATATTAGTGTATCGTGTCAGTCAACAGGTTGCTTGTCTTCTCTCTTTGTGGTGTTGTGATATAAACACAGCATTGTGACTGTGGTGCCATGTTTCAAAGCCTAACGTTATTCCCGTGTGTTACCATCTGCTGCATTAAGTGTCTGTGTGGATTCGACTTTTCTGACCACCCTTCTACCATGTAGTTCATAACTGGTTTGGGAGAATATTCACACAACTCTTTGGTTTTTTTCAGCTACTGGTCGTTCTACTTTTGAATGTACCTTAGGTTCAAAACTCACCATCTGTTGATTCATTGTACAGTATCTCTTTCTTTTTTTTGCTGTTCTGCATGATCTTGTTCAATGGGTTGGCAATCTGGTGAATTTACATGAGTTGCAGTTGCACAGGAATTCACCTCCTCTGTTCCAAGGACAGTTTTAACTTTTTAACTTTCCGTTGAGGCATCCTGATATATAAAAAAATAACATAAGCCAAGAAAATTTGGGTTCTAACATCAATTATTTATTTTGCTAGCAACACAAATTTGCCTGTCCGCTATCCAGTCCCACCTGGCCCTGAGGTCTAGCATTAGCTGTCCATCATTTTTAAAGGGTTTTTACAAACTGAGCCGGTATGGACAGGCACAGACCACACGCCGTTTACATAAAGAGCAGAAAGCTTTAGGCTTTATTAGTGCTTAATGGGTTCTTTAGGCTGAGCATTCACATGCTGTTATTGGGCAACAGGTTATTTGTGTTTAATATCGTGGAGTGTATTATTTAGCTTGTCTCCCAGTACTGCATTCTTAGTGGCCGTGCTCAGCTCTGTTTACATTTCCGCTGCTCTTCCCCAGTGAGGCGTGTTACCGTAATGTCCAGTATAAACTGCACTCTTAAGCGTTTGATGTGATTGCTTACAGCGCAATCAAAATACCTAAGACGATCTAAACAATTGATTTAGCAGCTTGACCTATTTTCATTGATGTCAATTGCTGACCTTAACTTCTCCCGCACCTCATCTTACATCTTCACTTAAGCTAAAACAACTTCCAGAAGTGGGGTTTAGGAAGACCTGCTTAAACCTGTTTGCCGTCTATCACGATATCTACATATATTTATGTAATTCCGTGAAGTTTAATACTTCGGGTATGCGAGGAAGACCGCAGTGATGCTGGACAATAAGAAACCGTTCTGGGGACGAGGTAAAAGTATGTGTTTTATGTTGGGATCTGTTTACATCTTATAGTGAGACTAAAACAGGAACATAGGTTAAAGATCAGTGTTAGAGATTGTTCCCTTGCTAGACTTAGTTTGATTGATAACCTATGCTTTGTAAGTTTTTATGGAATCCTTGAATCTGACTCCCACCCACAAATGCCAATACATCTCTTACTGAAACTAAGTGGGATCTCCGTGAAACCAAAGTGGGATCATATGGGTTTTAGTTTCATTGCTTTGTACATGTATGAACTCCAGTAATTGCAAGTCCATTGTGAAAACATGTCAAAGAAGACCTGCAGAAAGATATTTGAAGAATTCCCAATGAGCAGGTTTCAAAATAAGAGCAGAACTCCCCGTCGGGGAATCGAACCCCGGTTTTCCGCGTGACAAGCGGAGATACTGGCCAAGCGGAGATACTGCCAACTTTTTGAAGTTTGTTTTCAGTATACTCACCATTACTCTTCATCTTAGAGATTAGTACAACCAGTCAGGATGGCCGAGCGGACCAGACGCTGCGTTCAGGTTGCAGTCTCTCCTGGAGGCGTGGGTTTGAATCCCACTTCTGGCAGCATTAGTATTGCTTTAAACCTAGTGGGGAAGAAATGAAAAAGATGCTTCTGTAAATCTCCAAGACGTGGAGAAATCAGCATGTTCGTGGCTAAGACCTGACTTGCGATATAGGGAAGATTCCACTGAATGCGTGGGTTTGCATTCTCCCTTTGACAGGAACATCATAAAATCAGGGGTTTTCATGGTGAAGGGACTACTTTGTAGCCAAGAAGTGTGAAGTCCACCGCCTCAAGGCAGTGTAATGTGCCCTCTCTAAATTGTCCTGCACAGAAGGTTATTTTCTCATATATTAGTGTATCGTGTCAGTCAACAGGTTGCTTGTCTTCTCTCTTTGACGGTGTTGCGATATAAACACAGCATTGTGACTGCGGTGCCATGTTTCAAAGCCTAACGTTATCTTCTCACGCTCTCACTCTTCCCCAGTGAGAGCGTGTTACCATAATGTCCAGTATAAACTGCACTCTTAAGCGTTTGATGTGATTGCTTACAGCGCATTCAAAATACTTAAGACGATCTAAACAATTGATTTAGCAGCTTGACCTATTTTCCTTGATGTCAATTGCTGACCTTAACTTCTCCCGCACCTCATCTTACATCTTCACTTGCGAGGCAGACCGCAGTGATGGTGGACACTAAGATACTGTCCTGGGGACAAGGTAAAAGTATGTGTTTTATGTTGAGATCTGTTTACATCTTATCCTATAAAGCACTTTTGCCGGGTACGATTATAATACGAGTAATTAGAATTAATATCTGTGCTCGGATTGAATAAGAATCCTCATTGGGTAACTGACTATGTCTGCGTTCTGTGATCGGCTAGTCACAGCACCCCTCCCCTACACACACAGTTCAGGTCGCAGTCTCTCCTTGAGGCGTGTGTTCTATTCCCACTTCTGGTACCATTAGTATTACCATTTCATTAATGTACATAACTTTGTTTTAATAAAACCCCATAAAATTTCACGTCTTTGTTTTTTACTTTTTATATTAAGATATTTACGAAAACAATAGAATTGTATCCTTATAAAGTACGAGACTGAATAGTTTTATCAGAGACATAACTGTTTGTTCTCAATACGGTTATGAAATAGATATTAATAGATCGAGAAAGGTGCCCCGCAATTAGTCTAATAAGATTATATCAACCATGACTACCTGCTGCCAACATATTCACAACAACATAGTTTTTTATATCTCATAAATTTGTTAATATTGGATTGTACCTAAGTGTTATAATGAATGTGTCACATTTTTTTTGAATAATTTTCTTTTTATTCTACTCCACCTGGAAAATACATCTTTACTTCCAAATGGAAAACCATTGTAGGCAGTGTGTTCATTCATTCATGTCCAATAAATGTTTACCAACACCAGAACATGTGGAAGTCTCATCTATTTACAGCTAAACCTTCCTGAGAGGCACATATTCTGATGTTTGCTCTTATTAACTTGTAAACTCTGGTGTGCAGGTGAGTGGTGATGCGCTGGTGTGCCTCTCCATTTTCTAAGGATCTTAAGCCGCTGGTTGAGATGCGGCACGTGTCTTGTTGTCTGTTGTCGGTGACTATGACACCAGCTGAGATGAGGCTAATTAACCAGCAGACGCCGGGACAAAATATCACACCTTCATTTATCAGACGCAAAATACATCCCATTTCGATCACACTGAGCTCTGAGGACGTCCATCTGTCACATAGACGATCTCTGAGGACTTCCGTCATTACGAGTTGAACCAAAACTATAAAAAAAACGTCTGGCACTGAGGGCCTCCATTACAAGTTGGGAAGCTGAAATCATATTTTAAGTAATGTGGTTTTCCCAAATTATAAATAAGATAATTTTTTTGGTTTTTTTCTGTTTCTGTTTTTCTGTTTGTGGCAGATGGTCACTTTAAGCATCAGTTTATAGTTTTCTGTGGCGTTTTTATGGATTTGTAAAGCCCCTGCCCCTTCAAACCATGAAGGAAACCAGAGTCAGAAGTCAAACCAAGTCCCTCTGGTCACAAGGTACGTGCTCTTATAGGAAAACCACCAAGACATTATACAAATAATGATTTTTCTGATATTGTATGTATATTATGCTTCCTCCGTGTGACCTACAAAGTTAAAGTTCACACAGAAATGCAAAAGGTCCATCCCGATTACAAACCCAAATCTCAAAAAGTTGGGACACTGTACAAATTGTGAATAAAAACAGAATGCAATGATGTTGAAGTTTCACATTTCAATATTTTATTCAGAATACAACATAGATGACATATCAAATGTTTAAACTGAGAAAAATTTAAATTTGAGTAGTGAAGGAGCCTTTTGAAAAACTCACCTCAAAAGAATCTAGATTAGAGTATGTAAAGATTTACATACTGGTTAACGGTCTAACAGAGAGACGTGAGTATATATATATATACATATGTATATGTGTGTTTCTCCTTTTTATATATATGTATATGAATGTGAATCAATTTGAATGTTTGTCACTGTCTATGTCTAAATGTCAGCCCTGCGACTAACTGGCCACTGTCCAGGGTGTACCCCGCCTCAGGCCCAAAGCTGCTGGGATAGGCTACAGTTACCCGTGACCCCTAACGGGACTAAGGGTTAGAAAATGAATGAATGTGTTTTTTTTTATATATATATATATATATATATATATATATGCTGGATAGCTCAGCTGGTAAGGACAAGACCTTTCACACGGGGGACCAAGGTTCGGGACGCTATCCAGTGTGGGTCCTTAGGCCAGACCCTTCGCGCTACTGCCTACCTCATAAAAATGATGAGAGACAATAAATGCTATGAGAAGCCGGATCAGACGACGCCCGGCCAAACAAGGTCTGCGTCAGGTGTTGGGGAATTAGAGCAACTTGATGACAAATGGGCTACTGGAACAAGAACAAGACGGAGATGGGCGAGATGCGATAACAAGGCTCTGTTGGCAGTGGCAGACAACCGAGAAAGAGTCTCAGGTATGAAAAACTGGACAGCACCGGGCCCTGACAGGATCCACACCTACTGGCTAAAGAAGCTCACTGCACTCCACGAGCAACTTGCAGCACAAATGAACCAGCTGCTAAGGGATGGGACTCACCCTGAATGGCTTACCGAAGGGCGTACAATCCTGATCCTGAAGGATCCCACAAAGGGTACAGTCCCATCCAACTATCGGCCAATAACCTGTCTCTCCACAACATGGAAGCTCATGTCAGGCATCATTGCGGCTAAGATAAGTGGGCACATGGATCAATACATGAGAAAAGCACAGAAGGACCACCAGGATCTACAGCTCTGACATTGGGATTTCATTCGGGCTTGAGAAGTGTAGTCGAATGGTGACAAAGAGATGGAAGGTAGTCCACACAGAAGGAGTCTCACTCCCAGAAGGAATAATAGTAGACATTGAGGATGGTTACAAGTACCTTGGAATACCACAGACAAATGGCAACTTCGAAGAGGTAACGAGGAAAACAGCAACTGCCAAATACCTCCAACGCATAAAAATCAAGTCCTAAGAAGTCAGCTCAATGGCAAGAACAAGGCACGGGCAATAAACAGCTACGCCCTGCCAGTGATTAGATACCCTGCGGGAATAATAAGGTGGCCAAAGGAAGAGATACAGACCACAGTCGTTAAGACACGAAAGCTCCTCACCATGCATGGAGGGTTCCATCCCAAATCCAGCACCCTGAGAGCTAGCTGTAAAGAAGGCGGCCGTGGACTAGTGAGTGTGAGAGCCACTATCCAGGATGAAACATCCAAGATCCACAAGTACATCAAAGATAAGGCCCCAACAGATGACGTGCTCAGTGAATGTCTCAGGCAATGGGGAACAGAGGAAGAGGAGCTGGAGGAGGGACCATCATGGGAGGACATACATGGGATGTACCACCGGAACATTACTGAAGTGGCTGATATCAAGAAATCCTACCAATGGCTAGAACGGGCCAGACTGAAGGACAGCACAGAGGCACTCATCATGGCTGCACAGGAGCAGGCCCTGAGCACCAGAGCAATAGAGGCCCAAATCTACCACACCAGACAAGAACTAAGGTGTAGGCTGTTCAAACAGGCCCCAGAGACAATCCAACACTTAACTGCAGGGTGTAAGATGCTGGCAGGGAAAGCATACATGGAGCGCCATAACCAAGTGGATGGTGTACAGGAACATCTGTACGGAGTATGGACTGGAAACCCCGAGGTCAAAGTGGGAAACACCTCCAAAGGTGGTAGAGAATGACCAAGCCAAGATCCTGTGGGACTTCCAGATTCAGACTGACAGAATGGTAATTGCGAACCAATCAGACATTGTGGTGGTGGACAAACAGCAGAGGAAGGCCGTTGTGGTCGACGTGGCAATACCAAGTGATTGCAACATCAGGAAAAAGGAACATCAGAAACTAGAGAAATACCAAGGGCTCAGAGAAGAGCTGGAAAAGGCTTGGAAGGTGAAGGCGTCAGTGGTGCCTGTGGTCATCGGAGCACTCGGGGCAGTAACCCCCAAACTGGAAGAGTGGCTACAGCAGATCCCTGGAAGAACACCAGACATCTCGGTCCAGAAAAGTGCAGTACTAGGAACAGCAAAGATACTGCGCAGAACCCTCAAGCTCCCAGGCCTCTGGTAGAGGACCCGAGCTCGAAGGATGAGACCACCCGCGGAGGGTTAAGGACAAAGTTTTTTTTCTATATATACACACACATTGTAACCTCGGAGCAATGTCATTATAAGTGATTGATTTTGTCAGCCATGTTTTAGACAAAACATCTGTCAAAATATCTGTGTTCAATCCGTCAGCCCAGATTTTTACGAAATCTAATTTAGGGAGAAGACTTCTGACATTTAGATGAGCAATTCCAAGGCCACACTTAACTTTAAAATCATCAGGAGTGCTCAAACATGAAGGTTCTGGACCAGGGTTGGATTCAGCAGTAAAATAACACACTTTTTCTTTACAGAATTGTGTACCGCCATAAGATTGATTTTCTTGTGCCTCATCCAGCTGGAGGACCTACTTTAAAAAGTCAGCAACCTGTTGTATGGTTCATACAAGAAGACAGTGCACAGTCAAAATATTTTCTGTAAACAGTAAAAACCAGTTTGCAGGACTCCTGTTAAAACTCAGCGCATTAAAAAAGTTGGGATCCCAATCAGTGACTTTAGAAACAGGAAAAACATGAGGACAACTTTGACATCCTTATTTGACTTTTACCTCACATGGACATAGAAAAAAGGAAAAATAGACAGATACATGCTGACCTTTGTGGCAGTTGCCAAATTGTACAGACTTCAGTCAATATAAGGCCTAAAACAGTGCTGTAGCAGGCTCAAGCGGTAGCACAGGCCTGTTGTGGTTTAGATGGCCAAAGCAGTAGCTCAGGCTCGGTGTGGTGTGTCAGGCCCAAAGCCAGTAGTACAGGGCCCTGCAAGAGAAAAGCCCACAAAGAACAGGGTATAGAATCCACATTCATCAGGATTACAAAATGTATTTATCATAGAGTTAAAGATTGCAACCCCTTCAATAAAATATAATCTAAAACTATTTTAAATAAGTTAAAAACAGATACACATTGAATAGACGCAAGACATGTTGCCATCATGATACCTTCTTGGATTTTTGTATGCACTTGCAGAAGATGTACAGAAATTAGGCTTTAAAATTCAACATTGTACTTCTCGCTCCATTCCTATGGCCCACTTAATGGAGTCTAATCCTTTTAAAAATTTGCCTGACAGAACAGACATGCAGCTCATAGACTACCCCATGAGAAACTTTTACGAGTCACACTATCAGTTACGACTAGGACAACTAAAACAACAAGACCCCCAATAGATGTACAATAACGAAGACTTTAGACCTACTTTAGGAGGATCTGTAGGAACAGGCAGTAGATTATAATCAGGAAAGGTCTGGATATATGTTTCCACTAGTAGTGTTGTGACCAGTAACTTACATAAATAGATGCAAAATAATCAAAATGGTCTTGAAGCCAAAACACAGAAGAAACATGTGGTGAACTAATGGTCCTAGTTTTAATTTTGACACTAATGAGCCTGATGGAGCTAAATGATAACATGTGATAATCAAAGTGTATGTACCAAACTGTATACTTCTAAACTGACCCACTTAGACTTGTAAAAATTAATCTGTTAAACGTACCTCCCAATAATCAGACCCATCCCAAAAAACAGGAGAACAGAGTGACCGACGTAGACATCTCAAAATTAAAACCTAATTAAGTTATTTGCTATAGAGACGGGTTATAAACAAACCAATAGTTGGCTACAACAAGCATTTGACATAGCTATCCAAACAAACTAATCAAAGTGTGCGCCCAAGCCAGACCTACACTTAGATATCTCAGAACAGCTATGGCACAGATAAGGAAGGATCAGACACAGAGTGCATACTCGACCTGATGGTTAATGATAACCCTAAAGACAAGTGTTTAGGGTGGGACAAAGTTTTCCCAATAGCGCCCAGGAATGTGACCCCACCAGTCTTCCAGATAGGTAAAGTATATAATGTAACATGTTTTCTTTCGACAAGAGCATGGTTGTGTGCAAGCTATGCAACAAGGGATTTGCCCATCACCGCAGCACATCGAGCCTCAAATATCACCTCAACGCAAAACACATAGAAGTTAGCGTGGACGTTAGCCCGACTCCGAGTAAAGTTACAAGGACCAGGGTAACTACACTGCTACACTTAATGGAAAACATTGCACTGGTCTGCTGGACTGAAATAAATAAACAATATTTTGTTGATTAAGCTTATGTATTCAGTCATTATTCAATGGTATACTAAAAATCCATGTGAAAAATTACTTCTCACTGTTCTCAGGTCAAATATTTATATGCAATTAAAATGCAATTAATTTCGATTAATTAATTACAATAAATTTTTTTAATCGAGTCCCAGCCCTAAAAATAACAATACCAAATTAAAGCCGCAAGCGGCGATAAAGGCCCTCGCCTCTCTTGAGACACATGCAGTCGGAGGAGTGCATTTCGTGCTTTAAAGCGTAAACTTCACGGTAAAAGGATTCTGAGGAGTTTTCTAAGACTCTAGCCGTGGCTCTGGAGGGGCCTCCTCTAAAGGAAGGATCCTGGCAATTGGGAAATGGCATTTATTTCCCAAAGGTTGCCTCTTCACAGACTCATTACGACCACAGCCACAAATGTATCAAAAAACAAATTGATAACTTTTTTGGCACACGTGTCTAGATGATACTCACCAAATTTGGAGCTGTTTAGATGAAAAGCCTTTAGACAGAAAGGGTGCAATTTAGGTGGTCACGCATTCCACCCAACATAGTAGATTTTCTGTTGAGTTTACGGTATGGCTGTAATAAACTTTTCTGTTTGCTCTGAGGTGTGCTATAGATGTACCAAGTTTCATTTTTCTACATTGGAATAAAGTTACTTTCACTTTCCATAGGCCCGATGTATTTTGACTTTTCTAGGGGTCGCCACTGAGTCATTTTTCGTATTTTTTTCGGGACTTCAAATACATAAATTGTTTGCTGGGCTTGAAATCTGGGACCAATAAAAATGACTTTTAGTTGTACGTTTACTGGGTTAAATTGAGGATCATTTTGCAGAAAAAATATGATAAAAAAAAATATACCGAATTATAATTAAAAAAAATATAACTCGAGCAAAAAAGTCTAGAAAAACGCTTGTCTATTTTACATACATATGTTTAGCTCATTTTGCCCAAGTTTGGTGTCTGTGGAATGAAGCAGCTATTGTCTGTGTACTTTTAAAAAGAGGTGTATTTTAAGTCGGTTCACATTTTCAATTCAAAATGGCCGCCTTCCCGTGTGTGATAGGGTGTGGTCCCAATTGGATTTTTTGTTCATAAGCCCATGGTGGATTTGTGTACCAAGTTTCATTTGCCTACAACAAACTAAAATTTTCACTTCCCATTGACTTTTTCCACATTTTTGGGACGTTGCTATGGCAACACATTTATAGATAGGGGGTGGTTGTCATTGGCTTTTATGCTCGTCATGACATAAGAGATGTGTGTACCAAATTTTATGTCTTTATGACAAACTAAATTCTTGGGCCCCATTATAAGTTTGTAGGGGGCGCTGGAGAGCCATTTCTAAAGATAACCCTTTTATTTACATATCTTTGTGTTCAGGTCATGAATGTGCACAAACGTCTTTTTGGGTCCAACTCGATCCGAGAAGGCGTTTGAGAGTTAAGAGACGTTTTATTTTCATAAAAATGGCCACCTCGTTACAGGCTTGCCACACCCATACCCGATAAGATATCAAAAACAAAGTCACAACTTTGGTTGGCACATGTGTGTAGATGATACTCACCAAATTTGGGGCCATTTAGATTAAAACACAATGATTTGCATCTTTCTGCGCAAGGGGTGCGATTTTAGTGGCCGTTTCACCCCACATGGCGGACTTCCTGTTGAGTTTAGGGTGTGACTGTCATTGACTTTTCTGTTTGCCCTGAGGTGTCCTATGGATGTACCAAGTTTCATTTTTCTACGTTGGAAAAAAGTTACTTTCACTTTCCATAGGCCCAATGTATTTTGATTTTGTAGGGGTCGCCACTGAGTCATTTTTCGTATTTTTTTTTCGGCGACTTCAAATACATCAATTTTTCGCCGGGCTTGAAGGCTGGGACCAATAAAAATGACTTTTCGTTCATGTTCACTGGGTCAAATTTAGGATCATAGGTGGAAAAGAAAAATAAAAAATAATAAAATAAAAAAAATAAAAAATAAAAAAATCCGAGCAAAAACAATAGGCCCTCCCGGTCATCACCGGCTCGGGCCTAAAAATTATATAAAGCTATTGGGACACCTGAAGGATTTTGCAAGAATTAAAGACATTTCTGTGGATTTCAATGTTAATAAATTGATTGTTGCCAATTGGTCAGGAAGATGTGTTTTGGTGTCTCTTGTTTCTCCTGTAGTATTTCCAGGTTTGGATAACCTACTGACTGCAGACGTCCACACTCTGAGGACGAACTTCCAATTTGTAAGGAACAGGAGATCGCTGATTGGATTAGGGATGCTGTAGAAGCAATCCATGAACAACTCTACCCAGACTTCTTTAATGGCTCTACAAAATAGAATTGCCTTGGACATGTTGTTAACTGAAAGGTCTGTTCTATGTTTGGGAATAACTGTTGTACATTAAGAGCAAGTAATACTGCCCCTGATGGCTCATTATCTAAAAGTTTACATATCTTACGGACTCTTGCAATTGAATTGAAGGAACAATCTGGTTCCTTGATTGATTGGCAGCGCCTTCCTGGCCTTCTTTGTAATGATTATAATATTCATATGTTATGGATGTTGTTGTATACCTTTTTAAGAAGCATGTTAAATAGGACCCTAATAACCATGATTGAAGGAAAGGTGCCTCCCCCTGTTTACCAAGCTATGCAGGAGAAGGCACCAAGAGGAGGAGGAAGATCTCAGTGCTCCCACACCCCTGGAAGAAGAGGACAACGTATGATAGGGTCCACGTGATACACACTACATATGAATGTATAGGTTTTTTAACATTGTGCCTTTTTGTATTAAAGATTCTCGGGGACTCTTCAACAATTTTGTGAAGGTTTAGAAATTTTTAATTTTACATTATACACACAGCACTGTTATATTATTTTCCATGTTGTATTTGCACCACACAAGACCATCTATCGGAGATATGGCAACCTGGAGGGGGCAGGTCCACGTGACTGCCGGAAGGAGATGGTTATATAAATATAATCTTAGACACCTACACTCACGGAATGGTTTAGTTGTTTAGATCTTGGTTGTGAGATGGCGATTCAGCCATCTCAACAGCGATGCAAAAAAACCCACTAAAGTTAGAATCTTAGTTTAGATTCTAAGTGACGACTTGTTAACATCGTGTTGTGTAACAGCACTGTTCTTATACCTTTTTCTGAGTGGAATTAAACAGACACACTTTATATTGGTTTTATAGTTTTTATTGACATGGTATTAGGTCCAGGAACTGTTTTCGGAGTAACATACGGAAGAGAAAGGAGTCTGTCTTATAGTCAACTCCTGAAAGACCTAAAGTTATCGCCTTTCAAAGTCAACCTGAACGTATTGAGTATAAAGATCTAGTATAAATACGATCTGTAGTCTGATCAAGAAGCAGTGATGTGAGTTAGACTTCATCGCAGTGTTACAAATTTTAGTATTTGGTAAAAATAAAATTAGTAAAGAAAAATTGTAATTTTGTTAATCTGAGATAGAATATTTATATTTAGTCTAAATGATAAGTAAGAAAATATTATAAAATTGCTCCGTCTCATTTCAAGGCTGTTACAAAAGCTTTGAACCAAAAAAACTGTAGAACAAATGTTAAAATTACTGGGAATAGCAGGTTGTAGCAGAGCATTCTCTGTGTTAAAAGAAAGCATGCAAATAATCCAGCTTCAGGAAATCCTGATTATAAAAATGTATCATCTATATGTAGCAGAGAGAGATAAGTATTCATCAGCAGTGATGAGCAAGATTCTGCAGTTGGTATAACAACCAATAGTTTAATAGAGCTCAAAAATAGACAATATTTATACAGATACAGATATTTAGCTTCAGCTGTGACTGAGTTTAAAAAGTTTCAGTGATAACCATGGGTTTTCCAATAACAATGTATACCACATACCATCAATGATGCACTGTTGATAAGTTATGAAAATCTGTCTTAACAGGTTGATCCCTGTTCAGGGAAAAGAAGGTCTGGAGGAAATTAGAATGGACACAGAGGTCATTAAAGTCACTTAGGAAGGGGACACCGTAATAGTTGTGGAGAAGACACAGGTTCATCTAAAGTTCAAGAGTCTGGTGAGAGACCATAAAACAGATTCATGGATCAGATACTGCTTTAGACAACATCTAACAGAAATACAAAGTTAAATTCCAACAGAAACAACACTCTCTGGCTGTGGATCATGACTGGGAATGGAGTCTTCATCAAAGGTGTTCGAGCGTTAGGTTCACTGGGAGAACAGTGAAAGTCATGAGAAGGTCTGGTGTTATCTTGACCTGTACACATCAAATCAGGTAAAAAATAAACTATTAAAACTTTTAAGGAAGCAGAAACGATGCCAAGTACGTTGAAGGGTGTTAGAAGGAGACGCTCTTAGAGAAAAATAATAAAGAACTGTGAGTTAAACAGATTAATAATATTAATAATATTGGTGATTTGTCTATGATACTTTAAAAAATAATCAAAGGGTGAAGTAATGTTCAGGCAATATAAAGGGATGTATGTGAAGTTAGATGTTATTAAGCTTAACGGTTTAGAGGACTTTAAAACGGCAACAAAGGTGAGGGATAATTATTTAGATTATGATTTATTTGGGACAAAATTTTCACAGAACATTTTGGGGATAGGCTTCTATATAGGTTTAATTTTACTGAATAAAACTCTACAGTAGTAATACAATAGCAGTAGCTCAGTGGGTAGAGTGGTCGTCTTTCAACCGGAAGGTAGGCGGTTCGATTCCCACTCTCCCCACAGTTCATACTGTCGTTGTGTCCTTGGGCAAACACTTAACATACCATGACTGTAACACTGGTAATTACATTAGAACAATGTAAGTCGCTTTGGATAAAAGCGTCAGCTAAATGAATAAATGTAAATGTATTACAAAACTCATCTGATATAGATCACAGTGGTGAGTAAAGACTTAAAGAGTAAAGACAACAGACTTCCTATTGAATACATTTGAACAGGTAAATGTGTTCTTTACAAAGGTTTTATTGGAGCTTACATGATGATGTTGTCTTGTTAAAACTCTAGTTAGTTTAATTTTTGTCTATTTGAGGACTGGATAAAATGATTGTTTAACTGTATTGTTTAATGGACAAGAGGTTTTTGACTTTAGTAATAATTCTGATGATAATTGGACTAATAATTAATTAATGTAGGACATAAGGAAGATTAGACTGTTTTTGAAACATTTAAACATACATACAACTGGAGCAGAGGATTTACCATTAGGAAACAATTTAAAAGTAACGTATATAAGATGAAATAGTTAAAATTGAAGTGAACGAAGAGGCTAAATACTTTGAAAAATTAGAGATACAGCAGATCAAAATTATGATGGGAACTACAATTACATGTGAAGAGGTTATAAAATTAGTGAAAATTTAAATAGAGAATACTAAGAAAAGAAAAGTTAATTTAATAATTTAGGGAAGAAACTGAAAAAGAACTGGTACATGGGATGATTTATTTTATAAGTGGAGGAAATTTAAGCTAGATGAGTCACAGGTAAGGATTGTATTAAGGATTTTATTATAAGGAAGTATTTTAACAATTGCAGTGTTTATATTAATGGCAAATGATTGTTTTGTTGTGTGTTGATGTTTATTAAAGGAATATTTAGTTGTGTGAAGGACATAGTTGTTGGACAGTTTAACAAGGAACTGTGAGAGGTTTTAGAATAAATTACTTCATGGGCCTATCTCAAATCAGTTAGATACATTTTTTTAGTCAGTTAAAAAACATAGGTAAGATATTATGCAGTTTAGTGAAAATTTAAGGTTATTCTTTGTCTGCATTTTAGGGGAATTAAGTATAGACTTAGTAGATCTAAAAGGGGTTAAAAACATACTTATATATTATCAAGAGGGTTAGTCATTGAACAAAAGGATTTTTCTTAATAAAAAGAGATGATATAGTTAATGCTGCAACATCACCAGAACAAAAAAGGGAATAATGACAGTAACGAGGACTTGACAAGTTAGTATTAAGAATAACACAATATTGACAAGAAAATATGGTAAACTTGAAATTAAAAGGACTTCAAAAAAATAAGACTGAAAAATAGACATTTTATGGACTAACTTAGAGTATTAATGAGTGGATAATTTTGGGAAAGTAATAAAAGTGTAGGCAACAATAAATTGTTTTGATATGATCTGCGGTAATCTTTATGTTTTTTTTTTTCTGTTAACGTGAATAATCAATAGAAAACTGATCTGAGAGGGGAGAATGTAGACGGGTGCCCACACTGGAAAGGTTCCATGGACACGTGGGGTCGCAACTACGTCACCATCATGAGGGGTTCTCAGCAAAGCTTTGAGCAAGAGGCTTACCTTGTGTTTTGGAGTTTGGAGTGAATGAAGGAGAAGTGGAGAAAGCAGAGGAGATACATTGTAGGAGATGCATATGTACAACTAACTTTTCCGGCCTCTTAATGCTACCTGTCCCAATTTTTTTGGAATGTTTGGGTCTCATGAAATCCAAATTGAGCCAATATTTGGCATGACATTTCATAATCTCTCAGAGACAATGTTAAATGTGGATAAATACTGTTAATTAAATCACGTAATGTCTAAATTTGGTAGTAGAGCTTTAAGGCAGAATTACATTTTTTACGTGGCCACAGAAATGTTAAATCATGTGCTTGTTTAATTCACACAAAGATGTAAATATACTTTTCTATATCCTTAAAAATCCTCCGAGGCTTTTCCTGTCAGTCTAGTGACCACTGCTTTGTCTAAAACCACTCCCTCGACTATATCAGGGACTTAATTAGCGAACCGTTTCTGTACATTCTGTGGCTATTTTTTTCTGTCGCAATGATTGATGTGACGCTGCCATAGCCTATTAATGAACAGATGTCAACTGGACTCCACTAAAAGTAGACCTCTGCAATAAACTCAAGATGTCAATAAAACATTCCTATTCATACATATAACAAACTTATGTTATATTCAACAAATCTTGTCAAAGTAATGAACACCTTTTCCAGGTATTAATGAATATTGAGCTACGTTAAATAAATTGGTGACTTTAAACGAAATAGCACAATTACTACAACAGTGAACAACAGTTTTTTTTTGTCTTCAGACGAGATAAATCTCAAACACATTCCACAATATCTGTCTATGAGGTGGAGAAATACTTTTATGAACCTTCTGAGAGTACTGCATGTTTCAACTACAGTGTCCTTTTAACTGTAACAAATAAAACTATTATAAATAAACTCATTCTTTCAGGTTGTTTTACATTGACACATCTTAAACTTGCTAATATTCAGAACTAGCTTTTGCATTTCTATTGTTGCATCTTGTTAGCAGTTTTTTTTGGCCAGAAGAGAAACAAACTTAAAGGTACATTACGGAAGTTTTAATGGTTCAAATAACTGTTTTTCTAACCCATACATGCATCAGCAAAAGCCTGATATGCAGAATTCTCCGCAGTTGCCTCTGTAAGCCTGTACAGTCATCTAAATGAGAAGGTTTCAAGAAGGCCGTACAAAATATGTATACAGGAAAACATCCGTCCATTAATAGAACAACATCCAAATTTTGAGTAACTGTGACCTGCTAATAGTTTCAACCATGATCCCACTGGAGTGGTACAGACACGCTTTCATTGTGAAAAAGGATTCCAAACCTGCGTTTCCACTGTGGGTATGGTACCGGTCGGGTCAGTACGGAGCAGTTTGGTAACCCCTTTAAAAGGCACGTGTTTCCATTGTGCTGGGTCCAGAAGAGACACGTCTGCTACTGCCTGCTTCCTGCTTCTGAAAGGCGCAGATGCCTCTGTGCTTGCTCATGCCAGCTTTACTTTTCTTTTTAGTTATCTCCACAGCCAATGCATTGGACTCTAGGTACACAGTTTCGGGTTTATTCACAATTCCGACCGGAGGTTCTGCTTGTGTTGAATGCAGTGTAGCCAATGATTTTATGATCAACTTTTTACATTACTTTTTACTTTCTTTTAACTGGATTTTTATGTTTTTACTTATTTTTACTTTTTAAACAACATGTTGGACCTGCTGAGCGACTGGAGCCTTGGAATCTATTTTTCAAAATGTCTAAAAGCAGCTACTACAAACTCTTTCTGCCAAAAATGTTGGAAATATCAACAGAAAGAGGACTTCAGGAGACGATCCTGATCACACAATGTGGCAAGACTGTGAATTTAAACTTGGATGATACAGTGTCATTCCCAAAACTGAGCAAAGCAAAGGGATTTAAACAAAATGATGCCACCTGGCATAAACTTGGTGCCCAACCAAAGCAGCACTGGATCAGAAAAAAGAATACTGGCATCACAAGAGCATATGTAGCATCACCAGACATCCAGCTAAAAACAGTATTCAACCACTGACTAAGCTAAAGGTCAATGAACCAGAAAACTATTACTAAACCTATTCCATGGAGAACAGGAGACACAAATCTGTGGAAAAGCACCAGGCAAACAGAGACAGAGAATCTATGCCAAAAGTCAAGGACAGAGATATCCTGCTGCTTGGAGACGGTGCTATCAGAGACATAAACAACAGTATATTTGCTACATGCAGCTTTCCAAGTGCTACAGTCACTGATATAACAGCACTCCTCCCCCAAGTCATGTCTAAACACACAGGAATTCAACAGCTGATGTTACACGTGGGTGCAGTTGACACCAGGAAGGGGGAATCAGAAGTTTTAAAAAAGGATTTCTCCAGGCTTTTAGATAAACTTGAAAACCTGGAAGTGCAATCCTTCATCAGTGGACCACTCCCAAACATCGACAGAAGGATCAATAAATTCAGTCGGCTGCTTGCATTGAATACATGGCTGTCCAAGGCCTGTGAGACAAGAGGAGTACAACGTGGCAACGTGAGAGTCTGTTCAAAGGAAAGGGCCCACATCTAAACAGGGGAGGGGTCAGGAGGCTAACGGATAATCTCATGCACTCCCTGAGACACCTAAATGGTTCTGGGCGCCCTCTTGAACAAAGAAAGATTCCTCTGAGAAGCCATCAGCCACCAAATGAAAAAAGCACTCCTGCCTCACCAGCCAAGGATCCTCCTCTGACTGTACCATTATCAACACCTCCACCACTGAAATGGACCCCCCCAATAGGACCATGGACCCCCCCCCCCCCCCCCCAGTAATATCAACACCTTCTGCGGACCTCATCATCTCTGTCCCATCCCCGGATTCACCAATGGGATTTCCAGATCATCTGGAAACTTTGGTAAAATCTGGAATAAAGATGATACCCCTTACTTGGCCAGGTCACGGGGTTCTATCATCATCCCTACAGGCTACTATCAGTGATTAGGACACTGAGGGCCTCTGCTGTTCCAGGACTTTTTGTCATAATAAACCACTTATCAACCTGAGGCCATGGGAGAGCACACTCCCCCTCAGCTCCATAGCTACAGTCAAAAGTCGCAGATTAAAGAAGAGAATAACAGTTAGATTGTCTAATCAGACAAATCTGATTCAAATCCCCTGCAAACAGATAAAGTCAGGTCCTGCTCAAACTGACTTGAAACTTGCACTGTTCAATGTCAGGCTTTTTTAATTAATGATTTTATAACTTCAAATAAGCTTGATTTTATGTTTTTAACAGAAACATGGTTAGATAGCAGGACTGGAAATGCGGTCCTTATTGAATCTACCCCATCACATTTCACATTTTTATCCAAAATACGAGAAAACAAAAAGGGTGGTAGTGTATGTGCCTTTCTTAGGGATAATATTCTTATCCAGAAGCTATCACTTGGAGAGTTTTCATCAATTGAGTATGTGTCATTCAAAATGGAGTTGAGGTTTTCTCCATCTATTTTATATGTAGTTCTTTACAAACCACCCCAACAATGTCATGATTATATTGATGAGTTTACTGAAATGCTTTCAGTTATCTGCACAGAATTTGAACAAATAGTCATATTGGGTGATTTTAATGTGCATGTGGATAATGTTTTACACCCATTAATGACAGAACAATTGAAAAAACTGTCTCCAGCCTGAGCTCATCCACCTGCTGCCTCAATGTTTTACCCACTAGATTTCTAAAATCAGTACTAAGCAGTTTGTTACCACAACTCACTGATATAGTCAATAATTCCTTACAGTCTGGAACATTTCCAAGGGCCTTAAAAACTGCACAAAGACACAAAGATTAGAGGAATGCATAGGCCTCTCTGGAACTGCCCTTAAATGGTTTCAGTCCTATTTTGAAGACAGGAAGTACTTTGTTTCGATTGGTAACTGTGTTTCAGAACAGAGATGAATATCTTAAATAATATCATTTATTAATATCATCAATAAATCTGAGATGACACTCAGATTTACATTTCACTCACAGCAGGTAAAAATGGACCAATCCATTCACTGTGTCACTGCATTGAACAGATTGATCTGTGGATGCAAAATAATTTTCTCCAACTGAACAGAGACAAGACTGAACTAATCATCTTTGGGCCACAGAAACAAAGAGAAAGTGTCAGCAGTCACCTCGAGTCTCTTTCTCTAAAATCTAAAAACCTGGTTAGAAATCTAGGGGTCATCATGGACTCAGACTTGAATTTCCACAGTCACATTAAGTCAATTATATCATCTGCATTTTATCACCTTAAAAACATTTCCAAAGTCAAAGGGATGATGTCTCAACCAGACTTAGAGAAACTTATCCATGCTTTTATCTCCAGCAGGTTAGATTACTGTAACGGCCTGCTCACTGGTCTCTCAAAACAAGGGTTAAGACAGCTGCAGCTTATTCAGAACGTGGCTGCTCGGGTTCTAACCAAAACCAGGAAGTACAACCACATCAGTCCAGTTTTAAAATCTCTGCACTGGCTTCCTGTTGCTCAGAGAATAGACTTTAAAACAGCACTGCTGGTTTACAAGTCTCTTAATGGTTTAGCACCAGAATATATTTCTGACAGGCTAGTTGCTTATGAACCTCCTCAGACTCTGAGAACATCTGGGACAGGCCTTTTGCTCGTGCCCAGAGTTAGAACTAAACAAGGTGAAGCAGCGTTTAAGTTTCATGCAGCAAAAATCTGGAACAGCCTCAACTTTAACAATGTTCAAGAGAAGGTTAAAAACTTTCCTCTTTAGCTCCGCCTACACTACAACTGAAAGTCTTTTTATCTGCACTCTTCTTTTAAAATGTTTTAATTTTTTCTAAATCTTGTGAATTGTCTTTTATTCATGTAAAGCGCTTTGAGTTACCCAGTGTATGAATTGTGCTATATAAATAAAATTGCCTTGCCTTACGTAAACAATGACATCATTGAAGTTCCACAAAAATTGTGTCTTTGTTTGGAAAATAAAACGTATTTTAAAACAGACTTTTTGAAACTTAGATGCACAGTTAATAATTGATATGAAGCAATAATAAATCCTGGTGTGTGGCAGCGAGAGGCTGCAGTAAATATTAGACTGTTTCGGGTTTATTCACAATTCCGACCGGAGGTTCCGCTTGTGTTGAATGCAGTGTAGATGATAAATACAATGTTTAAATTCATGAAGGGAAACACATACATTGCTGACTCTTTTTAAAACTGAAAACAGCTGTTGCTAACGTTAGCTAGCTTTGTTGTTGGGGAAAAAGTACAACATTTACCATATTTTCTGTTAGAATATGTGGGACTGTTTTTTTAAACAAAAATTGCTATTTGGACCCCTTTTGGTAATAGGACCGTGGCAAAGTGAACCAACCCAAACCCGGCTAAAGAGTCCCTTATAAGCTTATACTTAACCTGTAAACTGCAAGGTGGAACACGAGCCCTTGTAGTAATCACTCATTCTAAACCCATACTGTCCTACCCAGTGGAAATGCAGCTTTTGTTTCTAAACTATAGTGGAGGAACGTCATAAATGTCACTTGTAGAACTTGTGATTGTTCATAGCTTCTGGGATGTGCCCAACACTATAACCCCACACATTTGACTAAAATCACTGCACATTTGAATGCTTGTAACAGAGAAACGCAAAGAAACAGTGCAAGTACAGAAAAAATAGATTCAAATAAACTCTCTCTTATTTCCTTAAGTCCATGACTACACTGTTTTTAGCCTTTTGTAGAAATGAGTGGAAGTTTTGAATGAAAGTCTAGATAAATCCGTCAGAAAAAGAAGAAGCTGAACATGGGATTAAGTGCTTTGTTGTGGTTCAGATCTGTTCCGATCATCGCTGCTCCGGACCTGGATCATCCTCGCTAGTCCGGATACAGCAGGAAGCCGGAGAATGTGCTGTACTTGTTGTTGTTGCCTCCGTGAGCCTTGCCTCCATCCAGTTTGACGTAGATCTCGTCTCCAGAGTCCAGGTGCAGGACCACGCTGTTGCTTGCGTAGTCATAGTTCTGATCAGCGTCTTGTGCGATGGCACTCGCTCGGACCTGATACAAGACACAGGAGTTATTTTAGGTCACCTATAATAAGGGCGTTTCTGAAGATGAGTCCAACAGTTTGTGCCCTGTCAAAAGGCAAGAGGTTCATTTGTACGTAGATTTTTACCACTGAAAATGACCGGTACAAAAACACTGAGTCCGTTTAGCACAGATTTCAGTAGATTTGTATCAAACCCAGATGCGGCATGTCAATAAGGGGTGTTGCTGAGCAGTATTACTCTTTAAACAACTAAGTTATGCTAATAAATGTATAAAATTAATTGTATTAATAAATATTATTTGCCCGCTGGTAGCCTTTAAGTTTTCAGATCAACAATCAAACATTAAAACTAAATTGATTTATTTTTTATGTAAACTGCACTTCCAGGTTGTGGAGCACTGGATGAATGGTGGTAAATGAGACAGACATTACTTTTGACAAAAAGGCAATAAGAGTTGGATCCCTGGCCAATCAGATCATTTAATTGATTATATACTTTTTGATTGATTCTTTACACCTGTCAGTTAAAATCACAGCCCATCCGTTAACAGTGCATGTACAAACTTGTGTATCCAATGGTGAATCCAAGTCAAACAGTGGAGCAAATTGGTGTTGTTTCTTAATTTCTCAAATTTCAAAAAGAATTCATCAGAGTCAGCAGCAGACAGAGGACTGAAGACGTAGGGGAGAGTATTAGCAATTGCAAGTTTAGCTCACTTATCACCCATTGTATCCTTAACTTGTGTCTGTAAAGACTGATGAAATGAAATATTACAAAACAGTTGTCAGTGTGCAGGCTGCTAAAATAATGTATGCTATTCTATTTAGCAAGTATGTTTGTAATGTGATTCTGAAAGAGTCAGCCAAACACTAAAACAATCTTCCACTTTAATATTTTATCACCAGCTGCTACCAGTCCCTATAGTAGCTTTTTACAGCAGTTTGTCATTTATTCAGACTAACTAACTCAATCAATCAATAAATATAGTGTGATTTATAACTTAATAAATAATTTCCTAACTAATGAGTCAAGAAACTGTTGAAATTAGGAAAATATACGTATAAAAACTAAATTTATTTAAATATATATATATATATATATAGAATGTAGCGCTGGTGCATTGCTGAGCCTGTATGACTGTAGCTTCTTTGAAATGTTTTTTTCATAATCTGGTGTCTTATCTTATCTTATCTTGTCTTCCTAATGTGCCTTTTTATGTGTTTCAATTGTATGCGGAGCCTTATCAAAGAAAAATGATATGTCTTATTGTATCTTAATGAGCACAAATCCACTCAAACAGACTTTACAGAGTGCATCATCAAAATCAAATCAGAAATCCCAGACGCGCTGCTTTTATCTTCTTGGCTCCTTTCACATGATATAAAAGGTTTAGCTGGACAAACTGCTGTCACTAAATCTATTAATGTATCAGTTGTTTTTGTTCCATTCAGTTCTGGTGGGGAGCATATTCACTCTCTATCGTGACCAAGAACAAGTTCCACAGAACTAAAATTTTAAATAAAACTGTTAAGCTTCATATTTCATAGAGTGTCAAGGTTAGATATGTTTTCTGAAGGGGGCTCTTTTCTATTGTTTAACACATCAGTCCTATTAGTTAAAACTAATAAAAATATCAGATCAAAACTAAAACTGTTCTCTTTTGCCAAAAATTTAATCATATCAAATAATGATGATAATAATAATTTATAACAGTCTTTATAACCCAGTAACATCTTATCTATTAAATCTTCTGATAGAGCAGGTTGTACTAAAAAAAAAAACGTTTGCAAAATGAGGCCAACAGCTTAGACAAATAGTAAAATGTGTCAGTGTTTAATCAATGCACCTGATGCAAGAGGATAAATGTTAGGAGTCTTAAATTATTCGTAGTATTTGCTGAGTTTAAATATTGATCAAAGCATCTCTATGAGGGAGTTATTTTGCTTTGCTCTGTATGCGTACAAATGCGACCGTTACGCACTGTATACTGAGCCTGTACTAAAATGTTACACAAATAAAACAAACGACCAGAGGACAATAAATCAGTGCAGTTGCTGCTGTAGGGTGTTGATGATTCTGTGTGTATTGTTTCTGCTGGGCTTCTTTTGTGCACTGTAATGTTATTTAACGCATGTACCATATCCATAAAAGATCTAGCAATTATATCTCTCCGTGCGTAACACCTCCGTTACGCACGCGCCTGTTCAGTCATATGACATACAAAATGAGACCTGCTCTTGACATAAACCTATGGTTTGTCCCGTACCTGTCCGTTCTTGCAGAGATCCGCCCACATGCTCGTGCCGTCCCCTCCTCGCATCAGCACGTGATAAGTAAAGTAGTAAATCCCAGACACCTGGCATGTGAACTTGCCGGTGCTGGCGTCATAGTGATTTCCCAGGTTTGTGACGACGTCGTCGAAGCGCAGAACCTCGTAGCCCTCGTGCGGGTTCTTAAGCCCCACGTAGAAGGCGATCTTCGCGGCTCCGATGGCGCCCGCGTCCACGTGGTTGCCGCTGTGGTTCGTGGAGCCGGGGTCCGTGCCGGGGCTCGCGCGCCCTGCAACCCCCGGAGGGCCCCTGGGGCCCGGTGGACCGGGCTCCCCCGGTGGCCCGCGCGGCCCCGGTTTACCCGGACGGCCCGGCTCTCCGCGAGGTGCGTGCGCAGCCGCAGGGCTTGGCAGCGCGCTGAGCTCTTGCGCCTCGAGCGCTGTGGCGCTGGGTTTGGGGTTGTACGGGTCACAGATCATGCGGCACGTGCCCATCATCTCGTAGTGAGCGTCCGCGCGCGAAGTCTGCACGAGCAGCGGTATGGCGATGAGCAGCGCGAGCACCATGACGACGCACACCGCCGCAGCCACGAGTCGCTTCCTCTGCACGGACCGGGACCCAAACACACACAGCAAGTCCGCCTCACGTGGGGACCCAATGGTGGCGGGAAAGACCGGACCTGGGTTGGGACCAGACCGGGAGTGGGACCAGGATCAGAGGAACAGGCACTGAGTGGCATGAGCCGGGTCTGATGTGCGTTTTATCCACAGAGTCGCTCCTGTGCAACGAGAGAGAGAGGGGCGGGGCCACAGTCATGTCCAGCAATGGGACAGGTCTGTTATCAGATCAAACCAGAGACAACATTGAATAATGTTCTGTGAGTACTTCTAAAGATAAACTGTGTTTAAGGTCATTTATCTCATAGCTATCTAAATAGCTCTTTGAGCTCCAGCCATAAAAGGACTGTATATGAAGTTAAACGGCTTCCAGGTTTGTGATGGAAAGCATATGAAATGACAGATGTCCATTTATCATTATATTTTGACACACAACTAAACTCACATTGATCCTTTTGTCGTCCACATCAGTTCAGGAAAAGACAGAAATACAAGGCTAATTCCCGCTGATCATTTGGAGCTGGAAGGGACTTCATAAATAAAGATGAAATGATTACAGCAGCATCCTAATCTACAACAGGTTGCTGTTTTATTTTCTACACTACAGAATACTGTCTTTGAACATAGGACCAAGAGATACAACACTATTTTTTTTTTTGTGGTAAAACAATAAATGCAACTGAATAAATTCTTTCCACCGTAACCTCTGCTGAACAGCAACCAATCTAGCCTGAACAGTGCAGGAGTTGCTCAGGAGGCTGGTTTTGCTCCATTTATGTTCTTTCAGAACCATCTACCTAATGATGCAGTTGTAACCACATCTCTTTTGGGCTTTTCTGTATTTTTGAAGTGTGGAGAATGTGAGGCAGAAGGGAACCCCTTTTACAGCTGTGCAATTAGTGATTGTTTGGTCATTTTTCAGAGGATATAAATTAAAACACAAAAAAATAAAATCACTCATAGTTAGTCGTTGGGTGAAGCCATTTATTGTCAAACAATTGTGTTTACTCTTTTCAAATCATAATGACAACATAAACTACCCAAAAGACCCTGATCAAAAGTTTACACACGCCAGTTCTTAACACTGTGTATTGCCACCTTTAACATCAATGACAGCTTGAAGTCTTTTGTGGTAGTTGTGGATGAGGCTCTTTATTTTCTCAGATGGTAAAGCTGCCCATTCTTTTTGGCAAAAAGCCTCCGGTTCCTGTAAATTCTTGTGTTGTCTTACATGAACTGTACATTTGAGATCTCTCCAGAGTGACTCAATGATATTGAGGTCAGGAGACTGAGATGCCAGTCCAGAACCTTCACTTTTTGCTGCTGTATTGACATGTCGACCTGACCTTTGGCTTTGGATCGTTATCATGTTGGAACGTCCAAGTACGTCCCATGTGCAGCTACCAGGCTGATGATTGCCAATTTTCCTCCAGTATTTTTTTGATAACATGCTGCATTCATCTTGCCATCAATTTTGACCAAGTTCCCTGTGCCTTTGTTGCTCACACATCCTTTTCACATTACCTTTTCCTGTTGATCATTTGACAATTCATTTGCTTTCCCCATGACTCAGAATATAGAAACGTCTGTTCAGCACTGGATAGATGCAGGAGTCTGTCAGAAACAGTGGTGGACGAAATACACAAACCAAGTACTTGAGTTAAAGTACAGATACACTAGGTAAAATATTACTTCAGTAAAATCCAAAGTACTCCCTTTTAGCTTTCACTTGAGTAAAAGTACAAAAGTATTTGCCTTCAAATGTACTTTAGTATCCAAGTACTATCATTTATTATGGCTAAATGCCCTTATAATTTTTGTCAGTCTCTTGCTTAAAACAATTTAATATGCTTTGTGCATGTCATAGATGTAATTGATTTCAATAAATCTAGTAATATATTAAAAAATTATTCTTTAAGTAGATCACTACGGAGCCTCAGACATGACATGCAGGAAAAAAATAAGCTAAATCGTGCGCACAATTTACTAATTTGTTCCCTCGAGTTTCAAAATCATGCACATAATTTATAAATCGAGGAAGCGAAATAGTAAATTGTGTGCACGTTTTAGTAAATCATTCTGGGGGAAAACACAGTAATGTTAAATCGTACACAATATTTTTTTTTTTTTGCATGCCATGTGCAGGGCTCTGTACATCACAGTCTTTGGAAGCTGAACTTTTGAAAAGAACGATCTCGGTTTATAAGCAGCACTCCACTCCACCTTTCAACTGTTTAGCATCATAAGCTGCATATAAAACTAGTCAAAATTTAGTTTATATTCTACCAAAAGTGTTAACATCAATCGACTGTCATTTCACAAAATCGAATCACTCAGTTTAAAATACTACAAACGTTGGTGAAACAGCGAACTAATGTTAACTTAAACACAATGGTGCGAGCTACTGTTAGATTACTCAATAAAAAATGACCACCAGAATGAAAATGGCTTACCTCAATGTGTTTCCTAAGACTGAAAGGAGAATTCCAGTACGAAGAAATTTTACAGTTCCGAGGCAGGCAAAGAAGGCAGTTAAAAATGAAGGACTCGTTTTTCTTTTCAACGACTTCAAAATAACACCGTAAATAAGGTCACAGAGGTTTGGCACTGGCACTTTAGATTCAGGAGTTTGTGATTCTTCTATTAGAGAAAAATAAGTTTTTGTGTTATCATTCATATTCTCTGAACAATGGCCAATCACAAATTCTGCCCAGGTATGAAAACATTTGAGCACAACTGTAAATCTGACTTGAAAATACATAGAAAGTGATGTATTCAGATCTGTATGGATGTGTCTTGGCTCATATTGGAGTATTTATTTCCCAACAGGAGTGTGTTAATAAGACAGTTGTGTCTGAGTATAGGATGGGATCTGTAATAAAACGTTGGTAACATTCGTTGGTAACGATCCATTCATGCATTAGTACATGCATTAAACTCTAATGAATCACTAGGAATGACCTTAACCCTATACATGTACTCATACATGAGTAACGCATGCATTTAAAGATTCTTGCATTAATTTATGAACTCATGCATGAATTCATGATAAAATGTGCCCCCTACTCTGAAACATTTAACTTCAGAGAGTCATCAAAAGAAAAACAGACAAAATTGTACAAGACTTTAAAAGCTTTTTGAACCAAAGTATCCTGGAAACTGTGTATACAAGCCTGGTGAAAAATATTTTACCCTAATTGATAGTCAAGGTGAGAAAGAGAGGGTTAAGAATGACACTGGGCAAAAGACTCGAGTCTGGAAACAATTCCATGTCTCCCGAGTATGTGGCACTAGCTCTGGCCTTGGTGCTCTTACTAGCATCAAAGCTACTATCAGCAATTAGGATATCGAGGGCCTCTGCTGAGAGAGAACACTCCCTGCTAGCTCCATAGCTACAGTCAGAAGTCACAGATTGAAGAAGAGAATAACAGTTAGATTGTCTAATCAGACAAATCTGATCAAAATCCCCTGCAAACAGATAATTTCAGGTCCTGCTCAAACGGACATTATTTCAAATTAATGATTTTATATCTTCATTTAAGCTTGAGTTTATGTTTTTAACTAAAACATGGTTTAACAGCAAGACTGGAAATTCAGTCCTTATTGAATCCAACCCATCTAATTTCACATTTGTATCCAAAATATAGGAAAACAAAAAGGGTGGGGGTGTAGGTATCCTTAATATTCATCACTTTTCATCATTTAGGTATATGTCATTAAAAATGGATTTGAAGTTTTCTCCATCTATATTATACTGTATGTAGTTTTGTACTATGGAAGCAAAGATGTTACATCACATTTTAAATATAAATGCATGAATTTCTAACACTTTTTAATGCTTCGTAATTAATGTTATGTTTTTTTTTGCATCTGAATTTCGGTCTCACAGCATCAAATAGACCTTAATAGACCTCAGTTTGTTGAGAGTTTTGGAGGAGTTTTGCAGTAATCTTTTGCAGTAATCGAGAAGTCATGATCGCGTGGATAAGGGCTTCAGTCAAAGTTTCCGCTCATCTTCCTTCTGTTTCCAGGATTAGCTCATCCACATTAGCTCAGATCTGCGCTTTAAAACCTCATCTCCTCTTCGCCTCTGCGGGGAAAACGGGAGCCCGTCGACAGAAACAGGAAGTTGCTGGCCCCTTGCGGCGCAGACCCACTCCCTGATGGGTGTAAATGAATCAGTCTGTGTGGCTGATTAGCATCCTTCAGATACTCCTCCCAACAGGCTCGTTCCCAGCAGGAGGGGTTTTATGAATCATGCAGTTGTTTGTGACAAGACAAATGGATTTATGAGCAACAAGGAATAAATTGTACAGTTTAAGTCTAAATCAGAACTTCTGTAGTTTGTGATAGAGGCTAAGAGCAGAGTGACAAGATCAGTCTTGAATTAAAATAACTGAACTATGGGTTCTATCTGCACTTTTCAATTTTAAACACGTTGTATGAAATTCAGCCTTATCAGAAAACAGAAGAGGTGTCCTATTCTGTCCTTCTTCTTTCACATGTCGGGGGCCGGCTCACAGAGGCAGCAGAGAATATTCCGGCTCCCCAGAAACTTCCTCCACTCGTCTAGAGCAATACCAAGCCTTTACCAGCCCAGCTAAGAGCAGAGAGTCTCTCAAGTGTGTCTTTCCCGAGGCCTCCTCCCGATGGAACATGCCCGGAACACCTCCCAGGGAGTCGTCCATCTGTCGAGCCGCATCTGGGTCCTCCAAGCCCTTCCCGGGTGACCCAGCTTCTCACTATTTTTTTATATTTTTTAAACCCTTTTCACATATTCAACCCAAACATAATCAGGGTTATTTTAACCAGACTCTCCCTTGACATTTTCTGTTATTTAAATAAATAGCTTGGTGCTTTCTTCCTGACTTTCACTTAAAATGTTTCTGAACTGGGGGTCTCCCGGAAGAGGCTTCTCCCAACAGTTATTTGAATTTGTAAAGTCACTTGGTAGAGCACTTACAACATCTTTCCACTGTAATGTAACTTCTCATTTGTGATACTAGGAAATTTATTCTCTATTTGTTGTAAAACCCAGGGGCTCTGACAGTAACTTTGAACAAACAGCCAATATAAATTGCACCTCCGCTGGTTAAAAATAATAGATACATTGTTCTGTGTCTCCATATTTGTGCTAATACCTCTGCCCATTTGTTGTCCGGAGCATGAGATGGGCCAAGGCAGTATGTTTATTACATCTATACACTTTTAAACACAAGATCTGCTCCAAAATGCCTCCAGAAACGCTGCTTCAGAACACTGTCAGCTCACATCACTGTCACTCACTGTTATATCTATGCTCGGTCTGACGGCCTGGGATACAACACTTCAGCTGTGGGATTATTGATAAAGCTCTTTGTGACTATTTAAACTTTGGGTTAACTGGAGCACAGAATCCACACATTAGCTTCTGTTAACCCCAGACTGGAGCTTCTATTTCACATAAGCCATATTCTTAGATAATGGGGGTGTCCTAGGAGAACCCATTCAACTCCTGGAAGAGCCAATTCAACTTTAGCTTTCATGAACCTTTTGTCCAATCACAGTAGTGTCAGGTCCAACCCCTCCTTCTAAGGCATCTAAAAGTCAGCTCACTTATCAGTTGAACTTAGAATTGCAGTCCCTTCACCGGCATAAAACCTTTTCTTGAATTTGTCTTGGATGACTTAGGGGCTGTCCACACGGAGACAAAAATCACTGTATCCATATACATTTTGTATCGTATTGGCCTTTCGTCCACACGGATCCGGTGTTTTGGGAGACTGAATCCGCTATTTTTTGAAACAGGGTTCTAAAGTGGATAAATCTTTCGACAACACCTTTGCGACACCCTTGCGGTGTCGTGTGTACAGCCAATCCGTATATTTTGTGAAAACGATGATGTCATCGCATCACGTGTCGGCCTCATCGCACGTAACAGCAACAACAATAATGGCGGACTACATGATTGAGTTCGTGCTGCAGAAGCTACTAAGCCTACTAGCTTTATTACAGCAAAATCTATTGCTTCTATGCAGTTGTGGTGAGCAACAAGCGATAATGGACAACACCATACGCCACATGCTCTTAGATCCACGCATAAATAGAACCAGGAGAGCAACCAGGAGAAAATGAATGGAGAGAGAATTTCCGCATGTCCAAAGCACTCAGAACTCAGTCCGTATATTGAAGAGCAAACAACAAACATGAGGGCACCAATTACTACACTCTAAATATATGACTGCAACAATTTGAGAACTTGTTTTTATTAGAAAATAAATATTTAGGTCTTCGTCTTCTGCAGCGCGCAAGGTTATGCGCATGCTCAAAGTCTTCTTCTCCGTGTATAGTGTATATCTGTGGCAGAATTACAGCGCCCCATACTGGTCTGGCATATATACTACATCGTTTTCAGCCGGCCGTGTGTACGCAGATATTTTCTTGAGACGACGCCGTCTCAAGATCGGATAGGGGATGCACTGGCTTCGTGTGGACATAGCCTGAGAGCCTCCACAGACATATGGGACAGGAGCATTCATAAAAACAATGTTGCAACTGTCCATCAAAGGTAAAACTGTGGCAGGAATGAAATGCTACCTTTACTGAAGTGAGAAAGATTATGTATTTCTATGCAAGATACCCAAAGTAATTAAACTAAGCAAAACGGTGGTATCTGAAATTAATTTTGTAATGACCTTGAAACGTTATATAGTTTGTATCAATGTTCATTATTTAACACGGTCAGTAACTGATCAATCCTACACAATCCCCACTCTGTTCATAGCTAGCCTCAGTCAAAGTAAGCTTCATCAAATTGTTTTACTGTCTTTGTTCAGGTATGCATGCACGGCAGTATATGGGACTAAAAAAAGAATCTGTGACTTTTGTATAGAAAGCAGAGCAGGACCTTAAAAAAGATTGTCAAACTAAATACATTATTTTTGGTTTTAATTTAAATTTAAGAGAAGCATTATCAACTGCATCATTGCATTGCACAAATCCAGTACAGTCATTAACCTGATCCATAAAGCTGCATTTTATGGATTTACCATCTCAGTGCTAGCAACATAGCCTGGCTCCGCCCTCCTACGTACTTCCGCTCAATTTCATTTCGCTTTAGTACTACGTCTGGGATTGCTGTATATTCTTAGGTTTCCAGAAATCAATTTTTTGTAGGACCAATCAGCGAACAGAGGGAGTGGCTGAGAACGATGACGTTGATGTAGTGCGTCAGTTTGCGTTGGAGTAATGGCAGCGATTGGCTATGGCAGATCCTGAGTGACTCTGGGCAGATCCAATAGTTTTAAACTTAAACAGAGTTCCCGCATACAAGGAAGTAAACGCTTGTCAATGGAGCGAGGCCAGACTCTCTGTACAAATGAAATGTACGAGAGTCTGGTAGAACCAGGCTACTAGCAACACCCCTCAAAGCAACAAATCCTACTTTAAATGTTTTTTTGTTCTTTTTAAGTAATGCTGGACTAATTTCACCACCACAAAAAAATAACACATTTCCCTCTGTCTGTTCAGTGTAAGATTCTGCAGATATTTCTTCCTCGTTAAACATGAATGTATTTTCAATATCTCTCCAAGCTTCCCCTTTCTATATTTTTCTTTTTTGTGCTGTGTTTCTGTGGGAGCAGACATATGCTGAAATAGACACTTTCTCTGTATTATCGGTAGCTATAACTTCCTTGTGTACAAATGGTGCGGCCATTGAGAGGATCCCAGTGACATGTCTTTAAACCAGGGGTCTCCAAACTTTTTTTTCTCAGAGAGCTACTTTTATAAAATGAAAATGGCAGAGAGCTACTTGTGTTTGTATTTTTGTTCTCATAGCTTATTTCAAAGCAAACTAAATTATTTATGTTTTGGAAGAACCTTTAACCCTGAACTTTTACAAAATGTTGGTGTCCTCAACTCAAATGTTGTAATAAAACCTAACTAAAACATTTGGTTCATCTTTATGTACATTTTGCATATATGAATTTCTTACCTGTGCATCTCACACTATAAAATCAAAACATAAATGCTGTCAAAACTAAACAATACAGCTCCAAATGCATAAGGCAAGGCAAGGCAATTTTATTTATATAGCATAATTCATACACTGGACATTAGAAGACAAAGAGTGCAGATAATGATGGCTGGTCGCTTCTCAGGAACTTTTGTTTGTTCAAGAGGGTGCCCAGAACCGATTTGGTGTAGCCTCAGGTTTACTCTCATAGACGCTTGTGAAGTCTGCTTCTTTTTCTAGAGTGGATTTTTCTTCATTCAGTCACGTGAGAGAAAAACAGCTGTGTAGTGTCCAAAACCATTCACTAATTGAGTGCACTAGACTGGGACTAGGGACTAAGGAGTGGATTCAGACATAGGCAATGTCTTAAGATCTCTTTTTTTTTCATTGATAAGCCCTATTACAAAATATTTTTTCAGTTGAATAAACAGATTTTGGTTCAATTCTGAGCCGTAAAACAACCAACCAAACTCCTGTCCAACGTCTGTGGCCTGTGGAGGGGCGACATATTTCCAGATATAATTTTAACCAATACAGGAGCTCCACAAGGCACAGTTTCATCTTAGTTTTTATTCACCCTGTATACTGCCAACTACAGTCATGCAGCCTTTCAGATGCAAAAATTCTATGACCACACTGCATTATTAGGATTGATTTTGCAGGGCAATGACCTACAGGGAAGAAATTGACTCCTTTGTAAGTTGCTGTGAGTCCAGTTTTCTGCACCTAAATGTTGGCAAAATGCAGGAATTCATCATCAATTTCATTACTTTGGAGATATTTGGAGTTTTATGGTGCAGGTCCTTGGGGCAGTTGGTGAAATTTTTTTAAGCCAGATATTAGGTTTATAACAGTCTCAGTCTATTTTGTGTCTGGCTCATGGGCACAGCAGGAAACATGTGGCGGTTTTATCAGAGACAGAGCCGAAGATAGCCAGCAGTAAAAACCTAAATGTTACCGAAGTGTCTCCTCGCTCACCTCCTGTTTAAATGTCACTTTGACGCAAAAGGGCCAAACAGAGCAACTGACTGCAGGCTCTGAGGGAATTTTTCCACAACGGCTACAGGCAGACCGAGTTTTATAACACAGTAGTATTTGAATGTGTTTTCAAACTCTGATTGACTGTTGTACCTTTTTTTTGTCAACCTTTTATTTAACTTTAAACCAAGAATTTGTATCTTTAAGCCCCTCCCCCTAGGCCCAGTTTAGAATCAAGGCATGACCATTCCAGGACACTTCTCATGCTGAAAGTAGTTCCTTTGCTAGGCACTTTTTAGATAATTTTATATGATATTCCCACATCTGGCAACATCAAGATTGTAACGTGTCAGGCAGAGAACCCAAACGCAGACACAGTGCACCAGTTAAGAAATGAAGATTTATTTTACACGGTTAAAATAGTTCAGGCTGGTCTCCAGGGACGGACAGGAACAAACAGGAGTCGACTGGGGCTGGACCGGAGCTGGAACCGGAGGCAGGACTCCTCGTATCTGAAGCGGAACAAAAACAGGTAAGTATTCACCGACAGTGAATTAGGCACGTTATGTAGAGAGCTAGTCGTAGCACTAACTGGAGATAGGTTTACAATCTGGCGTCGAGGAACTGGAAACGGCTCTCTTTGTACTCAGCTGATTATTAACGGGGCGCAGCTGAGCTGAGTCTGCCGGCGCTCCCGCACACCTGTCCTCACTCAGCGAACCTGCAGGGGAGGGGGAGCATCCCGGATTAGGAGGCAGGGGCTGTGCTGTAGCATGAGCCGTCCTGACAAAGACTGTGAAGTGTTCCTCTCTGTGTCCTGTAACGTGGGGTAGAGATTGAGGCAAGATGGCTTATGTATGAAGCATAGAATGCGGCACATGGGTACATATATTCCGCATATATATATATACATATACAAAACTTATCAATACCTGGTCTGGGATCAGTGGAGATCAGAACCTGAACTTATCTCGCTAACCTCCTGATCCAGCTTTGTAATACAGGGCCCTGGTGTCCCAGCAAAAAACGCACACAAAAGTTTGGTGTTTATGTGGAGGGAAAACGTTGTGGAAATGAGCGGTTCAAACCCCAACAGAATCTTGGTACTTTGGTCGAAGTGCATTTATTAATGGTCTACTAATTATTTGACCTAATGTTATATGCAGTATAGAGACGTACACAATGACCTCTCTATTAGATTCTGTTCATTATTTTCTTATGGAAGGGCTCGATGTCTAAGAATGAGTCAAGGAATTTGGCTGTATCTGAAAACTTGGAAAATGAGGACCGGTCTAAACAGCTGCAGGGCGACAGCTGCGGGCCAATCTGACCTCAGAACGGTTTCATTAACGCCTTCACACGCTTTTAAATGAGACACCTCCGCTCGGCTCCACTCATCGTCAAGAAGCTCACAAAGACACCAGAGGCTTTCCCAAACGGAGAAGAATAAAGTCATGAAGCAACTACAGCTCACCAACCTTGATTTCTGCTTCGGACCATTTTCTAGATACTCCCCCAAGTCAAAATTACAAAAAAAACATTTTATATACATACACATCCCCTGATGGTTAGTGTTAAGGCTAATGGAGGTTACAGATTTTGTGTGGAATTCCTTTTAGAGTGTTATGTCAAACTGGTAACTGCAAATAAACAGAGAGATATATGCTTTGTGCAGCAAACAACTGTGGCACACCTTCTTCCTCTCTCACACAGCCCGCCACCCAAGAGCCTCACACTGATGTGTCCTGAATTAGCACAGTTTATGTTTTATTTCTTTTAGATACTTAAGTGTTCTATAGGGCATTGCCACACTTTACTCCACAGACCAAACTAGAAACAATAAAAAACAGGCACAATCCCATTTCCACCCTCAGCCCTACCCCTCTGTTTGGGTGTTCACGAGAGGTGAAGGGGCAGTTCTCTTCTGAATCGAGGGGAAGGGCTACAGAGTACAGACCAGAGTTTGGGACTATGACTAGAGGTGCAAAATGTAACAAGTTTAGACAACAATAAAAATTTTAAATTACAACAATGCAGTTTTATTTTTCCTTTAATCTTGAACATAATATATGCACTAATCCATTTTCTCTACAGGATGTTTCTAAAAAAATGTCTGTTCTTGTATTTGCAGTGTTTGCGGACTGTGTTTTAATGAAAGAGAATATCATGGAACATTCAACAACAGGATTGTTGAATGTTAAAGATGCAGTGTTTAGCCCATCAGTTTTTGCAGAATTAATTAAGACAACATAAATCATACTAAATTAAAAAAAAGGCAGCAATACTGAGCCTTGTGGGACTCCATATTCTGTTTTCAGGCATTCTGATGTTTTCTGTCAGCTGTATCTATTCTAGGCTGGTCTCTAAATAACTGCTTTAATACTATAACTCTAATTCCATAAAGTCCTATGGTAATCTTTTTTAGTATTTTCATGGCAACTTTATTCAATATGTTTTGCTCATATTGTACATTAATACATAATCTTATACACATACATACAGTATATTCCTTTGGTCAAGCTGGATCCCTGCAGATGTTGTTGTGTTGTGAGGGCATTCCTATTTCACAGGCACTGGACATGTCTAAAGCTCTGTCTAAAGCTTGTCATGTCCCCAGTGTGGGCCCTGAGCGCGGTCTGACACTGAACGTGACTCACAGCAAGGTCACTGCAAGAACAACACAAAGTCCCCTCAGTCGAATAAATCCCCCTGTTCACGTCACACTCTGGGTTCAGATGGGAACAGACGGGTTAGTCCTGGAAACAGAAGAGTTATTAAAAAAAAGACAGATTGACTTGATGTTAATGTGAACAGCAAGACTTCAGGCCAATCACTAAGTAATTCTGAATAACTTTAGACAGTGTTGGGGCCACAACATAAAATCACTCATGTGTCCAAATTTAGTCTGCATGCAGTTAGTATAGTTATATACAGTATATAAAAAATATTTGTATGATCCTCAAGCCTAAACATTGTGGTACTGCAGCTTTGGGCAAAGTATAGTAATGCATTTTATTACAAGCCATAGATTTTTCTGCTTTAGAAAATAGGTATCTAGAACTCTTGTTCTCATTTGACCTCCTGCTATACTGTCAGATGAGTTTGATAATTGGCTTGTAATTTTAATGTCATGCTCTAAGTTCTACCAACTTTTGTGAATTTTGCGTCTGACTGATTGGTCTGTAGTTGTGCCTTGTATATGTCCTCTTTCTTTTACCACACTACAGATGGCTGTTGGACTAATGTACTCATATTATTATAATATTATAAAATAAACTCAAACATAACAGAACTTTTTAAGAAAATATTTTGTATGTTGTACCAGAGAGTTACCCTCTTCCTCCGGACTTCCACCTGCGAACATCACGTCATTTATTAAAAAGTGTGAATATGCCGCTCTGACCCGGGACTCTCCAGATGAACCACAGTTAGAGGACACTGAAGGAGACAGAGCGACTGGACGCCTCGCCGCATTACAACACATTTATCTGTGGCTCTCGCATCATTAGACTGCTCACATGATCCATCACTCAGCAGCGTTTCATACGCCACGGAGAACTCCAGATCAATCAGCATCGAAGAGTGAGGACTATCAACAACCGCACTCACACTGCCACCAGTCACTATTGTCCTTAGCTGGTTCAGGGGAGGGTTGACATTTATGACTGATTAATTACTAATTATTTCAGGAAGAAGGACTAACTATACACTAAACCCAGGAAAATTCTGTTTGCCACAATGTAAAAACAGCAGCAGCTCTTTTTTCTTTCTGCTCCAGATATTTCTCAGTTACTTCTAGTTTAAAGTCAGTGTTTCTATTCAGCATTAAGAATGCTTCAAATTGCTGGTTAGTGGCTCCTAAATTATTTCACACTTTGTTGGGTTTAGTAACTTGCTTTCACTACTGTTTTTGAAAAGAGAACTCTGCACATCTGTTTCTAGGGACAGGTGTGTACGAGAGTGTGCGTGTGTGTCACAAAACATAAAGATGAAAAGACTTCTGTACACTGTCTAACCTGCAAACAGTGAAATTTATTCAAAGACCAAACAATGCAACGTTTCGGCACTAGGCCTTCATCAGGCAAATGGTTGTGTAGCTCAGAAAAAAACATTTTAAATAGGGAGTTGCCAGTTTTTGGTGCCACATAATGCAACCCATTTTCACACCAAACTACATCAACTACCAAAATAAAATTGAATAATAATAATAAATTATATTATTTTACATTATCTTCCAAAATACCTAGGATAAATAGGATCATTTAAATATGTTTAACTCTGCTGAAGTGATGTTTAAATATTTGTGTACATTTGTGAAAAAGATATAAACAACAGACTAGGCACTAAAATCTAATAATATATTATACATACAATCCCACATGCAGACATGTCACCAGGACACAGAAACAATGAAGGCAGTGGACACACAGGTATGTGAACAGTAAATAGGAATCCTGTCCCAAAGGCCCATAGGGACTCAAAGGAATTGGTACAAGTTCTTCATTAAGGCCCTTAGGAGTTAGGAGTCTGTGTATCCAATATTCTCGCTGTTTTAATAGTCTGTCATGATACCCCCCTCTGAGAGGACGGGCGACCTGTTCAATTCCATAGAATAGAAGTGAGGAAAAGATCAAAGCAAAAGTATCTGGACCTCAGTTTTCAAGGTGAAGACGTTTTGTCTCTAATTCCAAGAGACAATAACTGCTAGACTCAGAATTTATAAAGTCTTTTGGAATTAGTCCAGATGCTTTTGCTTTGACCTTTTCTTCAAGATGACCTGGATGACTGAGAACATCACAGACAATAGAAGTGAGCTGACATCATGGTGGGCATTATTGAAAAGGATGAAAACGGATATTTTCCGTATGGAACTCTTTTGATGGCTAACTTTTTTACCAGTGTGGGGATGTTGTAAAGAATGGATTCATTCTGTATTATAACTTTGTGCACCACACTGCTGTTTTTAAAAGCAAACCAACTGACCTTACCTCATGCTGTGATTACTGTCATCATGTGGGCGTGCGTCCTGTAGATGGCTTTCACTGTGGTGAATGTGTTTCTTCAGAGGATCCTTTTACAGTTAAACTGTAGAAATACAATAATAAGACTGGAGTTGGGCCTATAGAGACATGTTATTATTACAAAACTATAGAAATAATGCAAACAGCACAAACATCCGCTAGGACTAAGTTGCAACTAAACCAAGACTAAACTCAGTAATAAACCAACAAACCAGAACTAGACGTACCATCAAACTCAAAAAGTTTCATTTTTATTAGATTTTTGTCATGTACAGACATTGATTTTTAGATGGTACTCATTTAAAAAAGGTTTTTACCAAAATGTCTACTTTTTCACAAGGTTCTCAAGTTATGATTAGTTGTAGTTTCTCCTCGTCCTATTCTTTTTCATTTCTTTTTTTTTATTTAATTATTATTATTTTTATTTTTTTTTGGAGTGATGAAGCAAAATAAGCAGTATTAGAGCGACACTCAGTGGTTAAGACACAGAAACACATGTGACTGTATATTTCTCTAGAATTTCTTTTGTTGTCTTCTTTTTAATGACAAATCACTTCTAATTACTATCACTACTAAACTGGACTTCTAAGGATTCTACTCATTATTACTGACTTTAACTGAAGCCGCAGCTGTTTATCTTTGACTGTCTGCTGTAAGTTCAATAACTGCTAGGAATAGTAAATGGATACTGTTGTATATGCTTTTTATTTTCATTACCACTTTTAACTAATATAGTCCAAGTTTAATTGTGAAATTTGGGTGGTGAATTATAATAAAATTACATCTCAAAGAAATTCTGATCTAATGTGGGTTTTGTTTGCAATTTATCCCCCCCAAAAAGAACAAGAAATACAGAATATAATGTGGTGAAACAATTTCCCAGTTGTCTGTGAAGGCAGCAGCAAAAGTGGGCGCGTCCTCCTGGTCACGTGGCAGCAGTGTCGGTACAGACCGAAACAACAGACCCAAACAGGTTTGACATTTGTCATATTTGAAAGGTTTCACCAATATTTGACCAAGAACCAGTTTAGTTTTCACTGCTGTATATAGCCTAGCTTTAAGTCTTACTCTTCTTTACAGTGAAAAAAAGGTATTTATATTTTTGTTGCTTGTTACATTAATATTACCAGTGCACAAGCGCCAATTAGCCGTAAATAATCTGTAACTAGCTTTAGCTTCGCTTTCGGCCACTCACTATTGTCACTGTATGATTCAAAATGTTGCAAAATCCTACTGACAGTGACTTCAGAAGGGCTCTTTAATCATATTATTTCACTCGTTCTGATTAATAAGCCACTATGTTTTGTACGTCCTCAATGCAATATTACCTTATTGAAACTATGGTAGTTCTAAGTGCTTCTGACTACCTCGAGTGGCCGTTCTAAGCATTTATACAAGGTTAAACTACATTATGGCTATTTCGTCACATTGGGCACTTATAATTTGTGTTTCAAACTATGTTCTATGTATTCAATGTTTCAAACTATGACTGTTGTCTATTATAGTATGTCTGTTATGTTTCCAACTTTGCCCAAAGTGTCCTGCTTAGAGGAAGGAACATTAGTACAATCCTTCCACAGTCAGCAGAAAAATAAAGTGCACCGTGTGACATATTTTGTCTTATTCACTTGTGCGTCAGTAAATTTTACAACAACATGAAAACACGACTTTTGGAAGATTCATGTCCATTGACTGTTTTATTCTTCTCTCTCAGGTGACTATGATGCAGTCGGACATGTCTGCTCCGCTGCTGGACCCCTCGTCTTCAGAGCCCTTGCTGTCGTGCCCCGGCGGCCCTGCAGTGTGTATCATCGGCTCTGGGGACTTCTCCCGGTCCTTGTCTGTCCGTTTGGTGTCATGTGGGTTCAGAGTAACAGTGGGCAGCAGAGACCCCCGGAAGGTCCATGCTGGACTGTTCCCCGACGTAGTGGAGCTGAAGACCCAGAGAGACGCGCTAGACGGTACGGCTTAGTAGAAAAATAGACACACAATAGTACGAGTCACTTTAGTCAGTCAGCAACATATAGTTATACTCTGGAAAATGGTTTTGGGTGACCTGGTAGGTGGCCTTAAGCCTTAAGTCGCTGTTATTGATGTATAACATAGTTCGACTTAACAGCTTAATTCAATTTATCCTTCTATTGTCATTGTCTTTCTTCCTGTACTCCTCCTTCCCTTCTGTCAAATCCTCCTCTTTTCTTCCTGTTTCTCCATTCTATTCTTCCTTTTCCCCGCTCCTTCCTTCTGACGGTATCCCAATGGATAAAGTTACACATCAATGACAGTAACATCTAAAAATGAAAAAGTCTGTTTTTTAAATGTTCTATTTTTGATCTGAGCAACAAATCAAAAGTCCAAAAGAGAAAGAAATGGAACTTTTTTTTCCTATTTTTTCAAGCCTTCAGTCTGTGATGTTGGGGCCAGTAAAATCACAAATTTTACTTACAATGGCCAGCTAAAATATTACAACATCATCTAAAATGCCCCAGAATACAGTGATTGGATTAAAAATTTGTGGGGGAGGACCCACAGACTTTCATCTGACTACACACACAAAACTGTTAACATGCTACTTTTGGTGACATTTAATAAGCTGCTCATGAAATTGAAAAATATATCTTCAGTGAAAGATTAAATATGGGTTGGTCTAAGACATAAAATTCCTGGGCTGAAAATAAGTCCCACTCCGGCCCTGGCAATGATGATATACAAAACTTGACATTTAACACATTTATAGCTAAATACTCATAGCAACCTTTCCAAGAGAAACTAAATAAATAAAGCAAATAATTACCACCTCAGTGGCAGAGTAACTTGACTGTCACAGTTTTCTGAGCAGCTCTGGGAGACAGTGGTGGAAGCATGGTGTTTGTGGCTGTTTACCCCGAGCACTACGATTCTCTGCTGGGACTGAGGCCGCAACTCTCTGGGAAGACTCTGGTGGACGTGAGTAACGCTTCCGGACTGAACCAGAAGGGTCCGTCCAATGCAGAGAGGCTGGCCGAGATGTTTCCCAACAGCTCAGTGGTCAAAGGGTTTAACGTGCTGTCTGCGTGGACGCTGCAAACTGGAGCTTACAACGGGAGCAGACAGGTCAGGAACATTAAAATCAAATGAAAATAGATATTAATGTCAAGTTAATGTTGACTTAACTGTAGAGCATCATTGTTATGTTCTATGTTAAACAATTTTCATATTATCACATTATGCTGTGGTTACTGGTTTTTGACTCATAAACAAATACCTCTGTTAAGCCATAGTTTTGTCCTGGTCTTGGTCTCACTAAGTATTGTTTTGATCTCTCTGTAGGTTCTGTTGTGCGGTGACTCTCCCTCATCCAAGACCTTGGTGCTATCTCTGGCTCGTCGTCTGGGCTTCAGTGCTGTGGACATGGGGGGTCTGTGTGCATCCAGAGCGGTGGAGGAGGCCCCTCTGCTAGTGTTCCCGTCCTGGAGGGGCCCACTGCTCACCACCATGCTCCTCTTTCTCTTCTTCTACCTCTACAGCGCCATGAGACGCATCCTGCTGCCGTTCCTTGACCGCAGAGAGAACAACCTGTACCAGCTGCCTCTGGTCACCATCAACGAGGCCCTGCCCGCTGTTGCCATGGTGACACTAGCTCAAGTCTACCTGCCAGGTAAAAGAGTTCCAGTGAACACAGTACCAAAACTGGTTCAAATTCAATTCAACATAACTATTTTAATCCCCAAGGGGAAATTTAGTTGTTAGGTCTCTTCAAATGAGTTGATCAGTCTTCATCGTCCACAGAATGATTGATTGTATACTCTTATGTCAATCAGGAAGAAGGGAGGGGTGTTAAATAGGCTTAATAGTTCATTTCCAGCTTACAGTAGATTTTTTTCTGTCTTCTGTCTGAAGCCAGCAGTGTCCTGTCAGACTCGATGTGTTACCTGGTTCACTCACACAGATTTTCTGCCAGCTAAAGGGTTTGACTATTCAAATTTGCCTTTTTATAGTTTAAAATGGTAGGTGTGTTTGAGATGAGCCTGGCCTGCGCAGATACGATTTTCGCCAGTGTATGCCAGTTAGTTTTGTGCCGACTTGCAGCCGACTTGCTCTGACGTAACCTTTTTGCTGTAAACAAGAATCTCATTAGCTCATAGCAGCTGCAGTTTCTGAGCCAGCCGGCTGCAGTTGCTTTTCACCGACTGCGCTCGCCTGCACGGACTACATGGTCTGAGTGCATGATGGAAAATGTTGTCCTTTCAGTGACAATGTAATGCTGACACTTCACTGCCCCCCTTTCCTCCACACCTCCATCTTTCTTTTATCAGGATAAATGCTACAGCCTTCATTCATTCATTTTCTTCCATGACTGGAGCCTTAGGCAGGGAACACCCTGGACAGTGCCCAGTTATTCGCAGGTCTGACATTTAGAGAAAGACACTCTCACATTCATGCACTAGGGACACTTCAGAGTTGCCAATTAACCTATACATACATGTCTTTGGATGGTGGAAGGAAGCCAGATCAGAGCAAAACCAGGCTGTGCACTGTTTATGAACTGTCTGACTGAAACACAGCCTTTTTTCCCCGCCCACTGCTGCAGCTGCAGCTTCAACCTCGGAACACACCTGTTCTGTCTTTCCAGGTCTTTTGGCGTCCGTGCTCCAGCTGTGCCGAGGGACTAAATATAAGAAGTTCCCTGATTGGCTGGATCACTGGATGAATGTTCGAAAGCAGCTGGGCCTGATGAGCTTCCTGTGCGCCGCGCTCCACGGTGTGTACAGTGTTTGTCTGGCTGTTCGCAGAGTCACAGGTTACATGCTCCTGAATGCAGCATATTATCAGGTATTAACAAACTCAAACCTCCCACCATTTAGAATTATTCATAGAGAATATGATGCATAATCAACCACTCTTTGCCACTCCCTTAGATTAAGATACAAATATTTATATTACAGTAATACATCGACGATTATCATTTATTTTAAGTCTTTACAGTGTTTTTTCTTTTGTTGTCAGGTAAAGGCTGGTGTTGCAGACTCTTGGGTGGAAACGCAGGTGTGGAGGTCAGATCTGTACCTGTCCAGTGGAATTCTGGGACTTGGAGTGTTGTGTGTGCTGGCACTGACCTCTCTGCCTTCAGTGGGACACACTCTGAACTGGAGGGAGTTCACATTTGTGCAGGTTAAAACATAATATGGTCTCCAATGTTTGCCTGGTCTTCATTGGCCAAGGAATGCACTATACTACTACTACTATAGCCTTGCCCAATCTGATTCAAGCAATAAGCTGCAGACATAAATAGAGTGGTAATATTAGAAAGGTATAATTTCTTTAGTCGTTAAGATGATTCGGTATAAGAAAAAGAATTCCCAAAATTTCCAAAGGTTGAAAATTAGCAATACCCATGCAATCATTTTGGAAGTTATAGAGCCCCTTTTTACATTGACTCTAGAGAGGAAATATATAAATGTTCTTATAATAAATAAACAAATATATAAATTTACAAATAATCATGTATCTTGTAGGTTAAAATAATTGTTTGGTTCGGATCACAAATGGGACAACAAAGACCGCACATGTTAAATTTTGAAATGGAAGACCGGTTTTAATTCTTGCAAGAATGAAACAAATCAGACACATGCCACACTGGTACTTGGTGATTTGCTTAATAGGTTTACAGCACATTAAGATTTTATAGGTGTACATTATGCTGTCACCTTCAGGGTTGTGGATTGACCTGTAATGAGCTGATGTGTCAGTCATAGATGTGATTGAGTTTACGTGGATGCCACTAAGTGTACAGAACAGACCGTCCTAGAACAGTAAGTAGATGTAAAGTTTGTTGATCTTTGTCTTGTTTGGATTAGCATGGAGCCAATAGGAGATACAGCTGAAGACATAAAGTCATTAGTGTATGTGGATAGGCATATGAACTTGACCAGGAGTGAGAGCATTCAGCAATAATATACAATTTCCTTGACAATTGTTTTTATTAAGTCAATCTGTACATATCACTTCAACGCTTTGTTTTGTCCTGAAATGTTATATTCTTGTCTCCAGTCAGGTCTGGGTTACACAGCGCTGACCTTCTCTATTCTCCACGTCCTGTTCTTTGGTTGGGACTTTGCCTTCCATCCGTTGGCGTATCCGTTCTACCTTCCTCCGGTTTACCTGCTGTCCCTTGTACTGCCGTGCTGCGTGCTGATCGGACGGCTCCTTCTCCTTTTGCCTTGCCTCGCCTTTAGACTCACCAAGATCCGTCGTGGCTGGGAGAGCAAACGACACCGGCAAACAGAGGGGACGCAACACAACGGACTGCAGTTTGGAGACGCCTAGGAAAATATGGAAAAAGACTTCCTGTCTCTGTCAAAGGAAAACTATCGGGACTGACCCTTTGTTTAAGTGCACTTTATACAGCAGCTTTTTAAACATAAGACTGAAATAGTTTAGAGAGTACAACAAAGTATTAGGGCCATTTTGGGACAAAGAAAAAAATATTGGAGTATATTTTTGAGCAAATCCACAAGAAAAAAAAAAAACAATCATAGATTTGTCAGCCGTAACCATCCAAAATAAACTTTGTAGAAAGGTTTCTAACTAGCCGTAACTCAGGTTGTGCTTTGTGCGTTAACACACACCACCAATCACACAGGCACACTCGCCCAGCCCCCTGTCCTTACTAAACAATCACATGCTCTTATACCTCATACACACACAATACATTCCCCAACAGTCAGGAATCACAGGACTTTTGAACAACAGTACAACTACAACCTCTTAACAGGAACATTACAGCAGGGTCACCACAATATGTTTGCATTAACTGCCAACACAGACAATTAAGTACTGACATTATTTTTATTACACATGCAAAATTATTAGAAATTCAAAACCAAAGCAAATTTATCTGTTTGACTGTAAAAACTTACAAGATTCAGACACCTTTTGCCTTTATATGCAGATACTTTTTTCTTGTAGATTTGCAACTTTAAACTCTCTAATCTTCCTCTGTCTCAAAATACATTTACATTTATTCATTTAGCTGACGCTTTTATCCAAAGCAACTTACATTAAGCTTCAATTCACCAGTTCACCATTACAGCTGGAACACCACTGGAGGCAAGGTGGGTTAAGTGTCTTGCCCAAGGACACAACGACAGTATGAACTGTGGGGAGAGCGGGAATCAAATCACCAACCTTCTGGTTGAGGGACAACCGCTCTACTACGGAGCCACTGCGCATACCCTATGGACGTAATATGACGTATAAGAGAAACCTGAGCTCAGCGGGTTTTAAGACCACTTTCTAAATGTCTCATCAAAAACTTGCTTATGACAACTTGTAACTTAAGCTGCTCTTCTAAATAGTAATTATTATTTCCTACCCACTCCACCACATTAGGAGACCCAATAGTGTTGAGGGCGTGTGGCTAATAATGTGTTGAATAATGACAAAATAAATCCTATAAACATTTCTAAATAAAGTAAAATAACCAAATTTTCAATGAAAGTTCAGTTTGGTAATGAAGCTACGAGTGCTGCCAGAGATGTAACCATTGATGCATGCAACTTACAGTATATTTGTCCACAAGTTGTTGTTTCATAATTGTCTTTGGCAGGTGTGGTCAATGATGAGTGTCTTTCCTTCATTGTGTTTTTGTGTGTTCTCTGTGTTTTGATCTATAACTATATATGATAATAATGATTTACAATTTGTACCTCTATTCAAATTCATATATTAACTCATTCATGTGGACACAGCTCACATGGGGTATATAACATTATATACCAAGCCAACTTTCATTACGCGTGTTACGTTTTAAAGGTAACATTAAGGGATGTGCAGTAAAGTCTTTTCAACAGTGAGAACCAAAGTGCACATTTCTAAAGGTTGGAGCCTGTTTTTGCACTTATGGCAAAGGACAGTTTAATGTACTATTTTATTATCTTGTGTTTATTTTTTTTTCCTATATATTTCTTGTACTGAAGCAAACATTGTACTTGAAAATAAAGTTTTAATAAAGATTCATTGCTTTTTCTAGATAACAAAGAGTGGGAATAATAAAAAATAAGTAATATATAAGTGTCTTACCTGAATCTATACAGATGCTTATAACCAAGATTAGAAAGACAGTAATGGTTTAGTTTTTTTTTTTAAATACTTCATAAAAATCATAAAAGTGTTCATGTCATGCCAAGGTCTTTTCTGTTTTGGTTTCTGACCACCTGTAATCAAGTTTGATAAAAAAAAAACGTAAGAAATCAATCAATTAAATAAATACATTCTGTTATAACGTTTCAATTGCGTGGTACTGTAATATTGAATCTATTTTATTTTATTTTTGTTTCAAAATAGCTTAGTTTTTGGTCTTCTTTTTTTTTTTTGGCAGTTCAATAAGAGTTGAGCAGGTATAAGTGAGTAAATCTGGTCGTGTTCAAAAGTCATTGGATAAGTTTGGAGTGTAATATTTAATCCTGCACGACGCTACTGCTCTTTCCACACCAGGGCTGATGTTGTACTCCAGTCCAGTAGGTGGCGCTGTCGGTCTTAAAATTCATTTGTCAAACGCGGAAAAACCAGTGAAAACAAGTTTCTGGCTGTTCCAGTAAAATGTTTCTACCCTTTTCTCCTGTCTAGCGTGTTAAACACTCCGTTTCTCCTGTAACGCCGCCGGGACATGTCCGAAGAAGGAGCCGTGGTTACCGTCCGCTTAGTGAGGTCTTTTGAGTACAGAAACTTTAAACCCATGGTGTTTCACGGAGTAAACTTGGAACAGACTGTCCTGGAGTTTATCCAGCATGTCCAGAAAAGTAAACTAAACCTCTTGTTAAACATGTCATGTCTGTTTTAATACCCAGCAGATGTTAGAATGTAAAAGTCTTGTCCTTTTGTTTCAGATATCGAGACGAGACCCGGACTGCCTCCTCCGTTCAGGAAATATCACTATGGTAACTCACTCTTGTGTTCTCACTCACTCACTACTCTAGTGACTCTAGTGCTCACTCTTTGCTAACTAGCTTAGCTTTATACCCGGAAATTGCCATTTAAAATGCCAAATAAATAGATAATATTTATATTACTCTGTTTACGTTCTGGTTAAAAGCCACTACATAAGAATACAGGCGTTAGCACAGATTATTTTATTTCTTTTTTTTTTTTTAAAGAAAATGTACTCTTTTCTATTCTATTAATTAATAGCATTTGATTCAGTCTATCATATTATTGCAATAAATTTTTATTACACATTCAAATAAATAACCATGACATTTGACAGTAAGCTCAAAATTATTCAATACATTTTTTTAAATGGATTTTATTGTTCTTTTGGTGGAAAATATAAAAAAGTCCAGAAGCTAATAGTTACAACTACAAAGTGTATTGATTTAGTTGTAGTTTAAGAAGTGATAATCTCAAATTCATGTTCACCAAAATCTAGTTCATATTGTCATATGTGTCTACTTTAATGTAAAGGCCTGTTCTGTACCGAGGTATCAAATTATTAGCTTATTTCAAGTGCAGAGCATTTATGTATTTTAAACTTTCCTTAAAAACATCACAATAATGTGTCGCATATGTACAGCCCATATTCTAATTAACTTTTTGATTTTCAGACACCATGAAAATTATCCACCAAGCACACGGAGCAAAGGTAATGTCTGTTTATATGAGAAGCTGGCAAAGATTAGCTCTCTTTTCTTAAGTATTATAATGGGTTATCCTAACCTGTGATGTCTGTGTTTTCCTTTTGTAATAAATAAATTCTTATGTCTTTTTTTTTAAATTGCAGACGAGTGACTTGGTGATGAGTTTGGATGATATTGATAAACCTCTCCTTGAGAAAAATCAAACGCTGAAAGCAACTGGAGTTGGTGAGCATTCAGTACCACCAATCAATTTTGACCCAGATTAACACATTTAAGCTGGCTGTGTTTAAACAGTCAGGTGCTCTGGCTTCTTCCCACAATTCAAACACACGAATTAGTAACTTTGAATTGCCTTGCCTTAATAAAATTACGGTGTGTATGCTTCACATTTTCATTAAGCGGTATGGTTCTGGGGTGAATTTCAAAGCAAGATTTCTGGTTAAGCTCACTCTCTTAAACCACAGTGACAATAACATATGCTAACCTGATTAGGAGCTTGTTAAGTTTTGGAGTTTCTATAATAATGACATTTTTGGGAGAGATTGTGCCATAAATTATATATTATACTTTACTGCACTTTATTGAATAATGTATTAACAATATGCAATATATGAATGCTCTTTGACAGAGTAAAAGTGTAGAAAAATATATATAAAGAAGTACAAGGCTCTGGCCAAACCTCTACTCGTCAATACAGGAGTTAAGTCTAGTATTTTAAAGACTGAACCGGGACTCAACAAGTCTGAACTAAAATGACTCCCACATTTGTCCTAAGCGAGAAAGAGCTCAGCTACAAATTCATGTTGTCCATGTTTTCTTTGAGTTTGTATCCCTCCTACAGTTGTCCTTTTGCTTCACAAAGCCTCAGAAAACACCAACACAAATATTCTCCAGAATAGAGTAGAGTTTTGTGCATAGCAACTGCTGTGATTCCAGCAAGGTTTACAACAGTGAGCTCACTCTTAATAAAGCCAGGGTATGTAGAACTTTGTAGTACAGCACTCTGAATGGTGCAGAATAGAGGATGCTTTGTAAATTTACACAGCTACACTATTATAGCATTAGACAGCTGGTGTGTCTATACAACATATAAATTGTTTATTTAAATTTGTTAGAAATCACATTAAAGAAACAGCAATGACAGCGGCTGGAGGGGTGAACCTAACAAAAAATATTTGATTTAATTGCATTTGGAAAAGCGCACAATATGGATATATTTTTTAAGTATTTTATAAGTTTTTTTCTCAAGCTACAACACACTTTTTCTACAACACACTGTTTTCTTGATTAGTAGCCCTTTATCACAAGAACTATATATATATATATATATATATATATATATATATATATATATATATTTATAATATATTTATATAATATAATATATAAATATATATATATATATATATATATATATATATATATATATATATATATATATATATATATATATATATATATATATATATATATATATATATATATATATATATATATATATATATATACTTATTGTTACATTTTCCTCTCATTTTTATTACTGGACTGTCTTGTCCAATCAACTGTCTTGAAAAACCAAAAGAGGGGTTTTACAACTGATGTGATTGAGATTTTAATTAATGTCATTGCTTTTTTATCTACTTTTTTGCTTTTAATGTAGCACTTTGAGATTTGTCTATCAGATTTAAAGTGAGTTATAAATATATTATCATGTAGCATATAGGTATAAGTGAGTGAGATAAGTCTTATCGCAGAGACAGAGATTGCTTTGTGTCAATTGGTGACTGCACATCAGAACGTTTACCATTAAATATTTAAAGTCTCTCAAGGCTTTAATCTCTACAAACAGCCTTTGACTAATATAATTTAAAAATGTAAGATTTTCATCTGTATATGTATGCAGACTATACACAAATATATGTAAGCGTCACTCCAGATGATCTCAATTCTACTGATGCTCTCTTACAGTGCGTGAATGAAGTTAGTCACTGAATTCATCACAATTTCCTCTAGTTAAAGATAAAACTGAGGTGATTAATTTTGGATCTAAAAAAGATAGACAAAAGGTCTGTGAACTACGTCAGAGTCTGTAAATAAGACTCTGAATTTAAGACCTGAATTTTTAAAGTTACAAAAATTGTGTTTTATCATTTAAAAAATATTACATGCCTCAGAGACTTAATGTCCTGACAAAACCTGGAAAAAGTAGTCGAGGCATTAATTTCAAGTAGGCTGGACTACTGTAATGGACAAGACACAGGTCTTTCAAAGAGAGACATTAAACAACTACAACTAATTGCAGTGGCTCAGTGGTAGAGCGGTCGTCCTTCAACCGGAAGGTAAATGGTTCAGTTCCCGCTCTCCCCACAGTTGATACTGTGGTTGTGTCCTTGGGCAAGACACTTAACCCACCTTGCCTCCAGTGGTGTTCCAGCTGTAACACTGGTGAATGGAACCTTAATGTAAGTCGCTTTGAATAAAAGCGTCAGCTAAATGTAAATGTAATCCATAATGCAGCAGCCTAAAGTTATTACAAAAAACAGAAAGAGTCACCATTTCACTCCAATACTCAGATGACTGGCTTACAGTTGCACAACAAATTGATTACAAGTCTTTTTTTAGGTTTTAGGTTCAAAGTAGGTACAGACTAAACATTTACATTTATTCATTTAGCAGACGCTTTTATCCAAAGCGACTTACATTACATTACCAGTGTTACAGTCACTGGAGGCAAGGTGGGTTAAGTGTCTTGCCCAAGGACACAACGACAGTATGAACTGTGGGGAGAGTGGGAATCGAACCGCCTACCTTCCGGTTGAAAGACCGCTCTACCCACTGAGCTACTGCGCCCCATAGTGAAGCATAATTTACCTTTTATGCTGCTAGTCTGTGAAACTCTCTGCCTGAGAAATTTGATTCATGCTGCTGCTCAGTACTTAAAAAATAATCTTAAAACTCAACTTTTTAACATGGCTTACTATAAAATATCTAATTTAGTATTTTCTATTTCTTTTTATTATTCCATGTTGTGTGCATTTGCTCTTTATATTTTGCTTAATGACATGCTTTGTATTTTGATGTCTTTAATTTGTTTTCTGTAAAGCACTCTGAGTTGTCTCTGCAAGAAAGAATGTCCTATAGAAAAAAGAATTGCCCTTGCACTTATTCCCTTTTTATTACTACAAACCATGCGAACTATGCAGACATTTTTTTATATTTGTTTACATAAAGAACAAAAACCTAAACAAATCCTATTTATCAAACTATGTGTTGTGTTTTATGCTTGTCTCTAGACCCGCAACTTTAGCATGTCTTAACAAATACTGTTGATAACATTGTCTCTTGTTTCAGCCAATGAGACGGAGATAGCGTTTTTCAAGAAAGAGGACTACGACCTGTTCAAAACAAACCCCCAGATGGCCTGGTGACCAGCCACTACCCATTCAGAACTTGAATACTAAAGAGTGCTTGCATGCCAAGAACAAGAACGGGCATCACATTTAGATAATTTAGGACTGAGTTTAGTTTTAAAGTGATGCTGATGTGCTGTTTTTAGTTTTTTTTTTTTTCTTTTATTTTGTAAGTTATGAACGAATGAATGTTGCTTTAAATTGTGTTTTAGAATAAATATTATAATAAAGTTTTTGTGCAATTAAATGGCATTTTTTGGTACACTTTAATCAACACAAATGCTTTTGGCAAGAAAAGTAAAATGTTAAAATAAAATACTACTGGTCAATCAGTATTACTTTTGTAACATTTTAAAATAAACCCACATTTTCAACATTTTAATCATTTTTTTAATGCGTTATTAATAAACCTTGCCTCGAGCTACTATTTTACTCCTTGCCTTTTGTCGCAGTTAACATCTGTCAAACCATAACCCGATGCCAGCGTTTCCTGGTTCTGTGGCCTGTGATTGGCTGAAATATTTATGCCACCCAGTGGCTGGCAATCGTAATGTGTCATTTACAAAGCCCAGCCAATGGCGTTCAAAGGGGGGCGTGTCCAGTGGTTGTTGCAGAACTGTAGCACTGTAGCGACTCGACTTCAACCCTTTCACTACTAGACGCTCCCTTCGTTCGTGTGCTTAGCCCGCTTGTCTCTCCGCTTGATTATTTTAACCCAACATGGCAGACCTCCAGGTGTGTATAAAAAGACTTATGCACTTTTAGACAACCTTATATTAGATTTTCTTTCTCCTTTGAACCCTTTAAATTGCAACAAGTGCACGGCAGTCTGGAACAATAGCTAAAATCGAATTAGCTTCCATTGAGTAAAAGGAAGCTACTCACACAATTATAGCAGGGTTAGTTTTAATGATTTAATTTAGTGTTAAATGGTTTTGCGTATGTTTGTGGATCGGCTCAGATAGTTTACCTGTGCTCTCGTTTGAGGTCAAGTGAGTGGTAAAGACACAAGTGTCTCTCTTTGTTATGTCAAACCTACAGCGTCAGATAAGACACTGTTGCAGTGTTGTCACGTGTAGAGAGAAAGCAGTGCTTATTTAATGTCAATATCACGTTGGGTAGAACTTGTATGATAGCTCTGAGAGTGATATTGTGATTGGTGATCTATAGCTTCAGTATTATATTCAAAGAGAGCTGTATGGCTGGAGTTTTCCCCCAGCACTTGGTGGAAACCTTTAACATCAAGCACCCACCACTCTTACTACAATTCAGTAAATAATATGTAATATATAAGATTATTAAGTGATTAACCCCTGTGTGGTGCTTTTATTTTGGCAAATCTATGTATCACATTAGTAGGATACCGAGTTGTAAATGAAGTGTGAATCTGATTAATTAGTTATTAGTTAAGGTACTTAACTAACATCTTTTTTGTGGGAATATTTTAGTATTTGTTTTGTCCCCTGGGAAATCAAAATAGGGCCTTGGGTTTAAGGACAAACAGACCTACTTGACTTATGTTATAGCAATAGTTCTCAAAGTGCGTACTATGTACCACTGATGGTATGCCATCTCTTCCTGATGATACAAATTTTATCAGATAATTTTATGAATACAACAACAGTTTAAAATTTATTAATAATAATAAATAAAGGTTAAATAAAATAAAAAAATAAAATAATCCCGTTGTGGAGGCCAGTAGAAGAAAACGGTTCAAGAAAGGTTACTAACACAGCTTTAAACGTCTTTCCACAAAGGTGAAGTGTAGTGAGTATGAGGAGTATGTAAGTGTTTTCTTGAAGCAGGCTGATGACTTTTTGTATTTTTAATCTCAAATGCTGCCAGCATTTATTTTATTTTTTTTATTTGTAAGTTATTCAATAAATTCTGGAGCCTGTTCTCCTGCTGGTTGATTTCATTACAGCAGGCTAAACTGTCACATGTTGGAGATTTGGACATTGGTGTAATTGTGTGGCATTGCAGCTAACCACATGTGTTACTTCAGTCCTGTAATGTGTTTATTCAGTTCCTTTTTCTTTTTTAGACCTAACTTTAGACCCCCACGTTTGCCAAATCTCCGGGTTTGATGCTTAGAGGTGGAGAGGTGGAGAGGAGATAAGCTGAGTCCTTCACAGTGATGCCAGTTAGTGATTTAGTACTGATACTATTTACATTTAAACAACTAGCCACATTAGCAAAAAAAAAAAAAAGATTTTGCACGCTCTCTGCACTGCACTTATAGCACCAGCCGCTTGACATACTTACATCATCAACTTTGCTTCTTTGCCACACCCACTCTGACATTAATCACGGGTCGTAGCCCTCAGATTGTACCAGGGCCCTGTTGGATAATGTAACACTGTTAGCAGATGTCCTTTTACTAGTGTTTCACAAAAGGACCCATATTGTCACAAGACCCAACTTCCTGGTATGTAAAATTCATTTATATAGCTTTTTTGTATACTTTTTTGCCTTTTCTTACTTTCTAGTGTCCTTTTGATTTTCTTTTTGATATAAACTCAACATAAATTAATAAAATTAATTAAATAAAAATTGTTGATTCTGTAACCCACTTTTGGGTCTTACCACAGTTTTCCACTGAAACTCAGGGTGCACACACATCTAGATATTTTGTGTAGTTTTTCAGTTGAGTTAGTGGCATGGAAAAAATTATTAAAATGAACAGTTGTCCTAAAAATATGTATTGTTCCCGATTTGAACCGTTGTTTTTTTGAAGTTGGACTATATCTGTAAACTTGGTGGCTTCCGATTACATCTATGCTTACTATTAAGCCAGTTTGTGTTTTGACCCTTTGAGGTTGCCATACTTTGTAGAGTTTGGCGTTTAAACCAAAGCAGAAAGCAAAAGTTGATTGATGCCAGCTGGTTGATACATTTGTGGAAGAACAAATTAGATCTGTTGTAAAATACTGCATATATCCAGTTATATGCTATAATTTGTGCCCTTGACAGTGAACTGGTTGGGATTGGTCAGCTGGCTTTGATTTTTCACAGTGCTGCACTTACTTACCCCCTCACTGGTCCAGGCCTCCCCTCTGACCCAGTTGGCTCGGAAAATCACAGCAGTTTGAGCTGTTTGTGGCTCACTCAAAGAGCTGATTGTACTTCACACCGAGGATATTAGGGTTATCTGAATTAGTTAAGACAACGTTTTCATTATCAGGAGATATTTTATAGCAAAATTGACAAGTCAGGTGCCATTAAATGTAATTATATTGTCAGACTACGTTAATAATTTATACAGGTTCAGGCACAAATGAGCCTCTTAGTCGACTGGACAAAAAAAACACAACACTTTTTTATTATATTAAATATATAAAGCAACACAGACCAAGTTACTCTCACTGGTGGAACTGACTTTTTCTGTTTTAATCAAAAGTTTAGCACGTAGAATTTGGTGGCATCTGGTGCTGCAAAGCTAACTCCTGCAGTTTTTGAAAACAAAAAAACTATGTGGGGATAAATGTGGGTAGCCCACTGTCTGCTGTATTTCTTTCCTTTGTTTACATGGCAGCGATTCTTCTGAGTGTTCAGCTTTCCCCAGACACAGCTCACAGAAGAATGGCAAATGCTACAAAATCAAAAAAGAGGTTAGAGTTCATTAAAAGCCACAATAAAACTGGATTTGATAGAAAGGACAAGGCTCAACACATGTATACATAGCTGTCCTAGAAGTGAAGTAAAAAAATGTTTTTATAATGCGCTTGTAATAATGGAAAATGTCTTGCGGTCCAGATCAAAGCCTCTCGGGGTTCGATTTGGGACCCCTGGTCCATACTAATAAATGCTGCGTTTACCGCCATCTCGTGTCTGGAAAACCTGCTTGGGTGAAACATTTTGCTAAATGCACCTGTGTGGACTGAGGTGTTTTATTGAAATGTATCAATCAATAATTTATTTATATAGCACCTTACAACAACCACAGATTGACCAGTGCTGTACAACATTAACAATAAATAAACATAATTACAAATAGGTTTAAAAAAATAAAAAATACCACAATAAAAACAGCAGTGTCACAGAGCCACTAAGTGCAAGAAGCCATTCTGAATAAGTTTAGCTATAAACAGAGGTCAGTGATGGAACGTAAGTTACGTAACTCAATGGGCAAAGAGTTCCAGAGTTTAGGACCGACCACTGCAAAAAAACAATTGCTCCACTGCAGAGATGGAGTACTTGATTCCTGGACTCGGACTCAAGTCAAGTCATCAGGCTCATTTTTGTGACTCGACTTGAGGGTAAGCCTTAATGACTCAACTCGGACTTGCCTTTTATGGCTCGGACTCGAACCTGGACTTATTTATTCACAGACACAAGGATTCATGACATGACTCGGACTTGAGAACTGATGACTCAGACTTAGGCTCGGACTTGAGCACAAAGGACTCTTGGGGTTTATTTGGTTTAAATGTATGCCACAAAATTTTCCAAAAAATAAAAATACCATAATACACACACTGACATGCAGCCAGGCTAAAGACTCTTGTTCTAACCTAGATTATACAACCTAGTCATTACATAATCAAGTTACAAACAATGAGCGATGACATCTTAAGTTTGTGTAATGATTTTTTTTCCCAAAGGCAAAGTTTGAAACAGCTGCGACTGACATAAAGAACCTGAAGGCCAAGCCGTCGGACGAAGAGATGCTCAAGGTCTACTCTCTGTATAAACAGGCCACAGTGGGAGACGTCAACACAGGTGAGACACACACCTGAAGATGGACAGGGATCATGTTTCTGGAGAAAAACTAGAAAAAAGGACTTTGACTTAGTTGGACTGAGCTTGAGCAGCTCCACACATTGCCTCCTGTCTTCGACCTCACTCTCACTTCATGTTTTTAGGTCCATCTGATTAACATTTGGAGAGGAGTTAGTGAAAGAGTCTGTATTCCACTACTAATGCACTACTGGTTGTTAAACGTTTTTAGTTGAGAAAGAGTTGTTGATCTAGTTTCCACATTCTTAAATAAAAAAGTGTTTATTTGCCATAATTTTTCTCAAAATAGACTTCAGTCCAGCGTCCACTAGGTAGTCCAGTGGTTGTTTCTGGAGAAAGACAAGATAAAAGGACTTTGACTTAGTTTGACTGGAGCTGGACTTGCTCCACATTTGACTGCACAGAGTCATCAGAGAGCAACAAAATGACTGAATTGATACACCACAAAATTATTGTATCAATTTTATATAGCGCTTTTCTGGGGACGCAAAGATGCTTTACGTATCAATTATTCATTCACTCCACAGTCACACACTGGTGGTGGTAACGTGGCAGCCATTCCGCGCCTACGGACTCTCCGACCATCACCAAACATTCACATTTTTACGAGGCATGGTGGGTTAAGTGTCTTTCCCAAGGACACAGTATGAACTGTGGGGTGAACGGGAATCGAACCTCCTACCTTCCGGTTGAAGGACAACCACTGAGCCACTGCCGCCCCATAAAATAAAAAATAAAAGAGAAAGTTGTTACAAGTTGTCTCATAGAATTTTTCTCAAAAATAAAGGAAATAGGAATCCCATTTTATCCCATGATAATGTTAGTACTAAATCATTGATTTGCTTTAGCTTCTACAATAAAATCTATTCAGTCATTTTCTTCCACTTAGTCCTATTAGGGGTCACGAGTGACTGGAGCCTATCCCAGCAGCTTTGGGCCTGAGGTGGAGTACACCCTGGACAATGGCCAGTTAGTTGCAGGGTTGACATTTAGACATAGACATGTGACATACAACCATTCACTCTCACATTCATTCACTAGGGACACTTTAGAGTTGCCAGTTGACCTATACATGCATGTGTTTGGACGGTGGGAGGAAGCCGGAGTACCCGGAGAGAACCCACAGTAACACGGGGAGGACATGCAGACTCCTCAAAGAAAGACCGGAGTTGGCTGAGATCAAGTCAGCCGGTGTTTGAACTTAGGACCTTCTTGCTCTGAGGCAGGAGCACTAATCACTCTGCCACCGTGCACCCCACATCAAAATCTAAATTGGCTTAATTAGTCTTGAATATGTTTATTTCTTTATTTCTCCTCTACAGCTCGTCCCGGGATGCTGGATTTCACTGGGAAGGCCAAGTGGGATGCATGGGAGTCACAAAAAGGTACAGTTTACACCAGCAGAGGGGGCTGATATAAACAATAAACTTAACCATGGACACGCTACCTGATCAGAAAAACATGTGCACAGCTTGAGTTTAAGGAAGACTATTGTTGAGGAGCAGTAACGTAGGAGCAGTAACGTTAATAGAGCTGCTTTAGAGCCATTTGTCCACTTCATTCACAACTACTTGCTGCTGACTTTAGGGGTGTCATTTTTACAACAGCCATCACTGCCAAAAGTGCTGTCCAGAGCCTGGGCCATTGCCATATTGATGGGCAGACCGTCTCCTCTACAATCCAGCAATACAATCAAAGGGATGGTTCCCAGGAGTTATACATTTTTTTTCTCTCCACAAAACACAAATGACACAAATGTCTTAGTCCTCCAGGCCAATAAATGACCATAAACTAAACATTAACATACTTTGTCTGGATGGACATTGAGATAAACAGAATTTCTCACCACAGAATAGTAGCACATTTTATTGTAAAACCTAGTAGTGTGCAGAGACGTCACCATATTTAGAAAAAGTTCACTTTTGCGTAAAAATGCCTAGAATTTGTAGCTGCAAGTCTTCACCCTTTCACATAGATGTGATTGCCTTGACCTAAAACATTGTGTGTTTGGAGAGTATGTTGAACCCTGACTGTTCTGTTGTTGTGCTTTAGGAAAGAGCAAAGGGACGCCATGAAGGAGTACATTGAGCTGGTGGATCAGCTCAAAGCCAAGCACGGTTTCTGAAGTGTCCTCCCCCGTCCGGTTCTTCTGCTGTGAAACGCCTTAACTCTGATGGTGGACCATAACCATGACAACCACGGCTCGAAACCAGTTTCTTTTTAACCTGCAAAATTTTCAAAATGTTTTCTTGCCTAAGTCTTATCATTTCAAATTAAAAGCCTCAACGACTCACATTTTCTGCTCTTCTTCAGTCAGATACAGATTTACAATTCAATATAACTTTATTAATAGGAGAAAATTCAGTTGTTAGGACTCAGTCTTCATCTGCCATATACAAATTGATTGTACAGTCTTATGTCAGTCAGGAAGAAGGAGTTCTTGTGGCTTGTGTCCTGCAGCTCTTTCTGTTGTTCAGTATAGCATCTGTCCTGTTGTGTGGCTGTTGCTCCACTGCTTGTACCAGAGTATCTAAACTATTTCCTATAGTTGAAAGACCATCTGTTTTTATAGACCAGTCCAGCTTGTTGTCCAGATGACTCCCAGGTATTTATAGGTGGACACTATTTTAATGTCTTCTTCACTGATGGTCACAGTTTGAGTTGGGGCTGTGTTGCGCCTAAAGTCAATGACCATCTCTTTAGTTTTGGAGGTGTTCAGAGTGAGACAGATTTTTTGGCTCCATCTATAAAAACTCAATAATGTTCATGTATTCCTCTTCTGACCATCTTTGATACAAGCCCCTATTGCTGTGTCATCAGAGTATCTGTGAATGTGGCATTACTCAGAGTTAGAATGAGACTGTAGTGTATAACGTAAAGAGGAATGGACCAGTACCTTGAGGAGCCCCTGTGCTACTAATGATTAATCAGAACCGTTTACTGTGGTCTACATGTGACATGGTTCATCCAGGTGAGAGTAGACCCACTGTAAAAGATACAGCAACTTGTGATGTTTGAGACTTCCTTCCACACTTCTCTGATATTGTGTCAGGTGTGAGTGTAGCATAACATGATTGAAATGAATGATTAAGTACCTCATTCCTTTTTGTTCATGCATAAATCAAAGTAGCCTACATTTAGGTTTTAATTAAAAAACTAACTGCATGAGATATTGTTAGTTCAGTGTGCCTGGTCTTGAGAGCCACAGAGTTTGCCCTTCATTCTGGAAAAGAGGTGCTGGTCTCTGTCTGTTCCTCTGAGCAGCTGTGGGAGTCTGTCTCCTGTCAGTCCTGGAGATGAAATCATGACTCAGCACTTGTGCGGGACTGATGTGGTCTCTGCAGTCCAGCTGAAGCGAGGCCTTGAGCAGCTCCACACATTGCCTCCTGTCTTAATAATAATAAACCTCACTCTCACTTCCTGCTTTTAGGTCCATCTGATTAACATTAGGAGAGGAGTTAATGAAAGAGTCTGTATTCCACTACTACTGGTTGTTAAATGTTTTTAGTTGAGAAAGAGTAGTCGGTCTAGTTTATTGTGTTTATTTCCCAACTACTTACAATACAATTACAAAAGTCCTGTTGCTCTACCTTAAATCTTCAGTGCTTATCATTTTTCTCAAAATAGACTTCAGAGATGGAGATGAGATAACATTATCATTAGAAGAATACATTAGTCAGTTCTCAATCAGGATGAAAGGCCAGGACACAGCCCAGAGATCACACATCGACAACAGAGCCAGGTGATCCCTGGACTCCTGTGTGAAGATTGTATTATTGAACAGTTTAACTCAAGACCCATACTTGTGCTGAAGCATAAAATAAAATTAAGTCTAAATGCAAGAGTAAAAATTAGGTCTAAAACCTTGAATAAAACCAGAAGGGCATTCTATGAAGGCTGGCTCATTTTATTATGATCTCAGTTCCACTAAACAGGCGGATCATGAGGAAACTTGTGCTGCTCTTTAATTGTCTCCCATGGGAGAAACTTGTCTTGGATAAAAAGGGCAATGCTGCAGCACCTCATAAACACAAAAAAGCACACAATAAATATGTGCCAAAACAGAATTATCTACAGTATATCCATTTATGCAAACATAACCATGACATATCCAAATGTGTAACATTTACCCTTATCCATACAGTACCAACATCATCATTTGTCACACAATTACATTAACCTCAAGGGCCGTCTTTGTTTTTGTGAATGTTTGAGCTGATTGTACTTGCATAGTGGAACCATGTGCCACTATGTGTGTGGCCTCCTCTGACTCGTCCACAAGAAAAGGCGGTATTGTGTGCTGGCTGTCCCTCTGACATAATTAATTATATGCATTACTTTATCCATTATTCGCTCACCTCTCAGCTTTGCGCATGACACCTTGATGAATGAGACAGTGGAGCACTTATATGTGAAGGACAATTCCCCTAACCCTGCTGACAAAAACCTGCCCTGTCCCACCATCGAGGGAGCACTGTCTGTCACAATGAAGGTAACTTTGTCAAGTGATAATAAATGCTGCCTAAACAGCTCCCCAACTTTGGTAAATAGTAGCCTATGTCACCGGTGGTGTGCATAGGCTAGCAGAATAAACGACAGCAATTCTTCCTTAAATGACTTGCCAGTGCCAGACTTAGACACACACCTGGGCCACATCTGTGCTATCTGTACTCTCATCAACATCGAGGGAATAATAATCAGCCTTATGGAGCGCGTCATGGAGTGGCTCAGTGGTAGAGCAGTCGTCTTATAACTGGAAGGTTGGCGGTTCGATTCCCGCTCTGCCCTGTTCATACTTTTGTTGTGTCCTTGGGCAAGACACTTAACCCACCTTGCCTCCAGTGTCCGTAGCACTGGTGTATGAATGTGTGTGACTGTAGAGGTGTGTTTGGTGGTGGAAGGAGAAGGTTGAGCGCCATTTGTGTCTGCCCCAGGTGTGAATAGTGTGTGAATGGGGTGAGTGGAAGCACGATGTAAAGCGCTTTGGGTGCCCGAGATGGGTGCAAAAAAGCGCTATATAAATGCATGCTATTTACCTTTCCACTGCGGAGGAGTGGAAAGGTAATCTATACGTATATTAGGGATGGCCCGATACCATTTTTTTCCAAACCGATACGAGTACGAGTATTTACATTTGTGTACTTGCCGATCCCGAGTACCGATACCGATATTTCTACTGCAAAATTAATTACAGGCTACCAGAAAAAAAGACAGAAAACTATTTTAGAACACAGGTTAGAAGACTGTTTTTATTTTCTCTGCTTGTTTTAAACAAGTCTAAAATAAATAATGAGTAAAATAATAAATGTAGACAATTTCAAATAAAAAATAAATTATCTATATTTCTGTGTAAACAAAAAGCCTCAATACTGGCACTGTCTTCACAACTGACAAAAAATAAATAAAACGTATTGTACAGTCAACACCATCAACTCAACAATATATCAATGAAATGTTTGACAACGTTTCCAGCTTTCAATTTAACTCAATTTCAATGTAACTGTTGTGTAGTCTCAATAAAACACTTGCATATTTCAATTAAACAAAACATCAATGTAACTATTGCAAGTCTCAATTAAACTACTGCATATTTCAATTAAACAACAATTAAACTAAGTGGCACAGTGACAGCTCCCTTGTTTCAATTAAACAAACTTTTCAGTCAGCAATGTGATCTGAACTAGCTTAGGTACTTTTTGGGAGAATGAGAGGCAGGTTCTTTTTGATGAACAAAATCATCTCTGCATGATCAGCTGTGATTCTGTTTCTGTCGTCATTCACAATATGTGAGACAGAGCTGAACAGCCTTTCACTGTCAACACTACTGCATGGTGCTGAGAGGTATCTGGATGCCATTTTGGCCAGAGTAGGAACCGCACTTTGTTGACTGCCCAGTATTGTAGTGGTTTGTCTTCTCGAGAAATTGTGGTCTCCCCTAGGTATGTCTCTAATTGTGCAGTAGAACCTACTTGAGCTCTGTTTAGAGAGACTGGTGCTTGCTCATCTGCTATTTCATCAAATATACTGTCCAGGCTGCTGCTTGCCTGATCCCTGCGTGGTTTTCTGGCAGGAGGTTCGTGCAGGTCATGATTCTCCTCTTCTCTAGACGACCTCAACAGCTCACGCATCAGCATCTCCTTGGCATTTGCAGCGGTGTTGGTGTCAGAGAAAAAAAGATTTTTATACCTATAACAGAAGGAGAAAGAAAATGAGGCATCTGACAATAGGTATTTATTAAATTAACAAACCCTAATTTAAATAATTTATTAATGAAAATGAAACACTAAAATGTACTTTTCAGCAAGACATTGGCAACTTTTAACTTGCTATCTAGCACACACACGCACACAGACACAGATACACACACACGCACACATACACACACAGACACACACACACACACACACACACAGACGCACACACAAACACAGACACACACACACAGACGCACACACAAACACAGACACACACACACGCACACAGATACACACACACAGACGCACACACAAACACAGACACACAGACGCACACACACACACACAGACACACACATACAGACGCACACATACACACACAGACACACACACGCACACAGACACACACACACACACACACACAGACAAGGACACGCACACACCTACCTGGGGTCGAGTAGAGTAGCGATGCTGTAGAGGGGTTGTTCTTCCACATCAGAAAATCGCCTCCTGACAGCTGCAGCTAAAGTCCCTTTCATAGTTTTGATGCCATGGTCATCGTCGGTCTCTCTAGACAGAAATCGCTGCAATACAGTGACAGCAGGAATCACATCTGCTGCCATAGCTTCAGAAGAGCTAACTTTTCGTGTTAGCTCCTCAAACGGACCCAGAACAGTTACAACCTTCTCCAGCAGTGCCCACTGGTGAGCCGTGAGATTATCAGGGAGTTCATGTTCGGACACAAAAACTCTTAGTGCCCGTTTCTGCTCAATCAGGGACTGGATCATGTAAAATGTACTGTTCCAGCGGGTCTGTACGTCCTGCTGTAGTCGTTTTGCAGGCTGACCGATCTCTAACTGAATGTCTTCGAGGCAGGAGTAGGCTAGAGGAGAATGTTTAAAATGGCCAACGATTTTGCGTCCGATAGCCAATGCATCAGCAACACTTCTCTGTGACAAAAGTCCTTCGTGGACCACCAGCTGGAGAGTGTGAGCGGCACAAGGTAGACTGGGGAGTCCAGCATCATTCATGCCCTTAATCATATTTTTAGCGTTGTCTCGTAGCACAACGTGGACAGAGGTTTTCGGAATGCACCAGGTCTGAAGCATCCCATCGAACGCGTCTGCTATGGCTTTGCTGGTGTGCGAACCCCGAAACGGCTTTGCTTGTAAGGTGACTTGGCGAAGAGTAAAGTTGTCATCAATCCACTGTCCAGTTAAACTGAGCAGAGACATTGGGCAGACACTGCTTGACCAAATATCTGTTGTAAAACTGACAGTCGAAATGTCACGCAACAGACCACTGACGTGCTTTTTCACGCTATTAAACACTTTCGGTAGCATAGCGGTTGTAATGTGATGGCGACTTGGAATTTCGTATCGCGGCTCCAGTATGCCAAGAAGATGTCGAAATCCTATATTTTCAACCGCCGACAATGGCTGGTCATCAAGTGCAATAAAGTATGCAATTCCCTCTGTTATTTGTAGTGCCCGTGGGTTATCTCTGGACATCTTTTCGCGCTTCTGTAAAACCTGTGTTAATGTTGGCTGCTGAGTTGCTTGTTTAGCTTGACTAAACTGTGTGTATTCGGCACTATGATGCGTCTTCAGATGTTTAATTAGATTGCTGGTGTTAAACGACGTACTTTCTTTTCCTCCTCTCGACACCTTAGCTGAACATAACTTACAGTCTGCCTTACTTCTGTCATCATCCCTTATCTTGAAATGAGCCCAAACCGCCGACATTTTACGTTTATATGGCTTTCACCTAGACAAAGCAGCGTCACGTGGTATCGGTGCGTGGTATCGGCTCATTTTTTATGAGTACGAGTACGAGTATATGAGGACAGTATCGACCCGATACCCGATGCCAGTATCGGTATCGGGCCATCCCTAACGTATATACTATAAATCTATACGACGCACAGCAGTGCACGCTGAGTGGCACCTGTTTCACTGGTTCAGGTCAGCCGTGGATGTATCAGTCAGTGGCGGACTTAGCAAATTTGGGGCCCTAGGCAACCTTTGAGAAGGGGCCCCTCCCTGCCTCTCCCCTTTTATTAAACCATTATTAAATAATTAAATTTTATTATAATTAATCCTCATTCATTTTATCTTTCCTTGCAATGTCTGTGTTTACCCAACAGATGGCGCACTCCAAAGACAATGACCTTTGTTTGGGTGTGATTCACAATATTAAGTCAATAGATTAACTGGTTAGTGATAAAGCTGTCAGTGGCTTACAGCCATATTGCTTACATTTGACCCCATTTAAATTATGAAATCAGAAACTTGGCTACACTCTGTCGTATATTTTTCACAGGAAATGGACTGCTCAGATCACATATGAACATCATGGATTACAATGAATTACTCAAAAACTGTTAGTTAACAAGTGTAGCAATATTGTTTGTTCCCTGTATGCTAAACAACAGCCAAACATTTTTAAAATATAACTGGTTGCTCATATATTGACAATATTAACTACTGTGATTTATTGAGCTCACCTGAATATAAGCCGCACCCACTGAATTTTTAAAAAATTACTATTTTGAACATGAATAATAATAATTTTAACCGAGCTGATTGTCAGTTTAGTATGACAGAATAAACAGTTTTGCTTATTATTAGGTTGTGATGTTTGGCGGCTTATTTACACCTTAATAATCCTCAATAAATCGTGGTCCGTTAACATCCGGGTATGTTATAAACCCTAGCTAGCTAATCAGATTAGCTAGCTAGTGTTCATAACATATACCCGGATTCAGAAGGCTTTATAATTGAAAAAATACGTCCCGTCTTTTGTACATTAAGGGTAAACAATCTCTCTTAAACCAGGTTTTAAATGCGTGTGCTCTGTGACTGTGATTATTTAGCACAATACTACACCTCATTACTGCAAATTGCTGGTTCTGTCACGGGCTGTATGTCCTTCTCATCCGCTCCTCGTCCTCTTCTTTGTCAATCTCGTTAGCAGCTGAAGTACATGACGCCGTCGCCGTGAAGAAATGTGTCAGTTTTGGCAACGTGGCAATGTATTTTTTTGCTTCCTTGCACTTTTTCTTTTATCGGCTCTGCTCGGATAACTCCGCTTCATCTTGATTCCCGCTATCTCACTCAAACACAGAATGAGAAGCCTGTCGTGGAATGGAATAGTCCATTGTAGTATTGAGAGGGGGGGGTGCAGTATAGATCAACGACTCTGTAAATGTTTTAGGTGTTTTTTAATTGTAAATTAAATTGTTTCTATAAATATAAAATCATAACAAGAAGTGCAATAGTAGTTGGGAAGGGGCTGCTTGTTGGGGCCCTTGCATGTTCGGGGCCCTAGGCAATTGCCTTACCTTGCCTAATGGTAAGTCCGCCACTGGTATCAGTGGACAGCTTCTGCAAAACTGACACCATCGCCTCGTTATAAACGTCTGTATCAGTGAAAGGCCTTCCGTGGCGAGCAGGAGTCCAGAAAGCTGTCAATGTTGAGACGCTGACCACATTTTTTCTGGGAGTTGAGGCCGTCCATCAGGATCCTACGGCTGTTGGTGTAACCTGCAAGAAGTGCATCGATTTTGAGCCGCCGTGCTTCTCTCTGGACTGGAAAAGACACGTTGAAAGCTCAGTGTTTTCTTTCGTGGCGTCGTCTAATGTTGTATTCCTTGTAAACGGCAACAACCACGTTGGATTTGCATTTACAAAGCCAGGTAGGATGAAAGCATAACTCTCCTTCCATTCTTCTTTGTACGGTCTGTTTTTACTATCAACTTTACTCCTTTGGCCTTTTGATTTTTACCTTGCTAGCTTAAACTGCACAAATGTTTTCAAACAGTAACAGAGGTTTATTGTGAAACTGAGCTGCAGTTCTTTCAGCAGCCACCAGATGGAACCATTACACTGCAGCACAAAATTAAAGTCAGTCAACAAATGGGTCTTGTTTGTGTAAACCTGGATACAATAATTATTATAAACAGATAGAGCTGGTTGATGCACAGCAAAGAAAAAACTACACAGGAAATTATGTTTATAAATGGAAATGGGTGGCTTCTAGCTTTTTATAAAAGCATAAAAATATGAAGAACTTTGAAAGGAAACCCAACCCTATTCAAACATAATCCAGCTCAAAGATCCATAATTCTTCCCATATATTTGTGCTTATCCCATTTTTTTTTTTTTTTATATTATTATTTTTTTTTATATTCAACCACTTGGTTGAAGTTGCAAGGTCGACAGATATTCTAACAGGTTACAGGTACCTCATGGTCCTTGAGCTTGATGCCATGTGACTGGTGCTGGAAGTAGAGTATTACCTCATATATGCTTGTACTTTACTGTTTATTTATGGTGTACAATGCGCATACTTTCAATATTAGTACATCTTAGCTGCTTTACTGTTGCAGTTCATACTATAGCCACCAGAGGGCACTATTATAACATTCCTGTGAGCTTTGAAGTGGAAGAAAACCCCTCTTGTGATGTTTAAATTGCAAAAAGGAAAATGACTGACTCTGTTTAAGAATATATTCAATTTTATTATTAAATTATACATCTTTACAATATACCCCTAATAAAACTGCGGTTGTACAAATCATTAAGGGGGTGGAGTTGTCGCATGGGGTGATGCATAGGGCGTAAATAAAAAAAATTAAAAAAAAGGGGAAACAAACACTGAGGCAAAAACTTTGTGGCTCCAGGGTTTGACATAATTAGGAAAAATAAATTACAAATAAACAAATAGAAAGTCCAGTCCCTGCTCCTCCACTTGAACATAAGTAAACATTAAATTTACGGAATAAAAAAACAAATTGGACAACAACCCAAGCTGGAATCAAACCCAGGTCTCCACAGTAAATGGTATCTATTTGACCAGGTGAGCCTCCGAGACAGCCCTGGAAATCCGTTTGGCTGGAATCATATTGTGTCTTATTTTTACAAAGAGTGTCAATAAAAGTCATATGTTCTCTTTTAGAGCCAAACGTGACAATATTTGCAGTAGAGGGTAGAGCCAGAGCACAGAAGCATAGCAGTCACACAAGTTTAGTCCTTGCTACAGCAGTGTGAGCGACTAGACTAGTCCTTTGAAATTGTTAATGTAGGTAAGAGTTTGGCTGCCACATCTTTGTCAGTCTGCCCCAGGACAGCTGTGGCTACAAAAGTAATTTATGTAAGTGTGGAGTGAATGAATAATGTGAGCGCTTTGAGTCTCTTGGGAAGAGAAAAAAGCAATATACTGTAAATCCACTGCATTATTATTAAGTCTTATTGGAATGTACCATGTTTGTGGTGTCTGTTACAAAATGCCAATAGAGCAGGGGTGTCCAACATACGGCCCGCAGGCACAAAACCTTACATATTGCTTGCTGTGGAACTTGCTGTGAGCTGTGAACTTAAATTAGTTTGACACCTCTGCAATAGATAATCAGTTAAGTTCAGGTTCTATTAATTTTTAAAGAAAATGCATTAATATTGATGTAATTTCCAAATTGCAGAAATTCCAGGAGGCAGAGGAAAGGTCTTTGTTTTTCTTATTACTACAGTTGAGAAAGTCCAAACAAAGCACAGCAAAAGTCAGCCCTGTTTAAAATAAAAGGTTATGATTGGTACAGGTTTTCGACTTGAAGGAAAATAGCTGTGAAGGTAATTGATACCAGACCTATTTTACTTTGCATAAGTAAATGGGTAAGGGGTTTTTATAACATGGCCAGCCTGTTTTTATTTTTGATTCTATCTTAAAACCTTGCAATAACCTGGACACCATGACACTGCAAGTTATGCATTTCAAAATATATATTAAAAAAAACTACCTATATATAGGTTGTATATATATATATATATATATATATATATATATATATCTCACCGAACAACACCTTTTTGTCAATGTCCAAGTGGAGACCTGAGACTGTCTTTAGCTTAGGAAAATAAAACTGCTTAAATCAAAGACACGTACACCACATATGAGAGTCTTGGTTTTGTTCATGCTACTTTAAACAACTCCTGGTCACGTGACACCCATGATGTTGGAGCCACTTCCTGCTGTTCACACCTGCGACTAATATACAATATGTGGGTTTTGCAAGTTTGCATTGTTATGAAACCCCTCTTACAACAAATAGCTTTTCGCTTTTTCAGTTGCTCTTAAATTATTTAATTGTCATGTATTTTACTTTCCAGCTTCTTGTGAGCATAAAGCTTGGTTCTGATCAATCACCTGGTAATTGCAGGGCTAACACTTACAGACACTCACAGTGAAACATTTACTCACATTAATTTACTGGGCAATATAGATTTGAACATTTCTAAAATTGATGCAGGTCTTTGGATGGTGAGAGAAAGACAATGTGCCTGAAGAGAACCCACAACCTTCTTGTTTAAGGTACTGTGCATCCCTCTTAACCAAGAATTGTTTTGTATTTTTTGAGAGCTCAAAGTAAAGCATTTAGTAGATTGTCTGCAAGGCTGTTATTTTTGTGTTTTCTATCTGCTGCATACAACTGCCCAAACCATCAGCCTTGTAACCTCTGTTGAATAAGGTAATGTAATGTTTAATACCACTGGTACAGATAACTGCCATATTCTACGAAGACTATTTATAAATATTCACAATTTCCATTTCAGCCGATGACAGGGACAGACAGGATGAAAGCATTAGCTTCCAGTCGGCAGGTTGCTTGACTAACCAAGCTTGTGGTAAAAGATTACACCCCTTGTCACCTGTAGAACAGCCAGATTTTTGGTAGGTGGTTAAATGTTTAAGTTATTTAACATACTCAAGTGAATGCGTTAAAACAAATAAAACTACTTGTTTCCCCAAGAATTGATAAAAGAATCAGATCGATAAGCAGAATTGTCAATATCATTGATATTGATAAAATCTTCCCATCCCTAGTTGTAACTAATTGGTAGTGGCAACTTTGCTCTTTGTGGCTGTAAGACCACTAATCAAAATTGTCATACATCCAAAGTCAGGCAATTTTCAGATAAATTACAATTTTAATCTTTTTATTTTTTTTTAATCTTGCTACTGACCTAAAAAGGTAATTTAAATGTGTTCAAATATGTTTTTTTTTGCTCAATGCTAACACAAAACAATAGCAAAGCAGCAGCAGCACTCCGACCACATGGCTAATTAGCATAAATCAACAAAGTACTCTTCACACAGCTAGCTGTTCCTGTTTAAATACCGATGTCCTGTCACTTTGCCAACCAGTGCATCTCAGAGGAAACAAGAGTCCTTTTTCTGTGGATTATAATTGTCTTTAGCATCTGCAGCTCTATAGCTAGCAGTGTATAGCACAGGGTTAGAGGAAACGTTTGTTTTTTTTCTTCATTAAATTTGATTTAGCAATATATCTATTTTTGACATTGTCCAAAAGTGAAAAGTTGAATTAATTTGATTTATCGCTGAGCCCTACAAGAAGTTTAGCAAAATACCACTACAACTTGTAGTAAATAATATCCTTCCAGATCTTATTACAAGATAATTAAAAGCTCAGTTTTCCTATTTTTCCAAACCCCAAAACAATTTGTCCCTGAACTAATAGTCAAAGGATGTGGAATTAAGATTTAATACAACCCATAGTCGTCCACTTGATGTTGATGCCAGGTGTGAACAGCAAGTATATTTTATATGCAACATAAATAATATCTGCTTATAAAACAAATCAAAACAAAAGGTCCATATTAGGCACTCGTACAGTAGGCAGTTTCGGCCGCTAACACTTTCACCACCAAAACCGAAACAAAGCGACTCCTACAGGCCTTACACGCCTACGGTTCTGGACTTGAGCGAATCCCACCGAATAAGTCCAGCAGAAGTTACAGCATTTGGAGTGTTCAATAACAAAACGTGGTGCACATTCGGGAGTTTGAAGCATCCATAATCCGCCACGGTTAAATAAAAGTCTTTTATCCCGTGAGAAGTCAGTATAATCCAACATAGTATTCACAAGCTCAAGTGCAGTTCTACTACATGTTCTACTTCAGAGTCTATAGTAAAATCCTTGGTTAATTTCCAGTCTGCATCAACAGTTCTGCTCTAGTCAGAATTCTCCAACACGTCTTTTACAGGATAGAAAAACTCCTTTTTGCCCTTGAGAGTCAACTTTTTTCTTCCCTCTATTAGGTGTAATACAACCAAAAGACTATATGATTTTTTTTTGCAGTTTGTAAGTAGCAGTCAGTATGTGTCGTCAAAAGTACTGGGTGATGCTTCAACAGTGTTGGGCAACTTTAGTAATACTTTCTGCACGATTACAAGTTCTTCTCCAGGTGAAACAGATATTCTTGAGATATGTGATCAAATTTTCCTTTGTGATATACTGTTATACAGTGTGTCTCTCATGACTTGACTTCAGCATATACCTGGATAATTTGGTGAATGACTCAACTTATGAAACGATAATTCAGACTTAAACTTGGGCACTAATGCATCACGTTTTCCAACCTAAGATAACTCGACTACAGTTACATATATTGTTGTCAAATAGGCAACATTTGATGCCAAAAAACCTGATACCATCACATCACATAACTGACAAAAATCTGTGAAGCTTGGAAGCTTGCTTGAAAACGTAATTCAGGTGCAGGAAATGATTTAACTGCAGTATTGCCCAACACTGCCTTTCAGCTGACGCCCAGTGTGTCTTCAGACTTGGTCCTCTCCGTATGACTCCAGTGAACCATCTGCCTCCATCTACAGTGTCCCAAAAGTTTTATTAAATGTAGTACTCCTTGATGTTGTCCCGAACAGCGTTGTGGAGGTGTAGCTCTGTCCTGAATGTCGGCTCCTCTGCGCTTCGGTGCTGTTTGTCCTTTGGGCTGCTGTCATTTCTCTGAACTTGTCGCCGGTACAGGAGCCGCGTTACCACGGCGACAACGCAAATGGTGATGAAAGACACGGCCGTAACCACTCCTGAAAGGACAAATATTTGAAAAGGGTTAGAAAAGGAGCATTGAAATGGTAAAAGTGAAAATAAAACATGACATGGCAACTTGCACAGGCTAAAACCGGCCTGGGATTCATTTGGAAAGTGCAAAAATTCAATAGAAAACATTAATTGTTACTCCTAATTTGTCTACTGGGACACTGTTTTAGTAAGAGTAGCAGATATAAAACAACATTAACACCCACAACTGAACAGCAGATGGCAGCAATGCAATTACTCTTTTACTGTTAAAATTACTCTCTGTGGCACCATCATTACACTCTCTGTCAAAAAGGAAAAAGGTAGACACAGGGTGTAGAGTTTTCCAAGAAAAATGGACCACTTCCTATTTATTCACTGAGGAGAACAGGAAACTGTGTGCTTGGCATGTACGCAGCAAGTTTCAGTCTCAAGGAATATAATATTCAGCTCCACTATGACTCCCAGGGCAAAAAATACAACAGCTGCAAGAGCAACTGAGAAGATTAAATGAATTGTTAGCAGGTCTGTGGAAACAACACTTTTTTACTCATAACTGAGAGCTCAGTGATGCAACCGTGAAAGTAAGCTATGATATTGTTTGCAAAATAACATTAGCATCAAAGACATGTTGTGAGGGTGAGTTTGTGAAAACATACAGTATATCATAAAGGCTGCTGAAATCATGTCGGTTTTTTGCCTTGATGAGAGCACTGACATTATAATGTAATTGTACTGCTTTTCAATAATACAAAGGCCAAATCAAATTAGACTGTGGCCTCTGAACTAAAATGAGACGCCTCTAAACTAGAACACGTGTAAATAACCTACATAGAAAGCGTGTTTGATAATTCCACAAATGCACCAGTTTATTGTGCTGTGGCTGTGAATTTTCTCCGACTTTTCACTCAAAACTACTTTTGAATTTGGACTTAATAAGAGTTTATTATTTGCCTCACTATCTCTCTATTATCTATGCACCTTTTGTTTCTTCTCTTCTTCTCTGAGCATTTGTAAAACACTGTCAAATAAAGTATGACTGATAGTATTTGCTGCAACCCGTCAGTGTTATATAATAAAGGAAACCTGGGGTGATTTATGGAAGCTGAAGTGGCACTAAAGGTGCGAATATTAGTTTATGCATGTGTCAGTTTGACTCATTCGCTTCGTCACACAGCGGACGGCTCCGGTATCTATCAGGCTGACACATTCATAACCCACTCTCATTACACAACACATCTCAGAGTGGATGAGAGATGAGATGTGATTATGGCTCAAACAGATGGAGAAAAATAACCTCCTGAAATGAAATCTATATAAAAATACAGGAAACACTGAGGAGAGTTGTGTAGTAGTTCTGTTACAGTATAAAAGGTTTATGAGCCTTCTGTCACAGTGTCCAATCAGAAAGAAGAATCAAGAAATGTCTTTTATGTTTCCCAAAAGTTAAATCCAGGCACACCAGCCGTTCATTGCAAACTGTGAGCGTGTGTTATTACCTTTCACATAAACGTACGTTCTAACATAAATCTGTCTCTACATAATTACTTCATTCTGGGGATAAGAGCTTTTTGTAACTTGGGAAATGGTCATTGTAGCTTTATGATGAGTCAAAATAAATATTTGTTAAAAAGCATTACTTACATTAAAAAGATTCCATATCTCACTTGTTTATATTCTACATAAAGAGCATGTATTATTCCACCTTTACAATACATCCTCTTTGAGTTTACAGTAGAATGAGGCATTCAAACCATCTGTAATAACCAGATATCTGCTCTGTGATTTCACTTTTGGCACAAACAAATCAAACCTGCCAATCACTTGTGGGTTTGACTTTTTTGCGTCATATCCAGCCTTTAGACACGCGACTAAACTGAATGCCCTCTTTGCTAGATACCTTACATTTTCGATGGCGAACATCTGGCTCTAAGTGTGACAGTCATACTTTGGAAAAATGGAAATAGCTTTTCAAGAGTTTTCTGTGGCTCACTATATTTATTTATATTAAGTACAGTTTAGATTGTCATTTCCTTTGTTTCTACAGTATAGTACATTTTTTATATTACACATATAGATGCTCACATATTAAAAGTGCTAAATCACTTAATAAAAGATACAAACAACACAACTTAAACCCACAAAATACAGACGAGGATGAACAGACAGAAACCTGCGATAAGTGCCACGTCACTCTGAGCGTCCTGTTGCTCCTTGTCTTGACTCGATGTTGATGACTGATCTGTTGAAATACGCAGCGACACATGAACCAGTTGAGTAAAACAAAAATAAAAAAACTGCTTTGAGATCTCATGTTGGATTTGGAGTTATTGTTACCACTTTCAGAGCCACTTTACCCAAGCCTAAATATATATGTGTATAATGTATACAGACGTTATGTGAGTGTTTTGCCCTGAGTTTGACCTTGCAGGTTGTGAGAGGAGATGGAGTCGGCCAGCGCTCCACAGTTGGACTGCACCACCGGACCCCTGATGGTGACCAGAGAGCTGCCTCTGTTCAGTAAGGCCGCCTTGAGAGGAGCAACGTGGTTGAATTGAACCGAGGACAGGCAGCCTACAAAGCCCCTGGACCCGGCCTGGATTACCTCGTCATGGAAACCCTCTGTCCCTACAACAGACACATCAGCACAGGTATATGCACCTTATGTAAGATGGATATATATCATAAAAATAAGTTACAGCTATAGGTTTTATAAATACATTGGCTTCAGTAATGTTCGAGATCCCAATTCCCTGTCTGTCTATGACTAGTTATGGTATATGGTATGGTATTTGGTATATTTATGTGTATGCATTTTATTTTTTCAATTATTCAGGTATTTTTAGCTTAGTTTGCAATTCCTTACATTACTTGTCTGAGAAGGTTCTCAGTCATCCAGGTCATCTTGAAGAAAAGGCTTAAGCAAAGGCACAAGACTCTCCTGAGCCTTAACGACTCTCACATCAGGAGTCACTCTTCCCTTTCAGAGCCAACAACTATGAGACCAGAACAGTCTGGTCCAATCAGAGTTAGTTTCAGGTCAAACTCCTCCCTCTAGAGATAAAGCTCCGCTCTTGTATCAGTTATACTCAGAATTGAAAAAGTCTCTTGGAAGTAAGAGACAAAACATCTTCAACTTGAAAACTAAGTCAATTTTGCCTTTGCTTTAACCTTTTCATATATTCTCTTATTTATTTTCACATTACAGTTAAATTGTCTGCATTACGGGATTAAATAAATCATGAATCATTCATTTAGCCCTTTACGTTAAAACGGGAAAAACAAAATAGCTTAATAGAATATTTTTCTGAGGCAAAACTAACTTAAGACACACATGGTCTATATAAGTGGATTTTACTTTGTAAAGACTAGTCAGAGACTATATTCTTATTTATATCTTATCTAATATATATATATTTATATATATATATATCTTATCTTTTGTACACATGTAAATATCAAATTGTTCCTCATGTAATCTCAAGGACAGTAATACAGTTACTGTTTAGTTGAGTTGTGCATATACATAAGTGTGTGTGTGTGTTAATTATTTCACGAAGTGAGAGCCACACAACACCAACTCTGTATAAACCAGAAACCCCTGTTTCTAATAAAACTAGGTCTGTTTTAATTAGTTGTACTGTTGTATTTCTAATTGTGTGTTTTTATTTTTTATTAACAAATTATTTAGAAAAATATATACCACTTAGCTTGTTTTCTTTTGGAACAAAACAACTTTGATGTTTTCTTGGTTTCTTGGTTTTGTCGCATCACCTTTTGCAAGTGGACCACACACTTGGGACCAGGGGCCAAAGTATCCCCAAAGTGGTACGGGAAACTTTTTTGGGAGACTTTGAACCCCTTTTGGTTATGGAAACTTATCTGTACTAACCCACACTATTTTGTGCCAGTGGAAACAAGGCTTATAAAATTAAATTCTAATTAATAAGGAGTATAAACTATTCAAGAATATATATATATATGATAAATATGATAAAAGCCTTAATTCCAACAGAATCACGTTTGATGCATTTAGACACCAAAACATTTTATTTTGCCCTTTGTGTGCTGTTATCAGCGATCCTGTGGTGTAATTACTGCAGTGAGAGGAAGTGCTGGAGGAAGCAGAGGGATACTATGGACTCAGGACGGATTAACGTGGGACAGAGCGGGAGACACTCACTGATGACTTTGCCCAATGTCAGCGATCTGATTAGGATCAGCTCGGCGTCAGATGACAGGCGGTACTTTCTGTGCACGTCCTGGTCGATCTGCACCGCCGAGGGTCGAGAGAGTGGAGAGAGAAGAAACAAGAAAGAGTTACAAGAAACCGTCCGATAGCGTTGAGCAGATCGTGTTGTTGATGCTCGGACCAAACCGCCGCCAGCCCACACTTAGATTTAAGTGCTTCCTGTTGGCTGACTCGGCTGATCCCACCAAAACCTCAAATACAACACACAGACGCCACTACATTTAGGAGATAGAGGAGTGTCCTGACCCACACTGGAGTTAGACAAGGTTTCTGCACATCCAACCATACAAATAATGGAATAAAAACATACATGTGTACAGCAACCAAACCAGGACAAAAAAAAAAAAAACTATACTATAATTACAAAAAGTACATTGTTTTTATAAACTTTTTTTTAAAGTATGTGCTGAACTGGAGATCTGGGCTTCCTCTCACAAAAACACATCATGTTTGGCAGCTGCTGTTTCCCAAAACAACAAATGGCATTAAAACAATGTATAAGATATATGCTAATGTGCGCAATGGTTCTGAGGACTTAACTCTGAAGGAACTGCTTCCAGAAGAAGGATCCTGGTGATTGAGAAACACTTTGAATGAGAACAAAGGACTAAACTACGACTAATACATTGAAAAAGCCATGTATGCTGACAGTATGTAGAGACAGTAGAGTCCTGTGTCCCACCTGCAAGTACAGGTCCCGTCCCTCTCGATGCAGTCGTATTCTGTGTAAGCGTCCGTCTGCCAGAGAGCGAACCACCGGAGTAAAAACGTCTGGAGGTCTGTCGGTCTGGAGGTGGTACCAGATCTGAAGACTCCCTGTACAAACACAAATACAAAAGAGAGGGGTTTCAACATGCTCTTCTATTTGGCACATTTAAAACCTAGTCTCTCTATCCCATCCTGTTTCTATCTTTAGTCAATCTCATGTAAAGTCTATCAGTTTTAATGTTTAGGTCCAGTTTCTTGCCTAGACTCTCTTTTACTTTTTAAGTGGACACCATCTCCACCTTTGTGCACTTGCTCAGAAAGAAACTGCTTCACTCCATTTATAGAAACCCCTATATTCTCCCTTCTCCAGTCCTTCTTGGGGACTCCATTAGTCCAATCCTACAGCAGTTCCATTGAGTATTGGAGAGTGTCTGAACAGAGGGCTCACTCCTCAGACAAAGAGCAACTCAGGTCAGAACTATTGACCCGACAGCACTAGCAATCGACGCCCTCAAAGCTTGGATGTAAATGTTTAGCTGTGTAAAAACACTGGGGGCACAAACTCAGATAACTCCCACTGATCTGCTTTAGTCGATGGCTTCCTCCTCCTACACGTCTCAGGTTTTATTCTTAGCTCTCTGCACCACTGACTACCAAAGGGATCCTTAAAACAGGGAAAATGCCTCCAGACTGCAATAATCAATGACAATGAATTTTAAAGGATTCTGAAATGACTAGGCTCTGTGGCTGTTTAGGTACATACAGAGTCATTGTATCTAATGTAGCCTTAATAGAAGATGTAAAGTGCTAAATGTGTCCTGAATGCTCCCTGAAAGACTGGAAGTATATGTTTAAAGGATCTCTGTGAAGGTCTTGGAGTTAACTGGGACACTGTCTAAGCTATGTTTTAAATTGTGTTAAATCACATCAAAATAATGAAGTGTGTTTGAGGTGAACTGCGTCCTGCCTGGATTGTACATGAGAGCCGGCGGCAAAAAAAGCCTGCTGTGATGTCCAGAGTTTGGGCCGGCTGAGATCACGCAGTATCTCAATCAAAGTACAATTCTGTGTTTGGTGTATTGGTTCAAACATGTGAATGGGCTCTTGTGTAGTGTATGTTAGCTTTTCTTTAGAATATATTTGATAGATTACTGTTAACAGCGCAGAGGAATCAAGTCAGACACAAAACATACTCACATGAGGGGCAGACTGACTGAAGGTGATCAAATGTACACAGGCCTGGCTCATCTCAAAAGCCTTGTTTCCACTGGGACAGTTCTGCAGCAGAATACGGTCTGTACTTCCAGCCTCTCACTGCTACAACAGGATTTGGTCTCTTATATTAAATATTGACGATGCATCTAATGTTTTATATCTACAACATGACTTTTGTGGGACATTGATAACTTCATTGTTTTCGTAGCCCTCTTTAAATATGTATTAACAAATAAATGTGATATAGTCTGTAATTATCCTGGTACCCTATTGCTTGCTTTCAATTTCAAGAGCGGAGTTTACCATTATAAATATAGAATATTAAACCATCAGAAAAACGCCGGACGTGAAGTGAAAAAAGGCCACACTACTCAGCCGGTTGTCAACAAGGAAGCCATGTTAGCACCGCTAGTTAAAATGGCCAGCAGTAGAGTGGACACCAGAGCAGTTTTTATTCTTTGCTGGTTATTCAAAACCGTGGCGAGAACAGAAATAAACGGCCTCTCGGTAACAGCGTCCGCCATGTTGAATGTTTTGTCCTCGTCCTCTTTCTGAAAAAAGGAAAACAGTCTGGTATACCAGGCTACTCTGTAGTAGTGCAGCTGTACTGCCGTACCGTTTCGTGCCAGTATGACGGCGATGTGTTGCTGGCTGAATGTGCTGACGGTCAGTAACATGGCTGGACTGTGCGACGTCACAAAGCTGAAGGCCATGTCCTCTCTGGCACGACTGCTGGTCTCTCTGGACAGAGTGGAGGCCGGCGAGCTGCGGTTCTGCATCACCGAGAAGGGCTCCTGGAAGGTGAAGGTGACGGACGACTCTCTGTCAAACGACACCGACACCTCTGTCCGGAAGAGAGGGACACAGTGAGTTATTTATGAGGGGTCTCCGCTCAGGAGGGGTTCCCCCGGAAGAAAGCGATGATTTATGACTGATTCTGCACACATTAGGACACGCGATTTATTTTTAATCCCCTCATTTATCTGTCACATGCACACCCTGTTTACATGTGTCACTGATTTTTTTCACTTATATTCTGACAGGCAATATCTAAAATAAATGTTAAAAGCAGTAAGCATTTATTTAAAAAAAAGGCAAATCCAGACCTTCTTTGCAGCTGGGACCGCCGTACGCCGACTGGGAGCAGTCACAAGCGAAACCGCTGCTCTTCTCGATGCAGCGTCCACGGTTGTGGCACAGGCTGCTGGAGCCGCTGCAGTAACCGGGACAACCAGGACTAACACCCGGAGCCAGCTTCGCACGCTCCTCCAGGTCATAGGTCACGCCGCTAATGATCAACGTTCGGATGCAACCCAGAAAACCTCTCTGATGGGATGATGTCCCACCTGAGGATGACAAAAATAGAATATAATCCATCATGGGTTGAACACTATTCTCTCCAAATACGTTTATTTATTTATCAATCTTTTAATACTTTTAGCCTAATATTGCAACATAAAATGTTAACACACACAGCACTATATTTTATGCTCCTTATATAAAATTTACTTTTAAAATAAAAAAACAATACAGTCACACTAACGGACAATATCTTTGTGAGGAAGAAAAAATCACTTTACATTTTTGTTTTTTCTGTTGGTTCAGTGTTGGTCAAAATGGTTCCCAAACAATACAGTTTTAAACTGGTCAATTTAACCTGTTAGTCCTATATTTTCCCCAGACATGAAAATATCTTTATTAAGAAAGAATCAATTATGATGATGAATTCCTTACCAAAAAAAAGTGTGTAAAAAAAAAAGTAAGTTTTATGGTTGGCCATAACTGTCACCGATGGCATACAATGTTTTATATTGAACATTTGCAAATAATCTGGTTTTCAGTCTTCAATTTCCTTTTATATATTTTTTGGCATAGATATTAACAAATGTGTTTTAGCTGTTCACAACAGTATGGCAAAAATTTAAACCCTCATCAGGGCGAGATGTTCAATATTTCTAACACCTTTCTTTGATGCAAAAAAAGTAAGCTTCCTGAAATGACACAGACGGTATGGATTACATATTGCACTGTCCCCAATGCATGAGATTTCTTTCACCCTTTTAAGGTCATAGTACACTATAACCACTATCCATTAGTTTTGATGTTTTATATTCTTCATCCATTATGAAAATATTTGAATTAAGACATCTTAAACTTCTTTCATTACTGCTGAGTTAATATGATTACATTATTAAACATTTTGACACCAATAATGTACACTTTAGCAGAAATTTCTGTCACTTGTGGCTTTCCGTACCAGACTGGTGTAGTCACATTTCTTACCCACAAACAGCTGACTGGTGAGCCTCAGCCGCATGTGTCCGTCCGGGGGAGCCTCCAGGAAGCGAATGGGCAGCTGGTCTACTTGGAGCAGTGCCTCCTTCACGTTTCTCTCAGCTCGGACAAAATGCCATTGTCTGTCATTCAGAGGGAGGTGGGACTTCACGGAGAGCACCACAGGACCATTCCCAACGTCAAATGAGAATGTGATGACTGACGGAGCTGGAAGACATTGAAAAGACTGTTGTATGTATCCAGTGATATGGATGTTAGCTTCAAGGGTACCGTATTGAGCATGTGTGAAAAGTCTGTTATGACTTTGCGGTCTTTCTTGAATTAAACTTACAGATTTATGCATTTGACGAATGTCTATACAACACATGTGTTAAATTATACGCATTAAAATAGAATCTGTTGCCCAACAACACTTGGTCTTTAATAAAAGATTGACATGTATGTTTTGTAAACAACAGGCACAATAACAAATAAGTTTTGTACAACAGTAAAAATAATAAGTAAAAAGCTGTATTTCTTTTTTTTACTAGAAGCAGCAGAGCATAGTAGCAGTCCTCTAGGAAATAATATAAAATCAACAAAATATATCACTATATGTTTTCTGTAAAATAGGGCAATTTGGATAAAATTTTAATCATGATCTTAGCATGTGAAAATTTGTGAGATGACATTTTTGCCAAATCATTCACTTCTAAGTACCGCCTTTTAACATGCCTCTTATTTACACTGTGGTTTTTTGGGCCGTTGATTCCATGTCCACTGGTGGAACTGATGTCAGGGCGAAGGGGGAAGTTCATGTTAACGCTAGAAAGAAACTAGCATTGTGTTTCATACTTTGCAAATATGACAACTTCTGGTTTGATGAACTCAATATATATCAGTAAAGTATTTTAAAGAAGGAAATAATTGAATGTCAACGATGTGTGATTATTTATTTTTATTCATTTTAACACCTTGTCTAATATCTGTTGGACTCCAACCTTCTATTTGCAGACGTCATTAATGTCTTCAATTGTAGGCCCTATGTCTATATTTTCTTCTTTTTGGTGCCATCGGTCAGGGACTACAGATGGAAACTAGTTTGGTTCATTTTACAGATGTTGTTAATTAGTATACACTGTCCCTGTGATTAATAATAATATAATATAGGAATAAAGAAATAAAACGGGGAATAAAGGTCGTGTTCATTCATGTTTACTGCTCGTAAAAAGATTATTGCTCATCTGATTTATTAAGGGGGTGACTTTAAGTAACATCAAACCCATAGCAGTGAATTACAACTTTATTCTTCAATTGCTGTTTTCAATGTGAGTCCATTACCAAATAAAATAAACTAACAAATCCAGCTTTGGGAGATGGATTACAGAGAACATCACATGGCAGCCAAGTCTGTGAGATCACCATGGAAACTGAGGGCTCTCAGCTTTTCACAAACCGCTGACAAAACATTTCCAAATCATACATTTTTGACATATGTATGCAAACTAACCTTCTTGACACATGCATACATTGTTTTTGAATATGTACTTGAATAGAAGGAAGTTTGAAGTTTTCCTCTTCCTTTAACAAGATCAGAGTCAGAATCAACTTGGATAAACCCAGTCTTAATTCAGAACTAATGTGGCATTATACACATAATACACATGAAGATGTGCACAAATCCAGGTCTTCCAGATTGAACCTGAACCATTTGAGGGCAGCACCAGAGATGCCCACCCTGTCCTCTAACCTCTGTAACAGGATCACATGATCAACTGTGTCAAACGCTGCACTCAGATCCAGCAGGACTAAGACTTAGACTCTGCCTGTGTCTGTAAACTCAGACTGGAAATGGTCTCTTGGACTGTTTTGTCAGTGACAGGTGTGAAGTGTGTCAGTGAAAGGTGTGTGGATGGCTGTACAGTTGTGTTGTGGAGTTTATTTCTAGTTTAATAATTTGAACCATATCATTAAAGAACAGAGCAAACTCATTGCACTTAGATGTGGACATTAGTTCTGAAGGCAATGGAGCAGGAGGGTTTGTTAATCTGTTCACTTTAGCAAACAGGACACAAGAGTTGTTACTGCAGTTTGGGATTAATTTAGAGAAATACCTCTCCCTTGTTCTATGCAAAGTCTGGTTGAACTTGGATCTCATAAAGAACCTGGAGATGTGTGTACTAGGCTCCAGAAAATCCCCCGAAAAGAGGATTTATATTCAGTGACATTTTTTCTCTGCCCTAACAAAAACGGCTTTATGCAAAAGATTTGACTTAAACAGACTCTTCACTGCTCTCTTGTTCAAGGTTGTTTCCTGGTGTCTATGTGTTGTTCATTCAGGCCATTGTGCTGTTCATTTCAAGGGTTCATGTAGTTTTATGTTCAGGTTAACTGTATCTTGAAGCTCCCGATGTGATTAGTCTTTTTGATTACCATAACCTTTTGATTAGTCAATGTTGCCTGTTTCACATGAACTCTCAGCTAAGTTCCACTTCTTGAAAGACTAACCAAGGGCTATACTGAATTAAAAGCAAGACAAGAACAAATCCCATGTCTCTTTTCCAAATAATAACATGTACTACACACAGACCTGTCTCTGGGGCACACACTGGTCTGGCTCAGTGCATCAGTGGTGTGGGGAGTGTTGTCTTTGAACATGGAGCAGCTCTGGGGCTCGGAGCTGATGTAACATGATATAACGCTGCAGAGGGAGCTGACGAGCGGAGTGAATTTATGAGGCGCTCACAGACACATCGTCAATATCTCCCCAGGTCTCTGAGGCTGCGGCTAAGCAGTACAAAAGAGCAGACAAAACCAGCAGATGTAGACCGAGTGCAGCCTTTTAGAGCCACAGAAAGAGGAGTCGGATTATAAAAGGAGGTCCCGGTATAGCCCAGAAACTAGTCCTGGTTTAGCTGTCGTTCATTCCAAGTTTAAGGTATACTTAGTAGTCTGGATTTAACCCTGGTTTAGTACATATATCCCAGAATTATTCCTGGTTAAGTCCTGGTTTTGTCCTGTTTTAGTTGTTGGGTTCAGTCCATATTCATTCTTAGTTTAGTTAGGTTTCAGTTTAGTCCTAAATCAGGGTTAGTCCTGATTTAGTGTTGTTTTAGATTAGTGTTATGTCTCGGTCTAGTTTTGATTTTGACTTGGCTCTAGACAAGTCTTAGATAAGTCTTAGTCTTGTCTAGTCTAAAATTTATTCACAAGTTTAGGCTCTGAATTTCTTCTAGTTTGATTTTTAATTTAGTCCTGGTTTAGTCCAGGTTCAGTGATGGTTTGGACCTGATTTTAAGTGTTAAATTCTGGTTTATTATGTCTTTGTTAAATCCTAGTTTAGTCCTTGCAGTAGCCCTTGCTTGGACCCAAGACCTTTGTCCTCATTAAATTTTGGTTTAGTCCTAATGTAACCTTGTGTTGCTAACCCAGGTTTGTATAATGTAAGTTTAATAAAGACCAAGTCTAGACAGGTTCAACACACCTTTGGGACTCTGTCATTGTAAATATACAGTATGCCATAAGGTATGTGTCTATAGTGCTGCTGCTGCACAGCATGACTCACAGCTGAGCTCGATGCGCATGAAGTCAGTGAGGCCCAGGTTTTCGAGGAAGACTCCGGAGGAGCCGCTGGTTTTGAAAAAGAAGGAGACGTCCGTGGACAGTTCGGTCAGCAGCGCGGGGAAGTGGAGGTACGACGAGTCCTGGTAGAACGAGGCCGCGTTCCACAGAGACTCTACGAACAGAGACACTGGAGACTTAAAAGTCCTTGAGGAAATGAAGACACTTTTCAGACATGTTAAGACCACATTATATATTATTTTAGACTAATAATTCAAAAGACGTTGTGGACAAACGGTAACTGTAGTCTTGGTTCCGACTTAACTTTAAAGAATTTGAACTTAACAATAAAATTTTACAATATATTTTTTAAACCAGGCATAACACTAAAGCCTTTCTGCTGTCAACTTCGCTGTCAATGTGAATAAATGAAAACAGGAATCCGCAGAAGTCACCTACTGTCACCATAGCAACGTAGCGGTCCTATGCGGTACACGGCCTCAGAGCCAGAACGGTCAGTGTCTCCAACGACCAGGCGACTCACAGGGAGGTGGTCTTTGTACGAGAGGACGCCAGAGTCACTTGACCTTCAGGAAAAAAAAATAGATATATAAATTGAACATGAGTCATGATGAGTGCTGTGTGTCTCGTACCATGTTTCTGCGTCAGCATCACAGTTGCAGAAGTAGTTCATGTCCACACAGTTTTCCTCTAGGCTACACGAACACTGCTGAACTCCGGGAAGGAAGCCGCCCCAGTAGCTCCGCCTCTCACCGCTCTGGTCCAACCAATAGGAGAGAGGACGTCCATCTGCACCAGCCAATCAGAGAATGAAAAAATTAACTTTATGCCAACAGTGACAGTGGAAAGAAGTGGACTGAATCTTGCAGCCCAAATGGAGATTAGTTGCATGAAGTCTTACTCTCGTTTATTACACAATAGATCATTACTTTTATGGAGGTCTTTTTGTCAAAATTTGGAAAAAGTTGATGCCTTTTGCCTTTCACTAGCTTAACCAGTAGCTAGTTGCAGGCCACTAATGCGTTTCTTAATTCCACGGAACTAATTGCTAGCGTTAATAGCAGGCAACAGCTAACAATACTTTTTAGCTTGGTTATTTCAAAATATTTGATTTAAAAGGTAAAGTCACATTTATAACAGAAATGACAAACATATCATTTTAAACACTTACTGTTTCAGAGATCAGTCTTTTTAAATATTCTAGTAATTTTTTTTCATGATTTGAGCAAGCACCCTGCTTCTTGCCTAGCTGCAAAGTTTTGGTCCCTTCTCAATCATGATAGTCTGTTAACTGAACATTAACTGTTCCATTCACTATAAATAAAAACGGTTCCATTCACTATAAATACTTATAATTTTCCTTTCTGTGTATGTATTATTTCCGTTGATTTCCAATGAATGTAGCACTTTCAATAAAAAAATAATGAAAACCGTTAGTGCCTGCCTCTCAAATTGAGCTGGAGATTTCCAGGAGGCAGAACAAATGCATGCAGATTAAACTATTGCATTGGATAGACATAAGGCCATCAGAATTCAGGAAAGTACCAACATACACAGAATAAACTGCCTCAGGATCATCACAAAACATACAACCAATCAAAGAGAAACAGACAAAGTAAATCAAAAAATAAGCCACATTTGATATAAATGGTTATAACTGGTAAGGCCGTATAAATCTCGGTGGAAGTTGTGTTAATAGGATGGATTCCACGTTACTTAGCTTAGAAAGTGTATGGGTCTGGCTTCCCCCTCCATAATTCAACATTGAGTCAACAAAAATATTGGATACAATAGGTAACGTCACACTTCTTTTTACAGTTACAGCAAAGGGAAAATGTGCCCACTTCCTCGTCCAAACGGTGGCATTTATGACCTGCCTCCCTGTCCAACTCCAACAGAACAGGCATAAACAGAGAGTGGGACGAGACCTTAGCATCGTCCCTCATTAGGAGCCGTCAGTGCTGCCTTTCATGTGCGGTGATAATCAGCTTGTTTGTTTGTGCTCACGCTGCATTGAGGGAGCGCAGAAATGTGGGATTTTATGAATGTTTTATGATTGTGGGTCAAAGAGATGCAGCGCATGGCAGTGTTTGGGTTAACGTGAAACAGAACGAAGGTGAGAACCAGACTTTGAGGAAATAGCTTTGTTTCTGATGGAAACCAGGTAAAAGGATTTCATAAGCGTCTGATGTGAAAAAAATTACACTTGGAAATATTTGGAGTCTGCACAAGACCACAACTAATCCTGGGCTCAACCAAGACTGGACCAAGAACAATCCATAACTAAACCAGGGATAATCCCAGAAATATACCAGGACTATACCAGGACAAAACATTAACTAAACCAAGACTGAATCAGGGAAAAAACAGGGAAAAGAAAGACAAAACCAGGACTAATGGTAATAATACTGGACCAAACTAGCACCGGGGCTGGAATAAACCCAACAATAAACCCAAGTTTAAACCCAAGCTTGATACAGGACTTTCAGGCCTAGACTAGGACTTTACCCAGTATTAAACAAGTGACAAACCTTGACTAAACCAGAATTAAACCAGGACTAAAACAGTAGTTTTAAACTGGACTGAACCTGGTCTGGGCCTGAATAAACCCAATAATAAACCCAAGTCTTATCTTAAAGGCTAACTTTATCAGACCAAGTCCAGGACTAACCCTTGACTATATTAAGTAGAAAACCAAGAACAATTCAAGACTAAACAGGACTAACCAAAAACTACACCAATAACTGACCCAGAACTAATCAAGGTTTAAACCAGAACTAAACCAGGACTAATTCATAACCAATTATAGGACATATACCATGCGTTAACCTAGAACTAAATCAGATGCAAAACCAGGCTATAACCAGTCTAATCCAAGACTAAATCCAGGACTAGAACAGGACAAAAGTTAGGAGTAAACCTTGACTATTCCCAGGATAAAATTAGAACTAAATCCAAACCAAGGACTAAATCTGGACAAAACCAGAACTAAACTTGGTCTAATGGAGGGCTAAACTAGGACCACTAGACTAGGACAATGAGGACTACATCAAGAACTAAACCAGGACTAATCAATGGCCAAACCAGACTAAGATAGGAGTATACCAGGCTTAACCCAGGACTAAATCAGGACTATCTAGGACTAATCTAACAAATCATCAGACGTAATGGTCACTTAACCAAGTAGGGCTAAGATCAAGGCTAAACCAATGCTAAACTAAGACTAAACCCTAAAAAACCCAGGCCAAACCCAGGGCTCTGCAGACCTTTGGTGTTGAAGAGGCGGGACTTCCTGCAGCTGTATACCACTTCCTGTTGGCACTGCTCAGAGCCGCTGACGATGGCACGCAGCTGATCGGCCGAGGCGCTGTAGTTGAAGTCCATGACGTGGGGTTGGTGCAGAGACGAGCCCTGGACTCGGACCGGGTCGGTGCTGTTGTGGTTCACCAACGTCCACACTCGCTCTTCTGGAGGGAAAATAAAAAGATACTGGTCACATCCAGGACTAAAACGGTCTTTGTTTAAACTGGTCCTGGATCTGATTTAGTTTTGGGTTTTGTCCCGGTTTAGTCACAGTTTTGTCTTCAAGTCGAGTTTTTTCCTGGTTAAACTCTGTTTAGTCCCTGGATAAATCTAGGACTAAACCAAACAAAACACAGAACAAAAACTGGACTAATTACTATTTAACCAAGATTAAAACAAGGCTAATTTAGATCTCAACCAAGATAAACTTACGACTAAATAATACTAATAATGCATACCACTTATATAGCGCTGTTAAAGATACCCAACGATGCTTTACATAGTCCATTATTCACTCACTCCACAGTCACACACTGGTGGTGGTAAGCTACATCTGTAGCCACAGTTGCCCTGGGGCAGACTGACAGAACCATGGCAGCCATTTTGCACCTACAGACTCGCTGACCATCACCAAACATTCTCACACATCCATACACCAGTGCCACAGACACTGGAGGCAAGGAGGGTAAAATGTCTTGCCCAAGGACACAATGTGAACTGTGTGGAGAGCGGGAATCGAACCGCCAACCTTTGGGTCATAGGACAAGCCACTGCATAATTAAAACAGGTGCTATTCCAGATTAAAGACAGACCTAAAACAAGACCAAACCAGGACAGGAGCTAATAGTATCACAAGAGTCAATCACACAGTTTACGAGGCCTGGTTGGTGGCACATGAGATACAGAAAACATCAAAACCACAGATGCTAAAACCCGATTTGATTTCTACTTTATGCCACCAGTTTAGGTCTGACTAAGGTGTGAAGAGTCTGCGCATTACTGCTGGCTTCACAACAATGGCTTTCTGTTCATGTGAGAGCTGATATGAATTTCCCAATTTTATAAACACTTTCAATACTTTGCAAATCTCATGAAACCATTGCAATTTTCCAACATCTTTAGAACACACAATATTAAAGTTGTATCCAGCAGAAGAATAAAGAAGAATCCACATGTGAACACCAACCAGAAAACACTGGCGTCTTAACCCTAACCCTAACCCTAAAATTGACCTGTTTAGACCAATTACCAACAATTAAAACCTAAGCAATGCTACAACTTTAGTCCCCAATCGAACCGAGTCTATGCACTAAAGTAATGTAAAGAAAATCTGATTGCTTATTTCAAAATAGTTTAGCTCCTCTATATTCAATGGAAAAGCATCTATTTGCATATTTGCAGTTTTCTTTTTGCAACATCTAACAATTTTGCTTCAACTTTGCATTATATAGAATTAAACTAACTAAACTAATCCAGTCTCACTCTGTATGTTTGCTGTTGCCCATGCATTTACCAAACATCATACATTATCCATACTACCTTACTGATGAGGACTTGTAATGTCAGTTTTCTTCATAAAACTAATGTAAATATTTACGTTCAGATATTTTTGTTCCGGTCTGACAGGCTAATAACATGCTGACGCTGCTCCACAAAAGGCTCTTATAATAAAGTGTGTGACTCATATTAACAGCTCAGAGAAAATCCCCTGCAGCTCATTATTTACATGTAATGGCTTCTTTAATTGAGGTTGACCTGAGGCTCGGCTGAAAATGATGGGAATAAAGGGACACGGACAGAAAACTTGGGGCATGATGGGAAGTTTTGAACTGACCAAAGTTTTAATACATACTTTCTCATATGCAAGTTTACTGTTAGGTTTATTCATACCTTTTTTCATGGATTTAATGCTAGGTCATGAGTTAGGTCAGGTTTTATCAGTGTTTAGTCTTGATTTAGTAATGGTTTAATCCTAGATCTACGTATGCAGTCTTGGGTTTAATCTTATGACATTCCTTATTTATTCCTGGATTTAGTCTGACTTAGTCCTGGTTTAGATGTGGGTTTAGTAATGCTGTAGTCCTGCGCCATTTTTCTTTGTTTGATCTTTTGGGAAGATAGTATGAAGACCTTTTAGATTCTCCACAGATATGCTCAGGTGTTGGGAATGCTGTAGTATGTCCTCCATGCCAGTGTGGCACTTTGAACCCCACTACTGCTGACACTACAGTCATTACACACTAGAAGAAGTAATACTGGCGTTCTCCCTCAAAATATATCAACCTTTTAAAACTGCAGCGGTCATGGGGATCCCCGATGCACCAGCGCCCAGAAGGTCCAACGGTGCAAATAGAGGAGTGATCGAAATGTCTAGTGCCTGTGGGTCTGCTTATTGTGGTCATTAGGACAGTGCCAATTTCAGCAGGGAGTAATGTCACATGGTAGCCAGTGTCATTCTGCCTCATTTGGCTTTGATTGTATGGGCGTGGTTTGTCCTGAGTGTAGAGTAGGTGTACACAATCCTCTTCTATAAAAGCAGTAAGGGTGAATGGTAAAAACATAAAATGTATTAAAATCCTTTAAACTAGAGGTCTGTCACACTTGGCCTGTCTTAGTCCTTTTGTCCTCTGTTCTCTCAGGTGCACGTTTTTACTTTTCATTTATATGTTGCAGAAGATGTTGTATTTGATGTTGCAGCCATATTTATCTGTCTGAGGTCTTCTGTCCTCTGATTAAAACCTCTTAGGCGGGTGTTCTGTGTCAGGCCGGTGTTAACAGAAAAGCCAATCTAACCCCCTGAAAGGCTGCAGTGCAGTCGAAAATCACGTCTATGTAACCAGAAAGCTCTTCACCAGAAGCCAAAAGAAGTACAGCTTGTTGACTAACGGGTTTTTCCGAATACAGAGACCACAATTACCTTGGTTAAGTGTTTGGTTTAGAAATTGGTGTAGTCCTCTTTAAACACTAGTTTCAGTCTAACGTTCAGCCTTAATTTAGCCCAGGTCTTCATTTACCTATGCTGTACTTCTGAGAGAAGTATAGTCCTACTGAGCGAGGTAAACGTTTACCTATGTTTATTACTGGTTTAATAGTCTTTTTTTACCTTCAAGGCCCATCCTCAGATCTGATGCTGAGTGACTCGCAAAGCTGTCAGACTTCAGCGCATTAAGCCTCTGTGTGTTTTACAGTGTGTCAAGTGGAGTCACATGTTGTTGGTCTGAGCTGTTGTGGTGGGTGGGGGGTGTTGAGCCATGGACCACTCTAATGATTTCTCAGAGGACAGAGTGGTGCCGTGGATCGATGAGGAGCTTGATGCAGTCTGAAACTATACAGAACTGTCCGGGGAGTCTACTCTGGACTGTACTAGAGTAAAGTGAAGATTACATATCTCTAGTTCTCAATAAGAACCAGAGATTTGGGTTGAGTCTCAGACTTTAAGTATCTTGCACTTAAATGTTTTGTTGTTGGCAAGAATATAAAAAAATATACTTTAAAATAATGGGCTCATTGTGAGCAGTGGACGAGACAATGTCTCATGGACATAGTTTTTTATCTGGAACGAATACAAACAAGTGATCTTGTTGCACACAGACAAGTGTATGTATGAAATGGCTGTGACTATATTTATTATTATTTACTGCTAAAGTGATTAATCACAATATAATCCCTTTATAATTGTAAGCTCTTCTGTATAATCACCAAGCCTCAATTTTCCTGCTAATTAGTTTGAAAACACTGTTTATTGTGACAAGCACCTGTGATATATTTTTGTCTGACCATATTTCTATCAGCGCTTTTACCCCCTCAACAATTCATGTCCAAAAACAGGCTATTTCTCTGGACTCTTGCTCCACACATGCATTTGCTTTGCATTCTCACACAGTCTCATTTGAACTGCACCAGAGTTCACTTGGAAGCAAACTGTGACCTGTCTTTTTAGGCGGACCAGGGTTTGCTTTATTGGTCCGACTCAGAGACCAATTGTGCATTAACACCTCCCCAAACAAACCAGACTTTCAAAGCAAAATACTGTAGCTAGAGTTTGATTAAAGTGGACAAAACAGGGTTGGTGTGAATGCACCCTATGAAAGTCCTATTGCAGTGCATCCAGAAAGTATTTACAGTGCTTCACTTTTTCAACATTTTGATATGTTACAACCTTATTCTCAAAATTCAAATATATTTGTCTCAAAATTCTACAAACAATACCCCATAATTACAACGTGAAAGAAGGTTGTTTGAATTGTGATAAAATACAAAACAACAAAAGCACATATACATGAGTATATACTATAGCCTTTGCTCAATACTTTGTTAAAGCACCTTTGGCACCAATTACAGCCTCAAGTATTTTTGAGGATAATGCTACAAGCTTGGCACAGCTATTTTTGGGCAGTTTCTCACATTCTTCTTCTCAGAACCTCTCAGGCTCCATCAGGTTGGATGGTGAGCGTCGGTGCACAACCATTTTCAGATTTCTCCAGATATGTTCAATTGGGTTCAAGTCTGGGCTCTGGCTGGGCCACTCAAGGACATTAACTGGGTTGTCCTGTAGCCACCCTTTTGTTATCTTGGCTGTGTGCTTAGGGTCGTTGTCCTGTTGGAAGATGAACCTTTGCCCCAGTCTGAGGTCCAGAGTGCTCTGGAGCATGTTTTCATCAAGGATGTCTCTGTACATTGATCCTGACTAGTCTCTCAGTTCCTTCTGCTGAAAAACATCCCCACAGCATGATGCTACCACCACCATGCTTCACTGTAGGGGTGGTATTGGCCAGGTGATGGGCGGTGTATGGTTTCCTCTGCACATGACGCTTGCTATTCAAGATAAAGAGTTCAATCTTTGTTTCATCAGATCAAAGAATTTTGTTTCTCTTGGTCTGAGAGTCCTTTAGGTGCCTTTTTACAAACTTCAGACAGGCTGTCATGGTGGTTGTTCTTCTGGAATGTTCTCTTCTCTCCACAGAGACACACTGGAGCTTGATGGTCAGAGTGACCATCAGGTTCCTGGTCACCTCCCTGACTAAGCCCCTTCTCCCCTGATTGCTCAGTGTGGCCATGCGTCCAGCTCTAGGAAGTTCCAAACCTTTTCCCTTTAGAGATGATGGAGGCCACTGTGCTCATAGGAACCTTCAATGTTGCAGAAATGTTTCTGTACCCTTCCCCAGACCTGTGCTTTGATACAATCCTGTCTCGGAGGTCTACGGACAATTCCTTGGACTTTATGGCTTGGTTTGTCTCTGACATGGACTGTTAACTGTGGGACCTTATAAAACCAGGTGTGTGCCTTTCCAAATCATGTTCAATCAACTGAATCTACCACAGGTGGACTCCAATCAACTTATAGAAGCATCTCAAGGATGATCAGTGGAAAAAGAATGTACTTGAGCTCAAATTTGAATACTTACAGGAATGTACATGTGCATTTTTTTATTTTTAATAATATTTGCAAAGATTTCAAACAACCTTCTTTCACATTGTAATTATGAGGTATTGTAGAATTTTGAGGCAAATAATAAATTGAATTCATTTTGAAATAAGGCTGTAACATAACAAAATGTGAAAAAAGTGAAGCACTGTAAATACTTTCCGGATTCACTGTGGATTGTTTTCTGTTTTGGTGCAAACTAATTAAGCAGATACAAGAATGAACACACACTTAGATTCAAGTTTGGTTTAGATTATTTTCTAGGTTAGTCCTGGATAAAGCTTAGTTTTTATCCTATTTATCCACAATTCCGCTCACCCTTTTGATCTAAACTGGTCTTCTGTGAGCAGCCTGACTCCGGTCTACAGGGGGCCTTCTCACCTGTCATGTTGCAGTAGACCTGTGTGGGCCCCAGAGATCCGCTGCCGTCCGGGTCGATGGAGTAGAACCCTGACGAGCTGCCCATCAGCTTGTAGGCCTCACAGGACGACTCGTAGATGGCTGCAGACAGAGAACAGACCAGAGAGGATTTACGGTTGCAAACGTAAGAACCTTTGTATATTTCCTCTCAATTTAATAATTCTTTTGTTCAATTTTTTGGGGAGATACAGATCTTATAGTAGAAGCTAATAAAGGAATAGAAAGTTAAGGTCCAGGATTGTAAAGCCGTCTTCACCACATAAAGTATTAGTTTAGAGACTCTGGTTGAAGTAGTGGAGCAAAAGACACACAACAAGACGGATGCTACACTGAACAACATGGCCCATTTCCTGCCTTGGGCTTCTGATAAACAGAGAGCAGCCAGTGGACGTCTGAGATCAGTGAGCTCCAAGACAGAACTACAAGAACTTTTTCTTTCTGACTGAAGTAAGACTGTACAATCAATCAGTCTGTGGAATATGAACTCATTCAAAGAGACCTAGCAACTGAATTTTTCCTTGAGGATTAATTAACTTTAACTGATTTAAATTCATAACCACTGACAGATATGGTGTTATGGTTGGACATCAATAATTCTCTAAATGTATGGTATTCAACAGTGATAACACCATGCTACTAAACCAGGACTTAGGCCCAATTGTCTAACTAACCCCTACTCCTTGTTCTTCCAAAGAAAGGGCTAGGACTATGATTATAGTCTACCATATAATTCCTAGCACAACATATTCACATTTTTATAATATAGTCTCAAATAGTTTACAATATACAGTATATTATAATATGTAAGATAATATTACGATAAGGTCTAACAATACATCCACATTGTCATCATCATACAGCATATTAACAGTCTATTGTGAGTATTTTAGCTTGTTGTTAGCTAGCTCTGAAAAATATTAGCTGCTGATTCGTCAGTCCCTGTCTCAGACAGAAGACACTGAAGGATGTCTACAACCACAAAAACAACTGTTCATTTATTTTATATCAATTTATAGTGACAAAAAAACAGATATCTGGAATTTGAGATTGTGACCTGTCAATGTGAGACTAACGTTAGCAAACAAACAAAAACAAGATTAAAGGAACATAAACCAGCACTGTCGTAATTTAAAATCTTTATTTTTGCCCAGATAAGTAACATTTTGCACCTCTCTCACAGCCGCTGTGCCAGTTATGGGAAATTTTCTTACCCCTTCGATTCAAGTGTGGGGTGTACCCTGACCCACCTCTTCCTAAGGACTAAGGGGTAGGATTAGGATTGGGCCTTAACTTGGAACTAAATTAGGAATAAATCCACAATAGAACCCAGTTTAGTCCTGGCTAGTCCTGAAAGTCTAATTTTAGTAATTTATTATTAAGGCTGAGTCTTTGGTTTAGCCCTGGTTCAGCACACGTTTTTTTTTTTATCTGATGTTGGTATAATCTACATCTACAGTCATTTTAGTCAGTATAGTTAAAGTTTGGCCCTAAATTCAGTTATTTATTATTGGCATAAGCCCAGTTTTGTCTAGGTCAACTTCAGTTTAGTGTAATAAATAGTATGTTCCTCTCAAGTCAGATAAAATAATAACACCCAGAGTATGTGCATATTTTCTACAGTTATTGAGCTGCTTTATTGCTTTTTTTATACACACTGAATAAACAGGAAATAAGCTTTAGATCATATTCACCATCTTTTTTGTGGAAGATATAATATCCATTCTGATTGATTATATTTTTCTGCGCCCCTGTCTTGTCCCGCTGAGTTAGATAGAAGTACAGCTTCATGGAGCATGTTTGCGATTCTTAGTTGTGTTAAAAAGGTAGAATGACTTGACCAACTGTTGACATACAGCGCATAGTTCCTTTTTTCTCCGGTGTGCACATGTCCTCCATGTTCCTGTTAGGCACGATACTTGCGCGATATAAACTGGTCTTTCAATTAACACACAAGCAGTATTGAAATGAGCTGACAGCTGACCCAGACAAAACTGCACGGCTTAGTAATTCTAGTGATACGTTTCTGAAGAACGCAGTGAAATGGGGCAATATACTGTAAATAATTTACTTTTATTGTATTGGCTGCTTGCCTTGAACATTTGTCAAAGAGATTAACTCAGGAAAACTCCAATTCTATCTTTTATAAAGAGAATGGTTTCAATCATTTTGTAAATAGTTCTTTTTGTTTTGTGTTAGATATTTTTTTTTATGTTTTTTATAAAAAAATAAGATGAAATTCTTCAGAAATCATGTTCAAGGACATTTCAGTGACATTTCTTTGACAATTCAGGGCTGCATTACAACAGATTCTCAATTATCCTTTTTTTTCTATTATGAGAGATGAAGAGATTATTTGTGGAATCACCCTGACTTTACTGCAAAGTCATGACCAGCACTAAAACAGAGTAAAAACAAAGTAACTGAACCACATTTCCAAAATATCACTCTATCCAAAAATACAAACATATAATATATTTTGTCATACAAACATCTTATTTGTCTAGCCTAGTCAATAACTGATGTTGGACTAGTTCTTTCTGTTTTAGTTCGAACTCAACTTCTCAAACTACTCTTAGGCTATGTCCACACGAAGCCAGTGCAACCCCTATCCGATCTTGAGACGGCGTCCTCTCAAGAAAATATCTGCGTACACACGGCCGGCTGAAAACGATGTAGTATATATGCCCGACCAGTATGGGGCGCTGTAATTCTGCCACAGATATACACTATACACGGAGAAGAAGACTTTGAGCATGCGCATAACCTTGCGCGCTGCAGAAGAAGACGAAGACCTAAATATTTCTTTTCTAATAAAAACAAGTTCTCAAATTGTTGCAGTCATTTATTTAGAGTGTAGTAATTGGTGCCCTCATGTTTGTTGTTTGCTCTTCAATATACGGACTGAGTTCTGAGTGCTTTGGACATGCGGAAATTCTCTCTCCATTCATTTTCTCCAGGTTGCTCTCCTGGTTCTCTTTAGAGCATGTGGCGTATAGTGTTGTCCATTATCGCTAGTTGCTCACCACAACTGCATAGAAGCAATAGATTTTGCTGTAATAAAGCTAGTAGGCTTAGTAGCTTCTGCAGCACGAACTCAATCATGTAGTCCGCCATTATTGTTGTTGCTGTTACGTGTGACGAGGCCGACACGTGATGCGATGACATCATCGTTTTCACAAAATATACGGATTGGCTGTACACACGACACCGCAAGGGTGTCGCAAAGGTGTTGTCGAAAGATTTATCCACTTTAGAACCCTGTTTCAAAAAATAGTGGATTCAGTCTCCCAAAACACCGGACCCGTGTGGACGAAAGGCCAATACGATACAAAATGTATATGGATACAGTGATTTTTGTCTCCGTGTGGACAGCCCCTCAGATGGTCATAACTCAAACTATAGGAGCCTCAGAGGGTCAAAATTCAAACCACTGTATTTTCAGATGGTCAAAACTCAAACTACAGCAGCCTCAGAGGATCAAAACAAAACAAAAATTCAAATGTTGTGGACGATGTACAATATTTACAAAATTTTTATTTTTATTTTAATCAATTTCCAGGCCAATAAATAAATAAATACAATTTCCAGATTTTCAAGGGTTCATGGGAACCCTAATAATCTTGGTCTAAAAAATGAATAAATTTTCTTTATATTTTACCCAATGTTTAGTCAAATTAAAAAAAACATTTAAAGCAACAATTAGTAAATAAAATACAGTTATAAAAACCTAGATAGTGTGCTAAAATATTTGATGTAAATTTTTCTTCTTTACAGTTAGTATGATTTAATATTCTGACTTCTTGTGTATTCTGTAACGTTATAGAAATGTAAAATTGCAACTGTATTGGAAAGTGCTTGAATCCACAAGAGAGCGTCTGTTCTATCCGTCCGTTTCTCTGTGACATGTGAAAGGCTCAGGCACTGCATACAAAGCCCACATCAGTATTCACCGAGTGTAGACAGAGGTGAGGGGCTGAACACCTCTGGCAGCAGACGTTCACTCAAACCCCATTTCTGTGGCGCTTCTGTCACTGTTTATACACTGCCTCACTGCTGAAAGACTTTACAGACCACAGCCTGTATATGAACATGGACACACCCAAAAAAACATTGCTTTTATTCACACTCATTTTTAAGATTTGTGTGAAGTTTAAAAGAGGCTCAGAGGTTCAAAACGCAAACAACCCCCACAACAGACACTCAGAAATCTTGTGATTTAAATCTAGTAATAGGCTGACTGACACAGAAGAGAAAAAGTATGGAGCGTAGGGCCCCAACCCCGTAAACAAGTTAACTGAACTGAATTTGTAAAACACAACATACTTATTTGACCATACCTGTTCTGCAAGTCACCAGTTTTTTAACAATACATTTCCAACCACCAATTATTAAGCAACCTTCGTACTGTCACATAAGCTTTTATTCTGTCACAGTTTCTGTTGGCCACTGTCCCATAGGGATGGGTACCGAAACCCGGTATTAAACTAGCCCCGGGGCTAAATTATGAAAGACCGTAGTATCAATAAGATCTGACGCTATCGGTTCTGCTTTCGGTACTGGAGGGGAAAAAATTAATGTACTATGTATTTTCGCTTAAAAATATGTTATCGTGCACATTTTATCTCACCAAACATTTCTAATGTGGATCATTTAAAATAAATGTAAAATCTCCCTGGTTTGTTAACCTTATGTAGAAATTCTGTTGATTTCTTTTGTTTTTAAAATTTCAAATAAAGAAAAATCAGTATGTAAATGTAAACATTTATTTGGCTAACTTAAATGCACAGCACTTAAATGCACAGCACAAACTCAAGTTACTTTACTATATATATATATATATATATATATATATATATATATGCCCTAATAGCTATTTGTGTAATAGCTATTTGTTCAAACATGGCTGTTTCTTGCACTACAAATAATTGTTTTATTAATTAAAAAAAATTAAAGAAATGTTAATTCTGTTCTCAACTTGTTCTTAAAAAAAACACACACACAACACAAAGTACCGATAAGAATACCGTTAAAGTACCGGACCGTTAAGCAGTATCGGTAAGAGTAGTAATACCGTTAAAACCTTAACGATACCCATCCCTACTGTCCCAGCTCTGGTTCTGGCCCTGGATTGGTTTTGGAGACTGGGAATCTTCATGCTTTCTGTTAAACCAACCAGTTTGTGCAGAATGTTGACTGTTGGAACACAGTGTGGCCCATAGAATACTATTTTTTACCCATCCACCGAAAAGAGAAAGGCAATGTGGGTCTGTATGGAACAGGACAACAAGAGTCTAGAAGAGAAGTGACTGCTTGTGTAATTAATGATAGCCTATATTTTTAGTACACGTGTCAAACACAACGTCTCATCGAAATATATTGCCCCGTTCAAACTACAAGTCCCATAATGTATTGCAACTCATATTGCTGTGAGCTTCAGCACTGCTCTATTGACACAGAAGAGCTCAGAGAGCTGAGAGTGAATAAATGCACAATGAGTTCACAGTTCTTTCTTTAAAAATATGCCAAATAAAAAGTGGACTGTGAAAACAAGGACTTCTTAAACAGGTGAGAGGTGGAGTGTGCTTGTGGAGAATCTTGTTTGTGGACACCTTAATTCATGAAAACATCTGCGCTATAGCACTATGACAGAAATGTGAGACAGAATTATAGACAAGTACAAAAACCTGGGCAAAGCAGAAGCTACAGACTGTGACAGAGTTAAAATAGAGTCTAACGTCACAGCAGAGTCTGGGACTGTCACTAATGTCTGAGAGTGAGGCTGCAGTGAGGCTCGTTCTATCATGACAGAGGAAGGCTGTACAGTTAGACTCGATGTCAAGTGTCAACAGAGAGGTCTGTCTGAATATGACTATGGTTTCAGAAAACACATTTGCAGTTTCCTTCGTGTTGCTCTCTTCGACGCCGCAGCCCACTCAGAGGTAGATAAAGGTAAAAAGCAAGAGCTAAGCCCCGAAGCTGAAGGAAAGATGTATGCAACATGCTGTAACAAGATGAACATGAGCGTCATGCAGGACTGGAACAATGAAGGAGGGGGCACGGTGGGCAACAACCAACGTTTGGGCCCCCACTAACACAAACACAAAATTACTAAATTCATGTAAATACAATATACAGTAAATACTCACAGAAGGTATTGTTAAACTTCTAACGGGGCTTACAAAGTACAATTTGTTGGGCCTCCAATCATGTGAACATGAATATGAGTTAAATATGAGTTTTCTCAGTGGGCAACTATTTAAAAACTCATAATAATAACAGTAATAAAAATAATAATTTGTGAGTTAATCCTGTTTGGCCCGCATTTGAGAACTTTGAGACCTAAGCCCATTAGGTCTCAAACTGAAAAAACTAAAAATTGCAGCTAAGCTTGGGAAAAAAAGGGGCTACTACAAATTTTCCTGGACGATCCACATAATTCCCAGAACATCTGACCTATTGCTGCTCCATTTTACAGGCCATATCCAAGACTGAAAAACTACTCCCTAAATTCCCAGGTTCATCAGGTTTTGCAGGATGTGCAGAAAGCCTGTATATAACAATAGACAAATTTACAAAACTGCTGTTGATGGCAGGAGAAGCACTCTGGTGAATGTTCTGTTTTCAGCCCACAGCCATGTACTCTGCATGTGATCTGTTATTAAACTAGTTTGAACTTAAGCTACTGAATAATAGTGTTTTATGATCAACACTTCCAATCTGAACCTGGGGAGTGAAGTGAACAATCAGAATTACTTAACAAAGTCAATGTATGGATAATGCACTTTAAGTTACTGCATATTATGAAGGTTTCTCATTTATTTCACCACAGCTCTGGTGTTTGAATGTGTGTGTGTGTGTGTGTGTGTGTGTGTGTGTGTGTGTGTGTGTGTGTGTGTGTGTGTGTGTGTGTGTGTGTGTGTGTGTGTGTGTAAATAGAAAAATCATGTAAAGTGCTTTGGTACAGCCAGGTACAAAAAGCACTATGTTAATGCACACCATTTACCATTTAAGTTATTTGTAATATATAATTTTTGCATTCATAGTCTGGGCGGTCTAAACATTCAAATTTATAATTTTCTATGTAAAACCTTTCACAATTTACATGCTATACAAAAGTTAAATTACAAAAAAAAAAATTGATTTCTTTTGTAATCGATTCACAGCCCTAATATACAGTATACATATAAAAATGTTACCAAAAAAAGGTAACTTACAGTTGTGGCAGGTGGCCCCTGAGTAGCCGGTCCCCGAACAGTCACATGAGAAAGAGCTCCAGGATTGGACACAGCGGCCCCCATGTTCACACAGATTCGGCAGACATCTGAAACAGACCAACCAGAATTATTCAAATACACTACTACAAAAAAATGTAAACGCTGCTTTTGTGTTTTCAGTGTGAGAACTGAAAATAGAAGATTAATTATCCCTAGAAACTGCAAAAAGACAATTTATGAAGTAGGGTTGCACATGGCTGTAAACTGCTTTAACACTAATAGATGACTGTCGTTAACACAAGCTGCCACTCTTCTCTTCTGTGACGAGCACTAGCCAAGTGCTAAAAGACAGACTGGCACAAACACACATTTAAAACACTTACAGCCTGATTTACCAGGGTCAACAATGTTTCCAACATTAAATTTTAAAACAGAAAGAATCAAGGTCAAACACTGTTTATAAAACAAAGTACAAAAAAGTGACGCACAGTCTGAGGAGCTGACTCACGATCTCTCAGAACAGACTGAGCTGCTACGTGGTGTTACTGGTCTGACCATGAAACAGGTAACATCAAGGTTACTCCACGAAATGGACGCACGCACCTGACACTGAGAACCAGAACTGATTGATTATGATCCGGGATAAATTACCAAAAATCTAAATATTTCTGTCTCCTTTACTTCTGCCCAAGCCCCTTCCCTCGATTAGAAGCCTACCCTGCAGCTGAGTCTTACCTTATCCTCTTGAGACTTCCCGCTCTCCCATCAAGGTCAAGGCCACTGGCTAACTCCAACAGCGGCATAACCACCGCCCCACGGAGGCCTTTCCAATTTGACACCTGTCTGACCCCCAAAAAAAAAAAAATCCCATCACATGACCACGTATGCTGTTATCCTGCTATTGTCTGATTTCTCTGTAGGTTGTATGTATGTATGTTGCAACGGCAACTGTAGTTGTGACTACGTATATTATGTAACGTCTACTGTTGTTTATGTTGTAACGTCTACTGTTGTTTATGTTGTAACTGCTACTTTCTGAAGATCCTTGCGCCTGAATGAAATAACTTTGGGCTGCATGTGTTTTGTAATCTTGTTTGTCCTTTATGTATACATGTCTATGATCCACATGAAATGAATTTCCCCTTGGGGATCAATAAAGTCCTTCCAATCTAATCTAATCTAAAACCCTCCCTTTACTCCTTTTAACTTTTAACAAACTGCATGTCTGTAGCATGATTGGAGGTTGTGGGTCTACATGAGTTAATTAAAATAAGATGAAATCAAATTGACAACCCTGGAAATGAAATATATTGTGTTTTAGCTCATAATCCCCTGCTCACTGCTCCTACTTTTGTTAGTTTTTTCACTGTTGGTGGTCTATAAACAGATTCTGAAAAACAGTAGACTATAACATAACAATCACATAAGACAGACCAATTATCACAGAGATGCTTCTTTTGAAAAACAGAAACATAGAAATAATGAAACAATAAATGAAGTACAGTGAAGTGATAGCCTGTAGCCTATTCTCTGGTCCGCTTGGTCTATTTCAAATTCTGGACGTTTGGACAACGCAAAATTCCTGAGCATCCCGATTACCTCTCCGCCCATGTTCTCCAGGTACTCCAGTTTCCCCCACCAACATTAAAAAAAGGCTGTGATCCCCTGGTTGTAGCTGCCAAATTGAATAAATTTAATTTCTGGGATAATAAAGGGATAATAAATAAAAAGTAGCCAACTCAGTATTTTACATAGTGATTAATAGGAAGTTCCAGAAATAAGTCAATATTTGGAGAACACATAATCTAAAACAAAAACAAATGATCTATGAGTATTACAGGTGATCCGAAAAAGAGACTAGAGCCTATCAGAGCACAGTCTGTTCCCTCGGCACGTCTGGATTTTCCTATCATTCCAACAAAGATCAGAGCTGTTTGTGTTTATCAGTCTGCTTTTGACGAGCGCTGCTGAAGACAACTCTCTTTGATCAGACTGAAGCATCTCACAGCGATGTTCGGAGCCAAAGAAAGCTTTTATGAGAGGCACACTGGAGGATGAGAAGGTTTAAAAAGGTCACGGAGCCTGGAGCGACACTTGTGTTGTTGATTATCACAAGCATTTATTCAAGTCTGCAACAAGCAAGACAAATCTGTTTACTGGTCTCATTTGATTTTTCTGCGTTTGAGTGCTAATGTTTGGTGAAAGAACATGTGTTTTGAGTGGGTTGTAAAAACACACTTGTCAAATACACATAACACACAACGCAATCATTTTTGAAGTATGGCATTTGAAATTGTCACGGGAATTATCATTTTAAAAATAAAGGACACATCACTTACAAAACATTCACATTGTCAGAGTGGCTTAAGTGTTTCTCTAACAAAATGTCCTCCTCCTTTTGATGGTATTTCAAATGCAGCTTTAATATTCTTCTTGAATATTCTTTGTGCATTTCCATTTATTTTAAGGTTACATAAATGGGATATTTTAATGACAACTTTTGACAAAAACATTCATTCTATGTGTTTTTAAGAATGCAAGACTTCTAAGTGGTACAGCAAAATGGTACCATATCATTCTCTTCATTCATATGATTATTTACATGACAAAGTTGAATTGCTGTTATGTGATACAAGGTGGTGACTCAACATCTTGTTCTGTGTATGTCTTACAGTTGCAGTTGTTAGAAACTGTTCCAGTTTGGAATTTTCTATGCGCCACCATATCATCTCCTGGGGTAGCTGGCATCCTCCAACTGTACAGAGAATCAAATTTGTCCATATGGACTAATGTGTATACAAATGGTTGTATGTAAGTGTTAGCCATGGATTAAACTAGTGATTATCAGTCCATGTACAGTATTGTTCAAAATAATAGCAGTACAATGTGACTAACCAGAATAATCCATTTTTTTGTATATTTTTTATTGCTAAATGGCAAACAAGTTACCAGTAGGTGCAGTAGATTCTCAGAAAACAAACAAGACCCAGCATTCATGATATGAACCCTCTTAAGGATGTGCAATTGGGCAATTAGATGAAAGGGGTGTGTTCAGAATATAGCAGTGTCATGCCGTTGGCTGTACAAACTCAAAACTATTTTGTACAAATGTTTTTGTTTATAGGATTTAGCAATATTTAGTATTGCATGACCACAGTTTTTAAAACTGCTTCACGTCTGTGTGGCACCAACCTGTGGCACCTATCATCTGTTATTCCACTCCATGATTCTTTAACAACATTCCACAATTCATTTACATTTCTTGGTTTTGCTTCAGAAACAGCTTCTCGATTAAGGTTCGGGGATTGGACTGGCCACTTCATAACATATATTTTGTTGGTTTGGAACCAAGACTTTGCCTGTTTACTCGTGTGTTTGGGGTCATTGTCTTGTTGACACAAATATTTCAAGGGCATGTCCTCTTCAGCATAAGGCAACATGACCTCTTCAAGTATTTTGACAAATGTAAACTGATCCATGATCCCTGGTATGTAATAAAAAGACCCAACACCATTGTAGGAGAAACATGTCCATATCATGATGCTTGCTTCACTGTCTTCACTGTGTCTTGAATTCAGAGTTTGGGGGTCGTCTCACAAACTGTTTGTGGCCCTTGGACCCATAAAGAACAGCTTTTTTTACTCTCATCAGTCACAAAATGTTCTTCCATTTCTCTTTAGGTCAGTTGATGTGTTCTTTGGCAAATTGTAACCTCTTCTGCACATGTCTTTTTTTTAACAGAGGGACTTTGCGGGGGATTCTTGAAAATAGATTAGCTTCACACAGACGTCTTCTAACTGTCAACAGTACTTACAGGTAACTCCAGACTGTCTTTGATCATCCTGGAGCTAATCATTGGCTAAGCCTTTGTCATTCTAAATAAATAAAACTTATTATTCTGGTTATTCTTCAATCCAGTTTGATTGTTGTCTTCCGTTTTCTTCCACGTCTCTCTGGTTTTACTCTCCATTTTATGACATTGGAGATCATTTTAGATGAACAGCCTATAATTTTTCACCTCTTTATAGATTTTCCCCTACTCCAATCAACTTTTTAATCAAAGTACGCTGTTCTTCTGAACAATGTCTTAAATGACCCATTTTCCTCAGACTTTCAAATGCATGTTCAACAAGTGCTGCTGACTTCATCCTTAAATAGGGGCCACCTGTTTTTTCACAAAATTGATGACCTCAATGATTAAATGCCACACTGCTATTTTTTAAACACAATTCTTTCAACTAATTGCCCAATTGCACAGCCTTAAGAGTGTGCATTTCATGAATGCTGGGTCTTGTTTGTTTTCTGAGAATCTACTGCACCTACTGGTAACTTGTTTGCCACTTATCAATGGAAAATATACTAAAAACATGGATTATTCTGGTTAGTCACATTGTACTGCTATTATTTTGAACAATACTGTATTTGAGTCAAACAGAAACAGAAAATAAATGGATGAGAAAAAATAAATAAAAACAGAATTTCGGCTGGTAGTTGGCAGGGACAGTTGGCTGGACCTGTGGCTGCACCGTGTCTCCTGCCCAACCTCCGAGCTGCAGAGGCCGTTAGGGAAGGCAAGCTCATGTCTATGTGAACCACTGTCAGACATAACGGCAAATATATAGCACTACAATTCAAAGCTAGAAGTGCGTCTTAAAAGTTTGGAGGCTGGTTCGAAAGCATCTCTTGAAACAGCTCTGTGCCCAGGATCACGGCTGCTGCTTGACAACAATACTGGAGATTTATTTTATGTGACATTGTGACAGATACACTGTAAAGGCAATGCAATAGTTATTTTCATGGTGTGATGCGTTATGCAGTTGTGCAAGAACATAAGCTTCCGTCCTGTTTGTTAAAGAAGCGCTGTGTCCAGCCACAGTGCTGTGTTTCTTGCAGGGTTTTACTCAGATAGCTGCCAGTTTGACCAAATACAATGAAATTAAAAATAATTTCATTGTATTTGGTCATTATCTCATTTGGATGTACCCTGTATCACAATTTAGCTGCCATCATGATATATCTAATAAGCCTCAAAATTAAATCAGTTTTTTAAAATATTTAGCTTTTACATTTATCTGTTCTGCTATCCTTGTCTCTTAGCTGTGCCTCAGCTTATTGTTAATATGAGTCTTCAAAGATCTTTGAAGCTAGTTTCGATGAACCAGATTTTTTTGTAGATGCCATGGCAAAAGGTTGACGGCCCCTGCTATGGTTGGGGCCGCCAAACTCAAATCTTTATTATTTTTTTGCAGTAACCCTTTTATTCTAATTACACAAAACAATGGCTCTAAAGTCACTCCATACACAGCCTCAGTGGCGCCCCTTCTGCTCCCCATTGACTTTCATTTAAAATGGTATTTCACTTCTACACATCTCTATCATATATGGAATTGATCTTTATCTTGTCCTTTCGCACCACCAATAACACAGCAGTAACCTTTTACCAGTTTAGGCATTCAGCCATCATATTTTTGGACTTATAGAGCTGCTATATGGTCCACGTATGACTTTATTCTTTGGATTTAACAAGAAAAAAGAGTCTTCTTCTCTAATGCCAGTCTAAAAGCAGCCTCTGTTTATTCACGACAGGTGAGAGCAGGGCTGTAGCGGTGCATTAGCTTCACCACTGTTCACGTTTACGGGACCTCAACAATTACACCACTTCAAGGAAACTCCAAACGGCACTTCCTGATTAATAGTCCCTTCATTTGGCCTTCTCCCGTTTCACATAATTGCCATCCTTTCAAGCGTGCATCTTTAATTTCATACACTTTTTGTGCGGCGGCCATTAATTGCACCCGGCCGCAGCTCGGATGAAGTTTCACGGCCGCTTTAATTAACGCCTGGGTTTTCTCTTTCCGCCGTCGTTCCTCACCCCCCTTTCTCTCTCTCTCTCTCTCTCTCAGGTCGTCGAACTTCCGCGGTGACCCAGAAGATGGAGAGGTTCAGTCAGAACATAAAGTCAGCCGTGAAGTCAGGCCGATAAAGGTTTGTCTTCCTAAAGCGGCCAAGTGTTAATGAAGCTGAACAAAAGTCTCCGGTGTGGACTTTAACAAGGTCTGCGCTGAGAAATGAGCTAATAATCTTCAGCAGGTTCATCTTTAAAGATAGTGCTCACTTATGAAAGCTTTAATCAACTTTAAGAGTGTCAAGGAATTGAGCAACCAAATCATTTTTCTCCTTGATCCATCCTGGTGTGTGTCCGGCAAAAGAACCATTGTAGAGTTTTAAGGTTTTAAGCGCCTCATGATGTTAGGGCACATGTCACCAAATCAAAAGATAAAGGTTTGCAGACATTGTCAGACAGAAAGAGGGTCAAGAAATTCTCAATAAAGTATATGTAATTTCCAGTATTCTGGTGCATTTTAAAAGAGTTTATATAGCTGCTACAGGGTGAGTAAATGTCTAACTACAAAACCATGGACTTGCCCCGGTTCTTTAATAACTACATCTGAAACATTAATAAGTGCTGTATATAATGATGAAGTTTGGATTTGCTAAGTTATACTTCTCTTATAGTGTCCTTTTCTGCCAAAATAAAGTGTTTTCAACTGCTGTCAAATGACATTAACTTTAGTTTGAAGGGATTATAGGAGTGTACAGTTGCCCCAAACAATAACTTAAAGCGGAACTTGTATATACAGTTTCTCTGTGCTGTTGGATGTAAACGAGATGCATATTTAAGACAAGACTAAAACATGAAGATGTGTTTAAGGTCCGGGACAGAACGGCGCTGAAATAGAGTGCGAGTTTCACAGAGACTGGTGGCAGAGTCTAACACAGGCTACAGTCTCCTCACTGTCAGCACTGCTGTAGCCCATGGCTTAGCTTGAAACATTTGGCGCTAAAGCCACAGGAAAATTGCCTGGTGACGCCATTTTTTAAATATGGTAGCATGTTTTTTGCATTATATTTACCCCATTGTGTAAAACCTTGTGTATTTCTACACAATGCTAAGTATTGATGGGACACTTTCTCACAAATATTAGGCTATTAAAAAAAATCTTAAAAGGGCAAGTTAGTTAACTCTAGCTAGATTTTCAATTGCTGTTCTTGACAAATGTGTGTAAAAGACGACTTAGTGGTGTAATAATAGCCTACAGAGGGGTTGTCCTGTAACTGAAAGGTTAGCGGTTCGATTCCTGCCCTCCTCACAGTTCATACTGTCGTTGTGTCCTTGGGCAAGACACATAACCTGCCTTGCTTCCAGTGGTGTTCCAGCAGTAACACTGGTGAAAGTCACTTTGGATAAAACAGTACAGTGTACAGTGAGTAAACAAATGAAATAGCAGTACTGCAATTAGCTGAAGAAAAAATTTTGCTGCTCTGTTTAGAAAAAGATACAGGCTTCCAAGAGCCAGCACAAATAGATCCACACTTTTTTTGATCTATGATGTATAATTCTTGACTCGGTTTTTGATGCACTTTAACTGACTTTTGCACAGATTTTGGTCTAAGGTGGAAATAAGGACTAAAGTGAGTCTAAAATAGGAGTCATTCATTCACCTTCTACCACTTAAGTCCCGTTGGGTGTAGTGTCTCGCCTTTTTGACTTGAGTAAATCATTGTCTAAAGCAGAGGTCACTAATAGGCGGACCGCGGTCCGGATCCGGACCTCGAGAGGCTTTGATCTGGACCGCAAGACATTATTCATAATTACAAGCGCATTGTGTAAAACATATTTTTGAACCGGCACTTCTAGGACAGCTACGTCTACACGCGCGGAGTCCTCAGGTTACTATGGTTACGGACAGAGCAGCGGGAAATTTTAACATGTTTAGCGTAGCCTGATAATGCGTTAGAAACCACTAAAATCTAAAAGTTGAGCCTTGGCAAAACATAACGAAGATTCACTGACGTTATGGACGGAGAGGGAACGTTTATTTTAGTTTATTCAGCTCCTCAGCTCCTTGTCAGTGAAAGCTGAACAACAGCCCTTTATCCTCTAGTCCCGGCTGCTTTGATAATCAGAGAATGAATCCAGAACTGAACCAGGACTGGACAGTTTTCATGTCAGGATTAAAAAGACTCAGCTCAGAGGAAAGTGAGGACGTCTAATGTGGTGAGTTGTACATTTGTCTGTCAACTTCTTTATTCTGTTGTAGGTTAGGTACTTGACTCGTTTGTCGCATATTTGACCTAATTTACAAACGTGAGTAATTATCATTCACGTTCATTTGAACCTAACATGTGTTTATTTGGGTGATTAAAACAGAAAAGGTGTGAAAGGAGGGTTTGGAGATGAGTGACACATGTTAAGTCTTCCTTAAGTTGTGTCAGTTTCTGTGTGAATCCTAAATCCTGTTACAGAACTAATCATAAGCATTTTAATTAAAATGTTACCCCACACGGGAAAAATACAGGAAATAAATCTTTCTATTCTTAATTTTGTTTTAAGATGAACCTGCAAATTAAACAGTAACAGTTAATTATTGGCAACAGTAAATGTTAAAGAAGTGCATTTTCCCTTGTTCCTGTTGTTTTCAGAGGAATGACAATAGAAAGAGATCAATTATGACAGGCATCTTTGTCATATTTGTTTAACAAATATGTTTTGGCTTGATTTGATGATTTTGTATTTAAAATGTTCTCATACATGTTTTAAAGGAGTATTAGGCATTATATGCAGGATTCCAGGCTGTTGTCAATAAACAACCAGGTCTTGCGCTTTAGCCTCTTTTGATTTTGTAGTATTTTCCTTTTGTCTGTGAACTGTGTTTGGTGAAAACTAAACACTCAAACATCCTCCTCAAGGAAACAAAGAATAAAATACAGAAAACAGTGGATTATCAACATTCATCTCCATTTTGTTTAAAAGGCTGTAGGTGTGGAATAAATGAGACTTTACTTTAAAGAATTATATTCAAACACATATCCTTTTATTTAAATTTTCCGGACCCCTCACAGTGAGTAAAGTTACTAAGCGGACCTTGGCTGATTTTAATTGAGGACCCCTGGTCTAAAGGATCCATTTCCTTCTGTACACTCATTTCTCGTTGTGTCTGCTCAGACTTTGTACTGTTTTAACAATGAAGGGACACAACAGCAGCTCAGCTTTAACATGAGACAGAGACCAGCCTCGGGGTAAAACCAGAGGAATTGTGGCGGTAAACGTCCTGTCAGCCTCTTTCCAATGCTGGGGAGCGCACACAGACTCACACAGAGGTCGCAGTAATGAGCGGCACACGCCTTGTTACAGTGGCGTTCTCTGCCACACGCGGTGTTAGCACTGTATTTTAATTGGACAGTGCTGTCACTGCGCCGTTGTGATTCAATGACATGTCAGTGACTCTCACCTCGCACTGAAGGAAAACATCCTGTAGTCAACAAATTAACAAACACACCTTCCTCCTGCTGCGAGACTTCAACCTGGCAGGTACATTCATTCTGCATCCTACTATTCCTGTCAATTATAAAAAAAATATTTAAAAAATGGTTTATTCAAAAATATTATCCAACTGTAGCTCTTTTTTCTGCCCTATTTTGTTTAAGAACTTAATTTTATCCAGTTTGCCTTGTTGTTGGGTTCCGCCCTCTATGCGGATCTATGCTTGATGCAACCGCAAAGCGAAAGAGCGTCTCGGGTTACTTGACTGTAACCCTGTTCCCTTAAAAAGCGGGAACGAGATGCTGCGTAGCATTACGCTATGGGGAACATTCTTTGTGTGACCGGTTGTGAAGCACGTGTGTCAAACACGCCAAGAATTGGCTTATAATACCTCTGTTGGTGACGCAGCTCATCAGTGGCAGCTGTGTGATTGCGCACACCTGAACAGAGGGTATAATAACACGGACGCGAGCGCCCTCAGGTCAACTTTGTCTGAAGAGCGCCAGGACACGCCCAGTGCGGCATTGCAGCGCAGCATCTCGTTCCGCTTTTAAGGGAACAGGGTTAGAGTCAAGTAACCCGAGACGTTCCCTGTCAAAAGCTACACTCGATGCTGCGTAGCATTACGCTATGGGGAACGAGAATACCAACGCCGCCACACTGTAAGTGTCTGGACCCCTCGGGTTGTGAAGTGTGCACAAACACAAAAGAGGTCTCAAACACAATTTTGGGATGATGACTCAAGGACATGCGAGCCCACAGTAGCATGAACATCCAAGCTATAGAATCTGATGAATGTGTGCGGAGAGGACCAGCCTGCCGCATCACAAACTTGCTGCAGAGGGGCACCTTTTGCTAGAGCTGTTGAAGCTGCAACCCCTCTAGTAGAATGAGCCCTCACACCTATGGGCAAGTTTGACCGCGCACGCCATAGGCCAGGGCAATGGCATCCCTCACCCAACGTGATATAGTTTGTCTGGTAGCTGCAACCCCAGCTTGCAGCCCCGTAACATATAAACAGCTGTTCGGACTTACGCCACTGGCTAGTGCGGTGGACATAAGTCTGGAGGGCACGTACTGGACACAGTAAGTGAAGTCTCTCCTGCTCCGGTGTTGTAAATGGCGGAGGACAGAAGGCTTCAAGAACGACCGGATTTAAGGTCGAGAATGGAACTTTTGGAAGATAGTTAGGGTGAGGATGCAAAATGGCTTTGACCAGCCCGGGAGCAAAGTCTAGGCAGGAGGGCGAAACTGACAGAGCCTGCAAATCTCCAACCCTCTTGAGAGTGGTAATGGCCGCCAGAAGAACCATTTTTAGAGTCAGAAATTTAAGAGACGCTGACTCCAGTGGTTCAAAAGGAGTGCTTACTAAGCCCTCCAGCACTATAGCTAGGTCCCAGGAAGGAACTCTAGCTCTAGTTTGGGGTCTCAACCGCTTGGCACCTCGAATGAAGCGGGCAACTAGAGGATGTCTCCTATCGAGACCCCGTCAATCAGGGCGTGGCAAGCGAAATGGCGGCCACGAAAACCCTGAGTGTGCTAGGATTAGTGCCCGAGGACAGTTTGTCCTGCAGAAACTCCAGCACTGAAACAATCTGGCAGTGGACTGGGTCCGCATGATGTGTAGCACACCAGGCATCAAAGACACGCCATCTGCAGGCATAGGCTCTCCTAGTAGAGGAGACCTAGCGCTCAGAATAGTCTCTACAACAGGGGCTGGGAGCCCGACATCTCTTAAGTGGTCCCCTCAGGGGCCAGACGTAAAGGTTCCAGAGCTCGGGCCGGGATGAAACACTGTCCCCTGTGCCTGAGAAAGGAGATCCCTCCTGGTCGGAATCGCCCATGGCGAGCCGTCGAGGAGAGATATTAGGTCTGAGAACCACACTCTGGTTGGCCAACGGGGCGCTACTAGTAAGAGGCACAACCCGCATTGACGGACCTTCGCCAGGACTCCCGGGAGCAGAGCCACCGGGGGAAATGCATAAAGGCGCAGTCTGGGCCACACATGGGCCATTGCGTCCAGACCCAGGAGCTGGAGGAGTCAGAGAGAAGTAGAGGGGACATTGTGCTGTCTGCTGTGAAGCAAAGAGGTCCACCTCTGCTTCGTAAAATCTTTCCCAGATTTGGCTCACTACCTCGGGTGGAGTTTCCACTCCCCATGTGTCACAGCCTGTCTGGACAATAAATCTGCTCCCACATTCATGCGCCGGGGATATAAATCGCCCTGAGGGACAGGAACTTGTCCTGAGCCCAAAGCAGCACCTGCTGCGCTAGCTTGTTCAAGCGGCACGAACGCAGTCCGCCCTGACGATTTATGTAAGAGACCACCGCTGTGCTGTCTACTTGTACTAGGACATGGTAGCCCCTTAGCTGCTGGAGGAAGTATTTCAGGGCCAGAAATACAGCCTTCATCTCGAGGCAATTGATGTGCCATGCGAGAAGATGGCCTCTCCATATCCCTTGGGCTGACGGCCATCTAAGACCGCGCCCCAGCCCGTGAGGGATGCATCTGTCGTTAGCATCATGCGGCGACAACATGGACCTAGGTGGGACCCAAAGTGAGAAACTGGGGTCTGAACCACATAGATAGGGTACGAAGCCCTCGGCGCGTAACCCTTATTTGCTTCAGGGGGTTGGCCCTTGGATGAAACCCCCTGGCTCTGAGCCACAGCTGAAACGGTCTCATGTGCAGAAGGCCCAAAGGAATTACCGTGGATGCAGATGCCATGAGACCCAATATTCTTTGAATGAAGTGCACAGCCACTTCCTGGCCTAGCCTGATAGCTTTCAGGGTAGTTAGAATGGACCCGACACGTGCAGGAGACAGATGTGCCTGCATCTCGGTTGAGTCCCAAACAACCCCTAGATATGTTGTCCTCTGAGCGGCCGAGAACGCTCTTCTCGGCGTTGAGTCTCAAGCCTAGAGAGTCGAGATGAGCTAGGACGACGTCCGATGTCGAAGCACTAGCTCCTGAGACTGAGCTAATATCAGCCAGTCGTCTATGTAATTCAAAATGCGGATGCCCTGGAGTCGCAAAGGAGCCAAGGCTGCATCCATGCATTTTGTATATGTCCGGGTGACAAGGCCAGGCCGAACGGAAGAACCCGGCACGCTTCGGCCCCAAAGCGAACCTCAGGAACTTTCTGTGCTGTGGCAGGATTTGTATGTGAAAATACGGCGTCCTTTAGATCGATGGTGACAAACCAGTCGCCTAATCGGATCTGGGACACAATCATTTTTATTGTGAGCATTTTGAATTTTAATGCTTTGAGGTAGCGGTTTAACCGCGAAGGTCTAAAATCGGGCGCAGCCCCCATCTTTTCGAACTAGAAAATATCGGCTGTAAAACCCGGATTGTCTGTCTGGTGGGGAACACGTTCTATGGCCCTTTGTCCAGCAGAACCTGCAGTTCCTGTGTCAATACATGGGCTCGCCCGGTTTCACGGAAGTGGAGACCACGCCGTTGAAACGCGGAGGACGATTGGCAAACTGGAGTCTGTAGCCTTTGGCCACAGTCCTTATTACCCACGGGAGATATTTGGCAGGAGCATCCATGCTGCCAATTTCTCTGAAAGGGGCAGTAGTTTTGTCACCTCGGTTCTTGGGGATGTAAGACATCCGCCGTCCTGAGCCAAGGCAGGAGACGGCCGGATACTTACAATTGCGCTGGAGACTGCTGCTCCCGAACGCCAGTGGCGGCGGAGAAAAACAGCGGACTCCTGAGGGTGTCGACATGGAGTCTTTAGACTCTCTTGGATTTTGTTGCGCCCCACCCGGTGGGAGAACACCCGCGCCATGGGCGCGCCAATTTCAGGGCCTCTGCTTCCTGGCGGAGATAACATTCCGCAGGTCTGTTCTCTTTGAGCAGCGAGAGAATCCGCCCTCCAGTCCTTACGAGGGGGGGCACGATTCGCCACACTCTCCTTCTGGGCAGCCCGCTTTTCTCTGGAAGGGGCTGGACCTGGCCGGGACAGGGTGGCCGACGGTCCCGGCTGCTGAGCACGGCGTGGAAGGAACCTCACAAACGCCTCCTCGTAGCGCGTTTAGCCTCGCGGAACTTAGTGGCGACGGAGTCCACCGCGTTGCCAAAAAGACCGGAAGGCGAGATGGGTGCATCCAGGAGGAAGGCGCGGTCCTTCTCTTTGATGCCCGTGAGGTTAAGCCACAGATGTCTTTCCGTCGCAACCAAAGCAGACATGGAGCGGCCAATAGCGCGGCGCGTCTGCTTAGTTGCACGGAGAGAAAGGTCTGTGGCACGGCGTAGCTCAGAAAACGCGTCCTCGTCCACAGAACCCCCTGTGCTCAAATCTTTGAGCAGCTCAGCCTGGTATGCCTGCAAAACCGCCATGGTGTGCAGTGCTGCACCAGCCTGACCGCCGCCTGGAAAGCCTTCCCCACCAGTGATGACGTGAACCGGCATGGCTTGTTGGGGAGTGTAGGTTTTCTTAGGGAGGACGATGTCCCGGGGGAGAGATAGCCCGCAAGCGTCTCTTCCACCTGGGGCATCGACCCATAACCCGCACCTGTGCGCTACGATAGTCGAATAAATCGGCGTCGAAGGCACAAAACACGGGACGAATAGGGCTTATTCCATGAGCGTGCCAGCTCCTCATGGAGGTCCCCAAAGAAGGAGAGACCGCCGGTGTGATCCCTCCCCTGGCCACCTGACAGAAACCTGTCATCCAGTTTAGAGTATTTAGGGGCCCTGCTCCTGAGGCCACTCAATATTCAGCCTCGGTAACCACCTCGAGCAGCTCCTCAAACGCCGCGTCAGAGCGGGAAGAGCGCTCGAGGCTGCGCGCCCCAGAAGCCAGGGATGAGGCTTCATCGACGTGCTCACGGGAAGCGCCGTGAGCGCGCCCGCCGAGCACAGAGCCGGTGTCTGCCTCATCTGGTGAGAGCGCGAGGGGCATAAGACTATCTGATCCCTGCGCCTCAGCCAGATCAACACGCGAACCCCACGACCGAGTGGGAGGCGGCTCGCTCCTCTGCAAAGAAAGCGAGCCGGGCACGTAGGATCTTGGCAGGCAAAAGATCACAGTGCTCACACTCCCAGAAAGTCCGAGGGCTGCGTGTTCTTCCCCCAAACACTCAAAACAAAATTCATGCTGATCATCGTCAGCAATGTGCCTCTGGCAAGGAGGAACACATTTCTTTCTGAACCCAGCCATGATACTTTTGTATTTATTATTTTATATATATTCGTACTGGCACAGAGAAAGGTTTGCTCACACTTCACACAATGCGATCTGAAGACAAAGAAACCTGAGGACGCTCCCGCGTCACGTGTTATTATACCCTCTGTTCAGGTGCGCGCAATCACACAGCTGCCACTGATGAGCTGCGTCACCAACAGAGGTATTATAAGCCAATTCTTGGCGTGTTTGACACACGTGCTTCACAACCGGTCACACAAAGAATGTTCCCCATAGCGTAATGCTACGCAGCATCGAGTGTAGCTTTTGACAGGGAACAGAAGCTCCTAGAGGCAGGGGTATGCAAATAGAAACTCTGCTCATAAAGATCATCGTGATCCACAAATTGTTGGCAGTCTGTGGAGAAAAAATGACTGCTCTCTCGGAAGAGATGAAGAGACAAAATAAAAGAGAGAGAAAAGATGAAAATGTTGGTTCATGTCGCCATGTTGTAAACAAACTTAGAGTAGTGTAGTTACTAAAGTGGTTACTTACTATATATATATATATATATATATATATATACTGTGTATTAGCAAACTAATTTGCGTCGTTGGAAAAATCAGAATGGATTATTCTGAGGGTGATCTATTGTAATCCCTTCTCCTGACCAGTTGGTGGCAAAAGAACATATCAATTAGCAATTATCTTGAATCGTCTTGTCTTTGTTGCAAAAAAAAATAAAATAATAATAATATATATATATATAGTCTCTGCTGAATCTTTAGCAGTTGAGCAGAGGTTTTACAGTTTATAGAAAGCCTTTAATACCTGCTTTACAGTGAGATAATGCCTTTAATGTAACATACATCTGTTTCCTAAAATTGGCTTGGACACTGACTGCCGCTGTGTCTCTGTCTGGTATAAACAGTAAAATACCAGTGTAATATAGTAAATGCTCAAAAACTATTTGTAAAAATGACAATAAATCATAATGTGGGGCAACAAAGGCGAAATAGAAACCAACACAACATGTGCACATTTACAAGAATGTGAGACCTCTTCCATGAACAAGCCCACAGACCTCAGTGAGTGAAGTGTCGGGGCAGCTGCTGTTGACATGGACAACAGACAGACCTTGAACTTCAACTTGAGGATAAATAAAATTTAAATAAACGTTTACATTGAATTGAACTGTCATAGGCAGAACTTGAAAAAACATGAAAAAACTTGAAAAACAGACAATTCTAATCAGACCAGGACCAGACCAAGACCAGACCAGGACCTGGACAAGACTAGGACCAGACAGTGTTGCAGTGTTGTAAGTTGTTTAACCTTCTGACCTTCTGAAGGATGTTTATAGAGCCTTTAGTAATGGACAGAGCTCTTTATTGAGACTACTACATTTTACTGATGTAGAGTCACTCAGGAACCATCTTAGCTTATACCAATCAAACCGTTATGACATTTATCAGAACAACAGTCATCAAACTTAACTCGTAAATGCCTTTTAGAAACCTCTTGTTGCCTAATCACAATAACAGTTAATTATCATGAATAAGGTGTTGTGTGATTGTTTTTCACTGTAGTTTTAGGAGCCAAGAGAAAGTACAGCAGTACAGATGATGTTTTCACACCTGTCTCTGATGGAGCAGGTGTCGAACAGCAGCTCGTTGTAGTTTCCCAGAAGCCCCTGCTGCACATGCTGGAGACTGATTGGCTGACTGTTAATGAAGATGAGACGCATACAGCCCTGGTAGGACATGGTGGGGTTTCTGCAGCCGGACACGGGACATCCTGATCGAGACAACAACACAGAAAATATTGAACAGAACAAAAAATGACTGGACCATATCTGGTGGAAACATAAATTTTATTTGACAAAAATTATAAAGCTTTAGATTGATTTAGCCTGTGTTGTGCTTTCTGGAATCAAACAAGATTAAGGTAAACTTTTTGACATTAAATGACAAAAACAACTGTCCTGTGCTTAAAATTAAAATGGAGGCTGAATTCAGTTGGTCAGAGGAATGTTTGACTTTTTTGCAGACATTTTTTCCTCATCCCTTTGAACAAGTATTAATTTTTGAAAAATCAATGGAGAAGACTTTGCTAGACATCTTATCATCTTTTACCATCCCGTCTGGTAAATGCTTTACCAGACGGGATGTCATCTATGTGTTGAATAACAGGAGATATATTTTTTGTATTTTTGTGCATGAGACTGATATTATTGATAGACAAAGATTCAGATTATTAAAAGACATGTGACCTGGCGTTAACATTAAGCTTTTTTGAGTGAGGTGATTGAAGTCGGATTGGCCAAATACCGCTGACACTAATAAAGAAACACTATTCTTTTTACTGTTGACCTCATGATGTTGCTCACAATGGTCAAACATAATGATTATTTCTTCTCTATTTTTCCAAACAATGCTTTTGGCTCTGTGGCATTTTCTGGAAAAGGTGTCTGTTTATATTTTCACTGAATTATTTCTTTCAGCTGTTATGTGTGTTGTGTGGGCTGACCTCCGAAGTAGAAGCTGCCCTTTGACTGGAGTTGCTCCCATTGGTCGATGGTGGAGGCGGGCTCGCTGTCCAGAGTCAGGCTGATCTGCAGGTTCCTGGTGTCCAGACTGACCGAGTGCCACAGGCCATCGTTCACTCTGTGGCCTAAAAACACAAGGACATGCTCATTAAGCAATGGTGCGGTCATGTCAGCAGTCTATCCACATACACGTGAGAAGAGGGCACTTAGGTCAAACACTATGGAACTAGTGACTATCCAGCGAAGAGAGTTTTAGTGGAACAAACATGAGTGTACCATGTTTAAAATGGCAAACTGAAAATTAGCCTGAGACTGATGTAACTATTGAACTGTCTCAGAAAACCTGCTCATTAGATTAAAAGCAAGCCTTTAATTACGCTTTGCAACAGGATTTTTTTCCTAAGGACACAAAGATAGGAAAAAAAAGAGTGTATCAACAGAGTACATTGGTCATTATAGATAATTCCACAAACCAATAACATTGTGTTAACCTTTAACATCACAGTACATTACAAAAGTTTCTTACAACCAGAGGTGTAAAGTAAATGTACTTCGTTACTGTACTTAAGTATTTTTTTGGCTACTTTGTACTTGTACTGAGTATCAAAAATATAAGCAACTTTTACTCTCTACTCAACTACATTTTTGATTGAATACGTGTACTCTGTACTCCAGAGGCGATTTCTTTAAGACTGCAAGGGAAGCTCGGCTTCCCTTATAATGTCACAAAATTAATGGTCAAATATGTACTATTGTATTAACATTTTATTGACTAAAAATGCGTTAGAAAACGTTCATCTCAAAGACGAGTTCGTTCAGAATCAGTTACATATAGCAGGTCGGCTGACTCGATTTTCTTCTCATACATTCCCGCAGCGTCACAGTGCATTTCCCTATTGAAGCCCAGCGTCCATTGACTTCAATGGGGCTGCTTTGAACGTTTTTTTTCAGCGCTTCGAAACTAGACGGTCATTGGATAAACGCTGCGATTATGTCCCGCCCACGGACGCTCAGCGTCTCTGGGGGTGAATGGGGGAGTGGGCTGGCCCGGACTCCGAGCTTCTGCGTGATGATTGGAGGGTCCTGTCAAAAGACTGCATCTCCTTTTGACTGACAGCGATTCTGTACTATAAGGAATCACTGAAGCTATTCGCGCTCAGTCCCATCGCGGATTTCTCAAGTTCATTCGAAATAAAAACTGCCGCAACCTATTTCTTTGATATTTGCTTGGCGAAATTGCTTGATTTTCATCATTCATTTCACACAATTATACACCACATTCCTTGTTTCAGTTTTACAGAGTTTAAAATTTTTTTTAGATCGTTCATTCATTCATTCCTTCATTCATTCATTCATTCATATAACGTTAGAAGGCTAGGCTAGCTTCGTGGGTGAAACTGCGCACGATGGCAGACGGTGCTAATATTGTCGACCTGATTTTGGCGAAGCCATTTGAAAGTATTCCTTACGAGGAAAAACTTAGAATTAAACAGCAGGGCAGATCAACACCTAAGATTGATTTAGTGCAAAAGATAGGGAAAAATAACAGGTCTTTTCAGCTCTCCTGGTATGACAAAGTTAGATGGCTGACTGGAAGTGCTGTGACAAATAAAATGTACTGCTGGCCATGCCTCTTGATGAAACCATCTCACGGATGTGTTGTTTGGTCAAAGGTGGGGTTTGGAGATCTGTCTAACTTTGACAGGGCATATAAAAGACATGAAAAGAGCAATGAGCATGTGAGTGCATGTGCAAGATTAAGTTGCATGGGCAGGATCAGGGTTGAGCATGCAATAAATGAAGGTGGTCGCATTCAAGTGGCTAAACATAATGAAATAGTCAAACAAAACAGGGCCTTTCTAAACCGCCTTATTGATGTGACATCCTTGCTTGGCCGGCAGAGAGAGGTCAGAACTTCAAGTCCTGTATTCAGATCAGGACTTGCAGTGTAACAGGGGAAAGCTGTGTGATTACTTGGTGTTCCTTAAAGACATGGAGTTGGACAGTGCAATGCCTCAGCTTTACAAACTGTTCTCATTAGTGGCAACAATTGGAGCTACATCTGCAGGTGTAGAAAGTTTAAAGCGACTCAAGTCCTACACCCGAAACACAATGGGCCAAGGCCGTTTAAGCAGCCTAGCTCTGCTGGCCATTGAGAGGACACTGGTCAAGTCACTTGAAAAGACTAGTTGGTACGACAGGGTCACAGACCATTTTCTTGAAAAGGAACGTAGGGCAGAATTTACTTTTAAATAAATAGACAATTTTATGATGTAGGCCAAAAATGAGCTTCCCCTCTCTGACAGACCAGTAGCCGCCACTGCTGTACTCCACTACATTTGAACTGACACTTAGCGTTACTCGCTACATTGTGTTTGTGCACGTCAAGTCGACTTTGTCTGCCGTGGCTACAGTAGGCGCCCTCATTGGAATGGAATATCGAGAGTGGGCGTGGCTGTCGGGGGCGCATTGAGCACGCAGAGTGTGCAGGTACGTACAGTTGTCACAGTACGCACACAGTTGTCTTTGAAAGATGGATAAAGCAAAAAAGCTGTCAGGGGCAACAAACAGAAAAAGAAAGAGGGAAAAGGAGATGGCGTGTAGGATTTAAAGTGTGACATCTGTGCTTGGAGCCTTGTTAACAGACTAGCTAGTGTTTGCTAACACTGGAAATATAGCAGCCAAATTGGGTTTAAATTAATGCTAGCCTAATGTGCAAAACCGAAGTTACTGAGCTGAAAACTGGAAAATATAAGGCAGCATACCATGTACAATAAATTACAATCATTTGGAAAACAAACTCCAAACTTGGAGGCTTAATGTTAACAGACTGGTTAGTGTTTGCTAATGTTATTAATTAAGTTAATGTTGCTACAAGCTACATTTAGATTTTGGTTAAACCTTATGGTACCAATCCTATGCATGACATATCTCAATTTTATTAAGGTAAAATACAGGTAAATATAAGGTAGCATGCACAATAAATGACTAGAAGCTGAAAAACATAATTTATGCAATAAGTCTGGTTGACCATGGAATCATTAATAGATTTTGTTTAAGCATTAGCTGTTGATGTTAGCTGTGCTGTCAGACATACAGTCTAAAGTTACTGTTGGGTCTAATTACAGGCTCACATCTCTTTCTCTCTATAAAGGTCTGTGCTATATTTTTTAAACACACACACACACACACACACACACACACACACATATATACACACACGCACGTGGACAAAATTGTTGGTACTCTTCGGTCAATGAAAGAAAAACTCACAATGGTCACAGAAAAAACTTTGTTCTGACAAAAGTAATAATAAATAAAAATTCTATGAATGTTAACCAATGAAAGTCAGACATTGCTTTTCAACCATGCTTCAACGGAATTATTTTAAAAAATAAACTCATGGAACAGGCCTGGACGAAATTGTTGGTACCCTTAACTTAATATTTTGTTGCACAACCTTTTGAGGCTATCACTGCAATCAGACGATTCCTGTAACTGTCAATGAGACTTCTGCACCTCTCAGCAGGTATTTTGGCCCACTCCTCATGAGCAAACTGCTCCAGTTGTTTCCGGATTGAAGGGTGTCTTTTCCAGACGGCATGTTTCAGCTCCTTCCAAAGATGCTCAATAGGATTGACGTCAGGGCTCATAGAAGGCCACTTTAGAATAGTCCAATGTTTTCCTCTTAACCATTCTTGGGTGTTTTTTGCTGTGTTTTGGGTCATTGTCCTGTTGCAAGACCCATGACCTGCGACTGAGACCAAGCTGTCTGACACTGGCCAGCACATTTCTCTCTAGAATCCCTTGATAGTCTTCAGATTTCATTGTACCCTGCACAGATTCAAGAAACCCTGTGCCAGATGTTCTTTTCTTGATATGCTTCATTTTTCCGTCAGTGAACATAGAGCTGATGTGCCTTGGCAAAAAGTTCCATTTTTGTCTCATCTGTCCATAGGACACTCTCCCAGAAGCTTTGTGGCTTGTCAACATGTAGTTTGGCATATTCCAGTCTAGCTTTTTTATGATTTGTTTTCAACAATGGTGTCCTCCTTGGTCGTCTCCCATGTAGTCCACTTTGACTCAAACAACGACGGATGGTGCGATCTGACACTGATGTTCCTTGAGCATGGACTTCACCTTGGATCTCTTTAGAAGTCTTTCTGGGCTCTTTTGTTACCATTCGGATTATCCGTCTCTTTGATTTGTCATCAATTTTCCTCCTGCCACGTCCAGGAGGTTGGCTACAGCCCCATGGATCTTAAATTTCTGAATAATATGTGCAACTGTAGTCACAGGAACATCTAGCTGCTTGGAGATGGTCATATAGCCTTTACCTTTATCATGCTTGTCTATAATTTTCTGTCTATTCTCCTGCGACAACTCTTTCCTTCACTTCCTCTGGTCCATGTTGAGTGTGGTACACACCATGTCACCAGACAACACAGTGACTACCTGAAGCCCTATAAATAGGCCCACTGACTGATTACAAGATTGTACACACCTGTGATGCTAATTAGTGCACACACCTTGAATTAACATGTCCATTTGGTCACATTATTTACAGTCTTTTCTAGGGGTACCATCAATTTTGTCCAGGCCTGTTTCATGAGTTTATTTTTTAAAATAATTACGTTGAAGCATGGTTGAAAAGCAATGTCTGACTTTCATTAGTTAATATTCATAGAATTTTTATTTATTATTACTTTTGTCAGAATAAAGTTTTTTCTGTGACCATTGTGAGTTTTTCTTTCATTGACCGAAGGGTACCAACATTTTTGTCCACGTCTGTATATATAAGTATTATAATTATATATGTATATAATATATAATATACACATGGCTCATGTTACAATTTATTACGAACTAGAGAGTGCTCTAGAATGTTTGGTAGCAACATTGTTACTAGTATTGGGCTGAGAACTGGCCAAAATTGTTGCTGCATAGCCCTCTAGCACAGGGTAGTTGCACCCCTGAGTGCCAGCCCTGATTCGACTTTTTTTATTTTGTTTTTGTTTGTCCATTTTACTGAAAATACCCTTTTTTTATGTTTTACTTGTGCCTTTTTTGAGCACTTGAATTTGACTTGGACAGACTTGTTTAATCTATGTTTTTGTTCTGCCATGTCAAAATATTGAGGTGTTCAATTTCTTTTCTATATTAGGAAGTAAAACCTCATAAATAAACTTTCTTCTTTTTAACTGACCAACAATATCTCTTTGTGTTGAGGTCTAGTGCATCTTTGATCCAACATTCAGTACGAGTAAAATACTTAAGTACTTTTAAAATGGGATACTTTAAGACTTTTACTCAAGTCGTATTTAAATTGGTGACTTGTAACTTGTAGTGGAGTAATTTTTACAGTAAGGTATCTGTACTTTTACTCAAGTATGGCTTTCAGGTAGTCTTTACACCTCTGGATATATGTAAGTGATATATATTATATTAAAAGGTGTGCACATAGTGTCTTTTGTCTGGCTGCATGTCACATGAAGCTAGGTGAGCTGCTATGGGCAATGAAAAAATTGCCCATAGTAACATAATAAGTAACAGGGATGTATTTTCATATGAAAGTTGCGTGGCGCTGTCATGGAGAGGTGACCATGACATCAAACGTTGGGCGTGTGCATAAGGCATGTGTGTTTTCGTGCATAAATCAATTTATTGCTCGGTCTTTGGAACCAGAAGGAGCAAAAAACTCTTTTTTAGGGAACAGGGAATAGGGAACGTGAGCTGGGCTCCACACAACAAATAAAGCGCCTAGATTTTTTTATTATTTATGTTTTATTACCTGGTCTAAGTTCAGACTTGTCCGTTTCAGATTTTATCCTGGTCTTAATCCTGGGTTTACTCTTGGTTTAGTCCTTGTTAAGTAAAAAAAAAAAAAAAAAAATTTATTCTGGTTTTGTCACAGTTTTGTTAAGTACTTTTAGTCTTGGTATTATTTCCACATCAAAACCAAAAGTGTTCCTTTTTACAACATCACTTACTATTATATATAATTATTCTCTCAGGGAAACTTCCAAACTGTCCCTTGTCTGTAAAAGTCCATCAAAACCCTCTGGAGCCTGTCATTTCCCTGGAGTCGTTGTGGCCTCGAGGTGTTGTTTTGCCACACCCGCTGTGCTCCATTGACGTCCTGCTGCTGCAGGGAGCGGCATGTGTCCCTCGTACCGCCTCAGATGTGTTTCTGGAGTGAACTCTGCGGAGGTGTCTCATCAGTCTGCTGTTGGAGCGTCTCCCCCGCGGCTCTTGTCTTGTCTGCACGTCGCTCACTGACATCACTCATGTGTCTCTGCCGTGTGTCTTTAACTGTGTGTCTGCTGCCTCCAGGCTCACTTCGGACTAAAGAATTACTGACAGATTATCAATCACTTGGGGAAAAAAATCTGAAGTAAACATTTATGATATCACTAAGAGTTATTCAATAAGCCAAATGATCAAGAAGGTTCATGGGCAAGAGGCTTAAAAAGAAGGAGGCCTTTTTGGATTTTTCTATTGTAAGCAAAAACTAGGATAAGTATTTGATTTCTGTCACACAAGGAGTTGGTGGAGTTCTTTTAACACTGTAGAATGAGGGAATTAAAAGTGTTACAGTCCCCATGGTGAACTTTCTTTATGGCTTGTTGTGCTGGGCTAAACTTGACTCAGCTAAAGCCAGATGCAAACCACCAAAGCAGTTGCTACAGGAAACAGAGTTCTTCCCCACACTGGATGGCGACAGCAAACTTGTTTCTAAGGTCTGGCTTGCTTGAGTGAGAGTAGGAGTGCTGACAAAGGATTGTCTTCAGGGTTGAGAGGGAAAAGGAGCAGATTGGTGGGCAAATATAGCTGTACACATTCTGCACTGGTTACCTGGCGTTGATTGGAGCGGTGAGTTCATTAATCATTCGGGTGGTTAACAAATAGAAAAGCCCATAGATGGTAAAGCATAAAGCATACACAACACAGAACTCCCGCAAGTACATACACAACAAGACCAGTTACAAAATCGTCTGTGTCCATGCATTTTTGGAGCTCCTTTAGTAAATGGGTTTCTTGTGCTAAATGTACAGTTTAATAGACTAACCATAATGTGTACATACACATACAGTTGTGCTCATAAGTTTACATACCCTGGCAGAATTTGTGATTTTTTTGGCCATTTTTTAGAGAATATGAATGATAAAACAAAAACCTTTCTTTCACTCATAGTTAGTGGTTGGGTGAAGCCATTTATTGTCAAACAACTGTGTTTACTCTTTTTAAATCATAATGACAACAGACACTACCTAAATGAGTTTAAAAAGTTTACATACTCCAGTTCTTAATACCGTGTATTGCCACCGTTAACAGAAATGACAGCTTGAAGTCTTTTGTGGTAGTTGTGGATGAGGCTCTTTATTTTCTCAGATTACTTTCAAAGCTGCTCATTCGTTTTGTCAAAAAGCCTCCAGTTCCTACAAATTCTTGGATTGTCTTGCATGAACTGCACGTTTGAGATCTCCTCAGAGTGGCTCAATGATACTGAGGTCAGGAGACTGAGATGCCAGTCCAGAACCTTCATTTTATGCTGTTGTAGCCAATGACTGTGTGCTTTGGATCATTGTCATGTTGGAACGTTAAAGTACGTCCCATGCGCAGCTTTCAGGCTGATGAGTGCAAATTTTCCTCCAGTGTTTCCTGATAACTCCTTTGACAATTCTTTTGCTTTCCCCATGACTCAGAATACAGAAATGTCAGTGCAGCACTGGATGTCAGCAGCCCAGAAACGCACTGATCTCTTATACACACACACTGATTACAAGCAAACAGATCACAGGTGAAGACGGTTACCTTTAGACGCCATTCAAACCTGTTTGTGTCAACTTGTGCATGTTATCAGGCCAGAATCACCATGTATGTAAACTTTTTATCAGGATCATTTGGGTAGTTTCTGTTGTCATTATGAATAAAAAAGAGTAAACATTGTTGTTTGACAATTAATGGCTTCACCCAACCACTAACTATGAGTGAAAAAGTTTTTTTGTGTTATTATTCATATTCTCTGAAAAATGGCCAAACAATTACAAATTTTGCCTTAAACTTATGAGTAACTACCTGCAATCTGTCGCAGAAAGAAAATCTAAACATTGTTCTACTTGAACAAATGTTCATAAGGCTACAAAGCCTTCAAAGGCTTTTTAACAGTGCATTATTTAACAGGGAGGGAGCTCCCTGTGTTTTCTTTGACCAAAAATACACAAAGATATAGTAAGATATAAAGAGAAATTGTAGTAGGTTTCCAAAACTTCTGAACTTCTGAAGTATTTCATAGAACATTTTCAGTGTTCTTAATATTTTTTATACAGCACTGCTGCCTCAGAGCAAGAAGGTTGTGAGTTCAGACTTCGGCCAACTCGAACATTCTCGGCCAACTCCGACCTTTCTGTGAGGAGTCTGCATGTCCTCCACGTGTTACTGTGGGTTCTCTCCGGGTACTCCGGCTTCCTCCCACCGCCCAAACACATGCTGTATACTGTATACTGTAGGTCAACTGGCAACTCTAAAGTGTCCCAAGTGAATGAATGTGAGAGTGAATGGTTGTCTGTTACTGTTTGTCTCTAAATGTCAGTCCTGTAACTAACTAACCACTGTTCAGGGAGTACCCCTCATAAGAACCAAAGTTGCTGGAACAACCTTATGATTATAGAATGACCGCTTTACCACTGAGCCACAGCGTATTAAGTATTTGAACGATCATTTGCGATCTATACTCAGCATGACTCAAACAGAAAAAATAACAATTTAATTTTATCTTCAGCGAGATCACTTTCTAGTGCCGGGGCCTTTTGTTCTGGGATTATAACAAGAAGTGCTGCATAACAAAAAACTGAAATGTTTAACCTAAAATCTGATCTAAGGCATCAACTGACTCAATATAAAAGTCAAACTCCATCAAAATGATCTAAGCCCCTTCCAAATGCTCTGTGTTAGCAGAATAATTGCAGAGCGGAGACAGAAGGACTTTGAATGACTTTAAAAGCAGTAATTGAAACTTTATGGATGTCTTTGGGTGACACTTCTGCGCGGCAACAGAAGTGAGCAGGCGGTTTCTTTCTGTCTGAGTGATTCCTTCAGAAACAGCGGCGCATGATGATTATGAACAGGGAAGTGATTTGCGGCTGATGTATGTCGCTTTCGACCGGGGCCATCTGCTCATATTGTGCTTCTCCAATCACATCTTTATCATCTGGCTCGTCCTCAGCACGGCATCACGTGTCCATCCGACAAATAAGGGCTTATCTGATTCAGAATAAGACATCTTAAAATATGACGGATAAATAATGTTCAGAGACATGTTTTTATTTGTTTCTGAGATATGGACAATAGTCAGTGTTATCTACATGTGACTGAATATAAATGTGTAATAAACAAAACCCCTTAAAATTAAAGAGCATCATTTCATGAGTAATTCCACTAATGACTGTTCCAGAAAATCTATGAACAGGAAGTTTTTAAATACATCAACTTGTCTTTATGAAGTGCAGCTAGAGTTTGCCTATTATACCTTCAATATTGGCATCTACCTTTAAACAAGTGTCAAAAAAGTAGGATTCTATTGCGCCAAAATACAAACAGACAGTTTTGATCCTAACTATACTGTATGTCATAGTGGATAGTGCCTGCATGGTAACCATACCAACCAAATGCACAAGGACAGGTCTACAAAAAGCTTTAAAAGTCTGTCCTGGTTGTAAATGTTTTCTGGCTAAAGAAATATCTATTTTGGAAATATTGCTCCCTGTTGTCCAACCTAAGGCTAATTCGACAAATGTCAGTGTTAAATATTTTCATGTAATTTGTAATGAGTTATGTATGTTGTTGGTGGTTAGATTATTTATGTACATACATCAAGCTCTTCTTTAGACAATGGCTTGTTTTTTATCCAAACCACCATTCTCTGTCCATCTCTGTCTATTCCTCGGGTTACTGTTTTTTCTAATCACATGAACACCAATAAAGTTGATGTGTGTTTTTGACCAGAGCCATCCACAGGCATGTGTTGCGTCTAGGGATGTAACGATATCAAAATCTCACGGTACAATACAATTTCGATATTGACCTCACGGTACGATATTTATTGCGATATTGTGGAAAAGCTCACAGTATTGCTAAATAGCTCACGATAGTGTTTGTGATGATAATAGCGAAAAAAATACTGACATGTCAACAGGCAATTTATTGTTGTATTCATGGTTCCATGACAACATAAAACGCTGATCACATAGTGCTTTTAAAGTGCAAGTTGTAGTCAGGAACATCAATATTCTGTATAGTAATATTCTTCTGTGCAATGTTCAAGTTAAGAAGCAACTAGAACAATTGTAAACAATAGGGAATTCCCTTTAAGTGCAAACAAAGATCAAGTTAAGTCAGGTTTAAATATGCAAGGCAAATAAAAGCAGCCTTTTAAAAATGGTATTTAGGAACATAACTTAAATGTAAATAAAATAGTCAGTCAAAAAGCCTTTTAAAAAAACACTGACCTATCATTTAGCTTATGTTCACGTTTTTTATTAGAAAGATCAAAATATCTACATTGCAAGGGAGAAGAAAAAAAACTGTAAAAAAAATCCTTAAACAGTCTGGCAAAAAGCCTTCTGAAAAACACTGAACTATCCTTTAGCTAATGTTCAAGCTTTCTTTGTGAGAGAATCTGCAAACTTTTCGGGATGAAACCAAAATGTTTCCAGACATCTGATTTAAAAGCTGCAGGGGCTGGCACAATCTCAACTTCGGTTTTGTTGTTTTCATCCTTACAAGTATCGCTGTCGGCCATGCTGGCTTTATTTTATTTTTTTATTACCTTTATTTAACCAGGATAGTCCCACTGAGATTACAAATCTCTTTTGCAGGGGGGTCCTGGTCCCATGTGTGTTTGGGGGGGACTATTGTACATGTTTTTGGTGGTAGGGGAAACCGGAGTACCCGGAGGAAACCTACGCAGACACAGGGAGAACATGCTTGCTGTGAGCTTATGTGGACAGCGTGCAGCGTGCAATCCTATTGGCTTAACAACGGTTGTTGTGACGACGCAGCGCAAAGGATCATGGTCTATGTAGTTAACAATGATTTGTTCCGCGGGACTGTGTTTATTCCTCTTGCTTTTTGACGGACACATGTCCTTTTAATATTCTAACCCAACCACGACAATATGAAGACACGTTTACCACCGCGATAGCGCGATATCGTCAATATTGTTACATCCCTAGTTGCGTCAAGATAATTTTTTTCCCCACATTGTCACTTGTATGTAATATACTGTAATTATCAACTTAGAAAATTTCTAAATTGTAGAACTTAAAAGAATCTGTCCTAACCATCTTCTTCTTCATCCTCTTATCTAGGGCAGCAGTCTAAGCATAGATACTGAGACTTTCCTCTCCCCAGACACATCCTCAAGAGAAATACCGTGCCAGCCAAAAAACAGTTGCTTGTCATTATCCTTCCCTCATGTTTATTTGAACATGTAAGCAACAGAACCAAACACTGGGAAGTAAATTACAACCACTTGTGGAGAGTATGAGGCTACAACTTTGAGCACTCCGCTTACAGCACCAGCAGCACAAGATACACATCATCTAATCTTGGGCACACAAACTCAGGTTATTCTCTGGAGAATTTCCTGACATTAATTATTACTACTTAGACTGTATAGCTCTTTTTACACATTCAACCCATATATAATCTGAAATCTGAAAAAAATGTAACTGGACACTCCCATGACATTTTTGGTGTTTGTACATGTCATAAATAGCCGGTTGGTTTTCCTGAGAAGCAGAGGAAGGGAAAAGCAGTGAAAGACGGTTAATAAGCTTGAACAAGCTAACAAGAAACTAACGGACAAATCAGACTCCTTCCGATGACTTATTCCGGTTAATATAGAAACAATAGTGATTTGAACCAAATAGTGACGTTTAAACAGCTGCAGAGTACAAGGTCTTTGCTCCAGATGCATAGATTTTGCTTCATCAACTTACCATGAACCATACACTGACAACATTCGCACATTTCACCAACCCGAGCAGGTCACTAGGCCCTCAAGGATTGTCACCGAATGTAAAAATAGGGAGGATTTTGTACACACATTTAGGTCACGTGGTTTGAAACTGCGTCCAGTCAGTGGATGTGTGAAAAGGGCTTAATACACCCCAGGATTTTTCTAGTGAGAGCTTTGTGTGGAAGAAAGTCATGATAAAGTCAGTAGGAGAGTGCTTGTATGAGGGGCTATAGATAGAACAGTGGAAGAGTTTGATTAAACATGCGATATCAGACAGTAAAGATTGTAGTTGGTGCCATTATGTGTGTAATGTCCGACCTGCAGTGGCCTGGGCTTGGTGTCCCGTGCTGAGGAGGTTCAGCAGCAGTCGGCTGTTGCTGATCTGAAGCTCCAGTCTCTGCGGCTCAGGGCTGAGTCGGGCGGACAGCAGCAGCCCGTCTTGGTTCCACGTCCTGAACTGGAAGCGCACCGAAAAGCCCCCCATCATGGAGGACGGGGTGGGCGCCGGCAGGGACAGGAAACTGGTGCTGGAGCTCAGGAAGGAGCAGGACACCAGCTGAGGCTGCGAGCAGGAGAAGGTCACATTTCCCTGTGCACAAGAGAGAGGGAGCCTGGATTAAGATCAATATAACTCAGGACTTGACCCACCAAAAAAACTGTAACTTAACCAAGTCTAACCCAGAACAAAATCCTGCACCAGACCAAGAGACCAAATGAAGACTAACCAGGACCAAACCAGATTTAACCAAGATTTGACAAGGTCAACATCCAGACTTCATTAGACCTAAACCAAGGACTAAACTGAAATTAAACCAAGACTTAATCCAGGACTTAACCTGAATCAAATTTAAAACTAAACCAGTATCAGTACTGGTTTAGTTTTAAATTTGATTCTAAGACAAACACAGTACTAAACTGGGACTATAACAACAGAGAACTCAGGACTAAACCAAGACAAAACCAAAAAAACACAGGAATTAATTCAAACTAGACAAGCCCTACAACAGAACTAATCTCAGGACTACATCAGGACCAAACCAATGACTCAAACCAGGACTAAATTAGGACTAAACCAAGCACAAAGGAAGACTTAATTGAGTTTATTTTCACACAAAACCCAGATTAAACCAGGAAAAGAAACAGCACAAAATCAGTCCCAAAGTAAGACTTAACCAGGGAAAACAAGGTGAAACTCCAGACTTTACAAGGACAGACCTATGAGATTAAACTAGGTTTAACCAAGGCCTAAACCAAGGACTGAACTAAAATAAAACCTAGACTAAATCTAAGGTTAAACCAGAACTAAAATCAAGACTAAAATATGACTAAACCAGGATTAAAGCAAGGACTGAACCAAGCTAAGCCTGCCTTGCCTTAAATAAAAATAAAGAATAAACTAAAAACAAACCAGGACTAAACTAATACTGAGCCAGGGCTACAGCAGGAATAGACCAAAAAACAAAAAAAAAACAAAACCAGAACTTACTCAGTACAAAATTAGGATTGAAATGGAGCGAGTATCAGTGGAATGGTACAAGTCAGTACAGATGGGTTTTCAATGTCAGAAAGGTGACAAAGCATCCTAAATAGATCTACAGCTATGTCCCTCACCTTTAGTTCCAACTGTACGGTACAGGTTTTAAAAGGTGAAGCTCAACACTGTGGAGAATCTTCAATCGGGCCATAATGAGAAATTCCCTCTTTTCAGAAACAAAGCAAGCAGGTGTTTGTTTTATTTGGGTCCGACTTTGTAGCTCTTGATTTGTAAATTAAGAAGACTGGATTCACTGACTATAGACGGGTAAAAGTGAGTTTTGTAAATGTTTTAAAACTGCTACAGCTCTCCAGATTTTAAGTTCAGAAAGCTGGAAATAAACCGGAAACCTTTTTCTTTCAGTATTTTTTGAAACAGTATCTGGCTATACCTTCAGCATTTTGCTAGGAAGAAGATTTCCTCTCTGTGGAGGGTGTTCACACAGTCCGCATCATTTAGTTTGCAGTTGTTTTGATTTGTTTTTTCTGCTTTTGGGAATGCTAAATGTTACATGACGTCTTTGTCTTTTTTAGACCTTTTTTACTACCTCTAGTTTAGACATCTGCAGTCCGCTTGGTGCTTACCATTCAAACGAAGCACAACCGAGTTCAATATGGCAGAATTTACACTTATCCAAGTAAACGGCACTAATGGAGCAACCACACCAGAGTTCCCAGCAAATACAATTTCTTTCTCATATCAAATCACAACTTGCATGATGTTACTGTTAATGTAGTCTCTTTAGCATTTACCTGTACCAAACTTTGCTTTACCAGTTTGAGTATTATCACTCAGGGTAAACAGGCCTAAACTGTTTTGTGTCATTTGTACTTGGTTCCATGTTCTTACCACAGAGTAGATCTGAGGCTTGCGTCTCTTCGCCAAGTCGATGATGTTGATGCCATTGTAGTAGAGGTTCTCGATGCAGCCGTGGAAGTTCTTTCTCAGGAACGTCCCAGGTTTACCGGGAAGAGGGATGCCTCCAAAACTGAGCTCATAGTCCACCTCCAGTGAGTCGCCTTCTCCTTTGGTGGTGAAGTGCTGGCTGTGAGCGTCCACAGTCAGGTTGACCTGCTTGTTGAAGCGCTCAATGATCACCGAGTGCCAGTGCTGGTCGTCCAACAAGCTTCCCACGGTGACGGCGACACGCCCACTGCTGAACCGCAACCTGGTGTCATCTGGAAGTAAAAAAAAAAAAAGAACATCATCAGAAGCATTTTGACTATTTTTGACTCACAATACAATACTGAAATCAACACGCTTCAACCTGTTTCTACAAATGCCCAGAGAGGACAAACTGAGCACTGTAGCAGGAGAATCACACTCATGTTTCTTTATAGACGCATTGGGCCTGATACATGAATATATTTGTAGTAAAAAGCTTCATAAAAGTTCTTCTTAGGAGAATCTCTAAGAAAGGATTTAACTGGGATTCATGAATCTTTCTCACACAGCGTGATTCATCTTAGCTGCGTGCTTAACTCCATGCTGCTCGCTCCACATTATCATTTCATTAACATAATATTCACATAAGAAACCGCCCTTCCAATGCCCATATATGGACATAAGACCGGAACATACTGAAGGCAATAACAGTTCCGTCACTGGTTGACCAAACCTGGAAATGAGCTGGAGTCTGTCCACTGCCCCGCTTCTATTGCACTGTTTTAGACAGACAGAGACAGAGGCTGAAGACACTGTCTGTTGCTTAATGATTATAAAATAAAGTGTGAAGTTTGTCTATCATTTATTTTTGTTACATGCGTTTTTATGTAAAATTGTGAAGTCTACAATCCTAGTTTAATTTCAATATTTTGTTGAAATGTAATTCTGATAATATTATAAAACAGCATTAATTTCAGGGCTAAAGAGCGTAAGAGTGCTTTTTTCAGAAAACATTGATGAATACAAAAAATAGGCTTCAGTTTGGCTCCCAAAGTTTTCAGATTTGTAACTAACATGTGACTTGCAAAGCTGATTTGATTCGGACTCAACTTGAAATCTTTTGGATAACTTGGACTAGGATTTGAACTTCAAGTTGACGCAACTCGGACTGGACTCAGACTATTCTTTGGTGACTTGACTACAACACTGGGTTACGAAGATTTATACAGCTCATTTTTACAGCTCATTTCAATTGCTTAACAAAATAAGCCCAAAACTCCAACTTTAATAATGGTATCTAAAGGGTTTTTGTTCTTGTCACTGCAAATGTGTGCTATGAAGACTTTGTTTTAATGATAACCAAAGTCTGTTTATTACCAATATTCATTTTCAGTCTCTTTTTTATGACTTACATTTTTGTGTTACAAAAGTCTATGTAGTTAAATTTATGACAACACCAATAAAACCTATTACTCCTGTGATAATGACTCATTAAAAATTAAGAAAATTACATGATGTTCCCTGGATAAACCTAGTCCCTTGTGAATAATGCTGCAAATGTGTCTGACCTAATTATGATTTACATTTACACATCTATTTCAGCTCAATATTAAAAGGATGAGTCTCATAAACCTCATTTTTGCTGAAATAACTGTAATGAATGCGCAGAAATAATGCCTTTAATTCCGGCTCACATATTGATTTGCTAATGTTCAGCCTGATTTTCTTGTAAATGTCATCATTATTTAGTGATTACTGGACAAGGTTTGTAATTATCCCAGGGCTCAACCTCAGCAGCGAAAACCAGACGTTATTAATATTCAGACATAATTATGACATGACAGCATAAATAACACTAAACACATGGAGATACAGGGTTGAATTCTGTAAAAGAACAGTAATGACTAAAACAGATATACAAATATATAAAGTAGAGCTGAACAATTAATTACAAACAATATTTTGTATCTGTCATTCTACATGCACACTTCGGTCCCCTTCAGACCTTGCATTTCAATCTACAGACATCATTGGCACCATAGCTCTGGTGTATGAATGTGTGTGACTGTAGAGGTGAGTTTGTTGGTGGTCAGAGAAGGCTGTGAGTGCCGTGTGTATGGCAGCCCCCCTCTCTGTCTGCCCCAGGTGTCAATGTGTTTGAATGGGGTGAATGGAAGCACAACGTACAGCGCTTGGCATTCCCGAGAAGGGTACAAAAAAGTGCTTTATAAATGCGCACCATTTACCCTGTCAGTTGTCTCCTGTACAGTATTATGGATTAGTGGTGGAGGAAGTACACAATTCCTTTACTTAAGTAAAAGTACAGCTATCTGGAGCTATTCAAATCTCTGTAGCATGTACTGGAGTGGTACGGTTCAGGCTGGTTTGGTATAAATAACAACTAAGAAGCTCACGTTTCCACTGCACTGTGTTTAACAGTAAAGTCTAGCTTTGTTTTCTTAAAAAAATAGACATTTAGCGTGTTTTCTCTTGGAATATAACTTTAACAAGGAATATTTTATTTCTTTTCTGACCCTTTCTGACCCAGCTTGTTCAGTGTCTTTCCAGGGGAAACGATGCTATTGAAAGACTTCCTACATCAGCAACATGTTATTTAACAGAACCACTGCTTGTAGAAGCTGCACACTATTGTGTTTAATGACGTCAGCATTTATTAACAAGCGTGCGTCAGTGAGGTAGCGGTGTCTGTACTAAATACATCAATAGTCAAGCACTTTACAAAGTGAGTCATTGGAGAGAAAACGTTGTGAATTTTGTGCCACAGACAAAAATGGTAAGAGACATAAAAGAAGATAAAAATATTTAAAAAAACAACAACAGTATGAACCGGGGAGAGCGGGAATCAATCCGCCAACCTTCTGGTAACAGGACACCCGCTCTACCACTGAGCCACTGCTCCCCAGACAGATTGTGTGTGATCAAATAGAATTTCATTGATTTGGTGTTACCCAGGTTGAGGTACAGAGCCAGTTTGCCCCGGTGCAGCTCCAGAGTGATGTAGTCCCCCCTCTGGCCCTCTCCGTGCAGCAGGACCCCCTCGGCCTGTCGGCTCTTAAAACGCAGAGAAATGACGTCCTTCACTGTGGACATGGACTTCTGATTGAACCGGTACAACAGAGCACTGCGACCGTCAAAGTCCGCCACGTCCGACTCTGAGGGAGCAATGGGATACGAGGGGTTAGAAACAAAAGGATAAATCCAACATATGTTTTATGGACCTTGTAGAATATGCTACTTGAAATACTTAAAACAGAACTAATAAAGTCTAAAACTGTTCGATACTAAAAATCGAGACAAAATCAGAACATAACCTAGTACTAAACCCAGAACCAGGCTTGGACCAAATCAGAACCAGATTAGGGCCAAACCACGACAAAATCAGGACAAAAGCCAGGACTAGACACGAGTGAAACTCATTCTACGGCCATATGAATAGTGGAGGGGTCTCTGGGCCCCACTGACCTGCACTCATGCAGAAATATTGCATGCCTGGAACCAGTGAAATCATAATGTGGGCTGAATATAGACTCCTATGTCTTCACGATGGGGTGTTAGATCCTGGTTAAACCATTCCCTCTGAGGGATATAAACTCCTCTCACAGACCAGCCTACTTTCAAATTGACAAAGTACCTTGGATGAAGTACAAAACATCTTCTGTTTCCAAACTATTTCCAGATACCTTCTCTCTAAGTCTTTAGTGTTATGACTACCTGGATGACTGAGAACCTTCACAGACGTCATGCATCAGCAGCCGTTCCGCACCCCACTTCCCCCAACTGCACTAAAGCCCTGAAGCATTCTGTTCTCAAGCATGGATGGGAGCACTCACATCAGCCAGTTTCAGTGCACCCTAAACCAGGGTTAAACATAGGACTGAATCAAGACTAAACCATGTCTAACCCAGGAATTACCCATGAATAAACCCAGGATAAATTCAAAACTAAACTAGAGCTACACATGAAAGTGATCAAGGACTAAACACGGACATCTCCCAGGACTACACACATGAATCAACCAAATGCATGAATGATGCATTGTCCTACCATAATATCTTTTTACCCAATGATCAGACATACATGTAAAAGTATGATTATATGTTTATATGTTTCTAATAAAAGCCAAATGCAGCAGCTGCATCAACATTAGGTGCCTAGACTGTATAGTCTAGACCATAATCTGATGCTGTTTTCATTATGGCTGTTTATTTTATATTACATCCACTGCAGTGGATCCTGGCTGCGTTATTACCTCACAGTGGTTTTTATTTGAGATTCCTCTGTTTTATAAAACCCCTTCTCTCCAGAGACCGTCCTGAACCCAGTCATACATTTATGGATTTGCGGCTGAGTTGCAGCAAAACAAGCCACAGAGCTACACATAAACTCCCAGTATACAGACCTATATACCGGCCCAGAGCAGTTTCATTATTAAATGTAATTTCTGCAAATACCCAGAAACGTGGAATAATAAGTATTCTGACATCGATAGTAAATAACAATATTGTACATTAGAAAATATGATCACAAAATATGGTCCATAGTCAATACTAATCTTGTCTTGTTGGAAACATAATGAAGCTTTGTTTGTCTGCGGTCTTTTATTTGATTTACATGTTACTAATAGCATTGCTACAAAGGTGAAGGTAAAAAGCAGTGGTTAGGAGTTAGCAGTGGCTAGCTTGGATGTTTGCGCAGAAGTAAAGGTAGCATGTATCAAGAAGCATGTTCATATTCCTCTCAAAATAGCAAAAATGTTCATTCATCAACACAGTGACTTCATTTAGAAAAAGTTATGATGAACAGACTACTGTTTTTGAACTGTCAAACAGACCTGTAATGAAATCCCATAACGAAATCTGTTGGTTAAAATCAATGACTGTATAATATATGGACGTTTTCCACCCATTGCTCCCCTATTCACCAATATTGTTGTTATGACAGGGCAATAAATGGCGGTTACATCCGGGCTTTTTGGCTTTTACTGCATAGTAAAACAATAGTTTTTAGATAGCATAAACGGTCATATTAATCAAACCCCCCCCACATAGTAAAAATGTAGCTCTAGAGACCGGAGCCATCTTTTGTACCAGGCTGTAAACTCTTCCTCTGTATCACTTGCAAATAGAACTCGTACTGTTCGTGTGATGAGTGTGGACTCACTGTAGGAACACCCAAAGACCTCCAGTCTGAGTCCGATCCAACCGCTGGGGTTCCAGTCCACGGGAATAAACCTGAGGAAGCGCGTCCTCACCAAGTGGGACAGTTTGTTCTGGACGACGCTGTCCGAGTTTACATTCCCCATAAAACTCTGCAGATGGAGAAAGAAGGAGGAGGTTGTTTCATGTACACACAAACGTGCATTTCAATGAAGATGTAGTATTTTTTGTGTTTCAAACTGAACCAAAACCAATATTTTTATGGCTCTGGTGTCTGTGTTTGACCAAACACAGTGTGTAAAACTAAAGCTAATATTAATTGCAATTATAGCAAACAATTCTTCATGGTTTTTGCAAATATATACATTGCACTTTTCTAAATGTGACATTGTGGGCCATGTTATTACTGTAAATTCCTTTTGTTATCAGGTTAATCCCATGTGTAAGAAAATACAGGTGAAGATAAAAGCCAAGTGAAGTAAACAAATAACAACAAAATAGAATAGACAATGTATAAAGCATGTCTGGAGCGGTATAGAGAATAGACCATGTGTAGGGCAACATTACACAACACTATTCTGTGCATACACAGAATTTATATATAAAGGCATGCATGTAAAATTAGTCATGACTCTAGACTAGACTAAACTCTCAGCTCTGGAGAAGAAGGAAGAAAGGATCCTGGCAATTGGGAAATGCATAAGGTCTTATAAAAAATGTCTTCAGACGACTCTTAAGAGCAATCTATCAGTCTGAAATATTCCAAAAAACTCCCAAATAAAGTGGTATGTAAATGAGCTCCTACAGTAAACAAACCAAGAGCTGTCGACCAACCCTGAGCTAAAGATGTTTCCGTGAAGGAGTGGTATATTTTGCGGCTGAACAACACATCTAATCCGCGAATGGTGAAGTGCTGACAGGGCAAACCCAAGGGCAATGTCTTTTTCCTCTCCTTGAACATAGTATTTGATGAAAAGAGATAAGAGGGCCCTGTGTGTGTGGAGCAGGAATATGAGTGGAGTTGGTGGCATGTGGCGAATAACAGTTCTCACACGCCGCCTTCTCCCGGGGCAATAACCAGCCCAACCTACGAGCTGCCATTACTCATTTTCACCTGAGTGTTTCCTCTGTGGAAAAGAGGCAGAAGGGGGCATGGCCTGCAGCGCTGCACGTGTCACTACACACTGTATGAACTGAGAGGGACGACGGGGTGTATCTCAGAGATCATAGAATGAGAGCAGCTGGACCACACACTTATTACTGTCTGTCCAAAACAAAGGATTCATCCAAACTAAGGCTGCAAAATATATTGCAAATTTATCGCAATATCAATAGAGGCAACTACAGTACTTGTATTGCAATAATATGGTCTTCTTATTAAAGTCAGAGCCTTCACTAAAACTGTGTTGAAACCAAAATAAATTAAAAAGTCTCGATTCACTCCTATTTGGACAGGATTATTAATTCCCATGGATCTCAGTATTTTACAAATTAACCCCTAAAATCTGCATTTTTAGTGGCACACTGTGATTTACTCAGTTTTACTGACGTTATCTCCAAATATGACATCACAACTTAGCATGTACAAACTTGATTCCCAAAAAGTTGGGACACAAATTGTGGATAAAAACAGAAAAGCAATGATGTGGAAGTTTCAAATTTCAATATTTTATCAAGAATACAACCTAGATGACATATCAGATGTTTAAACTGAGAACATTTATAATCTTAAGGGAAAAATAAGTTGATTTTACATTTCATGGCATCAACACGTCTCAAAAAAGTTGGGACATGGCCATGTTTACCACTGTGTGGCATTCCCTCTTACTTTTATAACAGTCTGCAAACGTCTGGGACTGAGGAGACAAGGTGTTCAGGTTTAGGAATGTTGTCCCATTCTTGTCTAATACAGGCTTCTAGTTGCTAAACTGTCTTAGGTCTTCTTTGTCGCATCTTCCTCTTTATGATGCACCAAATATTTTCTATGGGTGAAAGATCTGGCCATTTCAGAACCGGATCCTTCTTCTACGCAACCATAATGTTGTCATTGATGCAGTATGTGGTCTGGCATTGTCATGTAGAGAAATGGAAGGTCTTCCCTGAAAGAGATGTCTGGATGGGAGCATATGTTGTTCTAGAAGTTGGATATACCTTGTGTCTCCTGTTCGAGGCTTTACTGTGGTGAATGTGTATCTTCAGTGGTTCATTTTACATTTAACTGGAGAAATACAATAATAAGACTGCAGAGACATATTGATAACAACAGAAAGAGAAACTTCAAAAGCACTACATGTTTTAAATTGCTGTAACACTTATTAGGAGACGGTTGGCTGCACAGTGGCATCTGTCATAGCGTATGTGCTAAACAGATAAACAGATAAAAATAGTGCAATACAAAACATAAAGCATCATCCATGTGTCTTATAAACCAAAACAATAGCTTCTTTGTATGTTGTCTTGTCTGTTACTTCCTACATTTGGAAGAAAATCAACACATTCACCAAGAGAAGTGGGTAAAAATAAATTCTACAAAAGAGAGGGGAGATTCACATGGGATTAAATTAATCACAGGACCCCTGCATTTGGTGAAATACAGCAGGAAACTTGCAAAGGAATTTTTACTTTACAAATACGGACATGGCAGATTTGCACGGGCTTAACATCACAGACGAGACTTTCTATTATTACAAATAGCTAGATGTCCTCAGGTAATACTTATCCTGTGCAAACTGGGTTTTAGTTTGGTTCTTGTTTAAGTCTTTGTTTGGTTGTGATTTAGCTCTGTTTTTTTTTTTTTTTGCTTTGTTTAGTTTTTTGACCAGAACCTTGTATATCTTTATTAATGTAAATTTTAATTAAACAGGTCAAATAAATATTGTGATATTCAATTATCACAATATATTATAGTACAATAAAAATAATGAGAAAAACAGTGAAATAAAAGGCCACAAAAAAAGGCCACTCTATATTTACTGGACTTTAAGTGATGATGACTCGGACTTGACTCGGACTAGTCTTTGGTGAACTTGGACTCAAACTTAAACACTGCATGCATCTGAGATTTGTTCTTTTGATACTGACCCAAAGCTCATGGCATCAGGGGAGAGAAGGATCAAAGATTGACATTGATCCATCCACAACAGACCAGTACATTGTTTGCATTACTGCATACGCTGCCCTGATCTGCCTAAACCGGACCCTAAGATACTGGGAGCTCCTCCAACTCTACTCCTCGGAAGACCCTTTCCCAACCAAAAACCATGGCCATGGCGCCCCGAGATTGTCATCTTGGAGCGCAGTGGTAGAGCGGCTGTCCTTTCACCGGAGAGTTGATGGTTCAATTAACACTTTCCCCGGTTCTTACTGTCATTGTTTCTTTGGGCAAGACACTTGACCCTCCTTGCCTCCAGTGTCTGTGGCTCTGGTGTGTGAATGTGTGAAAATATTTGGAGGTTAGAGAGACTGTAGGCGCAAAATGGCTGCCACGTCTCCACCTCCAGTGTGTGACTGTGGAGTGAATAGATAATGAACTCTGTAAAATGCTTTGAGAGCCTTGGAAAGTGCAATATAAATCCAATCCATTATTATTATTATTTTTGCAATATTTCTAATACTAATATTAATCAAAACATACAGCAGTCATGACCAAATACATTTACATTTACATTTATTCATTTAGCTGACGCTTTTATCCAAAGCGACTTACATTGTTCTAATGTAATTACCAGTGTTACAGTCACTGGGGGCAAGGTGGGTTAAGTGTCTTGGCCAAGGACACAACGACAGTATGAACTGTGGGGAGAGCGGGAATCGATCCTACTACCTTCCGGTTGAAGGACGACCGCTCTACCACTGAGCTACTGCCGCCCATGAAGGATTCATAAAAGGTCAAGTCACTATGTTTTTTTTAATGTTTGAAATTTTTGTTGTGGTTTTAAGTTATATTTTCAAGGTATACAGTGGAACTTAACCTAAAGCAACTTGAAAAGGCCCAAACATGAACCAGCTATTGTACCTCTGGTGTGACAAGCATTTATACTATTTTAGGGACACACTTCTATTTTTAAGTATGGATGTTTAAATGGTATTAAACTCTCTTTAGTTGTGCTAATACCTCTGTGCGACTTCATAAAAGGTAGAATAATACAACGCAGAGTCCACTGACAACGGCTCGTGAGTGGAACACATCACAATGGTAAATGGAGACCAATGCTATTTTTATCACCTTCATTGTCTCCACTTCTTCTTGCGTCTCTGAAACACTTCTCATTTTAACAGACTGCGCTCCGGATCAGCACCGCCATTGTTGAGACAAAGTGTTTAGAAATTGCCCTGAAGAAGTGGATCCGAAAAATGAAGGCAGACAAAGATGGAGAAAGAAGTCGAGACAAACGGGCCACGCTCGCTCCGCGGATGAGCAATAGCTGCGAGTATGGCGTGGTTTCCAGGCAGGTGATGCTCCAGATCGATAAAAACCTGGATTAGAAACTATCACCAAGACGGATAGTGGATAGCGCAGCTCGGGGCTTTGTTGAATAGTTCAGTCGAGTCAAACCCAGCTCATAACTCAGCGCTCGGGCTGCGTTTTGAAGGAGAAAGATATCACCATACATTACACAAGCAAGACTCACAAAGAGAATGTATCTGTGTGACATTTGTGCAAAACCCCAGGCAGAAATCCATATTGTATCTGCAAACAGGAACATGCTGTACTCTTAGCATTCTGTATTTAAATTATAGTCCTTATAGTATTCCACAACCTTCCTTAACACAGACAGATATTTACAGTTATTTTCTAAACTAAACTAATAATGGCCTCCAGAACTTTACTCCGTGTTCTGTTTACTGATCAGCCCCAAGAACTATTTGAGCAGCTTCATGTTCCAACTCTCTCATTCTGCCATTAGTGATCCTGTACACTGTTTCTTAATCATCAAAACCTCAAACTGTGGCTGTATGGTCCCCTAAACCAACAGACCAGGAGCCTGCTCTGCATTGACAGTAGTATCTACCCTGTTCCCAGTGCATGTTGGACTCAAACCAGGACGTTTGATAACGTCCTGGTTTGATTGTTTGAGTTTGAGTCAAATCAAACTCAAACACTTTTAAGTCCTCAGTGTTTGAGTTTGAGTCCAAGTCACCAAAGACTAGTCCGAGTCGAGTCTAAGTCAAGTCATCATCACTTAAAGTACAAGTACTTAAACTGGCCTTTTATTGTGGCCAGCCTAAAGCACACATGTGCAATAATCCTCCTCTCTAATCAGAATCTTGATATGCCACACCTGTGAGGTGGATGGATTATCTCGGCAAAGTGCTCACTAACACAGATTTGAACAGAGTTATAAACAATATTTGAGAGAAATAGGAAAAAGTATAGATAGAAAAAGTCTCAGATTAGATTAACTTGTTTATAAGGGGACAATGCAATCACACGAAACACATGAACAAACATGAATAGAAAAAGCCAGATTTAGCCAAACGGCTATTTTTCAACTGTAGTCCCATGGTCATAGTGTTAAAAGATCATGAACTCATTAAAAAAAAAACATTTATTATGAGTTCAGCTAATAAAACATGAGGGCAAAAACAAAAAGTGTTGCGTTAAAATTCTTGTTCAGTATATGATTAGATAGCAACATATTTCTAATTTTGGGTTGTTGTTTTTGACACAGAAAGCTGGCTGCACACTTGACTTGAGATAATGAATGCGACAGGCGACACTGTTCCGGCCCGTTATTGTGATTTATGTGCTGCCTTCCTTCTCTGAGCGTTCATGGGCTGGATGTGGAAGGAGATGCAAGCGCAGCACTTCCTCCAATCCACATCTGCACCAAGAGAGAAGCCTTCGACGTTTGACTCCAGCCTCGGTAATAATTTAACACACTTTGGCAAATTAAATTAGAGCAACGCACCGCTAAAGGAACTCCGAAAACAGCACATGAATATTCATCCCACCTGGGTTTTGTAAACGACTCAGAAGTTTGTGTGAAGACGCTCTGGAAACACGACATTGAGGTTTTATGCATGGTTTGTGGTTGTGTTATTCGCACTGGGAAGATGAAGACATTAAGTGATGAAACGCAGAGGCTCAGATGTCAGGTTAGTGTCACAGTTTTACAGCAGAGCAGTAAGTCAAACAGACTAAAGCAGGTCAAACACAAGTCAAAGAAACTCCAGTGGGACACGTTCACAGTTCAAGTTTTTCTTCAAATGTTGATTTCTGTGCAGAGAAATGTAGAATTTTTGGAATGTTTTATATATATATACACACATATATATATATATATACATAACATAATACAATATATACATAACATAACATAAAACATTTGAACCAGTCTGATCTAGTTTGTCTTTTAGTTCGGACCAGACATACCAGAGGCAAGGCCCATCACAATTATTTTAATCTACTGCATATCATTCATCTCCTTTCCTTTTATCATTCATGAATCAATCCGCCAATCTTTTAGTCAGTGTGTGATCCTCTAGTTCGGGAAGGTTGGTGGTTCAATTCCTGCTCTGCCCACAGTTAATACTGTCGTTGTGTCCTTAAGCAAGACACTTAACCCACCTTGCCTCCAATGGTGTTACAGTTGTAACACTGGTAATTAGAAGCTTAATGTAAGTCACTTTGGATAAAAGCGTCAGCTAAATGAATAAATGTAATAAATGTAGTTCCTGAGCAAATGTGGTTTGGGAGCATTTACAGCCAGTGACGTATACTGGATGTTTTTAATTAGAGACTGGTTATGGTAAAGACAGAAAATACACCTTTTAGTTCAGTTAGAGTCTTAGAGTCTTATTGTCTGCTATCACCAAACCTGCTGAACTAAAGTTACTTTAACGTTGTGCAAAAAAGGAAACCTTCTGTTTAAAGCAATAAGCTGTGTGCATGAGTCAGTAAAAGATAGTCACTTACACATCTTTGATCATTTGTACAAAATACAAGAAAGCCTCACAACAATCAATGAAACTAGATATCAGTATTGTGTTTATTTATTCATGATGTAGTATGACTGATTATACCGTACAAGATGTTTTGAAGAATGCAATGATTGTAGCCGAACACTAACAAACTAAGAAATGCACACGTCTATGGAAGCTTATTTTGTCTGACAAATAACCACCTGTGGTCCAAACCTCTGTTCACTGGACTGGACCTTCTGACCTGACAAAATGGTCACAATCAAATGGAACAGTTTTAAAATCACGACCAAACAACAGTGGGATCTTTTCCTAAACAAGGTACTGCTCTACCTAAAAACAATCAGAGAAACCATTTACGAACCGTGAAGTTAATCGGGCGCTAAACCTTAAGCCCTTAACCCTAAGCCACTAATTGTCTGCAGAAATACACTGGTCAATACCAAACTGAGATACGGTTGGGGTTTACGGTGCACGTTTTGTAGTTTTGTTTTCATTAATGTTTCTGTAACTTCAGAAACTCCAGTCTCAAAAACAACTGCTCTGACTGATGTGCGACTTGACACTGACGCACAGAGATAAATTCCACATGAACCGACCGTGACGCACTGCTCCACTTTCTTCTCCAGAGAGCGCAGTGTCTAATCATTTATGTCTGAGCAGAAATAATGAGCAGAACCTCTGACAGAGACGCAGCTTTAGCCCCGGGCTTCAGATCACAGTTGGAAATTTAGAGGGAAATATGCCACCTCATGGTCCAACAGTGGTTCAATGACTCACTGTAGCAAGTCTTTATTAGGTTAAAAAAGAAGCAATGCCACAAAATAAAGACAAATATCAATGTTGGGGTTTCATAATCAGTTGACTCATAACACTGAGGTAATTGTGAAGTATTATTAGGATGTATGATAAAAGCAAGCAGCAGATAATTAGCTTTTAGCACCTTCACACGTCTTCCAGGCAAAATAACATGTCATAAGTAAAGTCTGAATAAAATTATTATCTATATATATATATGTTTTCAGAAAATATAAAAATTGCAATCTCATGGTCTACTGATTGGTTAATGACCATCCAATTAGAAAACTTTCCTTAGCAACCAATGTTGACTTCCCTAATGTTAGACCCACTTTGAAGCTATTTGGGCAATTGACAATTATAAGCTCTGTTACTTTAGGCATTGTTTAACCCTAATAAGCTGGACTAATGGTATACAACTTTTGCAACACCTAGTCCAAATTAGGGTTTCTGAACAATGCTGTAATAAGCACTCCAGCTATAAACGCTGAAGGTGATGACTAGGAAAAAGAAGAAATCTTAAGAACTAGTGCTGGAGCGTGATTGAGCAATATGGCTAAAATGAGGGTATACTTCCTTAATATAGAGAAGTGTGGGCAGACTTTGGAATATTATTACTTTCACACTGTGTGGAGTATCTATGGGCCCCATTTTGATGGTAAATAATCCTTTCCTGCCAAAGACATCCAGAGAGTCAGCAGCCTATTATTTAGTGAAACTCTTCTCAGCTATAAAGTCAGCACAAAATTCCTCAACTATTATTATTGTCACTGCTTTGCTAGTACTTATCACTAATAAAGCACCAGAATCAATGTGCATTTCCCTTAGAGTGAAAATAAATTAGTTTGCTTTGGATGCCTTTTAGTTTTTTAACCCTCAATGATTCTCATGTCATTGCACTGCCACTTCATTAAACCAAGGCATATGAGAGGGAATATGATGATGACATGGCCCTCATGCTGTAAGTTTGTTGTTGTGGTTTTTGTGGTTTTTCCTTGTCTCTGCCCATCAGGTGACTGCTGGCGACTGCACACAGGTACAGGTGATCAGCTCGGTATTTAAGACAGAAGACACCTTAACTCAGTGGCCAGTGGGTCCTCGGTGATGCCGCCATGAACTTAGTTAACCCCATTAGTTAATATTTTCATTAGCATATATAAAGTCCTATTTAATCACCCTTCACTCTCTTGTCTTTGCCCGGTATACAATCCACTAATTACTGTACCAAAATACCTAGAACTTTACTGACTATACATAACTATTTTGGTGCTTGTCCACCATTTCTCTGGTGATTATTAGTGTCTTTAACGTCTGCAGAATCAACATCTGGGGGCGCTAGCATCTCCATTAGGCTTTATACAGCAAGTTGGTTAGAAAACTGGAAAATGAAGTGGTTTCTGTTACATTATATTTTGTGATGTTTTCTACTTAAAAACTCCAGTTTAATTTATTGTCCAGCCTCAATCTAGTTATTATATTTATTGATGATTAAAGCAGTTCTTCATTCATTATACTTATGTTCTAGATATAGAAAAGGGATACAAGCCAAAGCCTATTGGTCTCTGCATTTTTGGGGTGTTCACAAGTAACTGTTACATGCAACATTAAAAAAAGAAAATAGGAATCTTTTCATTTTTGCATTTGCTGTGCAGTTGTTTTTGAAAATATCCACTTCCTGTATCCAATTCAAAACCACAAATAAAATGTATCAGGATTCACTGAAAACTGAGAACAATGCTTTAAAGACCAGCGTTAGCTTGTTTGATGTGCACAAGAGTTGGAATATGCACTTACATCCCCCCTCAGACTATCCCAGAGAATGCAAAATAAGAACTCTTACTGTCAGAGAATATATTGGGGTAAAGCCTAACCTTATCCTTCTTTCATGGCACTTTTAAACATGCCTTATGCCAATCTTAAAGATGTTACACTGACGCCAGCCAGAATATTATCAGATCAGCTTGCACTTCTCAAATGATAACACAACACCTTTAAGGAGAAAGGTGACCATTACTTCTTCCTTTTTAACAGCAATAGTGGTGCCATCCAAAGGAATCTGCAAGGGTATCTGTTTATCTGCAAATAACAATGTTGCTAAGGCAATATATTATTTACAATATATATTATTAATCATCTCTGATTATGCAACCTATAGCCTATATTACTCAGTTATCCATGTAACATATATTTCCCTTTTTGTAAAGCAGATTAATTTGATAAATATGAATGACTATAACATTTACAATTTTGCCAATAGTAGCCAACATTAAAAACTGCTTCTGCTTCTGCTACTGAAGCTTTAACTTTGGATGGGACCAATACCCCAAATAAAGCATAATTTGAAAAATATGTTATTCATAAAATTTAATACTATATTTCTATGCACATCAATAACAAGTCCAACCAACTTTTTTTTACTGCCTATTTTATTTCCCTTATTTTATTAAAAGTATGACTTTCTGTCTTTTTGGTATCAGCCCCGGTTTGCTGAACTGCTGAAGTGGAAAAGCCCATCAGCAGCGTTATCTGTGGCTTTAAATGAAAGTTGTAATGGTGTGATTAAAGCGCTTTAGCGGGAATCCTTTCATCCGACGGAGGAAATGACCGCCCGCTGCGCCTCTCTGTGGGATGAAACCGTCTCTTTACTCACCCTCTGAAGCTGATGATGGGGATAGAGTGGAACCCCACCAGGATGCCCCCTCCTCCACCAACACCCCTACCCCAGAGTCCGAGGAATTCATATCACACACAGAGCACGAGCCACAGGACGTCAGACCGGTTCAGTCTCCTGATGTTATCTGCACCAATATGTCGTCATTTTAAGACATAAGCTACCTGTTTTTTCCTGTTACATTCCCAATCATTTGACATATTAGAAACTAAACGTTAGTTTCTAACTACAAAATTACTTTTAACATTTAAATTGTTTAAACGTGTTTTCTTTGATTTTGATTGATAGATTGCTACAGACAAAAAGAATAGTCACTTGGTCACTAGTGCCATGTCCAAAATAAGTTTCGTAACCACCACTTGTTGCTGATGCTGTCAAGACCGCACTGACCAAGACCAAGACCAAGACCTGAGAGTATCAGGACCAAGTCAAGACCAAGTAAAGATCAAGAGAGATCAAGAGTGTTAAGGATCACGTTGTTGTTAGTAGTTTTAATAGTTAATTTTGCATATGTCACAGTAGTCTAATACAGGGGCTCCGATTGCAAGGTTGCGAGATGATTTCTAGAAATCATAAAAAACATTTAAATATAAATTGTATTAAATAAATAGCATATGGTAGTCAAATTTTAAAATAAACAATGCAAATAGAAGATATTACGCCTCCATTTGTAATGTTTTGGTATGGTATAATTTTTATTTGTACAGGGACAGTGCACAACAATACATTAACCAAAGACAAAGACAAAAGGAGAGATGTTTGGAGCCAGGATATAGCAAAAATGCAAATTTAATCTAGTCCTTGGGCAGGTAGATGTTTTACAAATAAATGAGATAAATAACAGTAATATTTGTAAGTGGATAAATAGACCAGTCAATACAGACGTGGACAAAATTGTTGGTACCCTTCGATCAATGAAAGAAAAACTCACAATGGTCACAGAAAAAACTTTATTCTGACAAAAGTAATAATAAATAAAAATTCTATGAATGTTAACCAATGAAAGTCAGACATTGCTTTTCAACCATGCTTCAACAGAATTATTTTAAAAAATAAACTCATGGAACAGGCCTGGACAAAATTGTTGGTACCCCTAACTTGATAATTTGTTGCACAACCTTTGAGGCTATCACTGCAATCAGACGACTCCTGTAACTGTCAATGAGACTTCTGCACCTCTCAGCAGGTATTTTGGTCCACTCCTCATGAGCAAACTGCTCCAGTTGTTTCCGGTTTAAAGGGTGTCTTTTCCAGGCGGCATGTTTCAGCTCCTTCTAAAGATGCTCAATAGGATTGACGTCAGGGCTCATAGAAGGCCACTTTAGAATAGTCCAATGTTTTCCTCTTAACCATTCTTGGGTGTTTTTTGCTGTGTTTTGGGTCATTGTCCTGTTGCAAGACCCATGACCTGCGACTGAGACCAAGCTGTCTGACACTGGCCAGCACATTTCTCGCTAGAATCCCTTGATAGTCTTCAGATTTCATTGTACCCTGCACAGATTCAAGACACCCTGTGCCAGATGCAGCAAAGCAGCCCCAGAACATAACAGAGCCTCCTCCATGTTTGACAGTAGGGACAGTGTTCTTTTCTTGATATGCTTCATTTTTCCATCTGTGAACATAGAGCTGATGTGCCTTGGCAAAAAGTTCCATTTTTGTCTCAAGCTTTTTTTTTATTTATTTATTTATAGTCATATTTATATAGCGCCTTTCCAGAGCTCAAGGACGCTTTACATATCAATTATTTATTCACTCCACAGTCACACACTGGTGGTAGTAAGCTACATCTGTAGCCACAGCTGCCCTGGGGCAGACTGACAGAGACGTGGCAGCCATTCCGCGCCTACGGCCTCTCCGACCTCTCCGACCAACACCATCAACATTCTAACACATTCATACGAGGCAAGGTGGGTTAAGTGTCTTGCCCAAGGACACAACAACAGTATGAACTGTGGGGAGAGCGGGAATCGAACCTACTACCTTCCGGTTGAAGGACGGCCGCTCTACCACTGAGCTACTGCCGCCCCTTTGTGGCTTGTCAACGTGTAGTTTGGCATATTCCAGTCTAGCTTTTTTATGATTTGTTTTCAACAATGGTGTCCTCCTTGGTCGTCTCCCATGTAGTCCACTTTGGCTCAAACAACGACAGATGGTGCGATCTGACACTGATGTTCCTTGAGCATGGAGTTCACCTTGGATCTCTTTAGAAGTCTTTCTGGGCTCTTTTGTTACCATTCGGATTATCCGTCTCTCTGATTTGTCATCAATTTTCCTCCTGCGGCCACGTCCAGGGAGGTTGGCTACAGTCCCATGGATCTTAAATTTCTGAATAATATGTGCAACTGTAGTCACAGGAACATCTAGCTGCTTGGAGATGGTCTTATAGCCTTTACCTTTATCATGCTTGTCTATAATTTTCTGTCTATTCTCCTGCGACAACTCTTTCCTTCACTTCCTCTGGTCCATGTTGAGTGTGGTACACACCATGTCACCAGACAACACAGTGACTACCTGAAGCCCTATAAATAGGCCCACTGACTGATTACAAGATTGTACACACCTGTGATGCTAATTAGTGCACACACCTTGAATTAACCTGTCCATTTGGTCACATTATTTACAATCTTTTCTAGGGGTACCATCAATTTTGTCCAGGCCTGTTCCATGAGTTTATTTTTTTAAATAATTCCGTTATAGCATGGTTGAAAAGCAATGTCTGACTTTCATTAGTTAACATTCATAGAAGTTTTATTAGGCCCGAGCCGGTGATGGCCGGGAGGGCCTATTGTTTTTGCTCGGATTTTTTTTTTTTATCTTTCTTGTCGACCTATGATCCTAAATTTGACCCAGTGAACATGCACAAAAAGTCATTTTATTGGTCCCAGACTTCAAGCTCGGCGAAAAATTTATGTATTTGAAGTCGAAAAAAATACGAAAAATGACTCAGTGGCGACTACAAAATCAAAATACATTGGGCCTATGGAAAGTGAAATTAACTTTTTTCCAACGTAGAAAAATGAAACTTGGTATATCCATAGGACACCTCAGGGCAAACTGAAAAGTTTATTACAGCCATATCGTAAACTCAACAGAAAATCTACTATGTTGGGTGTAATGCGTGACCACCTAAATCGCACCCCTTCTGTCTAAAGTCTAAACAGCTCCAAATTTGGTGAGTATCATCTAGACACGTGTGCAAAAAAAGTTATCAATTTGTTTTTTGATACATTTGTGGCTGTGGTCGTAATGGGTCTGTGAAGAGGCAACCTTTGGGAAATAAATGCCATTTCCCAATTGCCAGGATCCTTCCTTTAGAGGAGGCCCCTCCAGAGCCACGGCTAGAGTCTTAGAAAACTCCTCAGAATCCTTTTACCGTGAAGTTTACGCTTTAAAGCACGAGTGCATGTGTCCCCATGTCTCAAGGGAGGCGAGGGCCTTTATCGCCGCTTGCGGCTTTAATTTTTTATTATAATTCGGTATATATTTTTTTATTATAATTTTTCTGCAAAATGATCCTCAATTTAACCCAGTAAACGAACAACTAAAAGTCATTTTTATTGGTCCCAGACTTCAAGCCCGGCAAAAAATGTATGTATTTGAAGTCCCCGAAAAAAAAAATACGAAAAATGACTCAGTGGCGGCCCCTAGAAAAGTCAAAATACATTGGGCCTATGGAAAGTGAAAGTAACTTTTTTCCAACGTAGAAAAATGAAACTTGGTATATCCATAGGACACCTCAGGGCAAACAGAAAAGTCAATGACAGTCACACCCTAAACTTAACAGGAAGTCCGCCATGTGGGGTGAAAGGCGGCCACTAAATTCGCACTTGCGCAGAAAGATGCAAATCATTGTGTTTTAATCTAAATGGCCCCAAATTTGGTGAGTATCATCTAGACACATGTGCCAACCAAAGTTGTGACTTTGTTGTAGATATCTTATCGGGTATGGGTGTGGCAAGCCTGTAACGAGGTGGCCATTTTTGTGAAAATAAAACGTCTCTTAACTCTCAAACGGCTTCTCGGATCGAGTTGGACCCAAAAAGGCGTTTGTGCACATTCATGACCTGAACACAAAAATATGTAAATAAAAGGGTTATCTTTAGAAATGGCTCTCCAGCGCCCCTACAAACTTATAATGGGACCCAAGAATTTAGTTTGTCATAGAGACATAAAATTTGGTACACACATCTCTTATGTCATGACGAGCATAAAAGCCAATGACAACCACCCCTATCTATAAATGTGTTGCCATAGCAACGTCCCAAATATTTGGAAAAAGTCAATGGGAAGTGAAAATTTTAGTTTGTCGTAGGCAAATGAAACTTGGTACACACATCCACCATGGGCTTATGAACAAAAAGACAATGGGGACCACACCCTATCACACACAGGAAGGCGGCCATTTTGAATTGAAAATGTGAACCGACTTAAAATACACCTCTTTTTAAAAGTACACAGAAAAAGCTGCTTCATTCCACAGACACCAAACTTGGGCAAAATGAGCTAAACACATGTATGTAAAAGAGACAAGTGTTTTTCTAGACTTTTTGCTCGAGTTATATATTTTTATTATAATTCGGTATATATTTTTTATTATAATTTTTCTGCAAAATGATCCTCAATTTAACCCAGTAAACGAACAACTAAAAGTCATTTTTATTGGTCCCAGACTTCAAGCCCGCAAAAATGTATGTATTTGAAGTCCCGAAAAAAATACGAAAAATGACTCAGTGGCGGCCCCTAGAAAAGTCAAAATACATTGGGCCTATGGAAAGTGAAAGTAACTTTTTCCAACGTAGAAAAATGAAACTTGGTATATCCATAGGACACCTCAGGGCAAACAGAAAAGTCAATGACAGTCACACCCTAAACTTAACAGGAAGTCCGCCATGTGGGGTGAAAGCGCGCCACTAAATTCGCACCCCTTGCGCAGAAAGATGCAAATCATTGTGTTTTAATCTAAATGGCCCCAAATTTGGTGAGTATCATCTAGACACATGTGCCAACCAAAGTTGTGACTTTGTTGTAGATATCTTATCGGGTATGGGTGTGGCAAGCCTGTAACGAGGTGGCCATTTTTGTGAAAATAAACGTCTCTTAACTCTCAAACGGCTTCTCGGATCGAGTTGGACCCAAAAAGGCGTTTGTGCACATTCATGACCTGAACAAAAAATATGTAAATAAAAGGGTTATCTTTAGAAATGGCTCTCCAGCGCCCCTACAAACTTATAATGGGACCCAAGAATTTAGTTTGTCATAGAGACATAAAATTTGGTACACACATCTCTTATGTCATGACGAGCATAAAAGCCAATGACAACCACCCCTATCTATAAATGTGTTGCCATAGCAACGTCCCAAATATTTGGAAAAAGTCAATGGGAAGTGAAAATTTTAGTTTGTCGTAGGCAAATGAAACTTGGTACACACATCCAGCATGGGCTTATGAACAAAAAGCCAATGGGGACCACACCCTATCACACACGGGAAGGCGGCCATTTTGAATTGAAAATGTGAACCGACTTAAAATACACCTCTTTTTAAAAGAACTCAGAAAATAGCTGCTTCATTCCACAGACACCAAACTTGGGCAAAATGAGCTAAACACATGTATGTAAAATAAACAAGCGTTTTTCTAGACTTTTTGCTCGAGTTATATTTTATTTTATTATAATTTGGTATATTTTTTTTTTATTATAATTTTTCTGCAAAATGATCCTCAATTTGACCCAGTAAACGTGCAACTAAAAGTCATTTTTATTGGTCCCAGACTTCAAGCTCGCGAAAATTTATGTATTTGAAGTCACTAAAAAAATATGAAAAATGACTCAGTGGCGATTCCCTACAAAAGTCAAAATACATTGGGCCTATGGAAAGTGAAAGTAACTTTTTCCAACGTAGAAAAATGAAACTTGGTACATCCATAGGACACCTCAGGGCGAACAGAAAAATGTATTACAGCCATATCGTAAACTCAACAGGAAATCTACTATGCTGGGTGTAGGCGTGACCACCTAAATTGCACCCCTTGTGTCTAAAGGCTTTTCATCTAAACAGCTCCAAATTTGGTGAGTATCATCTAGACACGTGTGCCAAAAAATTATCAATTTGTTTTTGATAGATTTGTGGCTGTGGTCGTAATGAGTCTGTGAAGAGGCAGCCATTTCTTTGGGAAATAAATGCCATTTCCCAATTGCCAGGATCCTTCCTTTAGAGGAGGCCCCTCCAGAGCCAAGGCTGGAGTCTTAGAAAACTCCTCAGAATCATTTGGAACTTGTAACCTTGTACTTTTAGACAAGTTATATTTACATTTTGTCTTTTTAAACAGGGGGGTGCAGCGATTCCTGAGTCATCTCAAATCTCCAGCCAGTACTTTGTTTTTCTCGCCTTAGCCCAAGCATAATCTATTATTTCCAAAGGTTCAGACACCTCCCAGGAAAACCAGAGATTGTGGAGACCTTTAACTCTAAAGTTAGGTTACAAGGTGGTGTAGCAGGCCCAAGCAGTAGCACAGGCCCGGTTATTTGACATTACCGTGAAGTTTACGCTTTAAAGCACGAAATGAAATCCTCCGAGTGCATGTGTCCCCGCGGTCTCAAGGGAGGCGAGGGCCTTTATCGCCGCTTGCGGCTTTAATTTATTATTACTTTTGTCAGAATAAAGTTTTTTCTGTGACCATTGTGAGTTTTTCTTTCATTGACCGAAGGGTACCAACATTTTTGTCCACGTCTGTATATAATGTAAACAAACACACACAATTGGAGACAAATCATAAAACACAATGTCACACAGTCAACCACCATTTATTCTAAAATTATTCCAAGATACAATCTCACTCACACTCTGCACAGCCATTGCTTTGCCAAGCGGGCAAACATTTGGAACCCTGTTTCAAGTAGGGGTTCTCGTATTGTTATTTGTGGGTTGCAGTCTGAAAAGTTTAGGAACCTCTGGTCACCTCTGGACGCACATGTGTAGCTTATAGTCTTGGCTTCAGACCTAACTCCAGAGATGAAGAAAACACCCAATGTCTTTTTGAACAAGAAGAATCTCATGCAATATTTATAGGAGAAAATTAAGAGTAGAATTTGGAGCATTTATAAACAGTTGAATCAGTCCCGAGTGTTTTAGAAGTGGAATGTTTGCCATGATAAGACATTGTTCCACGGACTTGAATAAACCAAATTTTAATCTTAAATGCCACTGCTCTAACAGCCAGTTCTTCACTTGTTCTCGGGATTGTGTGGATTTTTCCTATCTGTGCGGCACATTTCATCACTCCACCGTAGACACGAGTCATTTCCACAGCTCCTCTGCAGATAATGACCTCGTTATGGAGCAGCGCCGTTCTGTTGTTTTTCGCGGCCACTCGCGCCTTCACAAGTTTGACTCATACGCCGTTTGATGAAGGGTGTTAAAGATCGGAGTCATGTCAAACGTTACACAGTAAAAAGGGAAAAGGGTTCCAGACTGTTTAAGAAGAAGAAAAAGTCACTACAACCACATCAGATCAAATGTAGGCTATTTTTGTCCATTTATTTCCAGAGGAGAAGTTTGTATGTTTTATATTAGGGGGCAAGATTAAATATTGAGAAATTGTATCAAACATTTTAGTTTGTGAGATTTTCAAAAAGGACATGACTGGCCAAAAATTCAATTTAAAACAACACAGTTCCAAAGCCAGTAACTTTTGAACGTTTTCATTCATTCATTCATTTTCTACCACTTAGTCTTGTTAGGAGTCGTAGGTGACTGGAGCCTATCCCAGTAGCTGTGGGCTTGAGGCGGGGTACAGAGCTTGCATTTACACATAGATAGTGACAGACAACCAATCACTCTCACATTCATTCACTAGGGACACTTTAGAGTTGCCAATTAACCTATACATGCATGTCTTTGGATGGTGGGAGGAAGCCGGAGTACCCGGAGAGAACCCACAGTAACACGGGGAGGACATGCAGACTCCTCACAGAAAGACTGGCCGGTGATGTTTGAGTTGGCCACAAAGTATAAAAGAGCTACCCCTCAGATACATATAGCCCAAGTTATGGACATTAAAATGAAAAAAAAAAAAAAAAAAAAAAAAAATATATATATATATATATATATATATATGTATATATATATATACATATATATATATATTAGGCCTGGGCAACGATTAAAATGTTTTATCGCGATTAATCGCACAATGTTCTGTGATTAATCGCGATTAATCGCATTATACACAAAATTTTATAATGAATTCAAAATTAGTGTACTGCATACATTTTAAAAGAACTGCTATATGAACAAAAGTGCAATAACATTTGGTTTGCACTTTAAACAACACTTTAAACAAATAATGTGCTTTTTACAGCAGTTAAAACATTTCTTGTAAATCTGAACTTAAACATTAATGTAATCAAATTAAATATTAAAACCAAAAATATTTGCCACTGACAGGGCATTAATATTTTGTTTAGTTTGTTATAGAAAAACAAGATATGTCCAGAGCTTTAATCATAACATTATAACAATATAAACAATATAAATGTCTCTCTTGTGTTTTCATTACAGTCAGAGCATGTGAATGCAGTTCCCGCGCGTTTCACACACCCTCTCCGGCCACATTGAGTTGAGTTGTGCGCTTTTCACTTGCCAAACTCAAGGGTGTATGGGTAATGTAGTCTCTGCTCTTGGTGGGACGAATTAGGAAGCGTGCATTGTGAAGGGCGCTCTGGAAAGCGGCAGAGCAGGCAAAGGATTAAAACCTCTATTAAAACAGATGTCGAAATGAGCGTACCAGTACGCTAAAAGCCCGTTCTGGGCGCACGGAGAAGTGGCTGTACTGAGTACAGGTGCGTACCGGCCCACTTAAAGCACTGGATGATGGCGGCTCATACGTGCAGTCATTCGTCTTTCAATATACTAATCGGCCGACGTTAACGCGCGATAAAATAATTGTCGGCGTTAATTCATTAATGCGTTAACTCGATAAAACGCTGTTAACTTGCTCCAGCCCTAATATATATATATATATATATATATATATATATATATATATATATATATATATATATATATATTATATTATATTATATATATATATTAGGGCTGGGAATCGATTAAAAAAAATTAACTAATTAATTGCACATTTTCTGTAATTAATTGCAATTAATTGTGTTTTCCCCCAAGCTTGTTATCATCAATATTTAAATTAGGGCTGGGCAACGATTAAAATGTTTAATTGCGATTAATCGCACAATGTTCTGTGATTAATCGCAATTAATCGCATTATACACAAAATTTAATAATGAATTCAAAATTTGTGTACTGCATACATTTTAAAAGAACTGCTATATGAACAAAAGTGCAATAACATTTGGTTTGCACTTTAAACAACACTTTAAGCAAATAATGTGGTTTTTACAGCAGTTAAAACATTTCTTGTAAATCTGAACTTAAACATTAATGTAATCAAATTAAATATTAAAACCAAAAATATTTGCCACTGACAGGGCATTAATATTTTGTTTAGTTTGTTATAGAAAAACAAGTTATGTCCAGAGCTTCAATCATAACATTATAACAATATAAACAATATAAATGTCTCTCTTGTGTTTTCATTACAGTCAGAGCATGTGAATGCAGTTCCCGCGCGTTTCACACACACTCTCCCTTTCACTTGCCAAACTCAAGGGTGTATGGGTAATGTAGTCTCTGCTCTTGGTGGGACGAATTAGGAAGCGTGCATTGTCATTCGTCTTTCACCATACTAAACGGCCGACGTTAACGCGCGATAAAATAATTGTCGGCGCACCATTAAGCGTTAACGCCGATAAAAACGCGTTAACTTGCCCAGCCCTAATATATATATATATATATATATATATATATAATTGCATTATATTTAATACCTATAACGTAGAGTAATTCTGCTTGACCATCTTTGCCTCCTGGTGTATGAATGTGAGTGACTGTAAAAGGTAAGTTTGGTGGTGGTCGGAGAAGGCTGTGAGCGCCGTTTGTATGGTAGCCCCCCTCTGTCTGCCCCAGGTGTCAATGTGTGGGAATGGAGTGAGTGGAAGCACACCCCACAAAAACCCTTTGGGTGCCCGAGAAGGGTGCAGAAAAGTCTATAATTTGTAAACATGTGGGCTGCCAATAATGTACAAAACAAAACCCTTAAAATTTCAAATCCTAACAATAATCTACAACAGGCATTTCAAATTGTTATTTACGGTTATACTTTTTATAAAAAAATGTTTTAGATTTGTAATTTATTAAGCTCAGAGGTGGACTCGTCTATCACCCAAGCTGAAGTCACTGAGGTAGTGGTAGGGGGCTAGGTGTGGATGAGACATGACCTGAGTACCTCAAGTCTCAGGATGTTGTGCTGTCTTGGTTGACACGCCTCTGCAACATCGCGTGGCGGTCGCGGACAGTACCTCTGGACTGGAAGACCGGGGTGGTGGTCCCTCTTTTCAAGAAGGAGGACTAGAGGGTGTGTTCCAACTACAGAGGGATCACACCGGAAAAGTCGATGTCAGGGTACTGGAGAGGAGAATGCGGCCAATAGTCAAACATCGGATTCATGAGGAACAATGTGGTTTGCGTCCCAGTCGTGGAACACTGGACCAGCTAGAGTTGTGACGTTCACGAACGAACCGATTCTTTTGAACGGCTCGTAAAAATGAACGATGGGAGCCGAGTCGCGGCTGGAGGGGAGCCGTTCTTTCTGTCGTTCTTTTTTCCTATGCGTGTCTCACACAGATGCACACAAATGAGCTCCTCCGCGAGACAGAACAGTTATAGGGGGAGGGGCGCACCCAGCGCAGGCCGACCCTTTATAGCGTGATGATATTAGTTATTAGATGTGCACGCATCCTTCACGTGAGTACTTCATTGCAGCCCACTTTGTTATTGTTCATTGACTTGAAGGGGCTGATGTCCTATTTGCAAAGTTTACAGTAGTAATAGTATGTAGACATTTCCATTTTATTTATTCTATTTTATCTACTTTAAATATTTTTTGTTTTCTATCGAAATGTTCTTGTGTGATAATGTTCTTGTGTGGAAGTGTAAAAGCTGTTTTGCACAGAAATTCATTTCAGCTGGCTTTGTTTTTGATGTTTATTTGTGAGTAGGTATTGTATGAATAACATAAGTCAATGTAGCTTTACACACACACACACACACACACACACACACACACACACACACACACACACACACACACACACACACACACACACACACTTTGTACTAAATGTAAATCCAAAATAGTGATCTCACTGTCTAAGCAGAGGGATTTGTGCAACCCTATGGAATATAGTCCACACATGACAAATGAGGTAATAATCAATATTTCAGAATAATTCAAACTCAGATATTGGTGTGTGATATCTGAGTTTTAATTATTTGACTACAAATCTCACCTCATCATTCCTCCCAGTGATTATTTCCAGGATAAACTGAGATGCCCCCAAGCTGGCTTCTTAAAACTGACTAAATATTTAAAAAGAGCCAAAGAGCCGTTCTTTTGAACGGCTCTTTGAAAGGAACGGATTCGCGAAGATCCGGATCCCCTCAAAGAGCCATAAATCCCATCACTAGGACCAGCTCTATACCCTCTTCAGGGTGCTGGAGGGTTTATGGGAGTTAGCCCAACAAGGCGAAGCTCTCAATTTACCGGTCGATCTATGTTTCTACTCTCACCTTTGGTCATGAGCTTTGGGTCTTGACCATAGGTGAGAGTATATATAATTACATGTGTTGTATATTCTTTATTGCTCTACCTGTCTGACTGTGACAGTTCAAAAGTATCTGATTAGGGAATATATTTATGTGTTTTACCTATGCTGCAACTCAAAGACTTTGCCCAAAGTCTGAGTGTCAATTTGAGAAGCCAGAACTGAACGACCAACCTTTCAATTATTGGACAACCTGCTTTAACTCCTGAGCCACTGCTGACACCATTTATGGTCGAATGAGAGATGTTTTTGAAAGTAGAAATACATAACCATCAATTGATAATATTGATATAGGAATAAGACTGCTTGCTGTGTAATGTGTGCCAATAAATGTAGTTAAACAGGCTAGACTTTTATTGCCATTAAGATGGTGCTTTGAGAAACTGCCACATGCTCTGCATTAATCATAGAAGCCTAAGATATACTGTATGCATGTGCTTTAATGTGGGCCATAAAAACAAATAGATAAAGTGTCTGTAATGCTCTCAGGCTGAAGACAATGCCGAGCTATGGAGCAGAAGAGTGATTGCTCTGAAACCATTAACAGACAACAGCAACACCTCAACATGACCCATTTGCAATCAATGTCCATTAGTGCACTGCTGTTTTATCTGGAAAATATTTTGCATTAATTACAATTTGGACACTTTTGAAATGTATAGTTTACTGTTTTACACTGAGCTGCAAGTTCAGTGACTGAGGTTATGGCAGCAAGACATACGTGTGGCTTGGTTTGATGTTCAGAGCAGCAGACAGTGATTTGGAGGACACTGTGTCAGAACAGAAGGACAGCTTGGAGGAAAACCTTTATTACAGCCCTTCTGATGATGATGACTCTGACGAACAGGAGCAGGCAACAAGGGAGATGCTTATGTCAAAATAATAATCTTATAAGTTGGTCTTCACTTCTATGTACAGTTGGAGGCAGGATGGGAACCAAAAATGCCATTTGAATGATCCACAATTAAATGTTGAAATGGGAAACATGGAAGGGATTTAACTGTCTGGTAATGAAAAGAAAACCATACATACCTATATGTTTTTCCCAGTTTCAAAAAAAGCACTTAAATTAATATGGCAATAAGTAAAGCAGGACACTATATTATTGGATATTTTAGCCTAAGATTAGTGATGCAAAAACTATTTCTTAATTTCCTAATTCTTAAAATGTCTGTAGTTCAGAGACGCTTATTATCAGGACATTCTTGGTCCAGGTCAAAATTGAAAGTAATATTTATATGTTGACAAAAAAGGGAACCGGTATGTTTTGGAGCAGTGCCTGGTGGTCATCAATAGGACTACATCTTAGGACTTGACCACTTTGGCTTTTCCACTGCTGCTTCCTGTTAGTAATCTCCTGTTTCCAGTTGCAACCCAAACACTCCTTTGCCAGCTTTTGCCCATAATATGTGCATGTAAAGGACGGGATGAGTGGCAGCTAATTAGCTGCAGGTCTGTGATGAAGCGGGTTGACTGCGGCTCTACCCCCCTGACCTTTGGCTCACACTAATTGACGTCCGTCTGGCATTTTAACAAGTGCGGTTCAAAGGTAATAGCACAACGCCGCTACTTGCGCTGTGGGAACTAATGAGAGCGCCGCTGCAGCTCTGAGCCTGCCAAATTACACTCAACCTTTAGCTCCCAACCCTGAAACTGAGAGAGGTCTGGTTTTGAAGAGGTGGTGTCAGCCATTTGGCTCTCTGACAGATTACCACACAGAGTTAAAACAACAGCAGGGAAGTGAAGCAAATTCAGAGGAAATTAAAGAATAATCAGATGTTATGGTAAAGAGTGGCAAGGGAGCCAAGCAGGGTTAATTTTTAGTTGTGCAAAACAAATATGGGTTTTTGGCCAAAGGGCCAAATCTTAGGGATTAACCTTGCTGCTATATGCAAACCTCATGTTTTACATTTTTATAAACATCACTTTCTTTAATTTGCTTTAGTCTTTCTATTTTAACATTTGAATATTTATACAGATGTTATACCTATATCTATAGGTAGCTAAGGTAGTAAGAAATAATATAAAAAAAGATTGAATTATATAAAGCTGAATAAGTTTAGCTTCTTCTTTTAGTCATTCTTTATGTTTGCAAGATGACTTTAGTTTTTTTTGTGTTGGTGTTGTGTTTCTGTAGAACAAATTGGAAGTAAAAAAGATTTGTATTTAAGCATGGGCTTCAGCCGACACTTTTTTGACAAAGCAATGTTGTTTACACCATGATTGGATTTTTGTTTCTGTTGTTTTTTGTTTTTTCCTCTTTATCTTAAGATGGCTGAAATTAACTAACTAACTAAGCGTAAAACATAACCCTTGGGGGTCCCTTCCTTTTGTGCCTAGTCCCTTAGACACAAAAAATTTTTGTCATAGAAATATTATGTCAATGTCAATGTCAATTTTATTTATATAGCACCATTTCCACAACACATGGTTGACCAATGTGCTTTACACAAAACACACACCACAATTATACAGTAAAAGAGAGATTGAAAATTAAAATTTAAAGAATTAAACAGTACCATAGCCATTTAAAAATAAACTTGAAGAGATAAAGACTAAAAAAAAACATATGTGCCAACATATTTTTCCCAATTTTCTTTTATAAATGCCATTATTAACTTACATACATAATAAATGTACATTTTCCCTTAAATGCTAGCAATTAAAGTCATTTTTTTATTTAGAATTTTGTTTTACCCCAACCCATATACTGTATGCAAATAAAATTGTTTGGGGGGTTACTATCCAAGTCTGGTAGTGTCAAAAAACATTGATTCTGATAAATGTTTTTTTTTGGGCAAACTCTCTTGCAAATAAATTGCTCCACCTGGGTCCCTAAGACACAAAGACACACACAAAAAAAACACCTTTTACAGGTTGCCATGGAAACATTAAAGGAAACCTGGAAATGAAAAAAAAATAAAACTAAAAAACAGAAATAAAGTAATCAAGAATCAAGAAAAAAATGCATTTTAAATAGGAGTCAATGGCACAAAAACATGCTGAAGTGACACATATGGTACTATTTATTTTTAAAAGCCTATGGAAGACTTAACTAGCCATTAATTTGTGCACAGCCTAGACCACAATGCAAAAAGAGACACCTGGTGTATGGCTCATAGACCACCTGCAACTTCCAATATGCCCCGATTTTTGATTTGCTTTCTATCTAAATATTTACTGACAATTGACAAACCATGTGGCTTTTATTTAAGAGACATGTAAACCTGATAAAACGTGTTACCCAGGTGACTATTTTGTTATTTTATGTGGACACACTTTCTGAGGGTGCTTGCTTTGCTGACACTTTTTCCCTCAGTTTACATTACATTTGATGGTCTGGGCCAGGACTCACTGTGGACATTAGAGATCAGCTGTTAGTTTTCTAGACAGTTTAGAAGGGCCAACTGACTGTTGCTGGAAATACTGTCCATTCCAGACTGTGATTATTTATCGGGGCAGGTTTTGTGTATTTAGTGTTGAACATGACTGGAGGGGCCCTTTATTATTCTCAAAGAGGTTTGTAAATATGGCAGTTCAGTAAATACTCGAGTATGGAGGTGATAGATGGAAGAAGATGTAGAAGATCACTGCTCAATATATAATAACTTATAAGTTGTATTTCATCGTCCTGTCATCAAATCCACATTTTACAGCAAGGTCACGTAATGCAACCACATACTGTACAACAGTTTCATGATGTGCCTCTTTTCTCTTTCTGAAAGCATGTCTTTCTAAAGCAGTAACAGTAAGGAAAGAGTGTCACCAGTATCTGGCAATGAGTAGAAAAGACACTGTCCCTCTGCTCGTAAGCCGTGAAGCAACAAAGCTCTCTTGAGAGCTTCAGGCCAGGCATTTTCTGTTACATTCATTATAAGTAAGTAGCTGTTGAACATCCACATGTCCAGGCATTGGCAGTTCTCCAGGACAGGGCAAAAACAATGTTGTTGGCAGCACATGAGCAGCCATGATCCTCTAATGAAAAAAAAAATATAGGAAAAACTCAAGAATCACTTGTCACCAAAATGTGACCAAATAAAGAAGCACAGCAATAAGTGCAGTAAGAACACTGCATCATTTTAAAATAGCCACATGATCTTTCGCCAATTGGCTTCAAATCCAAACAGCAGCTTGGGCCGTTTTCTGCTTTCATTCCCAAAGTGCTCCTTTCAAAAGGCTCTTCTGAGAGTTTTTCTGCTGTTTGGTTGCTCTCCTAGTAGCAGCGTACTGTACAATACATTTTTAACAACGTGTGGAGGAGGATGAATAATTCAGGCCCGACGTGGCGCTGATGTGGTGTTCAAACCCACAGCCTCTGAACAGTTAGAACCTGCACACATTACACAACATCTACAAAACCAACGGGCTTAAGCTCATGCGTGTGCACTTTTCTAGGCCAATTATCAAAGGAGATCTCATTGCTTTGAGAATGCTGGTTATCAATTTGATGAAGTACAAAATGTTCAAGGACCTTTCTCTCATTTCCCATGTTTCTCATAACTGAAATATGAATCAGGGCTATTGCAGATTCATCATGTTCTCCAAGACTTGTGGGAACCCTCGACTGTGTGTGTTTTTTCTTGTCTGTCAGCCATAACCCCGAGTTAAACAGGGCAGATGTACAAGAACTGGGGCGAACACAATAAACGCTAAAAAATTAATGAACAGACTAAGAAAACATTAGGCATTAAACTAAAACTCGCCGGCATTATGAACAGAGGGTTGACATTATTCAAGGCTTGGATAAAGTAGATACACACAAAGGCACAATAACATGTATCTATGTGGGCTTAAATGGATTAGTTTAACGCTATAGAGGTACATGATTTCTAGCACAAATATTCTAGTTTAGTTTATATCAAATTCAGTCCTGCATACAGGTCTAGGTATCCTCCTAGTTTGCTCAGTCCTTAACAGAGCATTCTTTAATCAAGTGCAGTTTCAATACAGAAAAAGCATATCTTCCAAATTTTTAAATGTAGGAATCCTATTTTTCTATGTTCTTTCTATTTATTTTTGTGTCAAGAGACAAGTGCAATATTTGTATCATTTTTAAATAGCTACATTATCTTTTTTGCAATTGGCCTCAAATCGAAACAGTGAGTTATTTGCAAATATTAAAAGGTTTTACAAATTACAACCTCAACAATACAAAGGCCCTGGCTACAGGCACACTACTATATTTTTACAGCGCTTCACTTTTTCACATGTACATAAGTATTCACAGCCTTTGCCATGACACTCAAAATTGAGCCACACACCTGGTTTTATAAGGTCCCACAGTTAACAGTCCAGAGACAAACCAAGCCATAAAGTCCAAGGAATTGTCTGTAGACCTCCGAGACAGGATTGTATCAAAGCGCAGGTCTGGGGAAGGGTACAGAAACATTTCTGCAACATTGAAGGTTCCTATGAGCACAGTGGCCTCCATCATCTCTAAAGGAAAAAAGGTTTGGAACTACCAAGACTTGGAACTTCCTAGAGCTGGCCGCCTGGCCACACTGAGCAATCAGGGGAGAAGGGGCTTAGTCAGGGAGGTGACCAGGAGCCTGATGGTCACTCTGACCATCAGGCTCCAGTGTGTCTCTGTGGAGAGAAGAGAACCTTCCAGAAGAACAACCATCTCTGCAACACTCCACCTGTCCCAATCCACGAAGTTCACTCTAGTCTTTTGCTTTCTCTGCCACCTCATGTCTCCACACCTGCCAGATTGTTCAATCAACTGATCGAGAGAATGTCCAGCATTTCCTGTTCCTGCTTCCTGTTCCCTCCGGCAGAGTACAGCTGCTCACCGGCCTAGTACGCTCCGGCTCCGTTACTATGCTCTGGCTCCAGCTCATGGAGCATCTTGGACCCTAACCCTTAAAGAGCACCAGCACCCACCTGACTAGAGACATTGTTTTGAATCAACCTTTTTAGTCAGAATGCAGTCTTTAAACGCAGACCATCACGCTTTATTGGCGCTGGTAGATTTGCATGGGCTTAAAATCACAGAAGAGTCTTGCTATTATTACAAATTACTATATTTCCCCAGGTAATACTAATCCTGTGCAAATAGGGCTTTTGACCCACTTTTGAACTTTCTGTGGTAGTTTCCAAGCAGCTGAATCAGCAAATTGCTGATTCTCTACAGATAATACTTCTAACTACACATCAGTACCACAAACAGCACTGACAACTACTGTAGTATAAACCAAAATAAACAGTTTTAGCATTAGTCCGAAGTGGGTTTTGAGTTGCTCTGTTTAGTTATGGCTCTGGGATAAAAACTGTTCCTGAAAAAGAATTCTTGTGGTGCATGTTTTTTATTGACCTGTATCCTTTATCGAAGGTCAGCAGTTCAAAGAGGTGATGAACAGGATGAAATGCTGAAATATCACTTTAAAAAGATAGGTTTGCAGATGACACGACTGTGGTGGGTCTCATTAGCAACAAAGATGAGACAAACTACAGGAGTGAGGTGAGCCGCCTGGCTGGGTGGTGCAGTGACAACAATCTCTCTCTGAACGTGGAGAAGACGAAGGAGATTGTTGTAGACTTCAGGAGAGCACACACTCAGCACGTTCCTCTGACCATCAACGGTGCAACTGTGGAAAGAGTGAGTAGCACCAAGTTCCTGGGTGTGCACATCACAGAGGACCTCTCCTGGACTGAAAACACCACAGCACTGGCCAAGAAATCAAATCAGCGTCTCTACTTCCTCCGCAAACTGAGAAGAGCCAGAGCCCCACCCCATCATGTACACCTTCTACAGAGGCACCATCGAGAGCATCCTGTCGAGCTGCATCACTGTGTGGTATGGCGCCTGCAACGCGCCCTGCCGAAAGACTCTGCAACGCATAGTGAGAACAGCTGAGAAGATCATTGGTGTCTCTCTCCTCCCTCCAGGACATTTACGGAACACGTCTCACCCGCAAAGCCCTCTGCATCACAGGTGATCCCACTCACCCATCACACAGCTTTTCAGCCTGCTACCATCAGGAGGAGACTGCAGAGTCTCAGGCCAGGACCAGCAGACTGAAGGACAGCTTCATCCACCAGGCTGTCAGGAAGCTGAACTCCCTCCCGAACCTGCCCCCTCCCTCTTCTTCCCCAGGCACCACTGAACTATGACCCCACTAATTATATGATGACATGCACTAGTCACTTGTGCAGCATTGGTCTGCTCACTCACCACACAGTACCTCATTCAACATGGAACTGATGTCATTCCACTACCTCATCAGTCAGTAAATAACTGCTCTTGGACACTTGTCACTTTAATCAGACAAGATATTTTAATAAGTGATTTTTTTGCACTAAAAGAATCTTTTAACTGCACTGTTGTTCACTTTATTGATTTGCACAATATCTGTCACTCACCTTGCGCTGCTTTATTTAACTTGATTTTTAGCTTTTAGCTTTTTAATTTTATTATGTCTTTTTTTTTTATCACTCCCTTATTGTATAGTTGTATCTACATTTTTAAATTTGAGTTATTTTTTAGGCTTTAATGTTAATGTTATCTGTATGCACCGGGGACTGAGAGTAACGCAATTTCGATTCTCTGTATGTATGTACTGTACATGTGGAAATTGACAATAAAGCAGACTTTGACTTTGACTTTGATGGTTTTGCTTTGTTTTTCACAAATACTTTTTCCACTCAATGCCTCGGACACCCCACACTGTCAACAGTTGTTATTATTTTTCACAATAACATTCAGGTTTAAGTTGGTGGTTGACTGCCTATTTCTGTGCCACTTATGACTTATGGCTCTCAAGAGGAAATTTCACCAAACATAGCCACCTGGGTTTGCAAGGCTTTTGAAAATTTGTCATTCTCAAAACATTCTTGCCTTTTGAAAATTTGTCATTCTCAAAACATTCTTGCACAAACTTTCAAAGCCCAACCTAACAGCTAATCAGTGAAGTCTGGGTAAATGTGACTGAAACAGATAGCTTATTTTCTTTTCCTTGCACTGCTTTTACAAATAAAGCAGAAAAGAGTTCCCCACGAGGACACAAACTAATAGTAAAAACAATGCCAGTTTCGATTTACTATAACCAGCCATGACAGCAAAACAATTTAAGAGTACACAGTATTTTTAAATGATTTTTACTTTATTAAACCAAACATTCATTCACAGACCCCCTCTCTTTTCTCATGCTCCACATTATTCCAATCACTCTTTCCCAGTAGAAGTTAAATCTCTCTGGATAAGATGAAGGACAGCTTCATCCACCAGGCTGTCAGGAAGCTGAACTCCCTCCCGAACCTGCCCCCCCTCCCCTCTTCTTCCCCAGGCACCACTGAACTATGAACCCCCCCCACTAATTATATGATGACATGCACTAGTCACTTGTGCAGCATTGGTCTGCTCACTCACCGCTCACTACCTCATTCAACATGGAACTGATGTCACTCCACTACCTTATCAGTCAGTTAAATAACTGCTCTTGGACACTTGTCACTTTAATCAGACAAGATATTTTAATAAGTGATTTTTGCACTAAAAAAATCTTTTAACTGCACTGTTGTTCACTTTATTGATTTGCACAATATCTGTCATTTACCTTGCGCTGCTTTATTTAACTTTATTTTTAGCTTTATTTTTAATTTTATTATGTATCTTTTTTTATCATTTCCCTTATTGTATAGTTGTACCTACATTTTTATATTTGATCCAGTTATTTTTTAGGCTTTAATGTTAATGTTATCTGTATGCACCGGGGACTGAGAGTAACGCAATTTGTATGTATGTACTGTACATGTGGAAATTGACAATAAAGCAGACTTGAACTTGAAACTTGAACTTGAAATGAATGCACTCACCCCTATGCCGTCCTCCTGCCGGTACTGTTTCCAGGCCTGTCCCGTGTCGCTGTACAGCAGCATGTATCGGCTAACCCAGTCTTGGCTGTTGGCCCGACCCTGGGTGGACACTGCCGTCACCTCCATGCGCTCCCGGAGATCCAGCTGCAGCCAGGGCTCGCGGTCGGTCACCATGGGGGACCAGCCACCTGCTCCTACAGACAAAATGAGATTCTGTGTACTGGTACTTCCTATGCCTTTCCACATTGCACTCTACCATTTCAATGTAAATGATAAAATAAACCCAAACAAATTAGCCAAATTAAAATAACAATAGCTTCTTGAAAACTCTAAATATCTTTGCGAGTTAGACCTTCCCACTGCTAAAATCTTGTTTTATTAAAATTGTCAATAATATACACTCACCTAAAGGATTATTAGGAACACCATACTAATACTGTGTTTGACGCCCTTTTGCCTTCAGAACTGCCTTAATTCTACGTGACATTGATTCAACAAGGTGCTGAAAGCATTCTTTAGAAATGTTGGCCAATATTGAGAGGATAGGATCTTGCAGTCCTTGCAAAAGTATTCGGCCCCCTTGAACTTTGCGACCTTTTGCCACATTTCAGGCTTCAAACATAAAGTTATGAAACTGTAATTTTTTGGGAAGAATCAACAACAAGTGGTACACAATCATGAAGTGAAAGTGGAAATTATTGGATATGTCAAACTTTTTTAACAAATAAAAAACTGAAAAATTGGGCGTGCAAAATTATTCAGCCCCTTTACTTTCAGTGCAGCAAACACTCTCCAGAAGTTCAGTGAGGATCTCCGAATAATACAATGTTGACCTAAATGACTAATGATGATAAATGGAATCCACCTGTGTGTAATCAAGTCTCCATATAAATGCACCTGCACTGTGATAGTCTCAGAGGTTCGTTTAAAGTGCAGAGAGCATCATGAAGAACAAGGAACACACCAGGCAGGTCCGAGATACTGTTGTGGAGACGTTTAAAGCCGGATTTGGATAGAAAAAGAATTCCTAAGCTTTACACATCCCAAGGAGCACTGTGCAAGCGATAATATTGAAATGGAGGAGTATCAGACCACTGCAAATCTACCAAGACCTGGCCGTCCCTCTAAACTTTCAGCTCATACAAAGAGAAGACTGATCAAAGATGCAGCCAAGTTGCCCATGATCACTCTGGATGAACTGCAGAGATCTACAGCTGAGGTGGGAGACTCTGTCCATAGAACAACAATCAGTCGAAAACTTCATACTGGCCTTTATGGAAGAGTGGCAAGAAGAAAGCCATTTCTTAAAGATATCCATAAAAAGTGTTGTTTAAAGTTTGCCACAAGCCACCTGGGAGACACACCAAACATGTGGAAGAAGGTGCTCTGGTCAGATGAAACCAAAATCGAACTTTTTGGCAACAATGCAAAACGTTATGTTTGGCGTAAAGCAACACAGCTCATCACTGAACACACCATCCCCACTGTCAAACATGGTGGTGGCAGCATCATGGTTTGGGCCTGCTTTTCTTCAGCAGGGACAGGGAAGATGGTTAAAATTAATGGGAAGATTGATGGAGCCAAATACAGGACCATTCTGGAAGAAAACCTGATGGAGTCTGCAATAGACCTGAGACTGGGATGGAGATTTGTCTTCCAACAAGAAAATGATCCAAAACATAAAGCAAAATCTACAATGGAATGGTTCACAAATAAACATATCCAGGTGTTAGAATGGCCAAGTCAAAGTCCAGACCTGAATCCAATCTGTGGAAAGAACTGAAAACTGCTGTTCACAAATGCTCTCCATCCAACCTCACTGAGCTCGAGCTGTTTTGTAAGGAGGAATGGGGAAAAATTTCAGTCTCTCGATGTGTAAAACTGATAGAGACAAACCCCAAGCGACTTACAGCTGTAATCGCAGCAAAAGGTGGCGCTACAAAGTATTAGGTTAAGGGGGCTGAATCATTTTGCACGCCAAATTTTTCAGTTTTTTATTTGCTAAAAAAGTTTGAAATAGCCAATAAATTTCATTCCACTTCATGATTGTGTCCCACTTGTTGTTGATTCTTCACAAAAAAATACAGTTTAGGGGTGTGACGGTTAGTATATAACCGTGTGATCAGCGGTTATAGTTGAACACCGTCATTAGAACTCTATAACCGCCAAAACCGTGTCATTAAAATATTTTTTATATTTACCACTTCATTAAATTTTGCTTTGTAGAAAACCTTTCTTAAAAACGAATTCTGTTTTGTACAAATTTTATCTTAATTTTAATAAATGTTTCATTAACCAATTGCATGTATTTTAATAAATAAAAAGCAAATATAGTAGACAATGATAACCGTGACATGGGCGCCAGCGCAGCGTTCACTTGCACTGCACTGTGAACTAGAGCGCATCTCATCGTATATGAAACTCAGCGTAGGCCTATGCCTCATACATTAGCACAAATACAGTGCCAGCCACTCAGGAGCTTTTGGCAAAGTCATCTTTCCTTGACCCACGATACAGAGGCAATGGGGGATGGATTGGGGAGACAAAGATTCACTCCGGGTGGAAATTGTATCAGCTGACGAGGGAAACGGAGGCGGAGTTAGTGGTGCTTCGGAGGCTGCTGCTGCTGTGCTGCTGGAGATGATTCGGGAGAGGTCTGTGCACAATCTTGGAGATCTCCTTAATAAATGGAGGTCTGAAATCTCTGCCCCTTTACCGATCAGAGCGCGCTGACACGGCGTTAACCCGCTATCTCCAAGAACAACCAATTGACTCTACGGCAGATCCACTAGCATGGTGGCGAGACAATGAAACACGCTATCTGCTCTTAGCAAAATTGGCACGTAAATACATGTGTATTTGTGCTACAAGCACAGCATCAGAGCGAGTTTTTAGCACTGCGGGGAACATAGCTACCCCTGTCAGATCGTTTTGTTTACTGTGTGTGATTTATTTAAAACAAAGCACGTTCATTGCAAAGTTCTTTTTTTTTTTTTTTTTAAGGATTTGTTCACTGTGTGTGATTCATTTAATAAGCACATTCACTGCTAGTTGTCTTGCTGTTAATTTTAAATAAACGTAGAGCAAGTAGCTAATCAGTGTCTGCTCGTTTATTCAAACTAATACCCCCCACGCACCCGCCCCCCCCCGCCACCCCCCGACGGTTATGTTATGAACCGTCACATTTGACTCACTTCATAACCGTCATCACCAATTCTGAAACCGGCACACCCCTAATACAGTTTCATATCTTTATGTTTGAAGCCTGAAATGTGGCAAAAGGTCGCAAAGTTCAAGGGGGCCGAATACTTTCGCAAGGCACTGTACACCCTGACAATGGACAGATAGTCACAGGTCTGACATTTAGACATAGACAGTAACCAGTCAGCTACGTGCACCCCATAGACATCTATGTGCTCGTGGATTCCAATCATCGAATAAGTATACACACTGAAAGACACATAGCTGGTTGTATTGTAGATTGTGACGGTCCCCGTGGCCATCTTAAGTGAGGCGTGGCCGGCAGAAAGCAGATTTAAAAGCTTTGGCTTTTGCCCTGCACTCTCTCTTGCTCGGCTCGTCTTCACGCTGACACCCACACTCGACTCTCTCTTTTTTTTTTACATATTCAACACTGCAGAAAACTCCACGACATTCCACCTTTACACATACACACACTCACAGCCACACTACAGACATACATGTTTTGATATATTTTGTTATAAAAAGCCTTCAATGTTTCATTGTGTCTCGTCTTTTGTTATGGTTGTAAGAGCCAGGTTGTAACATTGATAAACGAACATCCTGGCCTCTAAATGGTTCACTTTGTAATTTGATGTTTCAAAGCCACCCAATACAGAGTAACATAAATTAAATCTGCAGCTTACCGTCCCGTCTGTTGAGCTTGGCGTTGTGAGCTCCATAGCTGTAGGATGACTGAGAGGAGCTCTGGAAGGACGATTGCGGCAGTGTGGACACCAGCGGGATGCTACAGCTGTCTGTCAGGGACACACAATAGGCTCAGTTTCAGACATTGAATGACTTAATGACATACAACTGACATAATAACTGACAAAGTCAAGGATATTTTTTAACTGACTTGTTTGTGGTTCTCTGAAGTAAATATTTTTGAATAACATTGTTGCCCAGAACCTTTAAGTACAGTTTTCATACACTGACAAGAAAAGTGTCATCAAGTTTCATCAAGGAAGGGTCAATAGCTTAAACTCTTAAAAATTAGGTAGACACCTATTTTCACTGTAAAAAAATCAGCTTAAAAAACATGTCTTGTGAGTGCAGGCAGTGTGAGACAGAGGAATAAAAACAATTGTATGCATGCATGAGTCCTTTTAGTATGAGTCCGGCCTTACACTTTTGAAAAGAGCCATTTTGGAGTTATTAATGTCAGAGCTATGCCTTTAGGAAGTGTTTCTGTGCAGCTGTGACGTACCAGATGCAAATTAAACATGTCAAGAAAATCTAAAGCAAGAGTCTCCGTGCAGTTCAAGGCCCTGTGAATAGTGTTTAATCCAGAAAGATTAGAGTTGTAGCGACACACGGCATCAGCAGATTAGGAGACTTTCACTTCCTGCTATGTGTTTCCGCCACAATAAGAGCTTCCACCTTTGATAAGCAACAGCAGAAAGGAAATCCAAGCCCACTTTCAATGAATGGAAACCGCACACACACACACACTAATAACTGATGTGAAACATGGACACAATTATCTAGGCTATCTGTGTTGTATATTTAAATATTGTTAAATCATTGTTGTAGAACTCAAGACATTTTAAAGGACCCTTTTGAAAATCACATTTTCAGTGTTCAAGACAACAACTAAATTTATATAAACATCAAAATCAGAATACTTTAATGATTGCACATGTATTTGCTGTTAGTGAGCAGGTATAGAACATTAGCAAGTGCCTCAGTGTTCACCTATGCTATTTATAACCACAGTATTCTGCTGGATAGAAATAACGCCCCATGGACGAGCCAGAGTTATGCACAGATGGTTTTAGGATCTGTGCTTCCTTATCAAAGACTGTTAGATCTCCCTAGTGAGATTAGCATACACATTGCTAAAACTGCTAAACCTACATTACGGTAAAATTGACCATATAGATATGGGGTGCAGTGGCTCTGTGTAGGAGTGGTCGTCTTATATCTAAGAATGTTGGCAGTTTGATTCCCGCATTCCACCAGGAACCAGAATTTTACTGAAACAGAAGATCATTTACAATGAAAACATGTTTCCCTTAAAGGTCATGAGAAAAACAAGAAGAATATTTCTATGACCTTCTGTTTAAAGGTTACGGTCATTTAAATCTTATCACTGAAAAGTGTATTTCAGATCAAAAGAAAGGCATTTTTAAGGTTTTTTAATATTACAGAAAAGAGTTGGACACATCCTAAACCACCCTGTACAACATGTTTAGGACCACCAGTCACAGTGTGAAAGACAGGTCACCACCTTCTCTCTGAATATCCCTGTCCACACAGCTCTACTGTAAACGAATAAAACCCCACAAGATGGCCGTAAACATTCTACTGCACTGCCAGAAACCACAGAGTAACAGTTAGAGCAGGGGAGCTCAATACGTCGATCGCGATCTACCAGTAGATTGCAAAGGTAGTATTGACATTAAATACTACCTTTGTAATTGGCATGACATAAAAAAAAAATAGACGTCAGCCTATCATCTATCTAATCTCTTGATTGATTTACAGTACAGGGAAGCCAGTCAGATGACATCTGAATATTTCTGACACTTGGGTCACTGCGCATGCGCAAAAAACGGCACTAAGTGCAGCAAAACATACAAGCTTCAGCAACAGTTTCACCTGAACTCTTCTGGAGTGGAAGATGAGATTTTGACACTACAAGCCAACATTGAGCTGACGTCCAGAGCTCATGGACAGTTCTGGAAGTTACTCACAGAGGTAAAGTACCCCAACACGAGGAAATGTGCCACCTCCTTGACTGCATTATTTGGCTCCACTTATTTATGTGAGTCAGCCTTTTCTCACGTGAAGATCATTGTACCGTTCCACCATGACTGATGAACATTTGGAAGGGTGCTTGAGGCTGGCTGTCAGCAGCTAGGCTTGGGCGGTATTACGGTAATATCGTATACCACGGTATCTAAAGATAGCAACGGTATCAGTTTCAATACCGTCATATTTAAGCGCCAAAGTCGCACGAGCAACTTAACAGGAAAAAACAGCCGCTACTTCCGGTTTATGTGCTAAATTATGCTTCCACTCCCTTCCACCAGAGGTCAGACACCCTGTACTTTGTTTCTAGTCCACCACTACCATGTGTAGAAGAAGACCTCAAAGACGCGTCTCAGTGGGAGTGACAGAACGGCTCAATAGAAGCCTCATTCTCTACACGCGAGCTGATAAACATGAAAATGACAAATAAAAATACACCTGTGATGAAGTTTTGGTATTAGTAATGGCTGACTCTGATTCTGAGGGAGAACATCTACCTTTAGAGTCTTTTCAGCCGAGTGAAAGTGAGAATGAGCGAGAGTGAGTGCGTGTGTAACTTGGACAGCGGCGCCGCTGCTCGTGCCTTTCTCAGCGTCTCTCATAAAGCACACGCTGTTTTTCCCACACTTTGCCAAACATCAGTGAAAGAAACGGGAGGAAAACTAGTCGCTCTGGCCGCGGTAGTAAAGGGGCGGTTGGGAAGGGAAGCCGTGAGCACGTAGCACCTGCAGCTTTACCTTTAGCACCTGCAGCTTTGCCTTTAGCACAGTTGATAGAAGCCGGGGCGGGTGTACTGCCGTGGCCGCGGTAGTGCCGGGGGTGTCGGGAATAATGCGGCTTCTATTGACAGCTGTTTGGGACAAATACGTGTTGGTCATCCTGACACTTTACCCAGTCGAGGAGGGCGAGGCAGGGGTAAACATAGTCAGCGCAAATGCGCTAATCAAAGCAGCGATCGTAATAAAAGTGATGGCTGTGTGCTGTGCTTCATGAGAGGTCCCACACTCTAAAAAACTACTAAACTGTTCTGGATGTTTATTTTCATTTAATTCTGTTTGACTCTTGTATTTGCACTTTTTATAAACTGCTATTTGTTGCTAATAAAAGTTGTTTATATTGTTGTGCATGTTATTTTGTTATTGTTTCAGTATTATTGTTTGGTATTCAGTTTCTGAACAGTTTAGGCACAAGCCAACAGTTTGGTGACGCTGTCTGAGCCTTACGTCATATTTTTTTTAATTATTCACGGTAATACCGTATACCGAGGTAAAATAGGGAGGAGGTTTGACGGTATCAAAATTTGGATACCGCCCAAGCCTATCAGCAGCTACTGTCCATACTATGCATCCCTGGCTGATTCATTTCAGTGCAAGTCAGTGTAGTGCAATATTGGCTCATTCGGTTATGCAGGGTACATACAATGTAATGATAAAGAATCCTCAATATATTTATTTTGCATGTTTTGTAGTGGATAGATCATTTTGACTTGGTCATTTTATAAGTAGCTCGCGTGCTGAAAACCCTCTGAGTTTGAGCATGCACAGTGAGTCTCTTTTGTTAGCGCTAAACTCTTCTGAAGCAAAAAGATGCCGAGGAGGAAGTGTTAAGATTTTGAACATCACAACTCTTGCTCACTCCCTCTCCCTCTTGGAGCCACGCCCCTTTTTGCATGCGTGTGTGAGAAGCGTCTGGGATGTTTACTCTATTGTAATGTGTCATCTAATTCGACTAACTGAGGTAAGAATATCTTTAAGAATATTTTTTTGCTGGCCATAAATGAAATAAATCCTTAGTGAGCAAACAGGCTTTTTTACACAGATCACAACCTGGCAGTGTTTTCATTAACTGAAGTAAAACCAGGACAAATATTGCGATAACGATCTGATACAGGAAGTGTATTGTAAAAATGTAAAACCATTTCGAATGTTAAGCCGTGTTTTGAGACTACGACATACGACGAACATGCCCTCCGCCCTCCCCTCACTGACCTGCGATGAGACGTCTGAAAGACCTGTGTACAGTCCTGAAGAGCATCTCTAGTGTCTAACCCTCTGCAACTATTGTGTATTACAAATGTTTTACATTGTTTTATAATAAAGTCTGTAAATGTGTTACCACCAGGTGTATATTTTTTATCTGCATAAATCTATCTCTGAGATACCTTGGAGAATCTCAGAGATAGTGTCCTCCATTTTGGAAAAGTTGATCAGCCAGTGTGTGGGACGTAGGAGCCGCTCCTTTGACAGATAACGTCCCTACAGTCCCTGTGATTGGTCCTTGGGGTAGGCGCCTGTGTAAACTTCCAATTGCTGTAGAACCAAGAGGAGGGACTTATGGAAAATAATAATTATATCAGTGTACCTACTTTAGATCATAGAATCGGACAAGTGACAAATTACAGCTTTCACTAACCCTGAATGACAGGTATTGAATTGTTTTATTTATTTATTTTGTTTAGTGCTAATACCGAGTGAAAGCAAATTCCTTGTTATCGGCTGCTACTAACCACTTTCATAATCACTTGTTTTCCTCTCTTCTTTCCACACTTTTTCCTCACAGCAAGAAGGTCATGGGTTTAATTCCGGTGCCGGCCAGACTTCTACAACTACATTTTTTTCAATTTTATTTTATATCCTTTATTTAACCAGGTAAAAAAACTCATTGAGATTAAAAATTTCTTTTTCAAGAGGGACCTGGCCAAGACAAGAGCATACAGTTTCAGACAAGACATTATTAAACAGGCAATTAACAATATTTACAATCAAAAGTCAATGTGTGCAAGTTCAAAAACAGTTACATTTTCCAAGTTCATTGAGTTCACGCTTCTTTAGAATAGATTTAAATTCTCCTAAAGTCACAAGTTCAGATAGATTTAGGTCCTTTTGCAGTTCATTCCATGCACAGGGGGCAGCTGCTGAAATGCTGCCTTATCCAACTCTGTTCTGACTCTAGGTTTCATACTTTGAATAATGGAAAGAAGGTAGACAAAGACATGCATGTGTAGGCAAACTGGTGATTCAAAAATTCCCCAGAGTAAATGTATGTCAGCGTAAATGGTTGCTTGTGACTGTGTACGTCTCTAAGTGTTGATAACTGGTAACTGTCCAGGTGTACCCCGTCTAAACCCCAGGCCTAAAGCAACAGGGTGCAGCCCAACACCACCAGTTACAGGAGAAGCAATTAAAAGTGAATGGGTTACTGGAATGGTCATGTGACAAGAGTTATTTTCAACACGTTTTCCCACTGATATGGATAGAGATTTATGGGATGAGATTGTAATTCGACAATTATGTTTTAAAAGCCCCTAGGCCAGAAATGATTTAATTACAGTACATCAATTATCTAGTAAAGAGTGTACGATCTTTAAAGTGAGTCTGGCTGCTAAATATTGAACTGTAGGAGCTGTGGAGATGAATCCTCCACAGGGGATTATAATAATCACGAACAGAGAAATGAGGACATGTTTTCAGTTTTTACAAATCCTCAGGAGCCTCCAGAATCCTTAAAATGGACATGCAATCCAACTGAGATTATGTCCAAGCATAAACACAAACTTTACACAGAAGGAGTAAAAGAATTCAAAAATGGTTCCCTGTCAAAAGCTACACTCGATGCTGCGTAGCATTACGCTATGGGGAACATTCTTTGTGTGACCGGTTGTGAAGCACGTGTGTCAAACACGCCAAGAATTGGCTTATAATACCTCTGTTGGTGACGCAGCTCATCAGTGGCAGCTGTGTGATTGCGCGCACCTGAACAGAGGGTATAATAACACGTGACGCGGGAGCGTCCTCAGGTTTCTTTGTCTTCAGATCGCATTGTGTGAAGTGTGAGCAAACTTTTCTCTGTGCCAGTACGAATATATATAAAATAATAAATACAAAAGTATCATGGCTGGGTTCAGAAAGAAATGTGTTCCTCCTTGCCAGAGGCACATTGCTGACGATGATCAGCATGAATTTTGTTTTGAGTGTTTGGGGGAAGAACACGCAGCCCTCGGACTTTCTGGGGAGTGTGAGCACTGTGATCTTTGCCTGCCAAGATCCTACGTGCCCGGCTCGCTTTCTTTGCAGAGGAGCGAGCCGCCTCCCACTCCGGTCGTGGGGTTCGCGTGTTGATCTGGCTGAGGCGCAGGGATCAGATAGTCTTATGCCTCGCGCTCTCACCAGATGAGGCAGACACCGGCTCTGTGCTCGGGCGGCGCGCTACGGCGCTTCCCGTGAGCACGTCGATGAAGCCTCATCCCTGGCTTCTGGGGGCGCAGCAGCCTCGGAGCGCTCTTCCCGCTCTGACACGGCGTTTGAGGAGCTGCTCGAGGTGGTTACAAGAGCAGTGGCGAGGCTGAATATTGAGTGGCCTCAGGAGCAGGGCCCCTAAATACTCTAAACTGGATGACAGGTTTCTGTCAGGTGGCCAGGGGAGGGATCACAGCGGCGGTCTCTCCCCTTCTTTGGGGACCTCCATGAGGAGCTGGCACGCTCATGGAATAAGCCCTATTCGTCCCGTGTTTTTGTGCCTTCGACGTCGATTTATTCGACTATCGTGGCGCACAGGTGCGGGCTATGGGTCGATGCCCCAGGTGGAAGAGACGCTTGGCTATCTCTCCCCGGGACATCGTCCTCCCTAAGAAAACCTACACTCCCCAACAAGCCATGCCGGTTCACGTCATCACTGGTGGGGAAGGCTTTCAGGCGGCGGGTCAGGCTGGTGCAGCACTGCACACCATGGCGGTTTTGCAGGCATACCAGGCTGAGCTGCTCAAAGATTTGAGCACAGGGGTTCTGTGGACGAGGACGCGTTTTCTGAGCTACGCCGTGCCGACCTCTCTCTCCGTGCAACTAAGCAGGACGGCCCGCGCTATTGGCCGCTCCATGTCTGCTTTGGTTGCGACGGAAAGACATCTGTGGCTTAACCTCACGGGCATCAAAGAGAAGGACCGCGCCTCCTCCTGGATGCACCCATCTCGCCTTCCGGTCTTTTTGGCAACGCGTGGACTCCGTCGCCACTAAGTTCCGCGAGGCTAAACGCTACGAGGAGGCGTTGTGAGGTTCCTTCCTCGCCGTGCTCAGCAGCCGGGACCGTCGGCCACCCTGTCCCGGCCAGGTCCAGCCCCTTCCAGAGAAAAGCGGGCTGCCCAGAAGGAGAGTGTGGCGAATCGTGCCCCCTCGTAAGGACTGGAGGGCAGATTCTCTCGCTGCTCAAAGAGAACAGACCTGCGGAATGTTATCTCCGCCAGGAAGCAGAGGCCCTGAAATTGGCGCGCCCATGGCGCGAGGGTGTTCTCCCACCGGGTGGGGCGCAACAAAATCCAAGAGAGTCTAAAGACTCCATGTCGACACCCTCAGGAGTCCGCTGTTTTTCTCCGCCGCCACTGGCGTTCGGGAGCAGCAGTCTCAGCGCAATTGTAAGTGTCCGGCCGTCTCCTGCCTTGGCTCAGGGCGGCGGATGTCTTACATCCCCAAGAACCGAGGTGACAAAACTACTGCCCCTTTCAGAGAAATTGGCAGCATGGATGCTCCTGCCAAATATCTCCCGTGGGTAATAAGGACTGTGGCCAAAGGCTACAGACTCCAGTTTGCCAATCGTCCTCCGGCGTTTCAAGCGGCGTGGTCTCCACTTCCGTGAAACCGAACGAGCCCATGTATTGACACAGGAACTGCAGGTTCTGCTGGACAAAGGGCCATAGAACGTGTTCCCCACCAGACAGACAATCCGGGTTTTACAGCCGATATTTTCTAGTTCGAAAAAGATGGGGGCTGCGCCCGATTTTAGACCTTCGCGGGTTAAACCGCTACCTCAAAGCATTAAAATTCAAAATGCTCACAATAAAAATGATTGTGTCCCAGATCCGATTAGGCGACTGGTTTGTCACCATCGATCTAAAGGGCGCGTATTTTCACATACAAATCCTGCCACAGCACAGAAAGTTCCTGAGGTTCGCTTTGGGAGCGGCGTACCAGTATCGGGTTCTTCCGTTCGGCCTGGCCTTGTCACCCCGGACATATACAAAATGCATGGATGCAGCCTTGGCTCCTTTGCGACTCCAGGGCATCCGCATTTTGAATTACATAGACGACTGGCTGATATTAGCTCAGTCTCAGGAGCTAGTGCTTCGACATCGGGACGTCGTCCTAGCTCATCTCGACTCTCTAGGCTTGAGACTCAACGCCGAGAAGAGCGTTCTCGGCCGCTCAGAGGACAACATATCTAGGGGTTGTTTGGGACTCAACCGAGATGCAGGCACATCTGTCTCCTGCACGTGTCGGGTCCATTCTAACTACCCTGAAAGCTATCAGGCTAGGCCAGGAAGTGGCTGTGCACTTCATTCAAAGAATATTGGGTCTCATGGCATCTGCATCCACGGTAATTCCTTTGGGCCTTCTGCACATGAGACCGTTTCAGCTGTGGCTCAGAGCCAGGGGGTTTCATCCAAGGGCCAACCCCTGAAGCAAATAAGGGTTCTGCGCCGAGGGCTTCGTACCCTATCTATGTGGTTCAGACCCCAGTTTCTCACTTTGGGTCCCACCCTAGGTCCATGTTGTCGTCGCATGATGCTAACGACAGATGCATCCTCACGGGCTGGGCGCGGTCTTAGATGGCCGTCAGCCCAAGGGATATGGAGAGGCCATCTTCTCGCATGGCACATCAATTGCCTCGAGATGAAGGCTGTATTTCTGGCCCTGAAATACTTCCTCCAGCAGCTAAGGGGCTACCATGTCCTAGTACAAGTAGACAGCACAGCGGTGGTCTCCTACATAAATCGTCAGGGCGGACTGCGTTCGTGCCGCTTGAACAAGCTAGCGCAGCAGGTGCTGCTTTGGGCTCAGGACAAGTTCCTGTCCTCAGGCGATTTATATCCCCGGGCGCATGAATGTGGGAGCAGATTTATTGTCCAGACAGGCTGTGACACATGGGGAGTGGAAACTCCACCCCGAGGTAGTGAGCCAAATCTGGGAAAGATTTTTCGAAGCAGAGGTGGACCTCTTTGCTTCACAGCAGACAGCACAATGTCCCCTCTACTTCTCTCTGACTCCTCCAGCTCCTGGGTCTGGACGCAATGGCCCATGTGTGGCCCAGACTGCGCCTTTATGCATTTCCCGGTGGCTCTGCTCCCGGGAGTCCTGGCGAAGGTCCGTCAATGCGGGTTGCGCCTCTTACTAGTAGCGCCCGTTGGCCAACCAGAGTGTGGTTCTCAGACCTAATATCTCTCTCGACGGCTCGCCATGGGCGATTCCGACCAGGAGGGATCTCCTTTCTCAGGCACAGGGGACAGTGTTTCATCCCGGCCCGAGCTCTGGAACCTTTACGTCTGGCCCTGAGGGGACCACTTAAGAGATGTCGGGCTCCCAGCCCCTGTTGTAGAGACTATTCTGAGCGCTAGGTCTCCTCTACTAGGAGAGCCTATGCCTGCAGATGGCGTGTCTTTGATGCCTGGTGTGCTACACATCATGCGGACCCAGTCCACTGCCAGATTGTTTCAGTGCTGGAGTTTCTGCAGGACAAACTGTCCTCGGGCACTAATCCTAGCACACTCAGGGTTTCGTGGCCGCCATTTCGGCTTGCCACGCCCTGATTGACGGGGTCTCGATAGGGAGACATCCTCTAGTTGCCCGCTTCATTCGAGGTGCCAAGCGGTTGAGACCCCAAACTAGAGCTAGAGTTCCTTCCTGGGACCTAGCTATAGTGCTGGAGGGCTTAGTAAGCACTCCTTTTGAACCACTGGAGTCAGCGTCTCTTAAATTTCTGACTCTAAAAATGGTTCTTCTGGCGGCCATTACCACTCTCAAGAGGGTTGGAGATTTGCAGGCTCTGTCAGTTTCGCCCTCCTGCCTAGACTTTGCTCCCGGGCTGGTCAAAGCCATTTTGCATCCTCACCCTAACTATCTTCCAAAAGTTCCATTCTCGACCTTAAATCCGGTCATTCTTGAAGCCTTCTGTCCTCCGCCATTTACAACACCGGAGCAGGAGAGACTTCACTTACTGTGTCCAATCACGTGCCCTCCAGACTTATGTCCACCGCACTAGCCAGTGGCGTAAGTCCGAACAGCTGTTTATATGTTACGGGGCTGCAAGCTGGGGTTGCAGCTACCAGACAAACTATATCACGTTGGGTGAGGATGCCATTGCCCTGGCCTATGACGTGCGCGGTCAAACTTCGCCCATAGGTGTGAGGGCTCATTCTACTAGAGGGGTTGCAGCTTCAACAGCTCTAGCAAAAGGTGCCCCTCTGCAGCAAGTTTGTGATGCGGCAGGCTGGTCCTCTCCGCACACATTCATCAGATTCTATAGCTTGGATGTTCATGCTACTGTGGGCTCGCATGTCCTTGAGTCATCATCCCAAAATTGTGTTTGAGACCTCTTTTGTGTTTGTGCACACTTCACAACCCGAGGGGTCCAGACACTTACAGTCTTGGCGGCGTTGGTATTCGTTCCCCATGGCGTAATGCTACGCAGCATCGAGTGTAGCTTTTGACAGGGAACGTCTCGGGTTACTTGACTGTAACCCTGTTCCTTAAAAGCGAGGAACGAGATGCTGCGCTGCAATGCCGCACTGGGCGTGTCCGGGCGCTCTTCAGACAAAGTTGACCTGAGGACGCTCCCGCGTCACGTGTTATTATACCCTCTGTTCAGGTGCGCGCAATCACACAGCTGCCACTGATGAGCTGCGTCACCAACAGAGGTATTATAAGCCAATTCTTGGCGTGTTTGACACACGTGCTTCACAACCGGTCACACAAAGAATGTTCCCCATAGCGTAATGCTACGCAGCATCTCGTTCCCGCTTTTTAAGGGAACAGGGTTACAGTCAAGTAACCCGAGACGATCTATTCCTATTGAGCTGGAACAGAACCTTTGCGTAATGAGTGAGAGCTTTATTAAAACCATTTAACTTCCACACTAAGAAACACGAGCAAAAAAAATATATCAGTAATATTATGTTGCTGCTTCTTCATTTAGAAACATTTCCGGTTTTGTTTGTCAGATTACTGGTTGACCTGCCAGTTTAGGGTAAATTTGTGCAGTATACAGTACGTAAGGGTTATCCTGAGCATGAATGGATTTCTTTAATTTTTGCAACAAAATCACTATACTACCATTAAATAACAGCTACAAATACATCAATACAACAATTATATAGGAGTAATCTAAATTTTAAAATCTAGCTAGCTTGATTTGAGTCAAACTGCATTTTGCAAGTATTTTGAGATATTATTAAATGTTCACACAATTGTACAGATTCATACAATATAATTGAAGTTAATTGTATTGTCTGATTTATGGCAGTCAACTAAAACATGATTGTTAGGGTGTTACATCTAATTACATCTAAAATATTTTTTTTTTGTCAACAGCGTTTAGACAATAATGTTTGTACAGCAGCATAAACCAGTTGATACTATAATGGGTGTTACATACTCTGCTCAATGAGGTGAATAAGGATAAACAGCCAAAGATTAATTTTCTTTTTTTTTTTTAGAGTTTTTACTACAGCAAAATGGTGGCCAAAGACAAGGTCAACCGTGCAGTTAAAGTGCAAATCAAAGGGTTAATATTTCCTTGGTCTGAGTCTCTGGTGTTCTGATCTCCGGTTCAGTGAGGAAGATACGGGTGTTGAAAAAAAAATGATTTATTAAAGAATCATGATTCTAAGCCTTCTGACCCCAAAAATCGGAATTGAATCGCTTAGTTTCAAAATTGTTTTCGAAAGAAATATGTTTACACAGTTTTGGGCATGTAGTCAGACGCAAGTACATGGGATGTTAGTGTCATGGCCTAACAGCCCGGGACTAGGAAGACTCCAATGCAAAACCCAAAACCACAGCAGAAGGTTCAAAAACAAAGTTTATTTGGAACACAAGGAACAAAACAAAATCCAAGAAACAGGAAATACCAAGGCTAGGGTCCGAGCATATAATCCAGGAATTAAATACAAAAAGAAACCAGACTATGTAAACACTAGACAAAACAGCCACAGAAAAACAGACTACGACAGATGAACCACAAGGAAACACTGAACAGACTCACAGTAGGGTTGAAGACGACCTGGCACTGAGTAACAGGACTCACAGGTATAAATAGACACAGACAACAAGGAACAGGTGAAACACATAAGGGCGGAGCAGGTACACACAGGAGGGGAAGACAACAGACAGTAAGTAAATCATAAATCACAGACAGGGGTAAGACATTTCAAAATAAAAACCAAGACCTCAAATACAATCTTAAAACAAAAATCAAATACAATAATAAATATGACATCAAAAACAAACAGACACACAGAATACACTAACAAAACAGACAGACTATAATAACAGACATGAATCCTGACAGTTAGAGCAGGAGGGTCCGGGTGTCCTCCACCAGAAATTCTTTTATAAAACGGATGTAATTCCTTGAATTCTTGTGCATTTTAGATTACATTTAGCTGGCCATTGTGTCAGAAAATTACAAGTACATTTTTTGTTTTAACTGGCACCAAAATTCCAGACTCAAAGGCTTTAAAACAAAAAGAATCAAGGCCAACCATTTTTTATAAAACCCTCCCTTTACGCTTTAACTTGAGCAGTTTCAACAAAATACATGTAGCATGTTTACGGGCTGTGGGTCTATATTAATTCATTAAAATAAGATGAAATCAAATTTCCAACCATGGAAACAAAATATATGAATGTGTTTTAGCTTATTTTCTTATGCTCACTGCATACGTTTGTATGACAAGCACTGGGTCACATTTAGGGCTGCTAATCCCCTAAAATAGTCTGGCAACTCCTATGGTATGGGCCCCCCCTAAAACGTGAACTTTTGCCCTGAAAACCCATCATAGTGATGCGCCTCTGTTTGACAAACTCCCCTGAACAGGCTGCAGCTTTGGCCTCTTCACAGGCCTTTGTATGAAATATTGATAGTTAAGGGCAGTGGACCCAGGACTTAAAAGTGAGAAATATCACTGTGAAATAATGCTGTGTGTTTTTGCACTACTTCGGCTCCTCAACAGCGTTAAAATAGTCTGAACCAGGTTTACTCATCACTAGAACAATAGAAGAAGCAGAGAACTACGCTGCAAAAAGAAGAAAAACACCTGCACATGTTTTAATCTGGAGACCATCGTTCAAAACGTGGTTTATATTTATGAATATGCTCTGTGTTAATGAGCTCTATTTCTGACAGAATCTACTTTTCATTCGTCCATAAGAAAGAGACTAGACAGACAACACATCTACAAACATTAAACTGCAGCGAGAGCTTTTAGCTTTGACTTGATCCTTCATGTAGCAATCTTTTAATTTGGGCTTCAGTGTCTCAGATGTGCACTAAGACAGAGGCACACTCTGGCACACCTACAGTATAATGTAGAGCAGAGGTTCCCAAACTTTTCAGACCGCGACCCACAAAATAGCCCCCTGAGATGGTTGAAACATACAAATGCTGCGCACAGCTGCACAAGGTCTGTATAAAAACAGGCATAGCAAACAAAAAGAACACAACTGAACAACCATATTATCATTTTAGTAATACAAGAGAGGTGAACACATCAATGAAAAGAGTCCTACTGTAAAAACTGATCTCACAAGTGAACACAGTATGCAGGTACAGGACAAAAACAGAAACATCTATTACTATATCATGTCTTATACTAACTACCTCTGAAACTGTTGTACCTGGCAGCAAAAAAAAGTCCCTGCTGCATGTGTCATTGTGGTGCTGTAAGCTGACGCTGTCACTCATCTGTTGTACCCAATGACTATATAATATATGGAGGTTTTCCGCCCATTGGTCCCTTATTCACCGATATTGTCCATAGTAAAACAATAGTTTTCAGAAAAGCATAAACGGACGTAATAATCAAATATTCAGCACAGGCGACAGATTCTTGTGTCATGTGAGAGTTTGCTTGGTTTGGCCACCGTTTAACGCCATGGCGCACGGTGAAAGTGCGCAAAGTTGTTGCTGATTTGGTGCCTGATAGCACTGTCACGTTAGGACTATGTCAACTATAAACCACATTATCAAGGTTAAGTAGCTTTTAGATAGACAAAAAGTTTACATACATTTTGAAAGACATGGGGGCCTTTAAGTACAACACAAGGGCCACAAAGAGAAACCAATGTCTCAGAAAAAGCCTGCCTTAGCCACAGGTTTTTTGTGCAGCTGACAATCACAAGAGAATGAGCTTTGGTCGGCTACAATGCGAGTCTATTTCAGTCGACTCTATTATTAATCCATAAATGTGCAGAATAGAGAATATTTGAGCAGATATTTCCACATTATCCTCCGCACTCAGCAGTCACTGGCTGGTGCTGTGTTCCTGTGAGTCTGGGTGAAACTATCAGCTGCGGCAGATTTTCTCAAGCAGATTTGAAGTGTGACTAAAGTGGATCAAGCTGTGTGCGTGTTGTCTCTTACATTTTTTTTTTCTTCACCCAGAGCCTAAATTACAGCCGAGCAGCTGTTGATGAGAGGAAACGCATTACTGCAGTGTTGTCACGACTCAACGGTGATGATTATCGCACCACTCTAATCCACACTTGACATTTGGATTCAGAAAAGGACAACTGTCAGGACTGCAGCGCTCGCTACTGTACATGTCATTGTCTCTGATCAAACCTGCTCTACACAGCATATTTTATCCTCCACTTCTGTAGCCTATTCTTCTCAACCCAAATTAAATAAAATAAAAATTTGTACTTGATAAAAAAGATTTGCCTGTAAGTGTTTATTTGCCTTCATATTGTGGATATTGTGAGTACAAATATTATGCTTGCAGAGTCATCAATGGCAGAGGTTTCAAAACGCTGGGTCAGGAATCAAAAAAGCGTTGCCAAAACCTTTCTCTAAATCAAAAGCAGAATACATTTAGTTGTGCTCAAAGCCCATATGGTGGGGCCAACATTGAACTGCGGACAAACCCACATGGGACCCATCTTTGCAGCCCAATTATAACCTTTATGGGACCCACATGAAAATGGTGGCTGGGAATTATTTTTATTTTTTTGCTGTAAATGTCAATTCCAAATTTAACAATTTAAATGAAAAGAATAGATTTTGGGAAAAAAATATACAGCAGCAAGCAGCCATGTTTGATCATTTACTTCTTTGATGCCCGTGAATACAGCCCTGGTGTATGAATGTGTGTGACTGTAGAGGTGAGTTTGTTGGTGGTCAGAGAAGGCTGTGAGTGTTGTGTGTATGGCAGCCCCTTCTCTGTCTGCTCCAGGTGTGAATGTGTGTGAATGGAAGTATCATGTAAAGCTCTATATAAATGCAAACCATTTAACATTTGTAAATGGTGGCTATTCTTTATATCCATTCTTTCAAATATTCCATGTAAACATGTCCATACAGATTAGCAACTCTGAGTCTAAGTAATCCATCATTTTGACTGATTTACTCACAAAAATCTGAACTTTCATCTTGAAATTGAAATGTGAGACCATTTAAGCTGGCTCTCTCATCCACAGGGCAGTACTGTTGATGTGGAGGTGTTTAATTGAACTATATTTTTATTTTATTTTAGACATCTCACATTATGCATGAGGATTTACCAAACCTGTGATAAAAATTTCACTGTCACTGTGCACAAATTTCTGGTTCCTGATTTATTTAAGCTGATCAAGCTCTCCTGGCTGAAGTTCAGTTACTCTACATCTTTAGGGAAGCAATAAATCCTTTTCGCAATAATTTTTGTCTAAATTACTGCATTTTCCTCAGCCGTATGGCCTTGATTTCGGGTGGGTTTTTATGTGTTTCAAAATTGCCTTTGTTTAGCAGGAAGAAAAATAATGGTTGCAGTCCCTCACTGAATTGTAAAAGGTGTCTACCCACTTTACCCCGGCAGTGCTGCGACTATAACCGCAGCTAAATGAGTCCATTCTGGAGTCTATTAGCTGTATTTCTGGCAGCGCTGACAGCTTTACAGGACGTAAACATGTAAAACCTCCGCTCTGCTCCTTTCACTCTGCCGCCTGCCTCCCAAACACCACCTCATATATATCTCCCACTTCTTTTAAAAGCTTCTCCCTATTGCCCCCATCCCATCTGTGCGTGTCAAATGAGACCTTGACGTGGCGGAAGAGTGAAAACAAGCCAATAACATTTTGATGGCACAAGGCTTGCTCTCAAATTGACATGTGGAGCCATAACTGTCAGCGAGCAACATTTGTCCACCTGCAAAGCACCTCTGCTGCTGCTGCTGTTGTTGTTTACGGCTCGGAGTCGTCATCTGGTGCCAGGCTGGATGCTGTCAATCAGAGAGGCTTATAAAGCTTCTCGAGCGCTGGGATAATTGAAAATCCCGATAGCCGCAGCAAGATCAGGTTATGTGGTCTTTCATTTACTGTCAGGCTCCAAAAAAAAAAAAACACATTCTCTCTCTAAATAGCATTCTTTTTTTTAGATCGTCTATTTTGGAAATTTGTGTAATGGCTTGAAAGTATATGCCCTTTCTTTGTATGTTAACAACTAACAGCAGACCAGAATATATTTTCAATGGACTCAAGTACACTAGCCACTAAAATCACAATTTCTGCATCGATAAGATGACAGCCCTCTGACTACTACGTGTATGTGCTGTCAGTGAGCGGGTTGACAACATTAGTAAGTATCTCAGCCTTAATTTGCTCTATTTTTAGGCTATACCAGCTAAAGTTTTTTTCATGTTGGAATGATTAGGAAATTGATCGGTCAGGTCTGAATATCACAGGTAGCACAATCTAAAGATCACTTATGGGTGTATTTTATATGGCCAAGAAACAAGTAGGTTTGGTGTACTGCCACAAAAAATATTCCACCGCTAGCACGAGATGGAATATACTGTATGTATCACCACTAGGTTGTGTTGACGGATACATGTAATCAAATACGACAACATTAGAGCGCATTCGCGAGTAAAAGTTTAAAAGAAAGACAGAGCATGTTAATGTGCATCTGCATAATGTGGCATTGCACAGTGATAATCACAGTGATAATAAATCAATAGCATTGTTTACTTGTAATCAGTGACAGCACTAAACCGAAAGCAGTATTTTGGTGTCTGGCTCAGTAGGTGTGTAACAGGCTTGGTTGTACAAGGGCCAGTATGTGAAGGAGTGTGCAAGTGTAAGATAAACAACGGCAACATGTGCAGTCATGAACATATTACACAACACTTCAATTGCATTCTTGCTAACTACCTAAATTCAACTATATTACAACTGTTAATTAATTAAGGTCATGGTATTAGCATAGGACCTTTAGGGCCACTGCAGAATATAGAGAATCACATTTTAATCCATGGCAATGACAGAGCGGGGGCAGCAGTCTAAGCACTGCTTAGACTGCTTAGACTGCTGCCCCCGCGACCCGGCCCCGGATAAGCGGTAGAAGATGGATGGATGGATGGATGGCAATGACAGAGCTATTCAAATAAAATTGCCATTGGAACAGGTTTTCAAGGTGGGGCGTGTCCCAATGTAGACACCTATGCATGGTTTAACAGCAAGTATATCCTTGGCCTAAATGGTTTAAATAATGGCCTCAAACTAATTAAAAATGATTTCTTGACATGAATCCATAGAAACAACCACACGCCTGGTTTAACAGATACACTATTTTGTAACTCTCTCATGAGAATACATCCCATCAACACAGATTTACTCCAGTAATTTCACAACCTGAATATACTGTATATATATTGTACATACAGTGGGGACGCTAAGAAAATATGGAAAAATCTCCAAAAGGCATCAAATGACAGATTGGACATCCTTATAATAAGTCAAAAAAAGTTAGATTTTATTTCCATCATTTACACTTTCAAAATAACAGAAAACAAAAAAATGGTGTCTGCAAAAGTTTGGGCACCTTGCAGAGTTGGAAACTGGAAGTTATCAGTTTTGTATTGACACTCCCCAGAGTGAAAAAAACGAAATAAATAAAAATATGTATGTATTAGAAAAGTATGCTTCTAGACTTAACTGAGACTAGCAAAAACAAACTATCTGTGACTGCTTCACTAAATGTAGAGCAGTTTCACATTCAGTTAAACAGTCACAAACCAGGCCTCATTTGTGTAAAAGAGCCAAATGTTATCTGTGTAATAATCATGAGTCTGGGACCAGACCGGCAGAGTGAAGATGTTCGAGATGAGCCTCCAGCTCGGTGGCCGCTGAGACGTTCATTAATTAATGACGAGCCGAAGGACAGAACGACACTGGATAATTAACTCAGTACAAACCAGGCTTTAAATAGACAAACAGTGAGAGACGAGCAGGGAGCGGACTGGAGGGACAATCACCAGAAAACCAGTTCTGAAAAAACAAAGCAGTCATAGTTTTATTAGCTCGATTTAAGGATAATTAGACTAAGTGTGCACTCATTATTACATTTACATTTACATTTATTCATTTAGCAGACGCGACTTACGTTACCAGTGTTACAGTCACTGGAGGCAAGGTGGGTTAAGTGTCTTGCCCAAGGACACAACGACAGTATGAACTGTGGGGAGAGCGGGAATCGAACCCCCTACCTTCCGGTTGAAAGAGCGCTCTACCCACTGAGCTACTGCCACCCAGCCATATATTACAGCCATTTTGTGAAATGCTTATATTCATTTAATACATTATTAGTTTAGTCTTCCTTGGGTTAAATACAAGTTTATTCCTGCATTTATTCCTCATTAGTTAAGCCATTATGTCATTTTGCACTATAAAATTTGTTATACACAGTCTACAGTTGGTACACTCCGCAAGAACAGAACTTGTTCTTGCCGCCTCAAGAACAAGAACAAAATTAGTTCTGACCAGAAAAAACTCAAGCGCAAAACTCTTCAGAAGTGGGTGTGGTTAAATTGTGCCCAGACGATGTGTCAAGAACAAGCTGTCAAGAACAAATTTCTCTGTTCTTGCAGAGTGTGTAATGGCCTTAGCACCGGTGGTTTCTTTCCACAGCTTCCTTTTATAGGGGTTTCCTGATGCCCTTCCTGACGCTCGCTCCAGTTATGCGGGCTTGGAACCGGCACAACATGACCCTTGTGGGGAATTTGAAACCCCAATATGTACTTTCTTTATGTACATATTGCAAATATTTGTACATATTTTAGAATTTTTTTATATTGCTATATTTTCATGTATTTAGCTTGATTTAAAAGGTACATTGAGGTTTTTACCCTTTGATGCACAAGTGCCTGGTTCCTACACTGTGGGTTACAAATAAATTAAAATCAATGGATTTATATGAATTCTATTTGGTATATTATTTTGATCCAATTCAGATCATTTGGGTTCACAATTACCACTTATGATTCTTTACTTTTTTTAGATGCAGAAATGCTACTTGCTCATTTGGGACACTCTTGTAGCTAGAGTTGCCCCTCCCCCCAGGGGAATTGAACCTCCAACCTCTAACAACAAAGGCCGGACACTAACCACATCACCAAGGAAGAGCTATACGCAGTCTAACACTGTACATTAAATATATGCCTTTATGCGTATTGTACAAAACATGTTATAGTGCTTAATTTTTTATGTATTTAGTTTAATTTAAAAGGTACGTTGTTGAAGATGTTGTATTATACAGTTGAAAGAACGAAGGAGAAATAAAGAGGTTAAAAACAATCTTCTTAATGTGTAAGTGTGTTATTTTAACATTTGTTTAATTTAATTTGCTGCCCTTTTCGCAATTGTTTAAATATTTTTTTTAGGTGTCATGCTGTAGAATAAGAGGTATTTTGCATCAGAATTACCCATTCCATGGTTTAGTTGTTGACGTCGATGTCAACCAACGGGAGCGCTCCATTTTACCGGAAACAAGTTGTGATTGGCCAAACTCGGCAACATGTGCAGTCATGAACATATTACACAACACTTCAATTGCATTCTTGCTAACTACCTAAATTCAACTATATTACAACTGTTAATTAATTAAGGTCATGGTATTAGCATAGGACCTTTAGGGCCACTGCAGAATATAGAGAATCACATTTTAATCCATGGCAATGACAGAGCGGGGGCAGCAGTCTAAGCACTGCTTAGACTGCTTAGACTGCTGCCCCCGCGACCCGGCCCCGGATAAGCGGTAGAAGATGGATGGATGGATGGATGGCAATGACAGAGCTATTCAAATAAAATTGCCATTGGAACAGGTTTTCAAGGTGGGGCGTGTCCCAATGTAGACACCTATGCATGGTTTAACAGCAAGTATATCCTTGGCCTAAATGGTTTAAATAATGGCCTCAAACTAATTAAAAATGATTTCTTGACATGAATCCATAGAAACAACCACGCCTGGTTTAACAGATACACTATTTTGTAACTCTCTCATGAGAATACATCCCATCAACACAGATTTACTCCAGTAATTTCACAACCTGAATATACTGTATATATATTGTACATACAGTGGGGACGCTAAGAAAATATGGAAAAATCTCCAAAAGGCATCAAATGACAGATTGGACATCCTTATAATAAGTCAAAAAAAGTTAGATTTTATTTCCATCATTTACACTTTCAAAATAACAGAAAACAAAAAAATGGTGTCTGCAAAAGTTTGGGCACCTTGCAGAGTTGGAAACTGGAAGTTATCAGTTTTGTATTGACACTCCCCAGAGTGAAAAAAACGAAATAAATAAAAATATGTATGTATTAGAAAAGTATGCTTCTAGACTTAACTGAGACTAGCAAAAACAAACTATCTGTGACTGCTTCACTAAATGTAGAGCAGTTTCACATTCAGTTAAACAGTCACAAACCAGGCCTCATTTGTGTAAAAGAGCCAAATGTTATCTGTGTAATAATCATGAGTCTGGGACCAGACCGGCAGAGTGAAGATGTTCGAGATGAGCCTCCAGCTCGGTGGCCGCTGAGACGTTCATTAATTAATGACGAGCCGAAGGACAGAACGACACTGGATAATTAACTCAGTACAAACCAGGCTTTAAATAGACAAACAGTGAGAGACGAGCAGGGAGCGGACTGGAGGGACAATCACCAGAAAACCAGTTCTGAAAAAACAAAGCAGTCATAGTTTTATTAGCTCGATTTAAGGATAATTAGACTAAGTGTGCACTCATTATTACATTTACATTTACATTTATTCATTTAGCAGACGCGACTTACGTTACCAGTGTTACAGTCACTGGAGGCAAGGTGGGTTAAGTGTCTTGCCCAAGGACACAACGACAGTATGAACTGTGGGGAGAGCGGGAATCGAACCCCCTACCTTCCGGTTGAAAGACGACCGCTCTACCCACTGAGCTACTGCCACCCAGCCATATATTACAGCCATTTTGTGAAATGCTTATATTCATTTAATACATTATTAGTTTAGTCTTCCTTGGGTTAAATACAAGTTTATTCCTGCATTTATTCCTCATTAGTTAAGCCATTATGTCATTTTGCACTATAAAATTTGTTATACACAGTCTACAGTTGGTACACTCCGCAAGAACAGAACTTGTTCTTGCCGCCTCAAGAACAAGAACAAAATTAGTTCTGACCAGAAAAAACTCAAGCGCAAAACTCTTCAGAAGTGGGTGTGGTTAAATTGTGCCCAGACGATGTGTCAAGAACAAGCTGTCAAGAACAAATTTCTCTGTTCTTGCAGAGTGTGTAATGGCCTTAGCACCGGTGGTTTCTTTCCACAGCTTCCTTTTATAGGGGTTTCCTGATGCCCTTCCTGACGCAACTCGCTCCAGTTATGCGGGCTTGGAACCGGCACAACATGACCCTTGTGGGGAATTTGAAACCCCAATATGTACTTTCTTTATGTACATATTGCAAATATTTGTACATATTTTAGAATTTTTTTATATTGCTATATTTTCATGTATTTAGCTTGATTTAAAAGGTACATTGAGGTTTTTACCCTTTGATGCACAAGTGCCTGGTTCCTACACTGTGGGTTACAAATAAATTAAAATCAATGGATTTATATGAATTCTATTTGGTATATTATTTTTGATCCAATTCAGATCATTTGGGTTCACAATTACCACTTATGATTCTTTACTTTTTTTAGATGCAGAAATGCTACTTGCTCATTTGGGACACTCTTGTAGCTAGAGTTGCCCCTCCCCCCAGGGGAATTGAACCTCCAACCTCTAACAACAAAGGCCGGACACTAACCACATCACCAAGGAAGAGCTATACGCAGTCTAACACTGTACATTAAATATATGCCTTTGTACGTATTGTACAAAACATGTTATAGTGCTTAATTTTTTATGTATTTAGTTTAATTTAAAAGGTACGTTGTTGAAGATGTTGTATTATACAGTTGAAAGAACGAAGGAGAAATAAAGAGGTTAAAAACAATCTTCTTAATGTGTAAGTGTGTTATTTTAACATTTGTTTAATTTAATTTGCTGCCCTTTTCGCAATTGTTTAAATATTTTTTTTAGGTGTCATGCTGTAGAATAAGAGGTATTTTGCATCAGAATTACCCATTCCATGGTTTAGTTGTTGACGTCGATGTCAACCAACGGGAGCGCTCCATTTTACCGGAAACAAGTTGTGATTGGCCAAACTCCCGCTGTGGCCTGATCATTCTCAGCCTAGATGATGTCTTAAGTCCAAGCTGTTGAGGGGGTTCAACGGTCAAACTAAGTGTTAGGTTCATAAGTACCAACACATTTCTCACAATACTAGCATAAACTAGCATAAACACATTCTGATTGGAAAAAAATAGTTTCAAAATGTAGATTTTGCCATGTTGAGTTACACATGTCAGGGTTTCTGAAAGACAAAAATAAGTTTGTCCCCAAGTAGATAAAAAAATAAATGAAATGTTTAGTGTCTGTTGAGAGTATTGTGTTTATCATAAGCTTCTTTCCTGTAGTTTCGTTAAATTAAAGCAGTTTATCATTTTTATTATGTTTATGTGTATGTTTATTATCTCATCTACATTACTTCTGTGTTTGTTATTTGCTCTGAGCTGTTATTATATGGCATTAAAGCGTTTACTTTTATTAGTCGTAAACCAAATGAGCTGCTGAGCCGGAGCTACAGCGGGAGGGTATTTTTATCTCCACATTTAGACTAAGACGAGTAGCAGCGAGCGGTGAACGAAGCCCGAGGGCCGCTGATAGAATCCAAACCAAACACGGGCTCGGGCGCTGAGTTAGTCTCTGGAAACAGCCGTAAAACTACACACACTAAACACACACCGGAGCGGAGGAGGTAAACAGCAAGAGAGTACTGTCTCCGATCAAAAGAACTTCACTTGCAGCTTCAAAAAAAACACACACCTTCGGAATAAAACAACAACAACTGTCAGTCTCTGCAGAGGGAGAGCAGGCTTATCCCAACATGTACTGACTGTAAAAATGTCTGAAGCCTCAGCCAACCAAGAAGTGCAAAGAATAAAACAGACATTGTTTTTAACATGTACTGTGTAAAAAATATAATACAACACACCAGCCATGACTTTATCTGTAGTGTACAGTTGTGTCAAAATAACACTCTGCATTTGAATAGCCCCAAAAATAGAAGTAAATATGTACAAACAATTAAAGAACAGTAAAGTGACCACAAATGCTCTGAATACATTTTCTTCTCCCTTGCTAGAATAACATTTATTGTATATTGTGTCACTGGCCAGCTGGCAACAAAATGAGAAGAGACGGAAGCAAGGCTATGGGCAATCAATGAATTATTGTATAGAATAGTTCTTTATTGTCCACTGTGGACATGAAAATCTTCCATTAGCTCACCAGTACATGTAAGACAGATCACAAAAACACCATGGAAACACTGTCCATTTCAGTGACCGTCTTTTCAACCAGGAGAGACTTAAACAGACACAAATAATGTGGTGAAATTAATAGTTTATTAGAGAAAAGGTTTTGGCGCTTAGACCTTGGCAGGGAGAGATTTTGTGTGATGTGATGAAGGAGGATGAAGTAGATTTATTAGGGAACAACCCCCCTGGGCCCTAGACACTGGTGGTGGTGGAAAAGGGGACAAGAACGAGCTGCTGTTGATGAGTCTGGATTTGAATGCGGCTGGAGTGTTGCCTTGCGTCACACTTAGGTCACCCCTTAGTCTCTTGTTCAAAACAGTCAAGATGGCGCTAAGAGTTTGTTTGCCTCTGCTCTTCAGTCATTTTTAAATAAACAAGACAGCATTACGTGTTTAAAGTCATTTACAGGCGTTTTGATGCACTGCATCCATTTGTTTACTTCTTTGTAGATTGTCACCTTGCTAACGTCATGCCCCGCCAGGCCCCGCCTCGAGAAAAACAAACTGGCAGCAATCCTATCCAGACTCCTTGCTGATACAATGAGGAGTCTGGCTAAGGCTAATGTTTTATAGCACTTAGAGAGCAAGAGCTTCTGGCTTTACTCAATGTGTTTGGCAAAATATATATATATTAGTTAAAGCCACCCTGTTGTAACTTTTAGCCAGAAGAGTGCGCTGACCCCTCTACAGACTTTGTGATGTTACGACAGCAGCTGCCATTTTACAGACGTTGTTTGTCTTTGTAAGTTTGGATGAAAAGAAAACATGTCTTCTGAAACAGTAGGTTATTTTAGAGTATTTTGTACACATAGTACTCTGCTAGGGTCCAGTGTATTGGCCTATTTACCCTGTTTGAACTGTCAGTCACATAATGTCTGTGTGTACCTTCAACAGGAGTTATATATAATTTATATTGAAGGTTTGTGTCCAGCTGAGGGCATGGCAACACCGCATGTGCAACACCACTTTAACAAAGAATTTTTGATATCCACTCAATTATTTCTCTATTTTCACTTAAAATAATATTGTCTTTGAAAAAACATTTTTATGTTACTAAATAAGCTGAGCAAAAAAATAGATGTTTCTTTTTTTCTTATCTGCAACATGGAGAGGAACACTTAACTATATCTAGTGAGTCAAACAAAGGCAATGTTGGATTGCAGTCTAGCAATTAATGTAAATTGGGCTCAGTGATAAGGCCCTCTATAAAACCCTAACAGAACAGGATGTTCCTACAACTGCCCAGAAAGGACAAACTGAGCCTCTCCTACATTTCTTTGTTTGATTTGTTTGCACGTGTTCTGTCCACTAACATGCAGACATGGAGTCCTATAGTTTCTATGTCCACACGTACAGCTATTTTTAAAAAAACAGGTCCACAGTGTGGCATATACACCCCACAAATACTAGTATGACATATTAGACATTTCAAATGAAGCATCTGGTTAAATTGTAGCTAAATGAAGACAGATCTTTAGTGTGACCAGGAGGCTCCGGTTCTGTATCGACATCCAGATGAACAGAGTGGTGTTGAATGCAGTTCATATCAGTGAACGATTGTTCCGTAACGTGTATTAATGATGTAATTTAGAAACACAAACCTTAATAGATTCCTGCCGTTACATTTTAACCAGAACAACAAAGTTACTTCTGCTTTGTGGAATATTGATGACAAAGTGAAGTTTACTCCAAAACTGAAGTGTGATATAAACTCAAGTCTTATTACAGTAAAATCCACTTTAGCTTCAGATTTAGTCTTAGCCAAGTTTAGTTCTGATTTAGTCCTAAATAAGCCTTAGTTTGGTCTTAATTTATTCCTGGTTTAGACTTTATTTTCTAGGTTTATTCCTGGTTTAAGACTAGTCCTGGTATACCCGGTTTAGCATACTTCCTGTTTAAATATAACACTTACAGTTTAACATTGTACATTTATTATATACTTTTAAGATTCTCTGTATAATAGATAGGCTAAGCTTAAATCCTTTAGCCTCGTTTCCACTGGGCGGGGTCAGTAGGGGACACTTTAGTAATATGTTTAGTACACTTAGTAACCTCTAAAAACTTTCTAATCATTAAATTCATAGAGCTGTGCCAGTTTCCTATAATTTAGGCACCCAGTATTTGAGGCCACAGGTTCTGCTTGTGTTTAATGAAATGTTTTATTTCTCTCTATGCTGACCCTGTTTAAACCCGGAAATAGCAGTTGCTAATAAACGTAAATTTTTTCTTCAGAAATAAGTACAACATTTAGCATGTTTTCTGTTAAAATATGACAGTTTATTACAAGAGTCATACCCCTTTTGGTAATGGAAATGCACCCATACTGACGGACCGGTCTTTATCGTTTGAGCCTAAACAGAGAAACAAACGATGTGTGAAGGTCAGCCGTCAATGTGGGTGTAGTTGACACATGTTGCTCTTGATCGGCTCTGAACGTCTCAATCGATGGACTCGATTTTCCTGATGAACACGGCCTCTCACGATTGAACACCTCAGTGGGAATCCCCCAGTGCAACGCCTGCACACGCCTGGAAAAGAAGGCCTCGGTGCATCTCTCTGATTGTGTTTGTCTTATCTACGGTCGATACACAGTGGGTGTTGATGAGTCTCTGAAGAGCAACAGCCAGGAATAAACGTCAGCTGGAGGAAGTCAAACCAACACTGATCTACTGGTATTTGTTATATGTTTAACTACCTAACAAAACCTACACACTGATTATTACACATTAAACATATTTAAATTCCTACAGAAGAAGTTCCATTACTTTCTGTTCCTGTACAACTTCCCAGAGCAAACTACTAAAACACGTGTTTAGCATGCATCTCTTCAGTCTACTAATGCTGGCAAGCACAGAACTCATACCCTTATATTTTTAAAAACAGGTAATTATTTGGGTAATTATTATTTCTAAATGTATGTGAGTCTCTTTATTGTTTAAATAAAATATTTAAATATACATGTTAAACAGGAGCATATTTTACCACAGATCTATTGATGGTCTAGCAACAAATTTTAATAAAATAGTATAGAATTCTTACAAATTGTGATTTTTTTTTAATGAGCCACAAGGCCAATGTAAACATGTAAAGATGCATCTGGTGATGAATTATGATTTTATCCAGCTTTTATTTTCAGATGTAGCTCTATTTTCTCTCAAATCAGTTTCAGATTCTCTCAATAATTTCATTCATTCATTAAAACCAATTATTCTGGTCATTTTAGTCTTGGACATACAGTAGAGGAATACGATTAATCGCATGAATTTCTATTAATCCCAATGCTATGCAAAATTTGATTGTGGATTCAAAGTAGTGTAATGCACACTTTTATGTCAAAATGACTCCTATAGGAACAAAAGTACAAGACAAGGCCTAGAACTTAAAAAGTGCTCCTTAAACCAAACTCCATTACTGCATAACTATCACGACAACTAAACCAGAGGAATCACTACCAAATCAAAACACTTAACTCATTACATGACACACATGACAGAACTACTGCTACACTCGATAGTCTGTGGGTGTTCATAAGCCTCTGAAGCCCACTGCCGGGAATAAACTCCGGGTGAAAGTGTACAAATGTGTAAAGCTGCTGCGGCGGATGGGAAACAAAGTCAGATCCAGCTGAAAGTGGAAAAGGCCTCATGGCGCCACATTCATCATCATAGATTTTTTGTGTTCCCAGGAGAGCAAGCAGAAATTATTGCTCTAAATAGCGGCCATATCGTGTATCCAGCGTATTTTCTCTCTTCTGGGTAAATGAGTCATTACAGAGAGCAGCGTTCAGAGCAGAGCCAGCAGCAGTCAAAGATGAAAGACCAGCACTATGTGGCACTAGAACGGACAGAAACAGCACGAATGGAAAGAATGGGATTTGATCCAAAAAATGTCCAGTTCTGGAAATGGAAAATAAAAATGTGGCAAAAAGAAGAATCTATTATTTTTGTCAATTAAAAAATGCCTTCTTACCAATACTGAGGACCAATCATGACACACTTAGCTCAACAGATGGCTCACAACAATACAAATTAAAACAAACAAAATAAAATAATACATAACAGCACAATGAGAATGTATCCACAAGTGGTCCTAGGTTATTGTGTTATATCTGTGTACATAGAAAAATAAATAAAAAATCTGCACTTGTAAATAAACACATTGGATATGATAGACTAATTAGACATTGTAAGTCTAAAATTTTCAATACATTTTGTGTCTTACATACACATTTGCACACTCGAATCACAGAAGCTGTGTCGTTCCCCTGTCGGCAATAACAACCCCCAGGACTGATTAGTAAATGGGCCATTTATCCATCCCCTATCTGCAACTTATAGACTACAAATAGACACTCACACCCAACAGAAAAAGGTAAAACCGGACCAATTTTCCACCACAAAAATACATTACATTAAACCCAAGTTTAGAGCTCACCTGAAACTTTTAGCGTGTCAGTTTATTGTTAGCAATCCAGTAATTATCTCTGCCTTGAAGCATTGCCAACAGTTATCTGGATTTAATTTGCTGCACTTTTTTTAATTTTTTTTCTTTTTCCTACTAGGCAGGGGTTGCCACAGCAGATAAATCCGCATGGGTGATTTGGCAATGTTTTTATGCTTCCACTAAGAGCTGATTATTTTCATCTATTCTATATATATATATTATATATATATATTATAATCTTTCATTATAAAACCTAGATGATGTCATAAGGTGTAATTTTTTTTCACAGATTATTCCTTTACAATAAGCTTTAGGAGTATAAACTGTCAAACTTAATGCAAGAGTAAAAAAAGTAATCCACATTCCTATTCTATTTGTGTTCCTGCTGCTTTTAGCTCAATGTGTTCCAATTATAACTTCTCCTTTTGTCTGAATGGGGTGATTGATAAATTTTAGAGCATATGAGTTGTGTCTATGAATTCAAAGGCACCATGCACAGACCCGTGGACACCATCAAAAAGCTGTTATGCCAAAATTTCCTCCAGCTGAACAAAATCAAAAGGAAAATCATTTTTTTATCTGTTCCAGATTTGACTATTGTTGCTAAAACTTAGAAACAAAAACTGTTTCAAAATACAGGAAATTAGTCATGTTCTTGGTTGAAGTTTCATCTTTCAGTAACCATACAACACTGGACTGAAAGTTGAGGGATTACCAAAGTGATACAATTTGCATTTGTGACACTTTAAACCTATTTCATCCATGAGTGTCGCACCCGTGGGGGATTTCCCAGTGATAGGGAACACATGCCTTGGTACAGTCACTCAGTTTGTCTGCCTCTCTGCGCTGCAGCTGCTGTAAATATTTATTGTAGACGTCCCGTTAGCTTCACGCTGTGTCCCAGCAGAGGACAGTGTGTGAGTTGTTTGTGCAAGCTTCTGTCTCTTTCTTGTGGACGAGTGAAAAGTAACCCCTTACAGTATACTTACACTTACAGTATAGTTTCCAGACCAAGTATAAGGCTGGACTATCTGTAAAATAAATACTTAAAAATCACTAAACTAACCACCAACAGTAGAAAAACTAAATAAAAGTATGAGCAGTAAGCAGGAAAAAATAAGCTAAAACGTTGATATATTTTGTTTTAAACGAACACACATGGGGCCAGGACTCCCCTGCAAAAGAGATTTGTAATCTCAGTGGGACTATCCTGGTTAAATAAAGGTTAAATAAAAAATAAAATAAAAAGGTTGGAAATTAGATTTCCTGCTACTGACATGTAGTTTGTTGAAACTGCTCAAGTTAAAGAGTAAAGGAACGCTTTATAAAAATGTTTGGCTTTCATTCTTTTTGTTGCAAAGACTAAAGAGTTTGGGAATATTTTGGGGACAATGTTAAATCAATAATAATAATACTCATAATTTACATGACACCATGGCCAGATAAATATTATCTAAAATGCACCAGAATTCAGGGATCAGGAATCACTTTTGGTTAGAAATTAGTAGCAGTGTGGATGCTCAAAATATGATGCACAATCCATATTTGCAATTTTTAGAATCATATTTGTTTTTGCCTGAGGTCCTCCAATGTCACAGTGAAACACTTGTCCTTGCATTTATGCTGCTGTTTTGAATAGTGCTTTTAAAGGCCTCAATTTAACCTCCCATTATGTTTAAAAGCACTTTTCATTTGCAACATTTTCCATAATTATTTGCAAAAACCTTGGGTTCATCCTCTGAAGCTCTGCACACACTCAAAACAAATGGTGCAAACTATTTAATACCATTTTTTTGTTTTCTTTTCAAAATGTGTCCTTCGTTTGGAAGTTTTAGGAAAACTACCTCAGTCCATACACGCAAGTGCTTCAGTTCAGTCAGTTTTCAAAAAAAGTGCCTTTACAAAAGAACACAAGCTCCAAATGGAAAATATATGTTTATAAAGATGGGCACGGCCACTTCAAATCAATGCTTGTATTCAATTAAACATTACGCTTTGATTGCAATCAATAAATGTTTTTGTGAGACGCAGGATTATAGTGATTAGAGGCTCACGGTGTTGATTAAAATCATTTTGGATGAACTCAGTTGCATTAGTTTGATAAAGTTAAGTCTATTATATTGTCCTTTTATTTCATTGTTTGTGTGTCAGTTTCTTTCTGGATGTATGATTAATGTGTGGATGTCATGACATCCTGTTACATGATGAGGTAGATATGTAACAAAGTGTAGCTCGAAGAAAGACACAAATCGGGAATATATAGTTTATTTCCATCCAACAGTGAGGTTCAGTTGAGTTTACCCTGCAGTGCTGAGTCAGCGACACAGTAACATAGTTAGTTAGTTATTTCTAAATATAATTTGACAAGAATATAAAGAGTAAAAAGGTGTGAAGCATAATGCTAATGGTCCATAAGAGATAACAACTCCTCCATCAGGACACACACTGCACTGCAATAACAACAAACAAAAGAAAAAAGTATGTCTTTGTTTGAACCTTTTCTTTATCATGTCCTGGATAACTGAGAACCTCCACAGACACGAGAATAGAAAGTTTCAAATGTAGGACCGTTTCCTAACTTTCTAAACTTCAAACAGTTTTGCCTGATGAAGGCCCAAGTGAGTCTGAATAAACAGTGTGCGGGAGTCTCGTTTCTCGTTCTCTCTTCTCCTTTTGCACCTGTCCTAGAAAATAAATGTGCAAGGTTATTAACCTTATTTAGTCTGTGAAGGTTCTCAGTCATCCAGGTCATCTTGAAAAAAAAGTAAAAGTAAAGTGGCTTCTTATTATCTAAAGTCTAGAGTCCAGATGCTTTTACTTTAACCTTTTTTTTTTATTTTGGAGATTGGCTATTTAGTGATCTAATGTTGAGAGCAAATGATAAAAGAATGATGTAGTTATGTGTTTGTTTGTTTTTTTAACTTTTTATACAGTATATCACGTTTTTCTTCAACACTTTTATTTGCATCTACATTTACCTTGTGGCTAATTTGCATAAATCAATAAAGTAGAACAGAGATAGTAAGTTGTTTCTGTTGATCAGTTTCCTGCCACTTCACTAAACCATTGCATCTCAGAGGTAATATGACTCTTTCTCTGGGGATTATTAGTGTTTTTAGTGTCTGCAGAGTCACCACAGACATTACTGGAGCTGTTCTGGAGCTAACAGCAGCATTAGCCACAACACAGATGTAGCGCAGGGTTAGAGGAAACTTTTTTGAGCAACACCGAGATCCCAAACTGGCAACTGGCTTGCCAGTGCACAGGCCACAACTACCAGAGGACGCCTTTTAAGTGGCCGACCACTTTTAAAAGTGGCCGGCCAAAAGGCGCCCTCTGATGGTTGTGGCCTGTGCACTGGCATGACACTTTTAAAAGTGGTGGCCGACCTGTGCACAGGCCACAACCACCAGAGGCAGATAACTGGCCAACCAGCTTTAGAAGTGGCCACTTTTCACGGCTTTTGATGGCTGACGGTGGTTCTAGCCTCTCCAAAAACAGTCCGGCCGTCCGGCCACTTTTGTAAAAACGTTCTGCTGGTGGCAGGTCACCACCAGGGTTTGTCTGAAACTGTCTGCTTGGACTTCTGCCACGTATCCTAATGCGTTTGCGACTTTACTCAACAGGTCAGAGAAAAGTAGGCTTTTTGTTTATGTTCTTTAAAATGAACATACATAAATATATATAAAAAGTGTTTTGCAAGCTGTTTGTGAAAATTTAATCAAAGCCGTAAATCGTTAATTATGTGTTCATTTATACAAACTATGTGTTTGGTTTGGTTACTGTTAGCCTAGCTACATAGCCAGACTAATAAATCGAGTTTCGAGTGATTTTTGAAAACCCAATTGATTGCTTAGTTAGTACGGAGTTAGAATGCAAATGACCACCATTTATTTGTCATTCATGTTAATATAGTAATTTATGCGTTTTTAAACAATATGCTATTCACGTTTTAGGAGAAATAAAGCAGTGAAAAACATGATTCTATTGTGGTCTCTGTTTAATGCCACCTCCTTTTTGATGCCGCTTTAATCACACACACTGTGCTCTACTTGGTTCAAACACTACTCTATATTCACTAAAAGAGGGCGACAAAGACATTATTTACAACTCCAGTTATCACTGTTGGTCTGGGGCTGTAGTATCGATGGTCGATAAGTCATTCATTGTTGAATTTGTTGTTTTGACAAGGCCAGTGCCTTAGGTTTAGAAATAAATATCTTACACTGTTAAAAAATAACTATAAACTCCTTGATGGTAAAAACTTTGATAAATGAACTGATCTAAAGTAATACACCATAACGTATTTCCACAAATTTACAGCTAAACAAATAAAAAAAACGTGTTCTAAAATCTGGTTGGACATTGCCATCGGCAGTAGTTTGCACTGATTAATTTACTGGTACAGGCCAAGCCAACAGCCTGTTTGGGATCTCAGTGCTGCTGCATTTTTTTGGTTAAATTTATTTTAGGCATACTGATATTTTTTACATTGTCCAAAACATTTGAAATTTAAAACAAGAAACACATTGAGGTTTCACAGTTTAGTGTTTGCATGTCTGTCAGATTTTCCCACTTTCTTTTGAACGCAACTGTATTCTACCTGTGTCTAACGAGTAACATTTCTATTGACCGAGTGCATCTCGGTCAATAGAAAAATGAGAGTGGGACACTCGTTTATTTCCGTATTAGACACTTATGTTATACAAAGTTAAAAATGAGAGTTTTGTTATGGTTATGTAGTGTTTACAGTCTGTTATCTGCCTCTGATGCAGGTCCCAGAGCAAGCCTTCAGTCTGCATCAGTCTCTGCACCAACACACTCTCACTGCCCTGTGCACAGTTTCTAATTAAAGGCTGTAATATGATATTATTATATGGGTCCTGTTTTAATAACTAGTTATTACCAATCTACAAAATTAGACTTTAGCTGCAAGGAAACATCTTGGCACATAATAGTTTTCTCTTTACTTTTTGTGTTAAATAGTTAGGCTAGTTTTGAGACGCATTTATTAACACTGATTAACATCAGTAATGTATCTAAAACAGTGTTGTAGAAAAAAAAAACTTAAATTATAATATTTAACTGAACAAATGTTGGATAGTAGTGAGATTAAATGTTTAAACAAAGTGTAGATTATCTCTGTTTCTGAAGGAAATAACTCATGGAAGTGGAACAATCAAAAAGCTGTGAATAGTTACTACTTGTTGTGTTTATTAATTCTTTCTGTGCAATAATTCTACTGAAGTTGAACAGCCCTGGCCTTTGTCATGTAGTCACTGTCCCATAATAAGGATTAGCTTTTATGCTCTCTGAGGGGGGGCCCACAGTGTAAGACTTTGAAAAAACCCCTGTGCTAATGCTTCCTGACTGTTTAATAAGAGACCAGATATAAGGTTGCAAATGGCTAAGTCTTGTCACATGTGTGGGATCATGATCATTATCAGAGAAAATGTGAGGTTAGGTTGTACCACAGACTTTTTAGATTTTACAATTAAGTATATTTGAAATCTCACAACATGAAGTGTTTGGTTTTGTTGTTTGTAGATCAAAGGGAAGGTTTTTGAGTTTTCAGACTGACCTCATGAGTTGACTTCTTTTGTGAACAGTGTCTATTTATTTAAACCATTACCTGTACACTGTTACCTTGGTTATTTAACTTTGAAGAAAGATAAAACCAATAAAATCAATCTTCTAAAAGGTTAAAAAAAATGATGTGTGAAAATCAAATATGTGAGCCTCAACACACTGGGGCACCTTTCACAAGCCTGTAACTGTTTTTTTTCATTTATTTATCCTTGTGTTGAATATTCATCTCCAGTGAGTGAGGTGTTAGCGTCGTCACTTCGGGATTGTGAGTTTGTCGTGAGCTGCAGAGGGCTGCGTGCCCAACGGGAAGTAATCCAGCGTGAAGTGTGTGCTTGGCGAGCTAATGTGCAGCATGAAAGTTTAAGTAAATAAAACAACATGAGGTGTGCTGCAGAGCGCCGCACGGAGCTCATCAAACATGGAAGACCCAGGAGCGGTTCTACAGCAGCCAACATACAACCCTTCCTCCGCTCTGCTAATGTCTCCAATCAGATCTATATTTTACTTTATATACTACATGGTTATTTCATTATTCTATAAACCCATGCATGCACTCCTTCATGTTCCCAGTATAAAGATATACAAGACAACTATATTTGAAAAAAAAAACACAGTGTTGGAAATGTTCCCTTTCAGGCTTTCTTACATCAGGTTAGCTTGACATTAGCTACTGCAGCCAGTGAGGCCCATGAAGATGAAAAGAGCCTTGTAAGAGTGGGCTATTTATCCAAATCTATGATCCTTATTGACAATACTTTGTTGGTGGTTGAGTTTTGAAAAATCTGTACTGAATTATCAGAGCATCGTAGAGCATAGAGAAAAGGCTTATAATACTCCAGAGACTCAGGGTCCCCTATAGAGTGAGGTAAGGTGCAATGGACAACCATATTTAAACTGTAATATACTGTATATGCTGTATTGCAAATAGGCTAAATCTATCTATACATGACGTTTCAAGGTAAGCTCTTTTTAGGCTCAATTTCTTTTGCACAATTTTCTCATCCTACTTAACTTTTAGCTCATCCTAAAGAGTGCAGTGCTGGCCAGAGATGGAGTACACGAGTCCTGGACTTGGACTCGAGCCGAGTCTTCAGGCTAATTTCTGTGACATTTCTGTGACTTACATTGAGGATAAGCCTCAATGACTCCACTCGGACTTGGACTTGCTTTTTTATGGTTCCGGACTCAAACCTGGACTCGTTTATTTTCAGACTTGGACTGGTGACCTGACTATGACACTGGTGCTGGCATAAAGTCTGTGGGCCTTTATTACAGTAGATAATGACATGAGCAAATTGAGGAAGAAGGCTCTAGTTCAAGTAAGCGGATGCTTGATGAGCCACATTTACTGCTCCTAGTATTACAATAATACTGTTGGTCAATCTAGTCATTCCTTTTCTTTCGCTTATTCCCGTTTGGTTTGAACTCATGGCCTTCTTGCTGTGAGGCAAGAGTGCTAAACCACGTGCAAATCCCTGTTTTTTAACAAAGGATTCAGTCAGTGCTAATAGGTCATAGGTGCATTATAACTGCTTTTTTTTTCTAATTAAAAATGGCATAAAACATTTGGACCCAAAGTATGGCATTTTTTGGAAATAAAAAAAAAAAAAGTTAGGAAGGTAGGTAACACAATGTGCCTTGTCTCACAAAGCCTGGACTTTACAACAACCTTTGCCTCGACCAATTCGAACAGAGTGGACCTATTATAATAAGCAAAGACCTTGGCTTAAACCTATTTTAGAAAAACACAGAAAGTTTTGGCTAAAAAAAATCATGTACAGCATACACAGCTGATTATGTGCACATCTAAAATAGTGTAGGCTGTAGCCTACGTGTGTGCCTCGTTTCATCGGGCGTCGTGTGCACTTCCAGGCGCTGCACTGCTGGTGCTGAGTGCAGCTGGTATCAGTTGACAATTAGTCCGTAACTCGCTGAATTCGAGGAAGCGCTTGTCGATACAGTGATTGAGAAACACAAGCCGTTAGCCTTGAGGAAATTAGACCGAGCTGAGATTGAGAGAACCACTTTAGAGAGAATGGAGAAACAGGGATGTCTGGTAAACGTCAGGATATGAGATTACTGATAAGCCCGTGTCTAATGACTTTCTTCAGCTCTTGTTGTGGCTCAAATAACCACCTTTTGAATTATTAGGAAAATGGCAAAGACAAACAGTAGATCTTAGTATCTTTACTAAGAACAACAGTTTATAGTTCCATTAGCTTGTGTTAGCATTGACTCAGTGTTTAGTAGTGTAATTGGCTAATGCTAATGTTTCCCAAACTTTTTTTTATAAAAACAATTCTTTCTTTAAAGCCAAGGACTTTACTTTACATAGATTAAACTATTTACCAGTGTTACAGAACACTTACTGGAGGAAATGCAGGTTAAGTGTCTTGCCCAAGGACACAACGACAGTATGTGGGGGAGAGCGGGATGTTATGATGTTTTGGGATGTTTCGAGCGGGGATCGAACCGCCCACCCGTCGGTCAAAGAACGACCGCTCTACCCACTGAGCTACTGGCGCCCTGGGTAACCCAAACAGGGTGACAGAATCTATCACCTTCAAGAGTTTGTTAAAATACAAGTTTATGTAGTCAAAAAAATCTGATCTGATCCTTTTGTTTTTGAAAAAGTGTAACATGGATCATAATTAGTTTTGTAGAAATTGCCCATTGGGCTTTGCTTATTCATAAAATATAGCTATTATGCAGCCTTCATAGCAATATAGACAACATTCCGAGACTTTTTTTCAGCTCCCAATGGGAGCTCCCAAAATACCCTCTTTGTGTTCCCCCGACCTCCGTCTTTACAAATGAAGCTCTGGTTGTAGAGATAAGGTGATAATGGATATGAACTTTTGCATGATAATAAAAGATAATACCTGGCCATTCACATGACTGTCACTTAGCAGTGTAGCCATTAATTGTGTGTTCCTTTATTGTAAAGAGTTGCAGTCAAACTTAACTACTTCACATTTAATGGCACAAAATACAAATTAGGTTTTCAGATAAATAAGCAGGGTTGCACAAAGTACTCAGTTTGATCCCCAGTCTGGATGGGGCTCTTCTCTGGGGTGTTTTCATGTTCTCCCTGTGCTCTGGTTTCTCCCACCAACTTAAAAAAAAAAACGTGCACACTATAGGTTAATCCTCCGGTCAGTAACCATGACCAAGATACTGGCTAAAAATCTGGTTGCAGCAGCGACACAGGAATGGGTTGGTTAAATGTATTGAACAAATTTCCTTACAGACCTAAATAAAGTTGAATTTAATATACGTAATATTAAAGAGTAGACTACTTGTGTACTGACCCACATTGTTTCAGAACTTTTAAAGACATTTCAGATTTCTGATATTTTGTATATTGTAAGATCTCCAGCAGTGTGACCAAGTCCTACACCAGACTCTGAACTTGGCAAATCTGACTAAGGGTTCGCACGTGTATTCTCTCTGGGGTCTATAGTTAGTAAAACAAAGAGGGTTCCCGATCTTGTTTTTTCTGTATTACAAAACCTTTTGACTCAATGGTTGGCTCTGTTCCTTTCTATGCAGCTGGTGTGTGGGGTTTGAAGGAAGCTAAGCAAATGAATGCACTTCAAAACTGGGCCAGTAGAACCTTTTTGCGTGTCCATAGGTTCAGCTGTGGAGGGTTATATGGGAACCCTGTCCCATAAAGCAGTGAGCTGAGAGGCTTTGCTTCTGGAACCACCTCCCTCAGCTGCCAGAGTATAGACCAAAAAGATGTTTATTTGGGATTGTTCGAACAATCCTCCCCTGAAAATAAAAATGAAAATGAAATTGCTACATTATGTTCTCTTTTGATTCAAATTATATATACAGAAACAGACTGCAATGTAACTTTAAATCATTAAAACAAATGGGATTTAATGAGTTTAAAAAAACGGGAAACAGGAAATAAGTTCTGTGACCTCAATGTTGTAGAGGATGAGTATCATTTTTTCCTTTATTGTCCTTTGTATTCTGATCTAAATGTTTTATTTCAACAGTTAAATTTTAGTAACCCAGTGTGTTGTGTCAGAAGATAAAATTATGAGCTCTATTTACATCAATGAGATTTTTGCATTAGTTGGATTTGTCTGTAAGGCCTGGGATAGAAGTCAGCAAATCCTATTTGATTTAATATGTACTATAATTTATTATTTCTTTGGAGCAGATTATCTTCTGATATATTCAAGTTAATATGGGCTGTGCATAACTCTTAAATAATCAAAAATTAAATAAAATTATGTAGTCCGCTTTATTTAGTTTGCACCAAACAGAAAATGATCTACATAGTTTAAATTGTCAGCAAAAAACCCTGGTTCGCTGAGTGTTCACAGCTGCGGACCAAACACTAAATGTAATACACTAAATGGTGCTCTTCGCCTGAATGCTAATAAGGCATGTTACCCTTGCATTTCATTCTCAGTGCTTCCCATTTGACCTTTTCTCATTTTATTTAATTGGACAATATTGTTTTGGTTCTCGCTTTTTTCCGATCTCAGAGAAACTAAGCATTACGTGATGTTTCCATCACCATTTAATGAGGCCCTTCATTTTTGAGCTTGTCTGTGGTCTGAGTGAGGTTCACACTTGAATCAAACCGTACCAGAGTCCACTTGGATGCGCTCCAAAGAGGTCTTGGCGCGTATGTTTGGTATGTCTGGAGCATTCACACTTATCCAAGTGAACCACACCAGAGTCTGTTTAATGCGCACCAAACATGGCAAGAGCGAACAAATAAAACATGTAATATCTAATGTCTGTCTGAAATGCTCATGTGTCATATCTTGCCCTCTGGATTTGGATCTGTATCATTATTAATAAGCCTCAATTAAGATCAACTGAGAGCAGTTTTATTCAGAAATGTTATTTTCCTTTATAGCTTGTGCTGCTTATAGATAGCAGTTACTAATCAAATGCACAACATAGTAGCATAAATAAAAAGCCTTAAACGTGTTATTGTTCATGAAGATGACTCCATTCCAGAGGTGACCTCTACCACTGAGCCAGCTATTACTTTTGGGTCCCCCGCTTAAGTAACACCATTTCTTGTTACTGTCATGACAGTGACAGTCTAAGTCTCCCCTGATTGAACTCTGTATTTTCCTCATCTGCATGGTGCCCTCTGCGTGTCTGGCTCAGTGGAGCTAAAAGAGTGACACTGTTTACGGTCCAGGTGTGTGTTTTGTCTCTGGGGGCAGCCATGACATGGGCGTTAAGGAGGATAGAAGCCGTTTACATCCAACATGTGAAGCCGGTCTACTCAGCTAAACTGACAGCTCCATTACTCATTTATGACGCCGCAGCGCTTCTCAAATGCAGCCCGTGATGAGGATTGACATGCTGCGCTCGGATGAAACGGTGGAGATGCTCTCTTATTTACTGCTGAGAGCAGGAGCAGGGAGGTGCACATCCATCATGGCCGCCCTGTGTGGCCTTAAGTCACAGGAAGCGGGCTGGTTTCACCTCTTTACTGTTACAAAGAGCCGGCAAGGATTTGATGTTACTAACCACAGACTGGGAACAAGTGAAAGAAGCAACATTTACACATCCTGCTAAGTCAAGTCTTCAGTATAGAATACACTGTGTGCACAATTATTAGGCAAGGGATTATTTTGACCATATCATAATTTTATCCATAATTTCCAACTCCAAGCTGTATAAACTTGAATCCTTATTGGATTTAATCAGGTGATGTGTATTTTGTTACGAGAGAGGGTGTGGCCTAAGCAGATCAACAATCTATATCATGGTGTGCATAATTATTAGGCAGATTCTTCTCTTCAAGAAAAATGGGCCAAAAAGAGATTTAATTGACTCTGAAAAGTCAAAAGTTGTAAAATGTCTTTCACAGGGATGCAGCACTCTTGAAATATCTAAGATATTGGGGCGTGATCAAAGAACCATCAAACGTTTTGTAGCAAATAATAAACAGGGTCGCAAGAAATGTGTCGAGAAGAAAATATGCAAATTAACCGCCAAAGATTTGCGAAGAATCAAACGTGAAGCTACCAGGAACACATTATCCTCCAGTGCTGCCATATTCCACAACTGCAACCTACCTGGAGTGTCAAGAAAGAGGTGTTCAGTTCTCAGAGACATGGCCAAGGTAAGAAAGGCTGAAACCCAACCACCTCTGAACAAGACACATAAGTTGAAACGTCAAGAATGGAATGACTGATGAGATGAGAGTGACTCTTGACGGACCAGGTGGATGGGTCCGTGGTTGGATCAGTAACAGACACAGAGCTCCACTTCGACTCAGACGCCAGTAAGGTGGAGGTGGGGTACTGGTATGGGCAGGTATTATTAAAGATGAGCTAGTTGAAAATGGACTCAAAATCAACTCTCAGACCTACTGCCAATTTTTAGAAGTGACTTTCTTCAAGCAGTGGTTCAGGAAAAAGTCTGCATCTTTCAAGAAGACTTTGGTTTTATGCAAGACAACGCTCCATCACATGCATCAAAGTAAAGGCCTCAAAGATGAAAAACTACAGTACACCTCTCTGAACAGTGTCTGGGAGGCTGTGGTTGCTGCTGCACAAAAAGTTGATTCTGACCAGATCAAGAAACTGACTCCGTGAATGGGCAGCTTGTGACTGTTATCGAAAAAAGGGTGGCTATATTGATCACTGAGTTTTTTTATATATATTTTTTGTTTCAGAAATGTTTATTTGTAAATTTTGAGTTTGTTTATTATTCTCACTTTAACAGGTGAAAATAAACAAGTGAAATGAGAAAATCTTTGTTTTTCATTTAGTTGCATAATAATTCTGCACACTAATAGTTGCCTAATAATGGTGTACATGTATATATTCTCTTAAGAAAAAACTTCACTTTTACTACTTAAATGTTCAGGTTTGAGGGTTTGTTAACATTTTGGGTTGACCAAGAGCACTGTAGTTGTACAATAACAAAATTAATGAAACTTGCCTAATGTGCACACAGTGTATGTATTAAATATTTTGACAAAAACCCAAATGCCACAATAGGGGACCATCCTACAAACATGTGTCCTTGTTGTGTTGGGAAAACTAATCTAAACTAAACTTTCATATTGTTTACTCTCATGATTCAGAAATTCATGGACAGGCTTTTTCCTGATAAAAGCATGGTTGTAGTGGGTGGTCTAACTGTTAATGACATGTCTATTTTTCAGGAATGTTTTTATGCTAAAGTTTATTTATCATTCCATTCTCTTTAGCCAACACATACCACGTCTTGTAAAAGAATAGTGGGTTGTGTTATTACCCAGAAAAACTAAAAACATTTATTTTGTGATGACATGATACATTCTTATCTTGTTAAATGTAAACATTATCTTGTAAAATGTGACAGTTATTGTTATATGATAGAAATGTACAACATATTGCAGATTTAATTTTTTCTTTACAGACCAGGCAATGATATGCTTCTGAACGTTGTTACAAAACGTTTGAGATATTTAAAGCCTATACAAAATGGATATGTTTCTACTACTCGGTTACACAATCCCGGTCTTGATTAGTGATATCATGAAGCGGGTTACTAACTTGTTCGGTTAACACTGACACAGGCCGAGTTGACACTAAACAACTATTTACAGGCTGGAGATGTGATTGTGAATATGAACCCTCACAAAACTACACACCTGCAGCTTCTGCCTGAAACAACCTCCTACAGAGCAGGTAAACTGTTCAGTGTAAGTTCCACAGAGATCTGCCTCGAGAGAAAGTAAACCTTCTGCTGAAAACCCAGGGTTAAACCCCGAGGTTACCTCTCCAACCTCTCATTTCAGCTTCACTGTACAGTGCCCAGTACTGCCAGCGTGAATAGCAGAGAGCGGGAACAGCACTGCTGCCGGCTTTTTTTATCTCAATGTCGTGTGGAGCAGCACTAATACCGCTGTCTGCAGCTCTGTCTCATTCTGCTGTCAGCTGTGCTGGGTGTTGTGCCAAGATAGTTAAAAGAAGCAAAAATTTTAATCACGTTGTGAGTGACCTGCTTTGCAAAAAATAATGTTAGATTTTGGTAAAGTTCCGGAGAAAACTTTACTAAGATGTGCAGCCTGCACTGTAACATATAACCGTAAATATACAGTGATTTATTTTCAACAGTAATCTACAGTTTTGCAACATACGTTTGTAAGCCGTAACTGTGTGAACAAAGTGTGAACAGCAACTTAGTGTATAATTGTACGGTATAATACTTTTATTTGAATACTTTTTCACACATGCTTGGGCTTGTCCTTCTCTGGTGGTTGAGGAGCTGAATATGTTTTGGCATTATTATGTAGCATTGTCCCTTTACACTGTTCAGGACAAAGATAATAATCTTTTTATTACAATAATAACTTTTATATAGCGCTTTTCCACCTACTGTAGTAAGCACTCAAAGCGCTTTACACAGATTAAGCTATTTACCAGTGTTACAGAACACTCACTGGAGGCAATGTAGGTTAAGTGTCTTGCCCAAGGACACAACGACAGTATGTGGGGGAGAGCGGGATGTTATGATGTTTTGGGATGTTTCGAGCGAGGATTGAACCGCCCACCAGCAAGTCGAAGAATGGCCGCTCTACCCACTGAGCTACTGGCAACTGAAAGTTGTATGTGAATATACTTTCTCACTGAAAAGTGGACATTTATTATTATTTACTAAAGGAGTGTTTCATGGTGGTTTTGAGATTAATTGACATGGCTAATGGTGAGACTGCTTTCTTTTTTATTGAGATGAGAATGAATAAAATAAAATAAAAAGTTTTGTGAATAAATAAATTCTGTGGAACGATGGCAAATTTTGTTAAGGTCCTATATTTTATATGTCTGTCTCTTTAAGCATGCGTTTAATTAAAATCTTTGTTTGAGTCATTGTGTTTTATTTTGAAAAATCATATTAGCTTTTAACAATAATTAGTTGTAAAAGCAGATTAGGAGTAGCAGTAGGAGCTGTAAAATAAATCTAGCTGCCAGCTTTTTAAATTAAAACTACAATTTGTATACTGTGTATATTCAAAGAGTTACAGGAATGTTAAGAAACATTGAAAAGGCAGAGATTCAAAGGAAAACATTGGTTCACATTTGCACTTCAGCCAAATTCTAAACTATATTTGCTCAATGCAGCTCTCAATCATAGCTAACAGTTACATTGGAATATGAAACTCCATTAATTTCAATATTCTGCTTTTCATGTTTGTCTAACATCACATCAATCTCCACCCGTCCATCACGTCCGCCGCGTGGCCTCATGCCAAAGACTGCTTTTATCTACTGCTTCTTACTGTTTACAAAGAGCAGAGTCACCGAGTAGCATCCGATACGTCTCTGCTCTGAAAAGTTGATACCAGCCTGACCTTTCAGACTGAATGATTGACAATGAAAACATGCACTCTGCTGCAGCCACAGACCCTCATGTTACTATTTATCTGCCTTCTGTACAGGCTGGAGCTGGGTTTTAGATCTCTCTGTGTCAAACGTTCACTGATGCTATTTACACACCTTATAGTAGGCCTGTCTCTACTAAGTTTGTGGATATAAAAATGCATCTAACTATGAGAGGAAACGCTCAACAATGAATTAGTCTGGTCTTTGTGGCTATGACAACAGATGCAGAATGCAAAACGGATGTGAATGCATTTGGAGTGGCATACAACCATAGGTGAGATGTGAACAACACAAGATTATAGGGCATGCTTGTTCGATGACCCTGTGAATGTGATTCATTATGACACATAGAAGCACCAGTTGCACAGAGGTAAAAACAGGCCTTATTAATACAGATCAGAAGACTTTTCTTTCAGACCTTTGATGCATTCAACATGAAGACAGAAACAGATACAATTTGGCAATTCTCCAGAACATACGTAGCACGTTTTCGCTGGAGAGCTATGGCACCTTTTGTCATAAGGATTATGAAGCATTCCTAACAATAACTGAACCACTTTGGTTGCCACTGTATTATCCTGGTGAGGTCAGAAGAATTTACTAAGAGTTTGTCAAAAGAATACTCTGCTGTGATACCAAAAATCCAAGGCAAAGAAGTTCAACAGGCAAAGTGACAAAACTCGTTGTAAGCTAATGCCACACTACACTATACGACTTGGGGCCAGATCGCAAGAAACAGTCAAACCCAATTACTGATTCAACACCAGTTATAGCTATGCGTGAAGTCTGCTAAAGCCAGCATTAGATGATTCACTGTTGAGTCACAGTCCAACCTGCAGTAACAGGGAGAGACTGCAGTAAAACAATGCAAGGTCATCTGTTGGAGAGGCTCGATGCAGAGACACGTCCGCCACGAAACACTGACATAAAACACAATACACTCCCACGGGACACACACCGAGTGACACAGCTCTTTTTCATCAATGATGACAGAAATGCAGAATAATATCACCATTTAGTCTCTAATACTAAACCCTTTAACCAGTAAAGATCATAAAGGCAGAGTTTTCATAAAACAATACAGCAACTGGCACTAAAGGCGCACTATAGCAGGGTTTACTAGAGTTTGCAGCTGACTTTTTATTGAAATTCAGGAATGAGATGATGGTTTTGTTTTGTGGTGACTCCCCAAAATCCACAGAATCCAACCTTGTGTCTCGACCTATTTGAGAAACTATGCTTAAGATTTTTTTGTTGTTCAATCACATTCTACTATTATCACAGCTCAATGAAACTGCACATTTAAGGCAAAAATGGCTCTGTGATAAACAGCATTTTACACCTGTTTGTCCGTGTTTTCTTTCCACTCCGATTATATAAAAAAGCACACAGGCCTTAACTATTACCTCTGTCCAGCACGTGGCCTATTAGCTCCTATGCTCCAGTCATTAAAGCAGCAAGATATGTAAAGCTTTTTAAGGCCTGAAGGTCTATAAAGGTAAAATAAGGATGTAATAAAAACATCTCCTTTCAGTGCTCTTATACCCACTTGTGTATGCAAAAACACAGCAAAAAAAAATAGGAATTGCAATAAAAAGAACATTCCCATGTCTCTCGTGTTCACAGTTGACCCCGGCCTTCGTCGTGACCCTTGCCTCCCTGTGGTGGTGGTTAGGTGTATTAAATCAGATGTCTGCTTATGTCTATGTGCAGTTGGAGCTGTAGGTGGTCCGGGTTGTACATGGAGCTCTCGCTGTCTGTCCTCAGGCCGTCACATGTGCCCGCACTGCTTTGTCTTTTGTTTACTCTAGTTTTGTTTTGTTTCACTATAAACACTCTCTTGCTACGCAGCTTATGGCAGCGTGGAGGTGACAGTAATACAATTACAACTGTCTAAACATTTGATGAGAAAAGCAGAGTAAATGTAGATATTCATTCATTCATTCATTTGCTTCTGCTTAGTCCCATTAGGGGTTGTGGGTGACTGGAGCCTATCCCAGCAGCTATGGGCCAGAGGTGGGCTACACCCTGGACAATAGCCAGTTAGCAGTTAGAAGAGAAGCAGGCACGTATTTTGACATCAGAATACGGCGGTACTGTTTGTTGCTAAAAGCAGCTGGTCACGCTGTTGCCGGCTGCTGTCTCAGTCAGTCAGTCTGCAGCAGGAGGGGCTGGGCTGCATGCATGCCATCTACCTGTCAATCAACATGTAGCTTAGTTACAAAGTGAGTCCCAAGTCCCTCTCTTCCAATACTGCTTTGTGATTCGTTTTTAGATCGTTCCTGCTCGCGGCTGGAACTGGAAACATTGCTTCCCAAACAAAGTGTAACTCTGTTAGAGCGGAGGATGTTTCTTTCTGGAAGAACATGGTGTGGTTTCACCCTGCTATTCCTGAGTCTATCCTCCATTACCGTACTGTACGCTGGGGCCACCGCCAAGTACAAGGACAGACAGACAGTTTCTTTCTTTCGGCTGTTGGACACTGCACCTAGCTTCAGTAACTTGGAATCTTTCTACCACCTTCAGAGAAACTAAAATAAACTAAAATAAAAAATCATCTTTTCTATACTTTTGTATGCCTTATACATTTTAGTGGGTATGTTTTTTTTGTTTGTTTTTAGTATATACCATTTTAAAGCTATTGCATTTGTCTGAGTAGTAGTACTGTATTATTACATTGATTGATGTCTTGTTTACCCCATCTGCCAAACTCTTCTGAGATAATCTTCACTCTGCATGGCAATAAACTCAACTCTTACTCTGATAAACATGATAGTAGCTGATGGTGACAAATTGATGAAGATGATAACCCAAGCACAGAAGGCAACGGAGAGTGTGAGACTGCTGCACTCCACACTTTAACTCATCAGTCACATGACATAAACCTCACTCACATTTTTACATTTTAAAATGCCAGTTGATGATTCGTGATAATCCAAAAGAGGGTGTACTGGACAAATGCTGCATGTGCAGAAGGGGCTTTAGAGTATATTAAAGTCCACTTTGCACAAAGCAGGACCACTGTGTTGACATTACACTCAGGACAAATGTGCTGCAGGAAATGAAGCCCTGACACAGACATGTCCAGATTAGCTTTAGCCAAATCACCAAAGTCCTCCTCAAACAAACCGATGCCAGTAATCTGTGATGATCTCATATTCCAGCTGATTATATTCAAGCGGCTTCTGTCTTGAGCTTTGCATCATCTGTTCCCTTAAACCTGAGCATTTCAAAAATAGAGAACACACAGACTCGACAATGAAAGGCCATTGCCACAACCACATTGCTTTGAGGCAGGGGCACTAACTACTCTCATGATTCTACATTTCATTGTTCTGTTTAAATTAGGGCTTTTGAATAGTGCAATAACAATATACATATAAGACGTGTAATATTTGAATGGTCCTTGACAGAGTAAAAACTTGAACTGACAGACAATATGAAGAAATGCAAGGCTCACTTGTCAAATCAGGGGCTATCAATATTAAAGACTGAACCAGAACTAAAACAGATACAACTATACAAATATTATAATAAATATTATTTTACAATATATTGTACTGAAAGTCAGCTTTTTAAGCACTTTTCACATACTTCAAGGTCACTTTTCAAGTACCTCAGAGCTGTGGTGAATTACACAGACAACATATACAGGAATCTTTGTCAGTTATCATTATGGCTCGGTGAATTTAATTTTGTTTTAAAATACAGTATAATAACATTTTCAATCGAGACTGAAGCATGTGTTAATCCTTGAAGCCACAAAGTCAAAATTAGATTTCCAAACCTTTAATATGTTCTATTGCCTTTAATTTATTTGAAAATAGCATGGTTGATTTTTATTTTATTTTACATACATTACTCAAAATGTCTGACTTTTTTCATTGGCCTTAAGTAATTGGTAGTAATTTGAAAAAATAAATACATAAATTAATTAAGACAAAGAACAAACAAAAACAATGCAAAAGAATACAAAATGTTTACTTTTACTTACTACACTATACTATTAGTTGGTCCTACATATGGTTCTGATATGTATATACAGTAGGACTAGATATATGTATCTATATATATACACATGACACATCATCACAATAATATATCATTTTAGTAAAATTTAGTTTCATGTCACATTTGCTCAAATATTAACATACAGATTGTGGTTTACAAGAGTTTATTATCCAACCAGTGGCAGATATGTATTCATTTGAAAGAAAAGTGTATCTAAGGCAGGTATGTCAAACTTATGTTAGTCCCGAGGCCACATACTTCCTAATCTGATCTGAAGTGGGCCCAACCAGTTGCTGCCTCTTGTATAATCCATTTTGAATATATCATTTAACATAGTACAGCTTACATTTGTTTTTACATTTACATTTTATTCATTTAGCTGACGCTTTTATCCAAAGCGACTTACATTGTTCTAATGTAATTACCAGTGTTACAGCCACTGGAGGCAAGGTGGGTTAACTGTCTTGCCCAAGGACACAACGACAGTATGAACTGTGAGGAGAGCGGGAATCGAACCACCTACCTTCCGGTTGAAGGGCGACCACTCTACCCACTGAGCTACTGCTGAGCTACTGGACATTGTATATATATATATATACAATGTCCAGTAGTATAAATAGTATAAAAAAAGAAGTATAAATAGCTAGTTTAAAGTTCTTAAAGGAATATATATATATATATATATATATATATATATATATATATATATATATATATATATATATATATATATATATATATATATATTGCTTAAATACAGAGTATATATAATATATTGCTTTAAGAACTTTAAACCAGCTATTTATACTTCTAGTTTTGGTCATCACCAAAAAGGTAAGTGAGGAGTGAGGATGAGATTGTGGTAGTTCAGGTCGGTATCTCACCCTTCATCTAACGGCACACCACTTGATGTGCTTACTTCCATCAGTTGACCAATAAATGTTGAGTTAGAGACAGAAGAGTGCTCCTGATGTATTTAAATTAGTTTTGTTGCTGTAACAATTGCCAAAGCCGTGGCGACTGTGTGATGGATGTCTATGGACAGTCTACGGATAAAGGAATTGCACTGCTTTGGGTTTAATAAACTATATTATAAGATAATTATGGTAATGCATTTAGGACTCCACCGTGACAGGGGCTTTATCAAATCAGAAACGTATTAGGGTTTTTCTACACATCTGTTGGGACGGTTGTATGCCTAATAATAGTGGAAGATTTTAGCATATGGTATATTAAATTGCACAGGTTGAACACATTTGCACGCACACGCTTGAGAAAAGACACTCTTAGCTTCAGACTAGTCTTTATTTTGATGATTTAATTTCATATAGATTGCTTTTGTGGTTATACTTGACCTAAACAAACAGAAACTCATACCTTCCAAACAATAATGTGTGGAGAAATCATGTCGGCAACAATGTGCAGCATTTTCTAGATGATGTCAAAATATTCTGCTTCTCTTTTTTTTTCATTTTTACAGTGATGTTGGTATTGTATCAAGAAAAAATCACATCATTCCATATTAACAATATATATGATGTCTTTCTTTCTTTATTTTGCCCATTGAATTTTGTATTGTCCATGCAGTCAGTATATGCCTGCTTTAATAGTTCAGCATATTACACATTTTATCAATGGTAAGAGCAATATAATCTCATTATAATCTCATGTATATCATGAGATTATAATGAGTCTGATGAGGACTTAGAAAAGGTACATTCAGGCTCTGTCCAACCGTATTGACTTCTCAGTAGATTCAATTCTATTTTATTAAAGTTAATGCCACATTAATACAAAAACACAAGACAAATTAGTGACCCAATGTCTTGTTTTGTATGATCTAAGAAGACAGAAAAATCCCTTTGGAGTTATGTTCAATCAGAATGACAGCCCAAACTAAATAGATATGGACATGAGAAGCTTCAATAAAAGAATCTATAAATACTGTCTAGCTAACTAATGACTCTGGCAAGAACTTATTTGGAAGAGGCATTAAAGACTTCATTTTGATTTGGTTTAAGATTTGCTTCCATCAGTTGGCATCATGTTTACAGCTTTAAATCACTCGACAAAAGAAATAAACCTCTATGAACAGCTTCCAATTTAGGTTTCCCTCCATTTTCTCAATCACAACCCACTTAAGTCCCCATATCTGCTCTTTCTGCTGCAGCTCTTTCATCCAGAAACACCCATTCCAATGTTTTATTGTTTAGTTCCTAGTCAGAGAAGACCAGAAAAAGGTGTCAAAGACGCCCTCTAGCGGCGCTAAAAACTTGTATCGATCCCAAACCCACCACCGTTCTCTCCGCTTCAATCTCATCTCATTCAATCTACTGCCTCTGATCAACGCACGTAATTCCCATTTAACGCCACATCGGTCACGTATCACACCCGCACTTGAACAGGGGTAGTGCGTGTGACCTTCGCCCACGCCACTATCTGCTTTTCAGGAACAATTCCCATCAAGTACCCTTTTAGAAGTCAATGGAAACGATGAAGCCACGTTTTTATGCTTTTTGTAATTGTGTGTTGTGCAGCAGTGAGGGTGCGAGAACAGGGACAAGAGGAGAAGAAGAAAACATGAGGAAAACAAAATGTGTGCGTGGAGGGCAGCGTGCGTGAAGTTGGAGGTGAGGTGTAGGAGAATTATACTCACAGTGGGAAGCGGCGGACGCGGCGTGAAACGATGCGCAAAACGCGAGCAGGACGCGCAGCAGAAGCGGTAGATCCATGCTCGGTCCAGGGGAAAGAAGAGGAAGAGTAAATTCCACAGTGAACGCACGTGTCATTTCATCTCGAGCGCAGCTGAAAGTCGAGGAGATAAAGAATAGGCATGAGAGAATGACTTCGTGAAGGGAGTCCACGGAGTGGAGCAGCGGCACGCTCCAACGTCGACGCGCAGTTCTTTTAAGACCCTCCCAGACTCGGTGCAGACTCTGCTCTCGTGGCTGGGTCTCTCTCCACATCCAGCCTCTTCTCTTCTCCTGCTCTACGTGGGTTTTTCCTCTGTCTATCTCTCTCTCTCTCTGTATCGGTCTGTCTGTCCTCCTCCTGCTTTGCCACTCTCCCACTTAAAGCAGGGGTAGGCAGTTTGGGTAGTCTAGTCAGGGTTTCTTTTTGGCATTGAGTTAGGTTTATGATTTCATGTGCTGTCTTCTCCTTTTTAGTGTTGTTATTATCTAAAAAGATGAAATGAGGAACGTAACAGGCAACTTCTTACAACACTCGGAAAACGCTCGACACACTGACTTGTGATGTGTCAAATCCCAGACTGTCAGTGTCAGGTTTGCCTCGTCTTAAAGCGATGGTACTCTTTCATACTTGCCTATAAGTGCCTACAGTCAAATACTAAAAAGATAAAATTATAGTTTTTGGTTTAAACCCATATCATATCAAGCAATTTTTGATCCTTACCTATTGTTGTATCGTCCCAGCCTCTAAGTGGACGCTCTTTAAAAAAGAAAATCAAATTTAAATATATTTAAAAAGTTAATTCCTTTCAACCCTCTCCCTTAATGCCAGTACAGACTTTTTGGAGTAAGTTGTCAAGGCTGTAGTTGTAATATTATGTTAGTAGCAGGTTTAGAGAAAGCCTAATGTTTGTGGACTCTCTGAGTGTGTGTTTCAGCACCACTGTTCTGGACAGCTCCTTTAATCTCACACACGTTGCAGAATTATGACTATTACAACTGTGGAAAGAAACAGTTTCTCACCCTCCTTTCTACACTGTGAGCACCTATGGCAGCCTTGGAAGGACATGCTGTTTTCCTGCAGTGCTCAGTTGGTCTGCACGTTACATTGAACTCGGAGGATCTACCCTCCCAGGACAAGTGGAAGAGGGCTTAAAATGAAACTCAAGACACACACAAAACACCTCCACATTTCCTCTCTAGTGGGAAGAAAAACTATCTAATAAAATCCCATTAGAAGATATCTGTGCCAACTTACCCCATTCATTGTTGGACCTCTCAACACAAAACAGTGAAACGTTGGAGAAGAGTTGTTTTTCAGATATATAAAAGAAAGTAAAGAAGCTAACTTGAAACAAAGATGTGAAAATATAACAGACAATATAACATCTTGGAAAGACAGGAAAATAAATCCTAAAGCCTAACCCACTAAAACTGCAGTGTCATTTTAAAGCCCTATTGTTAAATAGTAAACTGAATAGAGTCACAGCAGAGTGGGAGAAATATTATGTTTGCATCAGAAGATCCGGAAAATCAACTCTGACTGTGGAGGGTTCAAACCTTTGAAATATAGGGTTTTTTTTTCTCCAGTCTTTCTTGTAAATACGACAGAAAGAAAATATTGCTACCATATATAATTCCCACAAAATACATGGGGGTTATAAGTAAGTATAATAAGTATCTCGAATCATTATTTCTGAGTGAAATAAACACAAGCTTTCCTGCAGGACATAAAAAAACCCTGACAGTCCAGACTCACAAAGAAAACTCTACTTTTTAAGAGCTGTGACGGTTCCTTTATGCCTGTCAGCCACAGACAGAGACATTCGGATGGTGAGGACGACGCTGTGCTTTATTTTCTGCCTCTTGGCCGCTGTGATTGTGTGAGAGAGAACAATCTCCCCAAGGGCAGCGCCATCAGAAGTGCTCAGCCCCAAGTGTGAGCTTCCTTTTGCATGTGGAAGCCAGGCGCTCA